>JAGIQG010000013.1:53670971-54271943 GCA_024679065.1 Sphyrna mokarran | reverse complement strand
CAGTTTAAGATTTGGCTTGAAATGAAGACTGAGAGCAACAACAGTATGTAATGCAAATCATTCACCTCATTGAAAATAATGCAACTTTTAAAAACACATCTGTTACCAATTTATTTCAGGAGTAATCTCATTTGTGGTTGAAGATGAAACACAGGAACAGCAGCAGCTCCTTTGCTGCACACAGGAACAGCAGCAGCTCCCCTACTGCACACAGGAACATCAGCAGCTCCCCTACTGCACACAGGAACATCAGCAGCTCCCCTACTGCACACAGGAACAGCAGCACCTCCCCTACTGCACACAGGAACAGCAGCACCTCCCCTACTGCACACAGGAACAGCAGCACCTCCCCTACTGCACACAGGAACAGCAGCACCTCCCCTACTGCACACAGGAACAGCAGCAGCTCCCCTACTGCACACAGGAACAGCAGCAGCTCCCTTGCTGCACACAGGAAGAGCAGCAGCTCCCTTGCTGCACACAGGAAGAGCAGCAGCTCCCTTGCTGCACACAGGAAGAGCAGCAGCTCCCCTACAGCACACAGAAACAGCAGCAGCTCCCCAACGACACAGAGGAGCAGCAGCAGCTCCCCAACAGCACACAGGAGCAGCAGCAGCTGCCTGACTACAGCAGCTCAGTGGGAAAGTTGGATAGTGAACAATCAGTTGCAAATGACACAACAACACCACGCGAAGCAATCAGAGATGCTGATTCTGGTATTTTCTTTTAACATTGACTAATAATCTTAAGCTACAACTTTTTATTTGAAAAATTCCACATGTATCACAGTTCATTATTTATAGGCTATTGTGGTTGTTTAAAATGGTATGGACTGTGGCACTGTTCAGAAATGCATCGAATGCTTTATTTAATCCTTCCTGTAGGCAAATCAAATCTTTTGAGTGCAAAAAAACTACCTGCACAAAGCTACCTTTGAGTGGTTTAGACTCTGACCGAAATACTGCCGTGTTAAGAAAGGATATCTTATCACAGACATCCGAGCTCTGTATCGATTGTTTACTTTCACGTCAGGATTCCAAATGCAATACCATGTTAATGCAATATGCTTGGATCGGAAACACTTAAACTGTCAGCTGAGTAAAAATGGCTTTTTAAATTTAGTAGACCAAGTTAACATTGGTAATTGAAGAGAACTTTTGATTTTTTTGGGAGCATATTACACTGAAACTTGTCCTACTCTTAGTTCATTAGTTCTCAGTGGGTAGAATTAGACAGAACCTATTTAAATCAGGCTTTTGTTTGATGTATTTAAGAGGTGAGTGGGAAATGTGGAGAAGCACAATGAAATGTGATACTCGGCTGTACAGACTTGGTTCACCCAGTATACTATGGTGAGAAATGTTAACATGACTACTGGCCTGGGTTTCTCTGAAGTATGGAGAGCAAAACATTAGCCAGTGTTTATAATTTATATGTAGTGAACTATTCTGGTACATGTTCAGAATGAGGACACAAATAAGTAAGCCCTTTAGTCCATAACTTTGAAATACTTGTACAATTTTGGGTGCCGCCTTAGGATATATTCACTTTGAAAGAAGTGCAGTGCCAATTCACCAGAATGTTACCAGATCTCCCAAGTGTTTTATGATAAGGAGAATTAACAGCCTTGCATTCCTTGGAACATTGAACGTTTAATAGCATGCTTTATTATTGCTGATTGCATAGAAGGTGCTGTTGTGACATCAGTAAATCTTCAAGAACAGACTTCCCAAATAGTTTATAGAATTTACTACATATGATTGATAGGCTGGAGGCTTTATAAATTGGAAGCCAATTTTTCAGAGCTGAAGCCAATGAAAGCACGTGTATTGGTAAGTGAGAGAGACGGTATGTGGAGGAGAAAGATCCAGGTATTGGGATGTATGGCGGTGTTTGGTAGTTGGGGAAGTCAGTTGTTGGTTAAGTGGGGGATTGAAGAGAGATCATTGTGAGGCAATATGATTTAATGACCGGGAGGAAAAAACAGTTTAGACCAGAATTCTTATTTCCCCATTTTACTGTTTTTGTTCCCCTTCTTGTTGGGTAGATTGTAGGGTTTGAAGAGAACATTCTTGCTCCTTCTGTCCCAAAATAGTGCAATTTCCTTGCTATGTGTGGTTGAAGTAGAATGAATCTTCAAATGTGGCCTTGTTTAAATCACAATGCCATTTCCTGTGACTGGGTTGTTTGACTGGCTCTTGTCATGCCTCCATTAAAATTAGAAGCGTTGGGTTCAAATCAGGATAGTTCCCTATTTCAGATTATACAACCTCAATGAAGTTCGCCACTTGGCTGTGACCTAGGCATCAAATCTGAGCACCACAAAGGCATACCCAGCTTGATTGACCTACAAAGTCCTCATCATTAACATCTGGTAACTGCTGGCAAAACTGGTTTCACGAACCAATCAAACAAAACCTGGCATAATCATGTGAAGAGAATAGTATCAGTCCATGTCTTATATTCCTCCATCACTATCACTGGTCATATTCTGCCGCAGTCCTTAAACAAGAGTTAAGAGATCCCATGATTAACAGATGTATATCTCACCATTTGCAGCAGCAAATGCTGGGGGTTGATTACCGACTAATGGAAAACAAGTCCATGAATATGCCTTCCCATACGATGGCAAAACAGAATGCCAAAGAGGGGCTAATACATTCACATCCATATTCAACTAGAAGTGCTGATTCTTTTTCTGAATCTCATCCCGTGGGGGACCCACCATCACTTATGCTACTTTTTAGTCAATTCCCTTCATTCCATGTGACATTAAGAAATAGTTAAAAGTGCTAGGGATAGCAAAGGCTACAGACCCAGACATGTGCTACAGCCCTAGACATATTCTTGGGTACAACACTGGCATTCACCTGACAAATGGAAAATTGCTCAAATGTATCCTGTCCACAAAAAAGGACAAATCTAATGGAATCCTTACTAATAACATTAATTAAATGGTCCCCTATCATCTTTTCAAGGACAGTTAGGGATGGCCAATAAAACAGTGGCTTTGCCATGATATCTATATCCCAAGAAAGAATTAAAAGAATGAGACCGCTTAAGTATAAGTTGTCAATGCAGCACTTATAAAAGATTGGTGATGATGTGGCTCCAACAATGAGAAAGGTTTATGAAACTATAATAACTATTTGCACACTAAGGATCTGAGAGAAGATATGCACAGGTTTAGTCTTCCCCCTGGCTCCAAATGAGACCCTCCCAGTCCCAGGACTTGCATCCTTGCTCGTGATAGGATCAGCTTCCCGCACTTCCACTCCATTGGGTCTTACCTGATCACATGGCCCACTCTGCATTGCCTCTTCAAGGAGCTACATTACTACATTATTATAATTACTCATAATTAGAATACAATGAAAAAAAAGTCCCAATTACAGTGTAAAATAAATAAATGCGCCTCTAAGGGGATAACTACATGTTCAGCAATAGCCCATACTTTAAAAAAGATATTGGATAACAGTAGCACAACATCCCTCTGCTTTAAAATTAAAAATATTGTGCACGGAATTTTAACATCATCTGCCTTACACTTTTTAAGTAACATTTTATTCTGCACTCCTCCCTGTTTCAATCACCATCTTTCTGCAGCCATCAAAACATGGATTGGAACATCTCCACTATAGCAAATATTTTCAGTTACTATTAGTATTTATATCATGCATAAATATGCATAGACTGAAACTATATTATGACAATAACTTGTTAATTTTGAGCATCCAAAACTATGATGTCCTACACATAATATTTGGGATCTTTTATGGTGCACAGTGAATAGCATCCCTGCATCTGATCTGGAACCTTCAGTTTTGAGTTCCAATCCAGGATCTGGAGGCCATGGAAGTTGTGTTCATAAGGCAGTCAAAGAGATTGATTACCAACCTGGAATTTCTTCTAACACGTGTCAATGACTGCCGGTAGCAATGGGAAAGATTTCTGATCAGCCATGTGACCATGTGCCAAGGTGCACATAGAAGTGTATTGCTTCCCTGAGTGAACTGTAACACACCACTGCATGTCATTTTATGGCAATTGCTTCAAAATCAGTGAGGGTAAATACTATAGACGGAATTAAAACATTAATTGTGAACGCATGTGCTTTTATTCTTTAACAGCCACAGAGAAGAAAAAAGTATACAGAGTTTGGTTTTACTTGGAGATTAACGCCTTTCCAGCTCCACCCGAGCAAAGTCTCTGCGTAACCTGTGCTGTGCAGGTAAGAGAAATACAAGAAAATCAGTTGCAACTACATATGGAAAGAAATGTGATCTCAGTGTTAGCATTAGTGCCAAATCAAAATAAAGTTTAGTTAATGACTATGAGAATAGTCAATACCCTGAAGTGTGATAGTGAAAGTGAAAGATATGATCACGTTGAGTGTGTGGTGGGCAGGCTGATAAGGGCTGGAACTTCCTGGCCATTCACACCAGGATCTTCCAGTCCCAACAGCTGCATTTAATAAGAAACTCTGTTGACAAAAAGCAACCAAATAAACCTGTTGGACTTTAGCCTGGTATTGTGAGACTTCTTATTGTGCTTACCGCAGTCCAACGTTGCATCATAACAAAAACAGAACCAGATGATCCCACTGCTGGCCAATGGCAGACACCTCCACTGCTGTAAAACATGTGATGGGCTGTAGGGAAAATCCTACTCCTTAAGAAATCATATGACAATGCTCAAATATTTATTGCTGCCACTGAAACACTGCAATGAGATTATGCCCTCGAAATTATTCTTAGATGTCTTTTAAACTTATTTTCTAAGCATGATATATATAAGTATTGTTGCAAGATTGTTTTATTTCTTTTGCAGTGCTATTTTTGGTCTGTGTTTTTGTTGAATACAGGATCCCAATACGTGGATATAGTAAATTTATCATAAATAAACTTGCAGTTTATTATCACAAAATTTATACAGTTGTATATTGTGACAGTTGCAACAGATTATCAATTTGTGATAATTGGATATAGCAGTATTGTGGTTAATGTATTGAAATTAACAACCCAGAGATTAAGACTGAATATTAACCCAAAAAGGTGATATATTTGGATCAGGTGAAGCGGCGGGGGTGGGGGGGGGGGTGGTAGTGGTTAAAGTAAGAGAAAATTGTTTCCTGACCTTGATCTGGCCATTTTCAGCTTTAATTGAGGTTTGAAAGTTATAAAATCATAGAATTTTACAGGGCAGAAAGAGGCCATTCAGCCCATCAAATCTGCACAGATCACAATCCCACCTAAGCCCTATCCCCACAATCCCATGCATTTACCCTACCTAGCACCCCTGACACTAAGGGACAATTTAATATGGCCAATCCACCTAATCAGAACATGTTTGGACTGTGGGAGGAAATCGGAACACCCAAGGAAACCCCTGCAGGCATGGGGAGAACATACAAACTCCATACGGACGTGACCCAAGCCGAGAATCGAACCTGGGTTCCTGGCGCTGTGAGGCAGCAATGCTAACCATGTGCCACCATGCCACCCCATCATCATGCAAGTTTTCAGCTTTAACAGGAGGGCACGGCAGCACAGTGCTTAGCCCTGCTGCATCACAGTGCCAGGGGCCCAGGTTCGATTCCCAGCTTGGACCACTGTCTGTGTTGAATTTGCACGTTCTCCCTGTGTCTGCGTAGGTTTCCTTCAGGTAGTCCGGTTTCTTCCCACATTCTGAAAGATGTGCTGGTTAGGTGCATTGACCTGAACAGGTGTCAGAGTGTGGCAACTAGGGGAATTTCACGCTAACTGCATTGCAGTGTTAATATGAGCCTTACTTATGACTAATAAACCAACTTTAACTTTAACAGTTCTGAGCAGGCTTTCTGGAGCATTGTTTGTTTCCAAAACTGTCTTGTCGAGTGTTGAAACATTAGAAATTTGAAGAGCAGACAGAGAGGCACCCTCCAACATATTTTCTTGTCAGAAAAGACATGTGATTCATGCAGCTGATTTCTTTTTGTGTCCTTTCTTTCTGGGCTCAATCTTTCCAAATGCAAATACAATTATTGCTCCGTCTTGAAGTAACAGTAGCATTGGGATATAACAAGGACATTAAAAAAAAATGAGCTGTTTGACGAGAGCTTAGCTTCAATCATGGTGTGACAGATCGGAGGAGGAAGCTGTTTGTGATCTGCTTAATTTGGTGTACTGAAATGCTAGATCCACAAAACATGACAGACTTCCATGAACATTTTTAAAATCTAAATGCGTTTGCTTCCTTTGACGTTTTTTATTCTGCCCAGCATCCCTGGAAAAGTGGAATGGAAAGTTCTCCTACTGGGTGCATTCTTTAGAGACTCAAACAGTTCAACCCTTCAGGTCAATATGTTGCACAGAAATACACCCAAAAGCAGTGTCTGAACATTGAGAAGCATTGTGATGTTGGCCAGCCATTTTCAAAGTTACCCACTCATAATCAAATAGCCAATTATGATCTCCCATTGATGGAAAGCCTTATTTGCTCCAATGCTGTAACAGTATAATGAGGCTAGAATGAGGCATGCCTGCATGACCATACAATGCCATGCCACTGAATACTATCTTTTCTTCAGCTGCATTGTTTGAACAATTTGAAAGTTTAACTATTGCCGTGAATTGTTTATTCAAAATCCAACACTGTCTATTGCAGTGAATTAGGATGTTTTAATTCATGTCTACTGATTTTTCATTATTTCCATTCTCTGAATTGTTGGTCTTTGGTTATTTGATTTGATTTGATTTATTATTGTCACATGTATTAAAAGTATTGTTTCTTGTGCACTGTACAGATAAAGCATACAGTTCATAGGGAAGGAAATAAGAGAGTGCAGAATGTACTGCTACAGTCATAGCTAGGGTGTAGAGAAAGATCAACTTAATGCAAAGTAAGTTCATTCAAAAGTCTGACAGCAGCAGGGAAGAAGCTGTACTTGAGTTGGTTGATATGTGACCTTAAACTTTCGTATCCTTTTGCCAAAGGAAGAAAGTGAAAGAGAGAATGTCCAGGGTGCGTGGCATCCTTAATTATGCTGGCTACTTTGCTGAGACAGCAAGCGGTATAGACACATCAATGGATGGGAGGCTAGTTTGCATGATGGATTGGGCTACATTGATGACCTTTTGTAGTTCCTTGTGATCTTGGGCAGAGCAGGAGCCATACCAAGTTGTGATATAACCAGAAAGAATGCTTTCTATGGTGCATTGTAAAAGTTGATGAAGCCATAGCTGACCTGCAAAATTTCCCTGGTCTTCTCAGAGAGTCGAGGCATTGGTGGGCTTTCTTAACTATCGTGTCAGTATGGGGAACCAGGACAGTTTGTTGGTGATCTGGACGCCTAAAAACTTGAAGCTCTTGACCCTTTCTACTTCATCCTTGTTGGTGTAGACAGGGGCTTGTTCTCCTTTATGCTTCCTGAAGTCGATGACCATCTTTTTTGTTGATATTCAGGGAGAGATTATTGTTGTCGCGCCAATTTATCAGATTCCCTACCTCATTCTTCTACTCTGTCTCGTCACTATGGTGGTGTTGTCAGCAAACTTGCAAATTAAATTGGAGAGGAATTTGGCTGCACAGTCATAGGTGAATAACGAGTACAGTAGAGGGCTGAGAACACAGCCTTGTGGAGCACCTATATTGAGGATGAGCCTGGAGGAGATGTTGTTGCCTATCCTTACTGATTGTAGCCTGTGAATTAGGAGGTGCCTAGCCCAGGTCGCAGAGTTTGGAGATGAGTTTTGTGGGAATAATAATGTTGAAGGCTGAACTGTAGTCAATAAATAGGAGTCTGGCATAGGTGTCCTTGTTATGTAGGTGTTCCAGGGTTGAGTGCAGGACCAGGAAACTAGTGTCTGCTGTGGACTTGGTGTGGTGGTAGGCAAACTGTAGTGAATCCAAGTAATCTGGGAGGCTGTAATTGATTGTGCCACTAATGATGGATATCAGAGCACTGGCCAATAATCATTAAGGTACACTGTTTGGTTTTTCTTGATACTGGGATGATGGTCATATTCTTGAATCTGATAGGGATCTCAGATTGTTATAAAACAAGTTATTAACCTCTTTGAGAGACATAAAGTGAGCATTATTATGAGCAGGCATAGATGTACCAGTTTTATGTTGATAGAAAAAGATTCTTTAACATTCACCTTGTGAAAAACAGAAATATATTTCTCTTTGTTTTCGTTAAAATAAATGAAAAGAACAAAACTAATATCCCAGTATCCAAAAGCAGAAAATCCATTTTTGCCTAAACTCCTGTTTCAGAAAAGTAGAAAGGAATGCAGTCTAAGGTGAGATTGTTAGGTTAATGTCTATTGAGGACAATTTTTTATTTTCAATACATTTCCACGGTAAGATGCTTAAACTAATTCGATGGAAGGACTTCACAACAAAGGTGGAAATCTTGCTTTGGACAAATCATGAACTTTTACTTGCTTTGTTGAATAGTTTATCAAGCAGTACCTGAAGCACCAGGCAAAGAAACATTAGATAAACTGCTCAAATTGCACTCTTGTGAACTCGTTCTTAAGACATCAGTGGTAGACTAGTAACCAATTATCATTGAAAATCAACTGTTGATGATTAAAATGAAAGGGACTCCTGTGAACCTATTAATAGACACTGTGTTTGTAAGGAGTGCTTATAGAGAAATTATTGATGATTTACTTTGTTGTTGAAGCTGCTGCAGTGATTTTTTGATGTTATAGTACCATTGGAGCATTCAACCTCAGATGTCCTTTTGCTCTTAATCAAACATTCGATCAGTGTAATGACCATTTTGGCATAGTAGGAGTTCAAAACCAATGATCTGTCTGTAAACAATTAAAAGATATTTTGTTTCAAAATGGAAATCAACTACTCAAATTTACTTTGAGGTTCCTCAATTAATTACACTTCTTTTAAGTTTTTTTTGTTACACATAAATGTGCAAATAAACTGGAAATGTGGAATTGGTAGAAGACACCCATGCAACCCAATTTCTGTGCAGAAAAACAATCGTGAATTTTTACAAACAGACTCTTAAGAGACTTGAGATTATGAATAGATAAACACATATATGACAGCGAGAAAAAGGGGTCAAAGTATGGGAAAACAAAGTTTGTGTGAAATATTTCATGGAATGTGCTTTTGCAAAGGTTAGTGTCATAAATGTCAGTTCATAAAAAGTGTTTTCTCAAAAGGCTTACTTTTTTGATTTTTCACATTTATGATTTAGAGGATTTAGTTATATGATATCAGATTTATTTTTATTGTTCTTATTATCTCTCATTTCATTGCCTCAAGCAAGGTGCAGACCATTTCTGGATGAAAATACTGTCTGTGCAACTGACTTTCAGACCTGCACTAATGAAAATCTATCCACCTTTGGGAGTTAGGAAATTGGCGAGCATTTCTTTCTATCTGCCTTTCAAGATATTCCTGCCCCCTCATTTCAATGCCTTCTTAAGAACTTGCTTTCAATTGCCAGTCTCGTTATTTAGGGAATTTGTGTGATAAATGTACATCTTGTCTCATTTCATTGTCAAATGTTTCTTATTTCTTAAGAGTTTATCACATTTGAATACTATTGATTTGGGGTGGAATCCTCCATTCTAGGGAGACTAAGTCTGGTGACAGGAATGGAAGTTGGAGTCACTTGGCTGGAGAGTGGAACAGATGAACACTTGAGGTCTCATACTGTTCAACTCAGTAATTATGTATCCTTGAGGAGCATAATGAATCTCGTGGCAGAACATTTAATGAACTGACATGTTCTGCCATTATCTTATAGGCTCCAATGTCCAGGAACCATATTTAAATGCAACCAAGACAAGTAAAAACTCAATCATCCACTCTGTTCCTTGATCCTTCTCACTCCAGTTCTTTCTAGATCTCATCTCTGCCCTTTGAGCAGCTTTGATGCAGCTTGTGCTACAGGTAGCTGATATCTTCCGTGACAGTGTTAAGAGGTGAAAGCAGTGTCTGTTGACCTCAATGTCCAAGAATAAGTCTACCTCACAAGGTGCATACCTCATACGTACAAATGTGAAAGTAAACATTTTAAATTCCTGCTGACAGGGGCTTAATTTGGAGGGAGAGAATGATATCCTGGTGTACTGGTCTTTTAATGAACATTCATTAGATGTCAGTGGTGTTCTCCTCATACATCCACGGGATATTTGACTTGCCTTTAAGATGCCATGAAAGTCGGGAGAACAAGATTCCAAACTCATTTCCTCCTGTCGGGAAACTAATTTTTGATAAATCTTTTTCTCACACCTGTCACAATTCCTGCTGGTGGCAGGAGCAAAATATCCCATTCGTAGAGGGGAGTATAGAGGAGGCCATTCAGTCCATCAATTCTACCTTTTGAAGAAGTTTCTTTTAAAGGCTGCTACTGAAGCTATATTAACCTCCTTTAGCAGGCAATCCATTCCAAAGACTGAACACTCGTTTAAAAGCATTGTTTCTCAAATTGCTTCTGGTTCTTTTGCCAATCATCTTAAAACTGGGTCCTCATTATTGACACTTCTGCTCCTGCAAATCATTCTCTATATACACTACTTAACCTCTTCATGATTTGAAACATTTCTATCCAATCTCTTAGCATTTGCAGCTCCAAACAGAACAATCTTAGTTTATCTACTCTGTCCAAGTGACTGTAATCCGTCATGCACGAAACTATTGCATTAAATCCGTTTCAACTTCTTTCCCACTATCTTTATATCCTTCCTAAAGTGTGGTCCCCAGAATTCACAACAAATTAGTGGAGTCAAGCTAGTGTTTTAAAGAGGTTTAGTGTAACTTCCTGGTTTAATGTAATCTGGTGGCTTGGATGCCTTTTGCTTCATTGACTTTGTTAACCTGTCTTCTCCTTTCAAAGGTTTGTACATAATCATCTGCAGATCTTTATCTTCTTGTATCTCCCTTTAAATTGTACTATTTGACACATATTATCTCTCCTTATTCTTCTAAGTCTCACCTTTCTGCTCTGAATTTCAGTCGCCTTGTGTCCGCCCATTTCAACTGCGTGTCTATGTTCTTCTGAACACTATTATTCAATTCCTCACTGTTTACTGCAGTTTCAAGTTTTGTGTCATTTGCATAATAATGGGACTCTGCAGCTATTGTTTAGTTTCTGGGCAAGAAAGCTTGATTGACAACCATTAACAATTATCACACCATTAAAAGATACTTAGGCTAATTATTACTATGCTTAAGTTTTCTTGGCAAGTTTAATGGGTAGCTAAAATATAAATGCAGCAACTTCATAAAGATCATGGGAGCTGTCATTTACCTGAAGCAAATGGTAGCTTTGTAGAAATAGAGTGCAGTGGAATTCTCCCCAACATTATCTTAATGCCCCCTCTTCCTAACGGGGCTGCAAGGGTAAAAATTGATCCTAAAATGTTTCATTCAACTAAAAAAAAACAACTTGACCATTGAAAAAGATCTCTAACCAAACAAAAATGTCACTGGGAGGACCACAAACAGGGGAAAGGTGAGTTGAGACTTTTATCCTTTTACCTGTATAAGGGCAGAATGGCAGCTAGGGCAGTGGTATGTTCCTTCTGCCAGATGTGGGAAGTTAGGGAGCAATCTAGTCTCCCTGGCAACTTGGTCTGCAGGAAGTATGTCCCGTTGCAGTACTTTTCAGATTATTATTCGATTGGAGCAGCAGATGGATACACTGTGGAGCATACAGGAGGCAGAAAGTGTGATAGACATGAGTTACAGAGAGATTGGCATACCACAACTTCCCTGTCGGATAGATGGTGACAGCCAGGAGAGGCAGGCAGATGTGCAGGAGTCTCCTGTGGTTACTCCCCTTTTAAACAGTTATACCACTTTGGATACTGTTGAGGGGGATAGCCTGTCAGGCACTACACCTGGTTCTGTTGTAGATCAAGGTCGGGCAAAGAGCAAGTATTAATAGGGGACTCTCTAGCTCGAGGCACAGACAGGCGTTCCTGTCTGTTTTAATCGAGACTCCAAGGTGGTGTGTTGCCTCCTAGTGCCAGATCAAGGATGTCTCTGAGTGGTTGCAAGACATGCTTAGGGGGAAGAGTGAGCAGCCAGAAATCATTGTATGTATTGGTACCAACGACATAGGTAGGAAAAGGCATGAGGTCCAGAAGTCCTGATGTGTGAACATAGAGAGTTAAGCAGAAGGCTAAAGTGCAGCACCTCGAAGATAGTGGACTATTTCTGGACTATTATCAGTGCCATGTGCTAGTGAGAGTAGGAATAGGAAGATTAGGCAAATGAACGCGTGATTTAAGAGCTGGTGCAAAGTCCAGGGATTTAGATTTTTGGATCCTTGGGATCTTCTGGGGAAGGGCTGACCTATTCAAGAGGGACAGGTTACACCTGAACTGAAGGGAAAACTAATATCCTAGCGGAAGATTTGTTAGAGCCACTCGGGAGGGTTTAAACTAGTTTGGCAGGGGGGTGGGACCCAAAGCAGTAGGGAGACAGAAGAGAAGGTTGAACTCAGCAGAGAAGTTAAAGAGAGTAAATTAAATAGTAAAGGCAGTACCAGTAATCCAAGCACTGGACAGATTAGGCAAAAGCAAGACAGAGAGCAAGGGAAGTCCAGAATAATCTGAATTTATTTCAATGCAAGAGGCCTGATAGGCAAGGCAGATGAACTCAGGGTATGGATGAGTAGATGGGACTGCGATATTATAACTGAAACATGGCTATTGGAAGGACAGGACTGGCAGCTCAATGTTCCAGGACACAGATGCTATAGAAAAGGAGGTACGTAACAGGGGGAGTTGCATTTTTGATTAAGGAAAACATCACAGCAGTACTGAGAAGGAATATATCTGAGGATTCATTCGCTGAATCTATATGGGTTGAACTGAGAAATAAGAAAGGGGAAATCACTTTGATAGGGTTGCACAAATAGTCAGCGGAAATTGAGGAGCAAATATATAAAGCGATTACAGATAGCTCCAAGAAAAATAGTAGGGGATTTTAACTTTTCCACCATTGACAGAGATGGCCATCGTATCAGAGGTTTGGATGGAGAGAAATTTGTTGAGTGTATTCAGGAGGAATTTCTCATTCAGTATGTGGATGGCCTGACTAGAAAGGGGACAAAACTTGACCTCCTCTTAGGAAATAAGGAAAGGCAGGTGACAGAAGTGTTAATGAGGGATCACTTTGGAATCAGTGACCACAATTCTATTAGTTTTAAGATAACTATGGAGAATGATAGGTCTGGCCCAAAAGTTAAAATGCTAAATTGGACCAAGGCCAATTTTGATGGTATCAGGCAGGAATTTTCAATAATTAATTGGGAGAGTCTGTGGGAAAGGCAAAGGGATGTCTAGAAAGTGGGAGGCTTTCAAAAGAGTGTTAATGAGGGTTCAGAGTAAGTACATTTCTCTTAGAGTGAAGGGCAAGGCTGGTAGAAGTAGGGAACCCTGAATGACAGAGTTCCTGATCAAGAAGAAGAAGAAGAAGCTGCACAGGCAGCTGGGATCAAGTGGATCACTTGAAGCGTATGGAGGGTGTAGGAGTAAAGTTAAGGGCAGCAAAAAAGAGACAAGAGATTGTTTTGGCAGATAAGGCAATGGAGAATCCAAGGAGCTTCTAAAACACATAGAGGGCAAAACAACTGGAGAGAGAGTAGGACCTCTTAATGATCAACAAAATCATCTATATGCGGATCCACAAGAGATGGGTAGATCTAAATGAATATTTCTCATCAGAATTCACTGTTGAGAAAAGCATGGATGTTTGGAAATGTGGAAGAATAAGTTGTGATGTCTGGAGGAGTGTACATATAACCGAGAAGGAGGTGCTGAAAGTCTTAAACGCGCATCAAGGTAGATAAACGCACATCAAGGTGGGCAATGAGCCATACCAGGTGTTCGACTTGGAAGTTGGTGAACATTTTGGTGATAGTGACCACAATTTGGTTACATTCACCTTAGTGATGGATAGGGATAGGCATGAATCTGGGGGCAGTAGTTATAGCTGGGGGAATGGTAATTATGAGGTCATTAGGAGAGAATTATGGTGCATAGGTTGGACTAGGAAACTACAGGGACTGGGAACATCTGAAATGTGGAGCTTATTCAAGGAGCAGCTACTGCGAGTCCTTGATAAGTATGTCCCTGTCAGGCAAGGAGAAAATGGTAGAGTAAGGGAACCATGGTGTACTAAAAAAGTTAATTCGCTGGTTAAAAGGAAAAAGGAGACTTATGTCAGGATGAGACTTGAAGGCTCAGTTAGTGCACTGGAAAGCTATAGATTAGCCAAGAGGGCGCTAAAGAGTAAGTTGAGAAAAGCTAAAAGAGGACACAAGAAGACTTTGGCTGATAGGATCAAGGAGAATCCTAAAGCTTTCTTTAGATATGTTAAGAATAGAAGATTGGTTAGGACAAGATTAGGGCCAGTCAGAGACAGCAGTGGGAAGTTGTGCGTGGAGCCTGAAGAGATTGGAGAGGCACTTAACAAATATTTCTCTTTGGTATTCATGCAAGGAGATGTAAATGTAGTTGTGGAGAATACTGGGATACAGGGTTGTAAACTGGCAAGTATTGAAGTAGATAAGGAGGATGTGCTAGATATCCTTGAGGGTTTGAAGTTAGATAAGTCCCCTGGGCCGGATGGGATTTACCCTAGGATTCTCTGGGAGGTGAGAGAGGCGATTGCAGAGCCTCTGGCTCTGATCTTTAGGTCGTTGTTGGTTACGGGTATAGTGCCGGAAGACTGGAGGATAGCGAATGTGGTCCCATTGTTCAAGAAGGGGAATAGAGACTTTCCTGGGAATTATAGACCGGTGAGTCTTACTTCTGTTATGGGCAAAGTATTGGAAAGAATTATTAGGGATAGGATTTATAGTTATTTAGAGAGAAATGAATTGATTGGGGATAGTCAGCATGGTTTTGTGAAGGGTAGGTCGTGCCTTACTAACCTTATTGAGTTTTTTGAAAAAGTGACCAAAGAGGTGGATGGGGGTAAGGCAGTTGATGTGGTATATATGGACTTTAGTAAGGCGTTCGATAAGGTGGCCCATGGAAGGCTTCTGCAGAAAATGCAGATGTATGGGATTGAGGGTGATTTAGCTAATTGGATTAGGAATTGGCTAGCAGATAGAAGACAGAGGGTGGTGGTTGATGGAAGTTATTCATCATGGAGTTCGGTTACAAGTGGTGTACCTCAGGGATCTGTTTTGGGGCCCCTGCTGTTTGTAATTTTTATAAATGATCTGGATGAGGGTATTGAAGGATGGATTAGTAAATTTGTGGATGACACCAAAGTCGGAGGAGTGGTAGATAGTGAAGGGGATGTTATAGTTTGCAGAGAGACTTGGACAAGTTGCAGAGCTGGGCCGAGAGGTGGCAAATGGAGTTTAATGCGGAAAAGTATGAGGGAATTCACTTTGGCAGGAATAACAAATGTGTAGAGTATAGGGCTAATGGTAGGACTCTTAATAGTGTTGATGAACAGAGGGATCTTGGTGTATATATGCATAGATCCCTGAAAGTTGGCAATCAAGTCGATAAGGTTGTTAAGAAGGCATACGGAGTCTTAGCTTTTATTGGTAGGGGGATTGAATTTCGGAGCCGCAACGTCATGTTGCAACTGTACAAAACTCTAGTGCGGCCGCACTTGGAGTATTGTGTGCAGTTCTGGTCCCCACATTATAAGAAAGATGTGGAGGCATTGGAGAGGGTACAGAGGAGGTTTACCAGGATGTTGCCTGGTATGGAGGGCAGGTCTTATGAAGAGAGGCTGAGGGATTTGAGGTTGTTTTCGTTAGAAAGAAGGCGGCTAAGAGGAGACCTTATTGAAACATATAAGATGATTAGAGGTTTAGATAGGGTGGACAGTGATAGCCTTTTTCCTAGGATGGAGAAAGCTAGCACGAGGGGACATAGCTTTAAATTAAGGGGTGGTAGTTATAGGACGGATGTCAGAGGTAGGTTCTTTACCCAGAGGGTGGTAAGGGTATGGAATGCCCTGCCTGCTGCAGTTGTAGATGCGCCAAGTTTGGTGGCATTTAAGAGGTTAGTGGATAAGTTTATGGATGAAGAAGGAATGGTTTAGGTTAGAGGGTCATTGCTTTTTCTTAATTGGTCGGCGCAACATCGAAGGCTGAAGGGTCTGTTCTGCGCTGTAATGTTCTGTGTTCTATGTTCTATGTTCTATACATCCTCAGGAACTAACAAAGTGTATCCCAGTACACTGTGGGAAGCTAGGGAGGAAATTATGGGTCCCCTAGCAGAGATATTTGAATCATTGATAGTCACAGGTGACTTGCCTGAAGATTGGAGGGTGGCAAATGTTATGTGTTTGTTTAAGCAGAGCTCCAGGGAAAAGCCTGGGAACTACAGGCTGGTGAGTCTCACATCTGCGGTGAGAAAATTATTAAAAGGTATTCTGAAAGACACGATCTGCAGGCATTTAAAAAATGCAAGGATGATTAGGGACAGTCAGCATGGCTTTATGAGTGGAAAACCATGTCTCACAAATTTGAGTTTTTTGAATGGGTAATCAAGAAGGTAGGTGAGGGCAGTGCAGCTGGTGTTGTCCACATGACCTTTGACAAGGTACCACATTAGTAGTTTGTTGCATAAAATTAAATCTCACGGGATCCAGGGTGAGGTAGCCAAACAGATACAAAATTGGCTTGATGACAGAACACAGAAGAGGGTGGTTGTAAACTGTTGTTTTTCAAACTGGAGGCCTGTAACCGGCAGTGTGCCTTAGGAATCGGTGCTGGGTCCACTGTTATTTGTCATTTACATTAATGATTTGGACGAGAATTCAATAGGCATAGTTAATAAGTTTGCAGATGGCACCAAGATTGGTGGCATAGTGAAGAGTGAAGAAGATTATCTCGGATTGCAACAGGATCTTCATCAATTGGGCCAATGGACTGACGAATGGCAGATGGACTTCAGTTTAGATAAATGAGAGGCGATGCATTTTGGTCTATCAAACCCCAGGGCAGGACTTACTCAGTTAATTGTTGGGTGCTGGGAGAATTATAGAACAAAGATATCGAGGGATACATGATCTTAGCTCCTTGAAAGTGTAGTCACAGGTGGACAGAGTGGTGAAGAAAGCATTTTGGGCGTGCTTCGTTTCTTCATTCAGAGCATTGAATACAGGAGTTGGGACGTCTTGTTGAAGTTGTTCAAGACATTGATAAGGCCATATTTGGAATATTGTGTACAGTTGTGGTCACCCTATTATAGGAACAATGTTATTAAACTAGGAAGAGTGCAGAAAAGATTTACTAGGATGCGACCGGGACTTGATGGTTTGAGTTATAAGGAGAGACTGGATAGACTGGGACTTTTTTCTCTGAAGCATAGGAGGCTTAGGAATGATTTTATAGAGGTCTGTAAAATAATGAAGGGTATAGATCAGCTAGATAATCAATATATTTTGCCAAGTTAGGGGAATCTAAAACTAGAAGGCATAGATTTAAAGTGAGAGGAGAGAGATACAAAAGTGTCCAGAGAGGCAGTTTTTTCACACACAAGGTGATGAGCGTCTGGAACAAGCTGCCAGACGTAGTAGTAGAAGTGGGCACAATTTTGTCTTTTAAGAAGTGTTTGGACATTTACACGTGTAAAAGGGATATTGGCCAAATGCAGGCAATTGGGACTAGCTTAGGGGTTAAAAAAAGGGTGGCATGGACAAGTTGGGTTGAAGGACCTGTTTCCATATTTTAAACCTCTGTCAGTCTATGCCTCTAAGTAGTACTGATGTAAATAATATTATCTGACTGTGTAAAAAAACATAAAACACAAAGGGAACTGCCTTGTGCAACTTTTGCCATAAGATATTATTTGGAGGATGGACACTTACATATCTAATATTCACATATAATGGTATTTGTGCTGTTCATGAGTTCCTGGCACTTGATATCCATCCAGAATAGACAAAAACCTGCATATGTTGTCAAGCATGCGAAATGGTGACTGCCTTCTGTGACAGAGAGGTAAATAGAGTTTCTGTGGGTTGAATTCAGTCCAAAATAGCATGTTTTTCTAATACAAATTAGAATTGAATCTTATCTCTGTGGCAGAGTTGACAATTCAGTATTTGAGTTGATCAGATATGCAGAAATCCAGGTACTCTCTCACTAAATTTTCCAAAATAATACTAAATTTTCCAAAAAAATTAAATTTTCCAAATAATGCTGTGGAACTTGGTACAATAACCATCAGTAGGGAGAAAGTATTCAATAAATTAATGGGATTAAAAAATCTTACAACACTAGGTTAAAGCCTAACAGGCTTATTTGGAATCACAAGCTATTGGGGTGCTGCTCCTTTATCAGGTGAGTCACTCACTTGATGAAGGAGCACTGCTCCGAATACTTGTGATTCCAAATAAGCTGTTGGACTTTCACCTGGTGTTCTGAGACTTCTTACTGTGCCTATCCCAGTCCAACACTGGCATCTCCACGTAATGGGATTAAAGGCAGATAAATCTCCAGGATCTAATGGTCTGCACCATAGTGTATTAAATGAGCATGTGCAAGTGATGTCATCAATAGCATGGGCTTTCCTGGATTTAGTTTTACCAGGAAGGAGCTGTGTAACTACCTGCCTCCAGTTCTGAGTCCACGCTATACTGTATTTTGATAATTTTGTAAGTGAAGAAGATTGAATATCTCAGTGATTCAGCACCTTTTTGTGGTCATGTTATCACAATTCTGGATGACAAAATGGATCATTTATATCTCTAGTGGTATTTTACTAACCCTCTCAGAGATGCTAGCTTTTAGCTTCTATTTTGGAGACAGTGGTAGACAACCTGAATCTGCCCAAAAGTGCAGGAATGAATTATTCATTGTTCAAATGTTTTCACCTCCCCTCTGACCTTATAAGATAAGCATAAGATAAATTTTAACACATAATTAATTCCTAGCTTGTGCGAATTGCATTCACTTCAGGATTATTACCAATTATGCAATCAGGATTTTCCATTTATCTTACATTTAACATTTTACTTTCCTAAAACTAAAGGTTATACTGTAAAACATGTGAATTATGAACTAAATATTCACAACAACATTCACTGACATTGGGTCTGTTTGATATCTCAGGACTTCCTCAATTTGGTTTTGTACACAATGTGCTCCTAAGATCATTGCTGGTGTCAGCAGGGGCTCAGTTTCAGTTTGGATAGAATAGGAAGTAGTATGAAAAAATTGATCTTTATGGTTGAAGCTATTTAAAAGGGCTGCTTCACTGCTTGTGGGCAGAACACTGGATGCAGGAGAGCTCCAGTTTCAGATGTAGCTTTGAAAATGCATTTGTAAATGTGAAGCTCAGGAACATTACCATAAGCAAATTCTCAATAGTTTGTTTAATAGCTGGGTTTAGATACAATGTGTGTTCTATCGAATGACCAGAGGATTTGAAGATAAATGAAAAGAAATGAACATCTTCAGGAAGTATACTAAGATAAGGTAAGACTAATGACAGGAATATTTGGTTCATAATTTATATGTTTTAGAATATAACTTGCTTTAGGAATTAAAGTTAATTAGCAAACTGGAGGCATGTCGAATTTAAAACTGAGTTGTATCTGACTTGAATGCAGCTCAAACACATCTGTGTTAATTACAATTCAAAGGATGGTCATGTTGACTTAAATGGTCAGAGTAAAAGTGTAAGAATCATAAAGCAGCAGTTGGAGAAAGTTAAACAACAGATCACCTATCTGTAGTCATTTTGATGGAGACATAAAGCTGAACTTCCATCCTTGAGGCAGGTAGCAGCAGTTAGGAAGTTCTCTGGCTTGGCGCACCCCTATTTCAGGAGAAGATGATCACAAAATGAGATTTTCATTGAGAGAGTAGGCTGCAGTAGAGCCTGCCAAGCCCAGAAAGAGTTCAGAGGCAATCACAGAGCCTGCTGGATGCTAATATTGGTTCTGGCAAAGGAGTGCCTTGAAGATATGGTGTGTCAAGCATGCTCCAAATATTTTTAAAAGTTGTCTTCACCAGTTTGTGCATTCAAAATTCCCACTGCCCTCTGAGTGAAAACTCTTTTTCTCAAGTCTCCTCTGAATCTCCTGCTCCTTTCCTTAAAATATTGCCACTTTGTGATTGACCCTTCAGTCAAGGGGAACAACAGTTTCTGATTCACTCTATCCATACCTCTTATAATCTTATACATCTCAATCATGTCTCCCCTTAGCCTTCTCTGCTCTAAAGAAAATAATCCAAGCTCATTCAATCTCTCCTTATAGATCAAATGCTCCATCCCGGCCAACACCCTGGTGAATCTACACTGTCCCCCTCTAATGGAAGCACGACCTTCCTATACTGGGGTGACCAGAACTGCACACTCCAGCCTGCCCTAACCAACATTCTGTACAATTCCAATATTACCTCCTTGTTATTGTACCCTATAACATGATGGATAATATCAGGTATCCTACATACTTTCTTAACTATCCTATTCACTTGCTTTTCTACCTACAGATATCTGGGAACCCCAAGATTTATCTGCCAAAGGATTTGCAGGGTCTTGTAGAAACGGTACTGGTGATACTTCTCCAGAGTTTTGAGGTGTCTGTTATATCTGGTCCATGTCTCTGAGCCATATAAGAGGTTAGATATCAATACTGGTCTGTAGCTTGGTGCCAGATCTGAGGTCTTGTCTTGAAATTCTCTCTTCTTTAGTTGACTGAAGGCTGCATTTGCATGCTCGAAGTGGTGTTGATCCTTATTGTCAATGTTTGCTCTTGTTGACAGTAGACTTCCAAGGTATGGAAAATGGTCCAAGTTGTCAAAGGCCTTGTCGTGGATATTGATACCCTGGAGCAATGGTGGGATCAGGTTGATACAGGACCTTAGTCTTACAACTGTTTAATATATAAGGCTTATGCCCTTGAATACCTGGAAGGTGTTGATGATGGCTTGGAACTTGGCCTCAGAGTGTGTGCAGATGCAAGCATCGTCTGCATGCTGCGATTTAATGACAGAAGATGAGGCAATCTTGCATCTGGCCTACAGGTGGCAGAGGTTGGACAGATTCCCATTTGTTCTGTAGTTTTGCTCCATTTCAGCAGGGGAGTTTGCCGAGGGTGAGATGGAGTATTGCAGCAAGTGAATTGAGAAAAGCATTTGGTGTGATGATACAGCCTTGTTTGACCACAGTCTAAACATGAATGGGGCTGTGGTGAATCCATTGTAAGAAGTCTCACAACACCAGGTTAAAGTCCAACCAGTTTATTTGATAGTAATGGGATTACTATCAAATAAACTGGTTAGACTTTAACCTGATGTTGTGAGACTTCTTACTGTGTTTACCTCAGTCCAACGCTGGCATCTCTACATCATGAGTCTATTGGTCGGGATCATGGCTTGCATATTGTTATCGAGCATATGTAGGCTGATGACAAACTTTTGGGGACAGCAGAAATGGAGGTGGAAACTCCATACTTCCCCATGGTTGACAGTGTTGAAGGCCATTGTGAGTCAAAGAAAGGCGTGTACAAAGGGTTGGTGCTGTTCCCTACATTTCCCTTGTCATTGTTGCGTGGTAAAAATCATGTCCTTTGCACCCATTAGTGGATGAAATGTGTATTGCTCTGGAAGTATTGGGAAATTAACTGTACGAAATGATTGATCATATGACCTCATTTATCAATTATAAAAATGGGATTGTATTGTGTGCATGTGTGAGAGAGATGTGCCACATTAGTTATGCTCTATTGCTTCATCAGTTGAATAAGAGCCAGAAAATGCAGAAGGCGACTACTTGTAGCTATGGCTAATTGAAATACAACTACAGCAGTGCTAAGGATCTAATTTGCTTGAGTCATAGACTTCAATGTTTTGCTAACACTGTGCCAGGGACCCAGTGTTGCTACCAGAAGTAGAATCAGGCATATAATTCATTCATCAAAATACTTCCTTCATTTACACTTTGGCAAAGCTGGTGTGCCTGCTTGTCCCTGACTTCCATTTTTACTATGGAGAAAGAAGCCAGAAAATCTGTGCAAGGCAATTGACTGGAGAGATGCATCAAATATTTCATTTTATTTTAGCCATTTCTGAATATGATGCACAGTTGCTTGCCCTCACATCATCATTCCAGTCAATGCTGTTATATTGTAAATATTATACTACCATCTTCTCAAGCACAATTAGTGCCAGGCAATAAATTCTGGTCTAACCAGCGATGCCCACTTGCGGTGAAATAGTAAAAAATAACCGTAATAACATTATCTACCTTCAGGAGAATACGCTTCTAAGACGAGTGTGAAGTTTCAGGTGAACTCAACATTGCATTCATTTCCAAGATAAAACAAATTCATTAGGGTTTATTTAAATAAGTAAGAACCTGTCTTTGCTAATGTGGAAAAGTTAATGCTTCACTCCAATATCAAACATATGAACAGCATATTTTAAACATTTAATTTTCTCATTTCCAATTCTTCTACATAATGCACTGTTCTTCAGTGTAGAATATTGATGTAAGACATAATTTTGACTGACTTCATGGTAATTAAACATAGTCAATATCATGCAATTAATGCTATCATTTAAGATGACAATTGCCCCCAAATAACCTGCTGTTGCATTTTTATCTGTTTTTGATGGAGCTATGAATTGCATAAAAGCTTACTGAATTTCTTCCGCTGTAGCAGAAGGCACCCAGCCTTTGGATAATGATCTTTCCGAATACCACTGAGATCAGGAACTAGCCATGTGTCTGCTCGTAGCTCATAAAAATAAATTGAATTTTCTATTGCCAAACTTACCAACATTATATAAGACAGATTGATAGCTGGCATTTGATCTATTCAGGATGTGCTTTGGTTGGGTACTGTCCTCATATGCCCTGATTGACTTAGATTGATTCTTAAGTGCTTTAGTCATTTCACGTTTTCTCTCCTAATACAGGAAGGCTGACAACCGATAATTTCTCAGTTTTTGTACTACATATCATGTTAGATACACAGCTGGGTTTAGCTAATTTCTGAAGAAATTATAATGTTTATGCTGATTTTCCCTCATTTACTGCTGCGCTCAGAATTCTTCTCAACATGAATGTTGCTGAGTCCAGTAATATTGCTGGATCTGTGCAATGGTGTTTCATCTTGTTAAAAGGCTGATAATTGCTATTTAAGGGCATTTCTATCTCTGTCTGAAAATTTCCAGATGTTGTCCATGTAATCTTTTTCAAATAGATGCTATCATATTATAAGTCTGTCTTAATGTAGCTTGGCAGAATCTGAAGGAGTGTGGGCTACTTCACATTTACTTGACATGACAATAAAGCTCCACAATTACTATAAGGTGAATGCAGAATAGGGAAAAAAAAAACAAGGGCTGGTCTTGAAGTTGAGGAGTCAGAAGATGCACTTACAGATCTTGTAATTATCCCATGTATAGGGTAAAAGAAAACACAGATTTATGACCTGGACATCACGAAGCAATGTGACTCAAAGCTAAGACATAACATGGAGGTCTCTGGAACTTACTGCAAAATGATCAGGCTGCAAGACACACACCCAAGTGGCATTGTAAATGTGCTGTAACAACAACAATGACTAACATTTATATAGCATCTTTAATATAATGAAAGCGGTCCCAAGGCACACAGGAGCACTAAAGTGTGACACAGGACTCATATAAAGAGATGTTAAGACATGTGATCAAAGGTTGGTCAAAGATATATGTCTTGAGAAGTATGTTGAAGGAAGATAGTGAGGCAGAGAGGATTTAGTGAGAAGATTCTGCAGTTATGGGGCAGACAGCAAAGGCATGGCTGCCAACAGTGGAGATGATAATAATGGCCTTGAATTTTTATCCTGCAGGATCATTCCAATTGTTTACAGGAGACATGTATGGAGCGAGCCACTTTTCAACTCAGACGATGCTTTAAAAATTTATTCACTGCAGTTTAGTAACCACATTCAGTTTCCCATGGAATCATTGTTCCACCAGAATGTATTTTTCTTGGAGTACTGCATCACCAAAAATATAAAGGATTGATGACTATGCATTTATTTACAATTGCACCTACGTGCACAAAATATCGGTAATATGTGAACGACACCTGAGGGAGTGAAACTTGGGTGAACACTACTTGTAATACTGGATATTCAATGTTAATATTTTACATCATTAACTTGCATGCCAGTAAGCTAAGAAGACTTATAAATGCGAAGCAGGATATTCAAGGAGCAGAACTTCTGATGTTAACATTGATGATAGCATGGTGTACAGATTGCTCTTCAAAACCATGGAAGATGTAGAAAATGAGGTACCAATCACTTAGAACAGGATGTTGATAGTGGCAAGGAGCAACCAACTGCAGAAAAAAACAGTGAATGGAGGTAGAGTGGCAAGGTAGACCTTCATGGAAGAGCTGTGTTGAATCAATAACCTTATAAGCAATCTAATGTTCATCATCCGACATCTGATCCTGCTATAATATTCCACAGAAAGTTGTGGGGTGACAAATTGACATCTGTTGCAATTTGTCATATTCACTGGATCCTGTCTTTTCTGCATATTGATATAACATTGCTATTGATCGCTCCATAATTTTTGCATAGTGCACTTAAAGTTATAACTTAGTGCATTTTACATTTTCAGCGAAGTAATCAATCACTTGTCTTTGTATGACTTCTGAATTTGAAACCTTGCACAGATCCTAACAATGTTTATGTAATCAATGAAATAAGTGTGTTTCTTACAGTGGGATTAAATTAGATTTTCATTTTTTCAACTACGAAATCTTGCTTCTGTGGCAGCAGAACTGATACAAATATCTTTTTTTAATTTCTTCAGAGAATGTTGGAATCACTGGCAAGGCCAGCATTTGTTTTCCCTTCTTAATTGTTCTTGAGAAGGTGGTGGTGATCTGCCATCTTGAGCCATTTGAGTTCAGATGATGTAGTTACACCCACAGTGCTGTTGGAAAGGGAGTTCCAGCATTTTGACTGAAGGAATGACAATATATTTCCAAGTCAGGATGATGTGTGGTTTGGAGGGAAACATTAGGTGCATCTACTATCCTACTAGGCAATGGAGGGCTAGGAATGGTGGCTGGGTGCCAGTCAAGCTGGCTACTTTGTCCTGAATGATGTTGAGCTTCTTGAGTGTAGTTGGAGATGCACTTGTCTAGGAAAGTGGAGAGTATTCCATCACACTCCTTACTTGGGCCTTGTAGAGGGTGGGCAAGCTTCAGAAAATCAAGAGGTGTGTTGCTGTCTGCAGAATTCACACTCTTTCATACTTTGTTGTAGCCACAATATTTATCTGGCTGGTCCAGTTAAGTCTGATCAATGATAACTCTCAGGATATTGATAGTGAAGAATTCAGTGATGGTGCTGCCATTGAATGTCAAGGAGAGATGCTTAGGCCCTCTCTCTGTTGTTGGAGATGGTCATTGTCTGATACTTACCTGGTATGATTGTTGTTTGCCATCAACAGCCCAAGCTTGAAAATTGCCCTGATTTTACTGCAATTGAAAATGGGTTGCTTCAGTATCTGAGAAGTTACGGATGGTGCTGAACATTGTGTACTCATTCCATGAACCTCCCCACTTCTGACCTCATGATAGTATCAGCTGATGTTATTGTGCACGGATACTATCCTGAGAAACTCCTGCAGTGGTGTCCAATAGTTGAGATGACTGACCATCAATCACCATAACAGTCTTCCCTTGTGCTCAGTATGACTGCAACCTGTGGAGAGCCCCTTGCTGATTCCCATTGACGTTAGTTTTGCTAGAGGTCCCTGGCACCCCACTCAGCCAAATACTGCCTTGACATTCAAGCCAGTCACTCTCGCCTAACTTCTTGTGTATATCTCTTTTGTCCATATTTGGTCTTTAGTGCTGCCCAAAGTAAGTATCAGCAGGTTATTGCTGTGTAAATGTTGTTTGTTAGCAGTGTCCATGATACCTTCCATCGCTTGCTGATGATTGAGCAGTAGTATTGGTTGGGTTGGATTTGGATTTGCTTTGTTTTGTAGATTGGGCATACCTGGGAATTTTTCTACATTATTGAATTGTAATCATACTGGAACAGCTTGGCTAGAGGCACAATGAGTTCTGGATCACAAATTTTCAGTACTGCTGCCTGAATGTTGTCAGTGCCCACAGCCTTTGCTGTATCCAGTACATTCAATCTTTTCTTGATATCATGTGGAATGAATAGAATCAGCTGAGGACTGGCGTCTGTGATGCTCAGGACTTCAGGAGAAGGCTGAGATGGATCATCTACTCAATATTTCTGGCTGAAAATGGTTCCAAATGCTTCAGCCTTATCTTTTCCCACTGATATGCTGAGCTCCTGCATCATTGAGTATGGGCATATTGTGGAGCCTCCTCCTCCAGTGAGTTGATTGAATGTCCACCAATGTTCATGCCTGGATTTGGCAGGACTCCAGAGCTTTGATCTGACCTGTTGGTGTGGGATTCCTTTACTCTACCTATTGCATTCTTCTTCCACAGCCTGGTAAACAAGGAGTCTTGTATTGCATCTTCTGTGAGTTGACACCTCATTTTTAGGTTTGCCTGGTGCTGTTCTTGACATGCTTTTCTACACTCTTCATTGAATCAGTGCTGATCACCTAACATAATGGTGAAATGAGGGCTATTCTGGGCCATAACGTTACATATTGTGGTTGAAAAGAATTTTTCTACCCCAGATGGCCCACAGCACCTCAGAGATGCCCATGAGTTTTACTACCTCTCTTTTAAAGTTATCCAATTTAAAGTTATCCAACAACTCAATGTGTGACACTACCACCATAATAAACTCACTGATATCTTCAGAATGAAGATGGAAATTTATTTCCACTTTAGTCCATGACAGTATTGGTAAGAGATAATCATCTGTGGCAAGTAGATTAGTGAGGACAAGGTCAAGTAGTTTTTTCCTTCTTTTTCTTTCACGGCCTGCCATAGGCTCAGTAATAGCAGCTTTGTCTGCAATAGTTGGACAGTTTGGTCTGCAATGGTACAATGGGCTCTCTCAATGTTGGACATTGAAGTGTCAAACCCAAAATACATTTTGTGCCCTTAGCACCTTCCAATTGGTGTTCAACATGAAAGATGATGTTCATCACGAAAGCTGATGTTCATCATCTGAGAAGTGAAGGAGATGTAACCAGCAGGAATTTCCTTGCCTATGTTTGATTTAATGCCATGAGACTTCATGGGGTCTGGAGTCAATATTCAGAACTCCGTGGGCAACTTCCTCCCATCTGTATACCACTGTGGTGCCATTTCTGGTGGGCAGACAACACACACCCTGGGATGGTGATGCCTGTTTCTGGAACATTGCCTATAAGATGTTATTCATTTGCATCATGTCAGGCTTTTGCTTGATTAATCTGTTAGACAGTTCTCCCAATTTTGGCATAAGCTCCTAAGTATTAGCAAAGAGGATTTTTCAGGGTAGTCAATGCTGGTTGTCCTTTCTGATGCCTAGATTGATGCCTGTTTCTTTTATGGCAATATAATTATTGCTTGATTAAAGAGAAAATTGCAGCATAATTGGAGGTGCATCTTGAACAGGCTGCCCTGTTGTACGTTTGTTATACATCATGTAATAAGATTCCAACAGTCTGACATAATACAGTTTACAACAGACATTACAGCTATAAAACATCAACTAATGCTGCATTTAATTTTTGTGCATTGAATAATTTCTAAACTGTGGATTTCAATAAAATACATTCAGTGGCAAATGAAAAACTCCAATTTCCCTTTTGACAAGTTTATTTTACTGCTTTGTTGTATTTTGGTTTATTCAGACAAATGTGCTACACTTGGAATGCAATGATGATGTCTTCATTCTAGCTGAGACATAAACCATTTATGTTTTATTAGTGGCAGACTGAAAAGAATCATACAAATAAGTAATTAAAAAATATTAAGCTTGTACGTGTTTCAGAACCTCACACTTGTGAGGATGGCCTCTGAAGATTCAAGACATAAATATGTGACATTTATTGAGGGCATCATAATTCCAAAATGTCATGTGTCCATGAGGAAAAAGATTATTGTTGGTAAGAATATCAAGCTGTCTATTAGGTTTTATAAATAGCCATAGTTAAACCTACAAAATAAATGATGAATGTATTTGCAGTATGGGACAGTAGTAGTTGCAATACCAATTGTTCTGCATCATGAACAGGACATGTAGAGGAGGTGGCAGAGAAAGAAATCTTTGACATGATTTGATTTGATTTATTATTGTCACATGTATTAGTATGCAGTGAAAAGTATTGTTTCTTGCACTCTATATAGACAAGGCATACCATTCATAGAGAAGGAAAGGAGAGAGTGCAGAATGTAGTGGTATAGTCACAGCAAGGGTGCAGAGGAAAATCAACCTACTGCATTCAAAAGTCTGACAGCAGCAAGAAAGAAGCTATTCTTGAGTCGATAGGTACATGATCTCAGACTTATATGTCTTTTTCTCAATGGAAAAATGTGGAAGAGAGAATGTCCTTGGTCATGGGGTCCTTACTTCCTGCAAGGAGGGAGGAGAAGGCTCTTACCATAAGAACATAAGGAGCAGGAGTAGGCAATTTAGCTCCTTGAACCTGCTCTGCCATTTAACATGATCATGGCTGATCTCATTTCAGCCTTAACTCCACTTACCTGGACGTTCACCATGGCTCTTTAAACACTTACTAATTAAAAATCTATCACCCTCTTCCATAAATTTACTGAGAGTCAGCATCCACCACGATCTGGGCTAATTAATTCCACAGATTCACGATCCTTGGAGAGAAATAATATCTCCTCATCTCAGTTTTATATCTGCCACCCCTTTTTCTTCTTGCCCTACAAGAGAAACATCCTCTCCACATCTACTTTGCCAATTTCCCCTATCGTCTTGTACACTTCAATTAGATCTCCTCTCATTTTTCTAAATTCCAGCATATAGAGGTCTAAATTGCCCAATTTCTCATCGTAAGACAAGTCCTTTATCTCTGGAATCAATCAAGCTTCTGTTCTTTAAGTTAATGCCTAACTCCTCAAACTGTCTATTCAGAATCTCCATCCCCATTCTACCTATGTTGTTGGTATCAACATGGACCATAACCATGGATTCCTTCTGGTCCCACTGCAAGCTCCTCTCCAGCCTAGAGCAAATGTCCTGAACCCTTGCACCAGGTAGGCAAGATGTGGAGATGCTGGCATTGGACTGGGGTAAGCATTGTTAGTCAAAGACTGTATTATGGTGGCAAAAAGTACATTTAATGCGGACCTGTCTATTGAGATAGTTTGGGCTGAGATTAGAAACAGGAGAGGAGAGGTCACCCTGTTGAGAGTTTTTTGTAGGCCTCCAAAAAGTTCCAGAGATGTAGAAGAAAGAATTGCAAGGATGATTCTGGACAGAAGTGAAAGTAACAGGGTAGTTGTTATGGGGGACTTTAACTTTGCAAATATTGAGGGGAAAAGTTATAGCTCAAGCACATTAACGGGCTTGGTTTTTGTACAATGTATGCAGGAGGGTTTTATGATTCAGTATGTAGATAGGCCAACAAGAGGTGAGGCTATATTGGATTTGGTTCTGGGTAATGAATCAGACCAGGTGTTAGACTTGGAGATAGGTGAGCACTTTGGATAGTGACCACAATTTGGTTACGTTTACCTTAGTGATGGAAAGGGATAGGCATATACCGAAGGGAAGAAGTTACAGCTGGGGGAAAGGTAATTATGAGGCTATTAGGCGAGATTTAGGATACGTAGGTTGGAGTAGGTAACTGCAGGGGCTGGGAACATCTGAAATGTGGAACTTATTCAAGGAACAGCTACTGTGAGTCCTTGATAAATATGTACCTGTCAGACAGGGAGGATGTGGTAGAGCGAGGGAACCGTGGTGTACTAAGGAAGTTGGTTCACTGGTGAAGAGAAAAAAGGAGGCTTATATGAAGATGAGACGTGAAGGCTCGGTTAGGGTACTGGAGAGTTATAAATTAGCCAGGAGGGAGCTAAAGAGTGAGTTAAGAAGAGCTAGAAGAGGACATGAGAAGACTTTGGTGGATAGGATTAAGGAGAACCCTAAAGCTTTTTATAGATATGTTAAGAATAAAAAATTGGTTAGGGCAAGATTAGGGCCAGTCAGCAACAGTAGTGGAAAGTTGTGCGTGGAGCCTTTGGAGATTGGAGAGGCACTGAATGAATATTCTTCGTCAGTCTTCACATGGGTAAATGTCAATGGAGTTGAGGAGAATACTGGGATACAGGGTTGTAGACTAGATGGGATAGAGGTACATAAGGAGGAGGTGCTAGCTATTCTTGAGAGTATGAAAATAGATAAGTCCCCTGGGCCAGATGGGATTTATCCCAGTTTACTCTGGGAGGCTAGAGAGGAGATTGCAGAGCCTTTGGCTTTGATCTTCATGTCGTTGTTGGCTACAGCTATAGTGCTGGAAGATTGGAGGATGGCAAATGTTGTCCCCTTGTTTAAGAAGGGGAGTAGAGACCATCCTGCAAATTATAGACCAGTGAGCCTTATATCTGTTGTGGGGAAAGTTTTGGAAAGAATTATAAGAGATAGGATTTATAGTCATTTAGAGAGAAATGAATTGATTAGGGATAGTCAACATGGATTTGTGAAGGGAAGGTCGTGCCTCACAAACCTTATTGAGTTTTTTGAAAAGGTGACTAAAGACGTGGATAAGGGTAAGGCAGTTGATGAGGTGTATATGAATTTTAGCAAAGTGTTTGATAAGGCTCCCCATGGTAGACTACTGCAGAAAATGCAGATGCATGGAATTGAGGATGATTTAGCATTTTAATCAGGAATTGGCTAGCTGATAGAAGACAGAGGGTGATGGTTGATGGGATATATTCAACCTGGAGTGCAGTTACAAGTGGTGTACCTCAGGGATCTGTTTTGGGGCCACTGTTGTTTGTTATTTTTATAAATGACCTGGATGAGGGTGTAGAGGGATGGGTTAGTAGATTTGCTGACGACACCAAAGTCGGAGGAGTTGTAGACAGTGAGGATGGATGTTACAGTTTGCAGAGGAACATAGATAAGTTGCAGAGCTGGGTTGAGAGGTGGCAAATGGAGTTTAATGTGGAAAAGTGTGAGGTGATTCACTTTGGTAAGGGTAATATGTGTGCAGAATATAGGGCTAATGGTAGGACTCTTAGTAGTGTAGATAAGCAGAGAGATCTCGGTGTACAGGTGCATAGATCCTTGAAAGTTGGTACTCAAGTTGGTCAGGTTGTTGAGAAGGCGTGTAGTGTGTTAGCATTTATTGGTAGAGGGATTGAATTTTGGAGCCGAGACGTCATGTTGCAACTGTACAAAACTCTGGTGTGGCCGCACTTGGAGTATTGTGTACAGTTTTGGTCGCCACATTATAAGAAAGATGTGGAGACATTGGAAAGGGTGCAGAGGAGGTTTATCAGGATGTTGCCTGGAATGATAGGTAGGTCTAATGAGGAAAGACTAAGGGACTTGAGGTTATTTTCATTAGAGAGAAGAAGGCTAAGAGGTGACCTAATTGAGACATATAAGATGATCAGAGGGTTAGACAGGGTGGATAGTGAGAACCTTTTTCCTCGGATGGAGATGGATAACATGAGGGGACATAGCTTTAAATTAAGGGGTGGTAGTTACAGGACGGATGTTAGAGTGGGTTCTTTACTCAGAGGATAGTAAGGGCGTGGAATGCCCTACCTGCAGCAGTTGTGGTCTTGCCAAGTTTAAGGGCATTCAAATGGTCAGTGGATAGTATTGGAATAGATTAGGTTAGAGGGTCATAAAATTGGTTCCATTGGTCGGTGCAACATCGAGGGCGAAAGGGCCTGTACTGCGCTGTAATGTTCTATGTTCTAAACACAGTAAGAAGTCTCAAAACAGCAGGTTAAAGTCCAATAGGTGTTCTTAGTGGCTTTTGCTACCAAATAAACCATTGGACTTTAACCTGGTGTTGTGAAACTTGTTACCAGGTAGACATCACAGCCTTCAAGACTCTTGATTCTGGCTACAGAGAACCATGTCTATTCCCCTACTATACTATCTAAACTATGACTACGTTTGTCTTTTCTTCCCACACTAGAACACCTCCCATACCATGTTCATCCTTCCTACAGTCCCCGCTTTCTTCCACACAGGGAGCAAGAATCTCAAGTCTGTTGGGCAAGAACAGGGGCTGAGGCTCCTCCAATGCTATATCTTGGATCCCTCTACCTGCCAGTCACACCTTCTTGTCCTTGACCACTGACAAAACTTAAGGCAGTTAATCTAAGGGGTCTGACTGCCTCACGAAACACCTGAAAACTCCTGGAACTCTTTGTCTAAGAGTGTCTTCCGGGAACACCACTTCTCCATTGCAGCGAGTCAGAGAGACTATATTTTGCAAGGAAGGTAATGAGAAGTTGTGCCACATCCTTCATGAGGTCATGAAGGAGCCTCGAACCAAAGGAAGGACAGTGCTCACAGTGACAGTGAATATCATTGTTGCCTTTTTTTCTTGAAATTGGGGATCATTCCAGACAGGAATAGGCAACGTCTGTGAAGAGTCGCTGTTTGTTCTATATAGAAGCATCATAGTGTTGGCAGGAACACTGTGGAGAAAGAAGAGACTTCGTTCTCTTCTCCCTGAGGAAGGAAGGTCAGAATGAAAGGATATGGTTCATCAGGATAGCAGGCTTCTGATTGTGTGGGTTGAGCAGGTACAGTTGACTGTGTGCATGTGATTCTGTGGGCCCTGTGCCATTGGGGAGAGATGTCTCAACCACAAGGGCTATCACTCTATCAGTTTATATCAAGGTCTTCACCTCAATGAATGCCTGCTATATTGGCAACACCCACAACTTTTTCATCCTTTGACAATCAGTAATACCAACCATCTTCAATATTTCAAGACCCACCAAAGGATAGAACATAGAACATAGAACATTACAGCGCAGAACAGGCCCTTCGGCCTTCGATGTTGCGCCGACCAATTATGAAAAAAGCAATGACCCTCCAAACTAAACCATTCCCTTCTCTTCCATAAACTTATCAACTAACCTCTTAAACACTACCAAACTTGGCGCATCTACAACTGCCGCAGGCAGGGCATTCCACTCCCTAACCACCCTCTGGGTAAAGAACCTACCTCTGATATCCGTCCTATAACTATCACCCCTTAATTTAAAGCTGTGCCCCCTTGCGCTAGCTTTCTCCATCCTAGCAAAAAGGCTATCACTGTCCACCCTATCTAAACCTCTAATCATCTTATATGTTTCAATAAGGTCTCCTCTTAGCCATCTCCTTTCTAACGAAAACAACCTCAAATCCCTCAGCCTCTCCTCATAAGACCTGCCCTCCATACCAGGCAACATCCTCGTAAACCTCCTCTGTACCCTCTCCAATGCCTCCACATCTTTCTTATAATGTGGGACCAGAACTGCACACAATACTCCAAGTGCGGCCGCACTAGAGTTTTGTACAGTTGCAACATGACGTTGCGGCTCCGAAATTCAATCCCTCTACCAATAAAAGCTAAGACTCCATATGCCTTCTTAACAACCTTATCGACTTGACTGCCTACTTTCAGGGATCTATGCACAAATACACCAAGATCCCTCTGTTCATCAACACTATTAAGAATCCTACCATTAGCCCTATACTCTACACATTTATTATTCCTGCCAAAGTGCATTACCTCACACTTTTCCACATTAAACTCCATTTGCCACCTCTCGGCCCAGCTCTGCAACTTGTCCAAGTCTCTCTGCAAACTATAACGCCCCTCTTCACTATCTACCACTCCACCGACTTTAGTGTCATCTGCAAATTTACTAATCCATCCTTCAATACCCTCATCCAGGTCATTTATAAAAATTACAAAAAGCAGGGGCCCCAAAACAGACCCGTGAGGTACACCACTTATAACCGAACTCCACGATGAATATCTCCCATCAACCACCACCCTCTGTCTTCTATTCGCTAGCCAATTCCTAATCCAATTAGCTAAATCACCCTCTATCCCATACATCTGCATTTTCTGCAGAAGCCTTTCATGGGACACCTTATCGAACGCCTTACTAAAGTCCATATATACCAACTCAACTGCCTTACCCCCGTCCACCTCTTTGGTCACTTTTTCAAAAAACTCAATAAGGTTAGTAAGGCACGACCTACCCTTCACAAAACCATGCTGACTATCCCCAATCAATTCATTTCTCTCTAAATAACTATAAATCCTATCCCTAATAATTCTCTCCAATACTTTACCCACAACAGAAGTAAGACTCACTGGCCTATAATTCCCTGGAAGGTCTCTCTTCCCCTTCTTGAACAATGGGACCACATTCGTTATCCTCCAGTCTTCCGGAACTATACCCGTAACCAACGACGACCTGAAGATCAGAGCCAGAGGCTCTGCAATCGCCTCTCTTGCCTCCCAGAGAATCCTAGGGTAAATCCCGTCCGGCCCAGGGGACTTATCTAACTTCAAACCCTCAAGAATATCTAGCACATCCTCCCTATCTACTTCAATACTTTCCAGTTTGCAACCCTGTACCACAGTGTTCTCCACAACTACTTTTACATCTCCTTGCGTGAATACCGAAGAGAAATATTTATTCAGTGCCTCAATGGATGGTTGCTTGGCAGCAAGAGCTATCCCTCTCCACATATAGCCCCCTTCCATCATGCAAGGGTAGAGGACCTGTGATGTAAGCTATGAAGCAACTCTCAACATTGTGAAGCAAGCCATCAGTCTCTGAAAGCAAAGACTTATTTCCTGAATTGATGAGAGAGGATTTGGGGAGTGGGGAGAAAGGTGGCTATTGCAGTGTATGCCCTATATTAGTGATAATGTGCTTCATCCTCCACACATTTGCAGTTCAGTCATCTTTTCGAATTGAGAAGAGGAGGAAGAGTCATGAACTAATTTACAACACCGAAGGAGGCCACTCAACCAATCAGGTCCAGCTCTCCACTACTCAAACAATATGCCTTAATCCCAAGGTCAGGACAAATTAGCTGCGATGATATTTTTCCTATTTCCCACAACAGCAAGAGATGAAAGAAAGAAAGTCTTACATTTGTGTAGTCCCTGCCTTGTCCCAGAGTGCTTTATACCCAACAAGGTACTTTTTGAAAGAAGTTGCTGTTGTAATGTAGGAAATGCTGCAGCTAATTTGTGCATCACAAGTTTCCACAAACAGCAATGTGATAATGAGCAGACATTCTGTTCTTGTGATGTTGATTGAGCAATAAATATTTATGACTTGGAATAACTTCCTGTTAGAATCATAGAAAGGTTCTGGTGCAGAAAGAGGCACTCAGCCCATTATGTCTGCGCCGCCCAAAATAGAGAAAAATCTGATTATTTGAATCTGACTTTCCAGCCTTGCTGGTTATCGTACTTCAGATGCAGATCCAGGTACCTTTCAAATGAGTTAAGAGTTTCGGCCTCAGCTATCAATTCGGGCAGTGAATTCCAGATGTCCACTACTCACTGGGTGAAAAGATTTTCCTCATGTTCCCTTTAGTCCTTCTACCAATCACCTTAAATGTATGCCCCCAGTAAGTTGACCCCTCAGCAAAGAGAAAATGTATCCTTTCTGTCTACCTTATCTAGGCTCCTCATGACTTTTTACACCTCAATTAGGTCACTTCTCAATCTCGTGTTCTGAAGAAAACAGCCCTAGCCTATCCAATCTTTCTTTGTAGCTGCAATTTTCAAGCAATATTCTTGTAAGCCTCCTCTGTATTCTCACCAGAGCAACAACGTCCTTATTATAATGTAGTTACCCGAACTGTAAGCATAATTCCTCCTGTGGCCTAACCAACACGTTATAAAGTTCCAGCACATATCCCAATGTCTGTATTCAATATTTAATTCAGTAAAGTAAAGATTCTATATGATTCTTTATCACCTTATGGAACCTTACAGTCACTACCTGTGTGGAGTCTGCACGTTCTTCTCGTCTTCGTGGGTTTCCTCGGGTGCTCCGGTTTTCTCCCACAGTTCAAAACACATGCTGGTTAGATGCATTGGCTACACTGAAATTCTCCCTCAGTGTACCTGAATAGGTGCTGGAATGTGGCTAGGGGTTTTCACAGTATCTTCATTGTTAATGTAAGCCTATGTGTGACACTTATAAATACACTTTTAAAACTTATAAAATGTGTGGAAATGCACTCAAGTTCTCTCACTTCCTCAACCCCTCTTAGAAGCAATTGTTTAGTGAGTATTTCCATGTTTTGGACTGTTTCCAATGTCAGTATATATTTAGCATATTCCCCATTTCTATGTTTGCTGTTATCAATTCACCAGCCCTGTTCAGTAGAGTTCCCATATTTACCTTAGCTGCCCACTTCCTATTTATATATTTCATAGAAACTCTTACTGTTTGTTTTTATGCTGTATACAAGCTCTTCTCAAAATTAATTTTCTCCTTTCTTATGGGTTTTTTAGTTTTCTGCCACTGGATCCTAAAAACTTCCCAGTTCTCTGGTCGTCACTATCTCTTGCAACTTTATATATCCTGCTTTTCAATTTATCATTATCCTTGACCTCCTTTGTTAGCCATGGACATTGCCTGTTTCTTGAGGAATCCCTGTTTTTGATTAGAATAAACTCCTGCTGAGTATTTTGGACCGACTGTTCGAATATCTGTCACTGCTCATCTGCTGACCTGTATCTTAGCTTGTTTGCCCAGTTCACCTTAGACAACCCCTCCCTCATTCCATTATAATTGCCCTAGTTATGGACCTATGGCATTCACTCTCAAACTATATCTGGAATTCTATCATATCGTGGTCACTACCCCTAGGAATTCTTAATCACAAGATCTCTTATTAATCCTTCTTCATTACACAAAATCAAATCTAAAATAGCCTGTTCTCAAGTACACAAGTACCGCTCTAAAAAGCAATCCTGATGCACTCCACAAATTCTTCTACACTATACTTGTGGTTTGGTTTGTCTGATCAATATGCAGATTAAAATTGCCCATGATAATTGCAGTTTCCTTCAGATGTACTCTCGATGGTTCCCCATTTATGCTCTACCTTCTTGGGAGGTCACACTCTGGGGATCTGTGGACTACTCCTACCTTGTCTTCCTTTTCCCGGTATTCATGATTTCAACCTAAACTGATGCTACATAACTTTCCACTGTTTTTATTTCACAACTCAACACTGCTTGGAAACATTCCTTGATTAACAAAGCTATTCCACCTCCTTTTCTCCTTGGGCTGTTGTTTTTGGAACATTGCATATCCTGGAATGTTGAGCACACAGTCATATTTCTGTAAAAGCTAAAATATCATACTCATATGTTGCAATCTGTGGTATCAACTCATCTATCTTGTTGCAAATGCTTTGTACATTCAGATAAAGAACATTTAGCTTCCTCTCTCATTATGCTTTTTTGTGTCTAATATTTCACATTCCTCTTTAACTAGAATATCTTCATCATCCCTCTTTTTAGTGAAGACAGAGACAAAGTATCTATTGAGAACCATGCCCACATCATCAGCATTGCAACACAAGTTAATCACTGATGAGCCCTATTATCTTTTGCTTAGTTACTCTCTTGCACATATATGTATTGATAAAATATCTTTGGATTTTTCTTGATTGTACCTGCCAGTATATTTTTGTATCCTCTCTTTGCTTTCCCAATTTTCTTTCTGCTTTACCTCGAGATTTCTTATAGTCCTCTAGCTTTCTACAATATTAAACTTCCCATGAGCTTTATTTTTCTTTTTTATCTTGCCCCATAGGCTTCTGGATAACCAAGAGGCTTTAATTCTGGCTGCACCATCATTTTTCTTTGCGGGGGCTTATCCAAACTGTCTGTAGCATCTAATTTTTGAGTTTCTCCCACTGACCTGAAACTGCTTTCCCTTCGAGTAGATGTATCCACTTTGATCAGTTCACCTCTCAGCTTTGTAAAACTTGTCTTTCCCCAGTTTGGAACTTTTATTCCTGTGGCAACAGATTTCATTTTATTTATTCATGGGATGTGGGTGTCACCAATCTCTAACTGCCTTTGAGGTAGTGATGTTACTCTGTAATGTTGAACTTCTCCAGTCTATATGTTGTCAGTACAACCACAGTGCTGTTCAGTCAGGAGTTCCAGGATTTTGACCCATTGACAGACCTTTGTCCCTTTACTGTGCCTTGGTTTCATGGACCTTCCTTTGGAGGGAGGGGGTTGTATGTGGGGGAAGGAGGGAAAACATTGAAAGTGCATGGAAAAGAGTTGGAAAAAGTCCAAGAATCACTTTCATCACATTTTCTCCTGGTAGCATCAACTGGGTTCTCAAAGAGGCTGTTGTTAGCACTTGCCTCCTGGAAATCAGACATTCCAAAAGATGCAATTGGAAAAGCTAAGGAAGTTTAAAAAGACAAATGATCTCTTCTTTCCTCAAGCCCTAACAGGTACTTGATGGGTGCTGGAGACTTTCTAGTTGCTATTTTAAAACTTAATCAAAAGGCCTGCAGCTAACTGTAATTGCCAGCCCTTGCTTTCCGCTCAACATTCTGCACAGTTGTCAAGTGTTCATGCCAAGTGATTCTATACTTGAGGCAGTTTAGCCCCATGCTAATTTCCTGACCCCACAATTTCAGGTGCTTGGGTCAGGCACAACATACTTTGGATGAACTGCACCTGATTAAGAGTCCTGCTACAGGAGGCAGTGAAAAATTCAAGGGCCATGTCTGTCAGTGCAGATTTAACATGTGCATAGAATAAAATATCAAATTCTTCTGTTTTATTTTAATTAAAAGAATATGTTTGAATCACATTTCTACGCTTCTGAATAAATTAATATAATTTCAAACAAATTACAACATGGTATACTGCATAATTTTATTCTTGCCATTTAAAAGGCATTGTTGGCAGTTGAAATTGAAATGATTATATTATGTAAAGTAGTGAAACAAAACTGCTCATTCATTTTCTGATAACAAAACAGTTGTAGCTCAATGATTTAGGCAACCAAGGATAAATTTAATAAATGTTTGCAACCATAACTTATTAAGTTATTGCTTATTAAGATGCAGATACTGTTTTGAACTATATTCTCAAGAGATCTATAAGGTGAGGAAAAAGCACATTTCATGTTATTTAATTATTGTATATCCGGATCTATTTGTTTCCAAAATGTCTGTCAGTTCAGCAGGAGAGTAAATCCACTCAAATCATTTCGGATAAATGATTTTAAAGTACTAGATTCATAGTCAGATTCAATAAGCCTGCCACTGTAATTGCAAAAATATTGCAAAACAATGTGAAATTGGTGTAATGGATAAATCAGTTTTTTTTTACAGGCCGCTTCTATATTTTCAGTTGTCTCTGCTTGCTGAATGAAATGGGAGAACAGCTTTATTTTAAAATTTTCTGGCTTATTTTGTATCTTTCACTTTTTGTGATTGCAGTCAATTCTTGCCTGAGGCTTATTTTTTAATCAAAGAACCTAAGCTGAATGTGGTGGAATAAGCAATGCCTTTGTATATACAAACAATTTCAAACAGCACAGCTCCGTAAAATATAATTATTCATAACACTCAAGGTCGTAATTTGTTGATGCATGCTTTTAATATGCTAGATGCTTCCCAGTTACATTCATTTGGATATGAGCACAAGGGAATTGATACCAAAGCTTGCTGATGACATCAAATTGGAGGCTTGCTGTGAAAAAGAATATAGAAAATTGTAGTAAGATGCAAACAAGTTATCTAAGAAGCAGAAAGGTGGCAGATGCGATTTAATATTAACTGTGTATTTTATAATGAAAGGAAGAATCATAATATTGGAAGATCTAAGAATATAGCTGCAAGATAATTAAAGTTTGAAGTACGATTTGAAAAGGTCATAGGAAATACAATCTTACATTTGGAGCATTGAACAAAAGCAAGCAACCGTAATGAACTTACTTAGGACATTGGTTTGGCCAATTGGTATTATAATGTGCTGCTCTGGGCATCCCACTGTAGGGAAGATATGAGTCTCACTGAATTTTACGTTCAGGTCACATCCAAAGTCAGCATGGATGGGAACGGATGTGAAAGCCACTGCTGCCTGAGATTGTGCTGTTAATATGATATTACACTGACTGGCCAATTAATGGCCATCCAGCGTGAAACATACTCTGTGAAAGGCTGCGCTCTGTCAGGGAAGGCAGGCACCGAGAACAGAAACCATGTGGTCTAGCAGTTCAATTGTCCTGTCTCAGGAGGGAGCCTGAGGGAGCTGCTGATCTGTTGCAGACAAATTATAGTGAAAAACGATGTCATATGAAAATAATTTATATACTGCCCATTTGATACAAAAAGAAAATAAGGGGCAATGACCATCAGCCATTTGTTTGCAGCTGTTTGTTGTGATGACGGGGCAACGGAATTATCCACTGAACTCAATCCAGATACACTTGTGAATTTTATTTTATTTCATCCCATCCTGGTTTGAGGTTGTATCAAAATCGTAAAGGACGTCTTGCAAATCAAATTGCCCGCCAAATGTAAAGGCAGATAGATGATGTAAAATCGCAGTCAATTGCTGCTTAACTTCTTTTAAAATGGTTTCTTAATTGTTGGTGGGCACACGTCTGACTCATTTCTGCTGACTAAAATATTGCTCAAGGGCACAATGACGTTGGGATGCATGCCCAATGTCTTCTCACACAGCTTTATTTGCTTCTGAGTCGGGTGCGAGCCAAAACGAGCAATATAAAATTCCAGCTATAAGACTCATGGAAAGATTGCAATGAAGGTTTGTGAGAACTTTATAAAGAATGAGGGATATTAGCTATAAAGAAAGACTCAAGAAGTGATTTTTGGTGGAACTTGAGAAGTCTTAAGATTGGATATAATATAAACTTTATATTTTGCCAGGGTAACTAGAGTACGTAGAAGAAATCCATGCAGACATGGGGAAAATGTGCAAACTCCACACAGTTGCCCAAGACCAGAATCAAATCTGGGTCCATGGCACTGTGAGGTAGCCATGCTAACTGCTATGTAATTGTGCTGCTCTGAGTGCATCTTTTGTATATGGTGAAGTTTTGAGCATTTTTCAGCCTGGCCAGTTAAGACAATTTAAATCTTAGCTAATCTCTGCCAATCATGTGAAACTTTATAGGTGGCAGAAATTTTAAAAATCTCTGACCTTGTGGCATTGTGGAGTTGTACATTTCTTACATAATTCCATGTGTGTAGGTTTGTGCCATCCAGACGAAGGAAGAGGCTTTCTAGAAGTGTCAAAGCTGTACCCAGATCCAGTGAGGCCACTCTTGGTGCCCTTCTGCATACAGGTTATGATTGATGTGACCAGCTCATGCCGTGCACTGGGAAAAGGAAAGCCAAAAGTTCTGTAAACCCTTTTTGTCGCTGTTGCAATATTAAGGCATCCCCAACATCACAGCCATCCACTTGATCATGGCCAAGGTCTTCAGCAGAAGCATTGTCCTGATCTCTCAACTCATCAGCATCCTCATCCTCAGCAGACTGACCCCCATCTGGCATGTTACCATCCTCCAGGACATCTCTTTGAACGGCAATATTATTATGGAAATGGACAGCAAACCACAACTATCAGCGACAGGTGAAGAAGAGTAATGTTGTGCACCTCTAGGTCTGTGCAGGCATCAGAATCACATCTTTAGGAGACTGATGCTCTGCTCCACTGTGCCCTGATATCATTGTGATTCTCATTGTATGTTCTCGCTCTATCAGGTTTGGGCTCTTAGCCACCATATCAATAGATACCTGTTGTGACCTTGTAGCCATCCCTCTCAAGACCCAGGGTTGGTGTCACTGTCTGGAATGTGAGAGTTGCTGAGAATGTATGAGTGATGACAGTTTCCCAGGCACCTGGTAATCCATTGATGAAGGTCACACACCAGCAGCATATGGAGTGGAAGCTCTTTCTGTTTATGATGATGCCTGGAAGTCAATCCTTAATGTCTATGAGCATGCAGTTAATGACTCCCTGCACTTTAGGGAAATCTGCACTCACTAAACATCCTAGGGCTTTATCCATTTGATGCTGGACAGCCTGCCTGAAGGAGGTGTAATTCCCAGCCCTTCAGTACATTGTACCTGTGAACACCTTGATATAGTGGCGTGCAGCAAGCCATGATATCACACATTGCGGCCTTCACAAGCTGCCTAGAATGGCTGATTGTGAAGAAGTGAAGCACCACTGTCATCTGCAACAAGATCGGGTGGCTTCCAATGCATCAGATTGTCTCTGTGAACATCTCACAGACTGATGTTATTGTGGCTCTTAAAAGCCTGCTTCTTCTCCTGCAGTCAACCTCGTTCAGTTGCAGGTGGTTAAATCTCTGGCTTTATACTTTGGGATTGTATATGATCGTCTGCATTCACAGCTCAATGAAAAAGTGAGGTGAATCCATTTGTCTTTTTCTATCTGTCATTTTTGTTGATTCATATGTTTACAAATGGACAAAAAAAACATTCAAAGCAAACATAAGTATTTCCTTTGATTCCAGGATGAAAAACTTTAGATAAGTAGGTAGATTAAAGAAATGGCAAAACGACAGCTCAGTGACTATCGCTGTGCTGTGCAGATACATGGATTTGGGCCTGTGTCTGTGGGAGTTTGCGCATTGTCCCCGTGCTTGTGTAGGTTTTCTTCGGGTATGCCGGTTTCCTCCCACATCCCAAAGATGTGCTCTTAGGCTAACTGGCAAAACAAATTCTCCCTAAATTGTCTCAAATTTTATTTTTAATCCATAGATCTGTAAACATAGACAGAGATCACGGGTAGAGGTGGGAACACCGGAGTGGCGGCTCGGGCTCGTTGGGCCTAAGGGCCTGTTTCCCGTGCTGTTTTGTTCTTTGTTCTTTGTTATCTTTGAAAAGCGGTGAAGAAAAGATTTGATGGAGGCATTCAAAATCATGAGGAGTCTGGCCAGAGTAAATCAGGAAACATTGTTCCCAATGGTAATTTAAGGTCATTGGCAAGGGAAGCTATGGGTAACAAATTGTTTTCACGTGCCAAGTGATTGGCATCTCAAATGCACTGCTTGGGAGTGTAGTGGATGCAGATTCAATCTAGATATGTGAGGAAATTGGAGTGTTACCCGTAAAGGAAGAATATATTGGACTTACGGGGTAAAGGCAGAAGAGTAGCACTGGGTGATTTGCATCTTTATCCAGCCAACTCAGACACCATGGACTGCAACCATTCTGTGATTGATTAAATTATTTAGAAATCATTGTAAAATGGTCATGAATGTTTCATACTGTGCAGTTATTACAAGGATTATTAGTTAAATGCTATTCAAGGTAATGCACATATTTATAACCATGGCCCTTAAATTTGCTCATGCAAAGTTTCTAATTCCCTTTCCATATGAACTTTTCCAGCATGTGACTCATAGGAAAATGTGCAGTAAGCAAATTTTAAATGTGTATGCTGCTTGAATGGAAGAACTTTTGATAGATATTCATCTGGAATATTTCAATGATTTAAAAAATATATGACACCAAAGTCGGAGGAGTGGTAGATAGTGAAGAGGGGTGTTATAGTTTGCAGAGACTTGGACAAGTTGCAGAGCTGGGCTGAGAGGTGGCAAAAGGAGTTTAATGTGGAAAAGTGTGAGGTAATTCACTTTGGCAGGAATAACAAATGTGTAGAGTATAGGGCTAATGGTAGGATTCTTAATAGTGTTGATGAACAGAGGGATCTTGGTGTATTTGTGCATAGATCCCTGAAAGTTGGCAATCAAGTCGATAAGGTTGTTAAGAAGGCATACGGAGTCTTAGCTTTTATTGGTAGGGGGATTGAATTTCGGAGCCGCAACGTCATGTTGCAACTGTACAAAACTCTAGTGCGGCCGCACTTGGAGTATTGTGTACAGTTCTCGTCCCCGCATTATAAGAAAGATGTGGAGGCATTGGAGAGGGTACAGAGGAGGTTTACCAGGATGTTGCCTGGTATGGAGGGCAGGTCTTATGTAGAGAGGCTGAGGGATTTGAGGTTGTTTTCGTTAGAAAGGAGGCGGCTAAGAGGGGACCTAATCGAAACATATAAGATGATTAGAGGTTTAGATAGGGTGGACAGTGATAGCCTTTTTCCTAGGATGGAGAAAGCTAGCATGAGGGGACATAGCTTTAAATTAAAGGGTGGTAGTTATAGGACGGATGTCAGAGGTAGGTTCTTTACCCAGAGGGTGGTAAGGGTATGGAATGCCCTGCCTGCGGCAGTTGTAGATGCGCCAAGTTTGGTGGCGTTTAAGAGGTTAGTAGATAAGTTTATGGACGAAAATGGAATGGTTTAGGTTAGAGGGTCATTGCTTTTTCCTAATTGGTCAGCGTAACATCGAAGGCCGAAGGGCCTGTTCTGCACTGTAATGTTCTATGTTCTATATACAGAACAAGTCTATTGAACATTACAACATGAAGAACACAGGGGCAGGAATAGACCCTTGAGCTTACTCTACAATTCAGTTTGATCATGGCTGATCTTCTGCTTTATCTCCACTTTTCCTCCTGTTTCTCATATCCGTTCATTCCTTGACAGATGAACCTCGAGCTTGAATATATTCCACGATGAAGCATCCATAACCCTCTGGTGTAGAGAATTCCTATGATTTGAAATCTTCAGAATTAAGTCTTAAATGATTGACTACACCTCCTCCCCCACCCCCCGCCACTTTTCCTGAGCTGTGCTCCTATGCTCTAAATTCCCCATCTAGAGGAAACAGCCTCTCAGTATCTGTGCTGTCCAGCCCCTTCAGAATTGTGTATATTTCAAAAAGATCATTACTCGTTCTTCTGAACTCCAGATGATATAAGTCCAATTTACTCAGCTTCTCATCACAGTACAATTTGCTCAACCCAAAAATAAATGTGGTGACTCACTGCTGTGCCACCTCCAAGGCAGGTATATTCTTCCTTTGATCTGGATCCCAAAACTTTGCTAAGTACATCAAGTGTGATTTTATACAATTGTGAAAAGACTTTTTTTCAAAGTGGAAAGGAAGCGTAAAACATTAAACCAAAGTTGATTAAGGGGGTCGATAATGTACTCTAGTCCCTGCAATGCCCAACTACCAAAGTTGATTAAAGGGGTCGATAATGTACTCTAGTCCCTGCAATGCCCAACTACCAAAGTTGATTAAAGGGGTCGATAATGTACTCTAGTCCCTGCAATGCCCAACTAGCACAGAAAGCATAGATGGTACTCTCAGACACTATATGCTCCCCCCTCCAGGGATACCAGCCAGCAAATATAGCTGCAGTAAGGGGACAGGTAGTCGGGTTGGATGATCCCTTTGGTTGCCCACTGCCTGGACCTATTAGTAGTATGTTTGGCTCGGTACAAGAGCAGGTTCATGAGGAATTCCTCCACCTTCTCTGCCTCCTTCCGCACCAGTTGTTCTTATACTTCAGCCCTTTACAATAGAGGTCAATGTGCAATTTGCCTTCCAGGCTTGCTGTACCTGCGTATTAATTGTCTGTTCACTCTACAAATACACTCAAGTCTCTCTGAACATCAACAATTAACAGTCTTTTGTCTTTTTTAAAAACGTCTTTTCTTATGACCAAAGTGAATAATCTCATATTTCCCCCACATTATATTCCATCTGACTTTTTGTATCTTCAAAGATTGCATTGCCTCCGAGCTTTGTTTCGTCAGAAAAGTTGGATACATTCCTTTCAGCCCCTTTGCCTTATTGCAAGTAGCTGAGGTCTCAGCTCTGATCCTTGCAGCTCTCTAAGCATTCAGCTTGACCACTTGAAAACATCCAATTCATCATTCACCCCTGCTTCCTGTCCATTAACCAATCCTCCACCCGTCCTAATATTTTATATCAACTCCATAATCAATGTGTATTAAGCTTTTGTGTGGTACCTTTATTAAATGCCTTCTGGATATTTATACTAAATTTATTGACTCCCATTTATCTGCCCTAGTAGTACATCCTCAAAAAAACTAATACATTTGTCAAACTTGATTTTCCTTTTTGTGAAACTAGAAAGGTTTGACACAAGGAAGGACATTGATATTTCATTTTTCTAAATGTTTTCTATGAACTGTTGCATTCTTGAAATAGTTTTCTTTAGCTGTGCAATAAATACTTAACCTAAATACAAAAGCCTAATTCTATTCAAAAGTGTAACAGTATGTTAAAAATAAAGATGTGCATTTATATAGCACCTTTCACTACCACACATATCTCAAAGAACTTTACAACCAATTTTACATTGGAAGCGAAGTTACAGTTATGTTGCAGCAAATGTGATGACCAATTTGTGTACAACAATGTCCACAAACAAATGTATAAGTTTATATTCAATTGATCCTATTAACTTTAAGGACTGGCTAATAAGTTTGTGATCATTAATTCACAAGGTCAGATATTTTGATTCCAAGCTATGCAACCCAAATTTATTCCAGTTGTAAAGTTAAGATACTAAGATAAGTTATGATCTCTCATTTTTAATGATATGGTGATGATGAGATGTGTTTTTGAGATTTTGATTGAGTGATAAAGATTTACCAGGGATATGAAATAAAAACAAAGTGCTGGAAGTACTCAGCAAGCCTAGCAACATCTTGACTCGAGACTGGAAAATCCCACTTGAGGTCAACGGACCTTCCCATTGTCCAGTTCTCGTCCGCCTTGATTCCTTTGGTAGGCAAGGCGGTAGAATTTCGAAGATTAAGTCCAAGTTTTGCATCAATATGACACTTCTAAGAAAAACAGTCAGATTCTCTGTTTAATGTCTCATCCAAAAGATAGCTCCTATCACAGTGCTGCACTGGAAGTATTGGTGTTGGTATTTCTACTCAAGTCCTGCAGTGGGAGTTGAACCTGGAATCTTGTATCTCAGAGGCAATTGAGACACAAAACTTCAGGAAAGGATTATTGTTTGGAGCCAAACACAGTTTTCTACTTTGAAGATATTAATGTCAATTTTATAATTCCTAAGGCATTGTAATGATTTCTTATCATTTTTTTCGTTCCATGTATCTCGTACACAAAAATAGCTTTAGAATAATATCACCGAATTGGAATTAATTATTTCAGTTTCCTAATGGCAGTACCTAATCAATTCTCTTCAACTGAGCTCTGGGTAATATAATATTTTTAGATCAATTTTTTTATCACTATAGGGTTTTTCTTTTTCTTCCCAGCAGTAGATTTGGCCAAGCAATTTCATTTGATTTGTATATATTCTCCTTAATAACTAAAACTTTAATGCAGCAAGTTTCTAATTACCACTTGTTTCCAAGTGAGTATTAACACCTGAAATAAAATCAAACAATTTTGTAAATGTGTTTGTCTGCCCACATTGGAAAAAAGCAGAAAAATATTGCAGCAATAGCAACCAGTTCTCTTAAAGGGCTGTTTACGTGAAGAAACATCTTTCAGTGTAAAACAACAACTAAATAAAAATCAAACTTCCAACCCAAAATGAACAATGCCAAAATAATTAAAAGCTTGGTCAGAGAGATCAGTTTAAGGGGTGCATTGAAGGAAGAGGTGGAGGGAAGGATGCAGGGAGGGTATTAGAGGGCTTGATGTCTATATGGCTAACGGCAAAGCTGCTAACAGCAAAAAGATGGAGGATACACAAGAGGCTGACTCACAGAAATCACTGGACTGGTTATAGATGGGGCAATGCTGAGATAAACCACAAGGAAAACATTTCAGATTGGGCCCGTATAGAATTGGTGTAATTGATCTGGTGGGCAAGATGCAGGATAGGATACATGCAGAAGATGAGATAAAGTTTATATAAGATGCAGTTTGAGAGGACTGCCAGAAGAACATTGCTCACAGTTGAAATAAAGCAGAAAATGCTGGAAACTTCTGATAAAAAAGAAGAAAAATGTCAGTGAAAAGAAAACAAAGATATCTATTCTTAGTATTTTGAAAGTAAGCAAGATACACATGCCTGGAATTTCATTCAAGAAAATAATCCATTCTTGTTGGAGGTGGTCAAGTAAATAAAATTAGTTTAAGCGAAGACAAACTCTACTCAAAATGGTGACCGTAATTTCACTCCTGCTATGTAGAGTTGGTATGAATTGGAACTGTGACTCGCTGAACTCTCTTCCATATCTTTGTCACCTTCAAAATGAACTATTTCAGTGCAAAAACAAAATACTGAGGATGCAGGAAATCTGAAAACAAACAGAAAATACTAGAAATATTCAGCAAGTCTGGTAGTATCTGGCAGAAAGAATCTGAGTTCAAGTTTCAGGCTGATAGCCTTTCATCAGAACTGGGAAAGCATAGAAATGTAGCAGATAAAAGGAGGGATGGCAGAAAGGAGAACAAAATGAATGCCTATGATTGGTTGGAAAGCTGGGGAGATTAAGTGACAAAAGGGTTGAAGGGACAAAGCTGGAGGAGCAGTAAAGGGATAAGTAAAGAAACAAAATGTGCATCTAGAGGAGATGTGAATGACAAATTACAAATCGCTGCCATCTGAAAGTGAAAATAATAAAGGAAATCAAGAGTGGAAAACCAAAGGCAGCAAAGAAAAAGGAAACAAAATGGGGATATGGTTTATATCTGAAATTGTTCAACTCTGTATTGCCTAATCAAAAGATGAGGTGCAATTTGTTGAGCTTAGGCTGGGCTTCATTAAAACACTGTAAGAGGCCATGGACAGAGAGGTCAGAATGGGAGCAAGATGATATAAATGAAAGGTATTGCTATAGGAACCCACATAGGTCCAACCTAAGTCTGCCTTTTTTGTATATGTGGAACATGTTTTAATCCTATTCAGGCATCCTCACGCACATCTGTTTCAAGTATCATAGCCATTTGCTGCTTTCACCTTGAATTTGAAAATATCAGCAATTTCACTTCCAATTTCCACCCTTCCCATCTCTAGTTCATCTCCAATTCTTCTTTTCTTTCCTCAACCTTTTAGTTTCAATTTCTAAGATAGGCTATTGACAAATCCACACTATAAGCTCATTGTCATCCACAGCTACCTTGATTCTTCACATCTGCTTCCTGTAAGTATTCTGTTTTTTGTTTCTTTCATTTATGTTCTGATGATGCAGAATTCCATACTTGAATTTCCAACATCTTTTTCTTTATCCTCAACCAAGGATTTCCCCCTCGCTTTGGTTGATAGGGCACTAAACTATATCCTTTCCGTTTCATGCACTCTCTCGCTTCTCCTTCCCTTCATCCTTCACCATTTTCACTAAGCCCAACTCCTATGCCACCACAAATATACCTCCCTATCTCAGCCCCTTTCCCTATTCGAAAGAGATCATTGCATCTGTGAAACATTGGTCCACTCCTCAATTACCACAGACACATCCTCCCCTTTTCATGCCATCTTCTTATGCAAGCACGGGAGAGTGCACAAATGGTGAGTGTCAGGCTCCCAAATTCCAAAGGTGTATTGTATGTGGGGTTGAGCCTGCAATTAGATCAACCATGAGCTGATTGAATAGTGGAACTGGCTTTAGGAGATGAATGGCATACCACACATCTAATTTGTATATTCCTATGAACAAGCTGCCACAATGGTTTGCAATTTGTATATTATAAGAAGGTATGTGAAGTCAAGATAAGTAAATTTCAGGCCACTTGTGAGAAGATTTTAAGTATTAAATTTAAACATTTATTAAAACAAAGAAAAAAATGACCCAAGAACACCTTTACCCAGTTAACAGTATTTCTAAACATTTCTTAAAAGATTTTGGCTCAGATAAACTCAGAACTAAAGTCCCTTTTTTATGGCAACAGTCCTCAAAAATTTTCTCATCTATAAAGATGCAATTAATATTTCCGCATAATGCCTTGCTGTTCTATTTTACACAGGCTTCTCCTCTCTGAGGCTGGCAGCAACTGGTGTTCACAGGTCTGGTGTCGACACACACTTTCTTGTTGAGATATCAAAGCCTCACCACAATAGTCTTTTACAATAGTTCCTATATAAATATGTTTTCCCTTTTTGATCGTCAACTCTATTGTTTTTACAGTCCTCTAAAAGATCCTTTTCTCAAACTTGACCAATCTTTCCTGCTACATTATGGCTTTATAGAATTAAACATGCTACTTTGTCTCACCTGTCTACAATTTTTCACTTGCATATGTTCCTTTTGAAATATAACAGTTAATTTTAAATCACTCCCTGTGTCCGTCTAATGTAAATTCCCATTCAAGCTGCTCTCCAACACTGTTCATTTCTGCTTCAGCCACTTGTCTTTAACTCTCTAATGATGTTTTGACCCTTGCCATCTAACTGTCTTCAGTTTAACCAAACCAGTCACACACACACACACACACACACACACACACACACACACACACACACACACACACACACACACACACAAGTATGTTTCACAATATATGACAGTGAAATTGAAAGCACATTGAGAACTCTTATTTTTCCTCACAATTTCTTACTCTTCCCAGTTTGGATGAAGGGCATTTAGCTGAAAACGTTGATTTGCTCTCTCCACAGATGCTACCAGACCTGCAAAATATAAGCAGAATTTTCAGTTTTTATTTAAACTAAATCCCTCTTCCTTTTCTCACTCAGCACTTCACAAAATTCTGTACTTCTAAGTGATCAACGAGTATGCTCAAATCTCTTTTTTCTGACCCATTCCCTTTACTGGATATACCTGCATGTTATAGAAATTTCTTAACCTCAGGTACATAGTATTTGTCAACATTAAATATCAGTTACACCTGAGCCACTTCCATCTTACTGAGATCAGCCTGCAAGCTGATTTGGTTTGATTTGCTATCCCTATGAATTTTTGCAGGTCATTAGATTAAGTTTCATGATCAACTAAATGACCTGTTTTGTGAAATATTTTAAAATGAAAACGTCAGATGTATAATTATCAGTATTTTATTAAGTAAGTTGTTACTTCTATACCTAGGAGGTCATTGATGTGATCATCCCAATAAGTAATCCTCTTGAAGAATCCTTGACACTCGATGTTATGCTGAATGGAGCTGGGATTACTGGAACCACCTGTTTGGTAATTGGACCAAAAGAAGTTATTTCGTACAAAGCTAAATACGCTCCAAGCATTGTTGGCGAAAGTGTGGGAAGGTAAGATAATTAAATTTCTGCAATATACTGCAATATAACCGAGATATTGGCTACTTTTCACAGAACCATAGGCATTCTTTGGACAGAAGAACATTTGACACATACGATTTATGGCAGCCAAAAAAGAGATATTCAGCTTAATCTCACTTCCCAACTCTTAAGTTGTATGTTCCTTGTAGGTTACAGCATTTCAAGTGCATATCCAAGTTTATTTTAAATGATTTCTGCCTCTTCCATCTTCCAGACAGTGAGTTTCAGATCCTTTTAGTGAAATAAAAATCTGCTTAACTTCGATTAATGCTTCTACCAATTACTTTAAATCTGTGCTCCCTGTTTATTAATTGATCTGAGAAGAGAAATAGATCCTTTCCATGCATTCTAACTGAACCCCATATTCTGAAAAAGCTCAATTAATTATTCTTTCGTCCATCTCTGTTTCAAAGAAAACTACTCCAGTTTATATAATCTTCCCACATCATTAAAATTCTCCAGTCCTGACAATACTCTTGTAAATCTCCTCTGATGTGGCTTAACTGATGTTCTTATGCAGTTCCAGCATAACTTCCTTGCTCTTATTTAATGCTTTTTTAAGGAAAGTATGCCATGTGCTTCCTTCACCACCTGATCTATACATCCTGCTATCTTCAGGAATCCACAGACATGAACCACAGGATCTCTCTGCTTCTCTATACTTCTCAGTACCCTATCCTTTATTGCTTTGCCTTGTTTACCTTCACCAAATTCATTTCTTCATACTTTACTGCATTGAGTTCTATTTGCCACTTTGCACTTTGCCCTGAGTTCATCTATGTGAATAGGCCTTAGCCAGTTCTAGGTTGATGGCAGGGCAACAGTCAAAGCAAGACTTGTTTCTTTTAAATAAAGTCTACAAGCATCTCTTAAAACTTGTTCTGTGCATTATTCACAATATGACAGGACTTTTTCAGGACTTTTTTCCCAGATATTTTTGTTGCTTTATTTTTAGTTGCTACATTTATATAATTAATAAAATTAAAAAATAAAGCAATGTGGGCAACATCATTGCCTCTTGGGAAGGTGGTGGTGAGCTCAATCACTGCATTTCATGTAGATGTATTCAGAAAGGAGTCTCACAACACTAGATTAAAGTCCAACAGGTTTCTTTGGTAGCACAAGCCACAAGCTTTTGGAGCGTTGCCCCTTCATCAGATGAGTAGAAGTTGTGTTCACAAGCAGGGCATATAAAGACAAGAATTTACAAGATAATGGTTGGAATGTGAGTCTTTACATGTAATCAAGTCTTAAAAGTACAGACAATGTGAATGCAAAGAGGGTTAACTTTATCTTGTAAATTGAGTTTGTATCTATATATGCTCTGTTTATGAACACAACTCCTTTCCAGCTGATGAAGGGACAATGTTCTGAAAGCTAGTGGTTTGTGCTACCAAATAATTGGAATTGTAAGATTTCTTACTGTGCTTACCCCAGACCAACACTGGTATCTCTACATCACATGTAGATATATCCACAGTGCTGTTAGGAAGTATGGGAGTTCCAGGATTCTGACTCAATGACACCGAAGGAATGATGATGTGTCCCAGGATGTCTGACATAGAGGGGCACCTCCAGGAGGTGGTGCTCCCATGTCTTTGTCCTTCTTCATTGTGGCGGTCATGGGTTTGCTTTCTAAGGAGCCTTGCTACGGCGCATCTTGTAGACGGTACGCACTGCTGCTTCTGTTTTTTTTTGGTGAATGGAATGTGAAGGGGATATCAAATAGTTGGGTCGTTTTGTCCTGGATAGTGTCAAGATTTTTCAGTGTTGTTGGAGCTGCACTCATCCAAGCAAGTGAAGAATATTCCATCACACTTCTGATTTGTGCCTTTTAGATTGGGGAGCCAGGATTTCTGAAGGATTCTTAGCTTCTGATCCGCTCCTATGGCCATTGTATTTATAATGGCTCGTCAAGTTGAGTTTCTGGGGAAAGGTAACACCCAGAACATTGATAGTGAGGGATTCAATGATGGTAATGGCATTGAATTTCAAGGATCAATAGTTAGATTTTCTCATGGTCATTGCTTGGCACATGTATGATGTGACTGTTACTTGCCACTTATCAGGCCAAGCCTCAATAATTGTCCAAGTCTTTCTGCATTTGAACATGTGCTTTGATATCTAAGGAGTTGCAAATGGCGTACTATCACCCATTTCCCATTTCTGACCTTTTGATGGAAGGAAGGTCATTGATGAAGCAGCTGAAGATGGTTGGGCCTAGAACACCATCCTGAGGAACTTCTGCAGTGGTGCCATGGAGCTGAGATGACTGGCCCCCAATAATCATAACAATCTTTCTTTGTACTAGGTATGGCTGCAACAATAATTGACTGGGTTGGATTTGTCCTGCGTTTTGTGAACAGGACATACCTGTTCAATTTTCAACAATGCTGGATAGATACCAATGTTATAGCTGTACAGGAACAGTTAGTCTGGGGCACAGCAAGTTTTGGAGCACAAGTCTTCAGAACTATTGTTGAAATATTGTCAGGGCTCTTGCCTTTGCAGAATCCAGTGCCTTCAGCCATTTCTTAATATCACATGAAGTGATATTAGCTAAATCAGCTAAAGGCTGGCATCTGGGATATTCTTTAAATGGCAGGGCAAACTTGATGGGCTGAATGATCTATCTCTGCTCTTATGTCTTATGATCTTATACTTGGGACCTCTGGAGAAGGCTGAGACAGATCACCCACCGTTCCAGCAGGTATTTTTCTTTGTGTATTATTTGAAAGCTGAGAGACACAATTGGAAAATGAGATATCAAACAGATTTATTTAATAAGATGTAAATGGCAGACATTCTATTCACTTGTGATGCCAAATGTGCAAAGCAAGGTGCACTTATCCAGCAATATCTTAGGAAGCAGGTTTCACAAATTTAAGATCACTACAACCTGATATTTTATGCATCTAAATATTATCAAGCAGCCACAAGAAACAATCACGATCAATCGAACAATGTTTTGCATATATAACAAGCAGTTGAGTTGTACTATTCACCAGTTTAGTACATGTTTGCAACTTCAAAACATTGGATTTTCCTTGGCTACTCCATTCTGTGTGGCACAGTGGTTAGCACTGCTGCCTCACAGCACCAGGACCTAGGTTAGGTTCCTGGCTTGGGTCACTTTCTGTGTACACTTGCACGTTCTCCCCATGTCTGCACGTGTTTCGTCCCACAGTTTGAAAGACATGCTATTTAGGTGCATTGATTAGAATAGGCGCCGGAGTGTGGCGACTGAGAGAATTTCACAGTAACTTCATTGCAGTGTTAATGTAAGCCTTATTTGTGACTAATAAATAAAGTTTAAAACTGCAACAACAAGTGGGGAATCCTCTGGAAGTATTGGGTTGTTAGGACTCTACAAAAGAGGGCTACTTGCAAGTATATTTATGTTACTCTTATAATCAATCAATCTATAGCACATATCTCTTATTTCTTGAGGATTAATACATATAAATCCATAAGGACCAGATATGCTGCCAAGCCACGAAAGGAAAATAAATATATGCTAGACCCATTGTACCCTGACAATATCCCAGGACTGTGCCTCGGACCTTTACAGAACTGCTTGAATGCAACTATAAGAGATTTCTGATGCATATTAAGGCACTTTTTAGTTACTTCCTAAGTGGAGACGATAATGGAATCCAGAGTCAACCTAATGCCAGTAGGAGTAAGAGATAAGAGATGTGACTAATTGTGCTGGAGACCCTGGAAGGAGAACCAGATTGCAGGGTCTATGGTGCTGTCCATATGCTCCATGATAGAACAGCCAGCATTGTACCAGAATTCCACGTGTACTTGAAGCAGATTCTTCCATACTCTTCAACAGACAGTCCAATGTCTTAAGCTTTTGCAAGTTAATCGTCATCCTCATTTTGAAATACATTGTTCCTTTAATGTGATTGGGTCAAAATACCGGAACTTCCTGCGTAACAGCATTGTAAGAGTACCTTGCCCACAGAAACTGCAGAACAACATTCAAATGATTCACCATCCCCTCAATTGCAGTGATAAGCAATAAATGCTGGCATTGTCAGTGATGCTCAAATCCATGACAAAAATGACCAAAAAAATCTATTTAACCTACTCAGTGTATCAGTTTAGAACTTGGTTCTTGGAAAGCTGAGGGTAAGTGCAAGTGTGCCACCCCATAATCTGGTGGATTATCCCATTTCAACTCATGGGTGCAGAGTCTATGTCCTAGGCTAGACATGGGAAGGGAAAACAATAGTTAATAAGTATGAGACCAAAACAGCACCAACAAGTTAAAGAGAACAGCCTATATCCATTGCACTTGGCCTCCAAGCTTGGCATAGCCAATAATCATTTTGTGTCAACAATTTCTATGGCAGCATTTCCCATTTGAATGAAGTTTGATGGTTACCTCACCTTCCTTTTAGATTCAGTCTCTCTCTTGTTGCGTGGCAGCCTGTCTTTCAAAGACAGTAGGAGCAGGTTAGCCTATATAAAATATCATGCCCCTGCTTCTTATAAAGTGGATGCTGAGAAGGAGCAGCAAGGTGTGAACAAGAGGGGGAGGTGTGTAAGAAAACACATCTAGTGTGAAAGGAGTTTATAGAACATTAAAATGCATTCCAGTTGTTAGATGATATCAGCAACATGTTTGTGCAGTTCTGAGGACACTGGTGGGTGTGAAGTGTAGGATTGTAAGTGGAAAGAGCTGTGCTGCAGTGTCACATTGTGATTGGAGGAGCAGCATGTGAAGCGGGGGAAGAGAAGGATTAGGAATACTGGGCTAAATGTGTGGTGTTGTGAAGCTTTTAAAAATTAAAACAGACAAATGTAAGCAATATTTTCATCTTCCTTGTCCTTCTCAAAATATTGGGCCTCTTTCAAGAGCCAGCAACTCATCCAGTGTCTAGTGAAAATAAAAATCATGCCAAGACTCCTTGGTGACAGCTGCGAGGAATATCAGCTCTCAACTTACCAATGAACTGTTCACATCTGTTTCACATAGTCTACTTTTATTACCATCGCCATAAATCTTTCTTCCTCACTCCTAGATAAATGACAAAGCTCCAACTCGGTGCTCACCCTTGAATATTTAGGCATTACAACAACCTCTTGACCCCATTAGGTCGTGAAAGTCTTCATCACTGGATTAAAAAGTCAGCATAGAATAAGCACACTCTTGTATGCCTCTAATCTCAATATAAGTACACATTATCAATAATGTGGTGTGAAGTGGAAACAGTGCATGCTTAGCATGCCTTCATCCTGTTACAAGCATACTGGATGTTTCTGCTCCTATCAATCAATGATTTGGATAGTTTAATGCAAGAGAGCTTCATTGACGAGGATGCTCTAATTCGTCTGTAGATGTTTTTGACATAAGCTGTATGGATTCCAATGAAAGTAAAGAAAAATTTACGTTTATATCGTGCCTTTCATAACCTCAGGCCATCCTGATGTGTTTTATAGCCAATAGAGGAAGTAGTTTTTTTTATGCGTAAAGCACCATGGTATTCGAGAAAAGGTAGGAGCCAATGTTGCTTACAGCAGAGTCCCACAAACAGCAATGCAGTGATTATCAGTTTTGGTGATCTTGTTTGAGACAAATATTGGTCAGTGCACCAGGATCAATTCCGCAGATCTTTTTCAAAATGATATCATGAGATCCTTTATGGCTACAAGAGAGCTGACGGGCCCTTGGCTTAACATCTTATCCAAAAGATGCCACGTGCTCCTTTGTCACATACTTCTTTGTTGCCTGAAATTGATTTAAAGCTTTCTTAATATTTCCATGAATAAGGACTAGAATAGAGGGTTTAGGCTCAGTTCACATTTTATTGAATCATAGAAGGAGGCTATTTACTTCACTGAGTCTACGGCAACACTTTTGAAGACTAATCCCTCTGTCCCACTCCTCCATCTTCCCTCACAGCACGACAGTTGTTTCCTTCTTCAAGTTTTTAACCAACTCCCCTTTGAAGGCTACTACTAATCCTATCAGATAGTGCATTCCAAATTCTAACCACTTGTTGTCATATATATGTTTTGACTGGTAGTACTAACAAAACAAAACAAAACGGGTGCCACACTGATGAACCAACTTGATGCAGGTTTATTTTTATGTGATTAATTAGACAGAGCTGCATTGTTTTACAATACGAAACAGTTGCAAAAAGCACATTTTCCTCATGTTGCCTCTGTTTCTTTTATGAATCACCTTTAATCTGCATCCTCTGACTTTCAATTCCTCAGCCGTTGAAAACAGTTTTCTTTATTTAATGTATCTGAACTGATCATGATTATGAACGAAAAGGCAAAATACTGCGGATGCTGCAATCTGAAACAAAAACAGGAAATGCTGGAAAATCTCTGCAGGTCTGACAGTATCTCTACAGATGTTGTCAGACATGCTGAGATTTTCCATGATTGTAAAGGACTCTATTGAATCACCATTCAATCTTCAACACTGTAAAGAAAACAAACCCAGCTTCTCCAGTCTATCTATACAGCTGTAATGCCTCATACCTGGAATCGTAGGAGTAAGTCATTCTCTTTCCAAATCCTTTGTCTTCTTCCTGAAGTATGGTGCCCAATATTCAACCAAGTGGGTGGGATTTAAACTGGCGATGAGAAGCAGGTTCAGGTGTGGGGCAATCCCTCCATTTCATTTATGCCTTTTGCTCATCTTTCATTCTGGTCATACCGTTTCCTGAAGACTCATGTCCATTTGAAAACATGAATAAACAACTCAGATTAAATATAAAAATCAATCTCTATCATATCACTGAGAACTATTAATGCAGTGTTTGTATTTCAATCAGTTACCATGAAGATGTCAATGAGATATAGGCAGGAATTCTCCCAGAAAAATTCTAAGTGTCGACTTTGTGGGAAAACTGGAGTATTTCACGCTGAGAGCTCACATTAGAATCTCCCACGTTCTGTGCAATGCAGAGGCCACCAGTGTGGATATCATTAAATTTCAGGAAGTGGGGCCTATTCCACCAGGGAGGCTGAAACCAGTGGGACTGTGTGCATGCGCAGTGACCTGAATTGTGAGCCTCCCACTTGCTGGCTGGCTTGATTGCTGTCCAGCCTGGAACTCTGCAGTGCTACTCCCCAATCCACCAGGGGCTCGATTGCGGCTCCTTGACCATTCTGAGGCCAGCCCCAACTGGCTCTCCCCATCCGCAGTGCCTCCCCCAAAATCCCAAGCCTCCCCCCCCGCCCCCCCCCCCACCCACCACCACCACCACCACCCTGGGCAATGCAGGCCTCTCAGCAGCCAATCTCCAGCCCTCCCGTGATGATTCCTCCCCTGGGAGGCAGATACCCTCCGATTTCTCTCTTCCCCACCTGACCACCTCCAACACCTGTCCGCTGCCCCAGCACACCTGGATGACCCCTCCACACCCGGAAGACACACACCCAATCGCTGACCTCCCTCCTGCCTCAACCGACCCCTGTGCAGAGTGGTGGCAGAAATATCACCCCCCCCTCCCCCCAGGACCCGCCGCCCCTTCAGGACTGTCGCATTGGTGCTATCCCATGCCTGGGCATTGGCACCTTGTTTCTTGTGCAGTGCTGGGGGCAAAAACTGGTACCGCCTAGGTGCCCATGCCCAAGGTGCACAACTCTCCCATCACTCCAGCGGTGTTGTCCTGTAAACCCTGCTAGAGTCAAAGATTCTGGTGGGGTGGGAGAGACTAGCGAACTGGGAGAATTCAGTCTCGGGCCCTCTAATTACTTTTGAATTGTATTAAAAAGAGATTAAAATGACTTACTTGTCTTCACGCTGGTTTCCAGCGTAGGTTTGACAGCATCAGAAATACAGCGCAGAGAGATGTGCTTGTTCCCGCCACAAGCATGAATCCTGCGCATGCCCAGACGCAAAATTCTCCCACCTCTCTGCATTAGAAAATGATCATGGCGGGGTGGGAGAATCACCCCTGTAAACTCAAACCAAAGCTTGTGACAAGTCAAAAGGTAATGGAGTAAAATAATGTGCCTAACAAAAGTTAATTAATTGAACATTGTGTATTGGAGCTTTTTTGTTTGATTTTTTTTGTTTGTGTCAGCCATGGCTCCATTGGTAGGACTCTTATCTCTGAGTTTGTAATGTCTTAACTATGTTAGGGGTTGTGGATTTTAAACAAAAAGGAAAGTATGTGGTTTGCACACACACATATTCAAAGTAACACACAACATAGAGTCATAAAGTCATAGAGGTTTACAGCATGGAAACAGGCCCTTCGGCCCAACTTGTCCATGCTGTCCTTTTTTTTTTAAAATCCCTAAACTAATCACAATGGCCCACATTTGGCCCATATCTCTCTATACTTATCCATATATCTCTCTAAATGCTTTTTAAAAGACAATATTATACCCGCCTCTACTACCACCTCTGGGATCTTGTTCCAGGCTCACCACCCTCTGTATGAAAAAATTGCCACTCTGGACGCTTTTGTATTTCTCTCCTCTCACCTTAACGCTATGCCCTCTAGTTTTAGACTTAACTACCTTTGGGAAAAAATATTGACTATCTAGCCAATCTGTGCCCCTCATTATTTTATAGATCTCTGTAAGATCACACCTCATCCTCCTACGCTCCAGAGAAAAGTGTCCCAGTCCATCCAGCTTCTCCAAATAACTCAAACCATCAAGTCCTGGTAGCATCTTAGTAAATCTCTTCTGCACTCTTTCTAGTTTAATGATATCCTTTCTATAATAGGGTGACCAGAATTATATACAGTATTTCAAATGTGGCCTTATCAATGTCTTGTACAACTTCAACAAGAACATCTCAACTCCTATATTCAGTGTTCCGACTGATGAAATCAAGCATGACAAATGTCTTCTTCACCATTCTGTCCACCTGTGACTCTACTTTCAAGGAGCTAGGAACCTGTACCTCTGGATCTCTTTGTTCTGTAACTCTTCCCAATGCCCTACCATTAACTGAGTAAGTCCTGCCCTAGTTCAATCTACCAAAATGCATCACCTCGCATTTGCCTACATTAAACTCCATCTGCCAATCATCAGTTCTCTGGCCCAATTAATCAAGTTCCCTTTGCAATCAGGGATAACTTTCTTCACTGTCCACTATGCCACCAATCTTGGTGTAATCTGCAAACTTACTAAGCATGCCTCCTAAATTCTCACCCAAATCATTAATATAAATGAGAAATAACAGTGGACCCAGCACTGATCCCTAAGGCACATTGCTGGTCACAGGCCTCTGGCTTCTGTCAAGAACTTTGTATCCATTTAGAAAACTCATCCTGGATCCCGTAAGATTTAACCTTATGCTACAACCTACCATGTGGTATCTTGTCAAAAGCCTTGCTAAAGTCCATGTAGACAACATCAACTACACTGCCCTCATCTACCTTGTTGGTTACTCCTTCAAAAAACTCAATCAAATTTGTGAAACATGATTTTCCACTCACAAAGTCACGCTGACTGTTCCTAATCAGCCTTTGCATCTCTAAATGCCTGTAGATCCTGTCTCTCAAAATACCTTCCAACAACAAACTCACCACAAATGTGAGGCTTACTGGCCTGTAATTCCCAGGCTTTTCCCTGCAGCCCTTTTTAAACAAAGGCATAACATTTGTCTCTCTCCAGTCGTCATTATTGAAAGATATTCTTTGCATAAAACAGAGCGTGAACTAAAACAGCTGCCTGTGAAACACTCTAATGACTTCACCATCAAAGCATGTGATCAACTCTGAAAACAGTCATGCAACCATTCAAATATAGGGTCTCAAAGTCCTACTCTAGGGCTTGAGTACAAAATTCAAGGTTGCCATTCCTGTGTTCTCATGTTTTTATAGGGTGTTTTTCCTGTACACCAGTCAATGAAGTAGTTCTAAACTATAATCTCTCTTGTGTAGTTACCTATTGTGGTTAAAATAAGAACTAAATTGCACAATGATGCTACCCATTCTTTGCAAACTATTGTTGCTCATTTTCTGGATATGTCAGTCATTAACCAGATGGATGAGTTTCCAAGAGTGCAAAGCATTATTGATGACATCCTAATTGAGGCATAAAAATAAATAGAATTACATAGAATTTATAACACAGATACAAAACCATTCATCCTAACAGGTTGATGTTTCGTATAATTTATACATCACTTGCCTTTGAATTTCTAGTTTCACAAGTTTCCTTTTAAAAACATTTTATTTGTTTGTAAAAGCAGTTAAGTTTTTACCAACGGTTCACTCTCAATTTGTGCTTTATGTTCATGCTCTCTTACTTTTAAACATGAATGAGGGTACACAAGGTAACTAAAGGCTATTTTCTGCCATTTTCTCCTATCCTTTCCTAAGGGCAGTGTCTTACTAGACTTCCAGTTACAACTTTATGCATGACTCTATCTTCTCATGTCTGTGTTTGCTGCTCAGTAGCCAGTGAATTATGAGAGTATCACAACTTGTTTTTAAACAACTTCTGCACCTTTCGAGTCTCTGACCAGTAAACAACAGTAGGGCTGCTGGCTGATTTTGCTTTTCTCATGCAAGTGTTAGAAAGCAGCATGTTGATCTGGAGGAACTTTGCACAATGTAATCTCAGCATTACTGCTGCAATAACAGTAATGAGATATTCCACCTCCCCCTAGTGTTGAAGTAGATCAGTATAATGTGATTGCACCAGCTGCTCTAATTTAATAGTTTTAAAATATTGTGATGATACTGTGCCTTTAAGAATTATAAAAAATTTCTTGTGAGGGATGTTTAAAATTTAGTTCTGGTTTATGATGCCAATTTGTCTGCTCCAGGCAGTCCACATGCTGAGAATATGGAAGAAACATTGTTCCTAGATAGTGGGGTGTTTAATCTGAGCGAATTCATTTTTTTTGTTTATTTTTGATTTTTCCCCGGGGACTCAGAGCAAGGTTTAATTAGGTTGATTAATATGGAGCAGAGTCATGAGAATGGGTAGAGCTATGCTTATAGAGATAAACGTGCTGATTCTGCTTGGGTCTACAAGGAGTAGGACGTCTTTCTTTTTCTCCCTCTCTCACTCTCTGGAGTAGGCTGTTTGGGGCCTACTAGAAAATAAGTTGCTCTCTCCAGAAGTGTTCTGGAGGCTTCAGGACTGGCAGTCCACTTGAGCCTGTGTTATTTTGCTAAATGGCTATGAAGAGGAATTTAAATCTATCAGGAATATTGGTTAAAGTGGAATTAATCAAGATAAGTTAGCTGTTAAGAATTGTACTTTGGCATGATTAAGTATTTCAGCTGTTAAAAGTTACTCATTGCATTAAAACTGTCTCATTAAAATAAAGTTTATTTGGTAAAAGCTTCCTAGTGTTGAATAGAGTGAAAGAGCTTATCTTCACACTAATGCCAAAATAAAAATAAGTGGGGTTTAGTCTAATTTCATGATAAACTTGAAAGTGGAGTTGCAAGTGGACAGAATGGTGAAGAAAGCAGAACATTGAATACAGGAATTGGGGCATCTTGTTGAAATTGCACAAGACATTGGTAAGGCCGTATTTGGAATACTGTTAACAGTTCTGATCACCCTATTATAGAAAGGATATTAATAAATTAGAAAGAATGCAGAAAAGATTTACTAGAACGCTATCAGAACTTGATGGTTTATAAGGACAGCTGGATAGACTGGGACTTTTTCCCTGGAGTGTAGGAGACTTAGGGGGTGATCTTACAGAGGTCTATAAAACAATGAGAGGTATAGATTAGCTTTATAGTCAGCATCTTTTTCCAAAGATAGGGGAGTCTAAAACTAGAAAACATAGGCTTAAGGGGAGAAATAATGTCCAGTGGGACAATTTTTTCACACACAGGGTGGTGAGTGTCTGGAACAAGCTGCTAGAGATAGTACTGGAGATGGGTACAATATTGTGTTTTAAAAAACATTTGGTCAGTTACATGGGTAAGAGGGATATAGAGGGATAGAGCTAAACACGGGCAATTGGGACTAGCTTAGTGGTTTAAAAAAGAAGGGTGGCATGGACAAGTTGGGCCGAAGAGTCTGTTTCCACGCTGAAAACCTCTATGACTCTTTGACCTTGGAGTTTCCAATTTGGTATGAAATATGCATATGTTTGTCATTTGATATATCAATTAACAAATTGTGAATGTTTTCACAATTTTTCAAAGAATCGTTTCTTATTAAGTATAATTATTGAAGAGGTTATCCTGCTGTTTTACATTGCCTATAATTACAATTGGACAGATTCATTCCCACTGAGTTATTGATGTCTGATGTCTTTTCTTCAGTGAGATTGATAACTTTCCATTAGCTTTTTGATAATTTAAAGAGAGATCACTTCCTCATCTCGGATAATGCTGGATTATTCACTTGGTGACTATCAAGTCTTTGACAAGTAACAGCAACAACTCATTCTGAACTGTTAATTTTGTAAACATTTGTGGAAAAGAACATTGCTTTAGGTTATGGTAACACTTTGTACCAAAATAAAAATAGTAGCTTGATTGTTTTTCAGTACAATTCGAGACTATCAAGAACAATAGGGGCAATTTCACCATCATGCTGCACCTGTTTTCAGATGTGATGTGGTGTTAAAATTGGGCGTAGAGGGCTTAGTGCAGTTGGCGCCAATTTTCGTGACTGGCGTCAGTCTGGCACCTGGGCAATGCCCACTGGGTAGTACCGGGTGGAGGGGAGGGGCTAATGAGGGTAGAGGGCCCGTTGCCACTCTGTAGGTATTGGTGGGAGGGAGGGAGAGACGGCGTGCTGCCACTGTGCAGGGATCGGGTGGGAGTGGGGGAGCTCAGTCACTCTGTAGTGATCAGTGGAGAAAAGACGGCAAATCCGTGATTGGTGGGTGGAGGACAGCGATTCCATGTTCGGTGGGGGAGGGTGGGATATGTTGAGCCATGGGCTCACATGATTGCAGGGGAATAGTTGCTTCAGGCAGCTCACACTGGCAAAGACCTGACAGCTCTCTCATTGTCTGTCAGCCCCCTGCTACTGTTAATGCCCATGTGCAACATCAGGGCCTTCCACTACCTCCCTCTGCAGAGTTTTGGGCATGTTATGCCCTGCCTATTTGTTTCTGCAATGAGCAACAGACTTGCTGATATTTTTGCAGATAAAGTGTGTATGGGGGAGCCTGAAAACACTAACAAAAGATGGATCTGAAACTCTCTCAGTTCCAAGCCCACCAATCACTTAAGAAAAAAAAAGGTAAAATCGCTCCTAATGTATTCCTTGTTTCCAGGAATGTTACTGATTCTATTTTTTTATAATTTATATAAGAACTCAAATAAGGGCCGTTCAGAGTTGCTGTGAAATAACCATTTCAAAAAGAGTAGTCTGTTTGAATGTTGTTGAAACTCCCAGGAATGTTTTCACGGATGCCGCAAGCCCATGGATAACCTCACGATGCTCCACTTCTCCAGATTCCACCCTAAACACGTTAAAGAAGCCATCCCCAATGGATAAGCCCTCTGTATACACAGGATCTGCTCAGATGACGAGGATCATAACAGACAACTCCAGATGCTGAAAAATGTCCTCATAAGAACAGGATATGACACTTGACTCATCAATCGACAGTTCTGACGTGCCACAGTGAAAAACCACACTGTCAAACATGGGACACAACGGACAGAGTACCCTGAGTCGTCCAGTACTTCCCCGGAGTGGAGAAGCTACAACGTTGTTTCTGGAGCCTTTAACATAGCATTGATGAAGACAAACATTTTGCCAAGGCCATTCCCACATCCCCACTTCTTGCCTTCAAACAACCGCTCAACCTCAAGCAGACCACTGTCCACAGCAAACCACCCAACCTTCAGAAGAACCGTGACCACGATACCACACAACCCTGCCGCAACAATCTGTGCAAGATGTGCCGGATCATCGACATATGTGCCGTCCTTTCATGTGAGAACACTATCCACTAGATAGACGATACATACTCTTGCAAGTCAGCCAACATTGTCTACCTGATACACTACAGGAAAGGATGTCCCGAGGCATGGTACATTGGGGAGACCATGCAGACATTACAACAATGGATGAATGAACACCACTCAACAATCATCAAGCCAGAGTGTGCTCTTCCTCTTGAGGAACACTTCAGCAGTGACGAACATTCGGCCTCTGATCTTCGGGTAAAAGCTCTCCAAGGCAGCCTTCACAATATATACAATGCAGAGTAGCTGAGCAGAGACTGATAGCCAAGTTCTGCACGTATGAAGACAGTCTCATCCAGAACCTTGGGTTCATGTCACACTATCTGTAATCCCCACGACGTGCCTGAACTTGCAAAATCTTTACTAACTGTTGTGTCTGGAGACAATACACATCTCTTTAGTTAATGCTCTCTCCACGCACTTTATCTGTACCTTTAAGACTTGATTACTTGTAAAGACTCGTGTTTCGACCAGTATTTTGTAAATTGTGTCTTTAGATGCCCTGTTTGTGAACAGAACTCCCACTTAACTGACAAAAGGGCAGCGCTCCGAGAGCTAGTGGCTCTTGCTACCAAATAAACCTGTTGGACTTTAATCTGGTGTTGTGACACTTTTCACTGTATTTACTCCAGTCCAATGCCAGCATTTCCACTTTATACTTTCAGTATTAACGGGACAACATGCTGGGTAGATTTTGTTCATTTGGCCATCTGTTTGGGTGTATTTGAGAGCGTCAGCAGTGGGAAATGGAAGGGAATAGATGTGTCCCAAAGTTAGATTTCTGCTCCAGAATTATTCAACAAGGTATTTCTGCAGCCCGTCAAGTGTGCCTGCTGTACACAACTAAGGGTTGGGCAGAATTATAGATGGGTTTTCTTTTCAGGTTATTTTTTTCATAGATTGCCCGATGGCCAGTGGCAGAAAGGAATGTCTGGGGAACATTGCTGAGACCTGTTTATTGCTGGCCACAAATGCTCCCATACCTGAAGTCCATAAACTCCTAATGTTTTTGTTTTGTACTATCTGAATTTTTTGTTCATGTTTAGAATAATTAAACTTTATTTAAAAGTTACTTTTAGTATTAATTTCCCCTTGTGTGACTGAGAGCCCAGTCTCCCATATAAGGATTTACTTTGCTGACACAAGTACAGGGAAGAGAAAACTTCATTTGATTGATAGCTTTATGATATTATAATTTTTATATTTATGAATATTTTTCTGCGCTTTGTTTTGTGAGGTGTCAAATGCTTATAGCTCCTGTTATTGATACATCAAAGATCTGATTGACATTTTTATTGGGTTATAGTAACAGCGGTTTTGAAAAATGAATGGGTATTTTGTAAGGAATTCAACAATGCCTTTGTTTCTCTAAGACTCACTGGTTCTGCACAGAGTTTATACTGGATGAATGTGCATGAAAAGAGCTAGTGGGAGTGGGCGTAGCATAGTTTGACATTGAGGCATCAAGGTGTCATGGGGAGCAGGTCAGGGGCAATAAGGAGTAGAGAAAACATGGATAAAGTCCCAAAGAACAGAGGAACGGCTTTTAACCAGTTTGCCTTGCCATTCAACCATTCCTTGAATACTCCCAAGATAGTTCCAGGAAGACTGACCTGCACTTATGCTGCCCCCATCTCACAAATCTGATGGGACACTTTTTACTAAGTCAGAAAATTTCATGACTGGAGTTACCTGCCTGAGCCCTCGGTGCATTCATGTAGTTTACTAAATTCTGTCTTTTTTTAACTATATTACAAGTATTTTTCTGCATTTAACCATCAAATGGCTAGTGGCAGAGTGGTTAGCACTGCTGCCTCACAGTGCCAGGGACCTGGGTGCAATTCTGGCCTTGGATGATTGTCTGTATGGAGTTTGCACTTGCTCCCTGTGTCTGTGTAGTTTTCTCCAGGTGCTGCAGTTTCCTCCCACAGTCCAAAGATGTGCAGGTTAGGTTGATTAGCCATGTTAAGTTGCCCCTTAGTGTAAGTGGTTAGCAGGGTAAATATGTGAATTGTAGAGCCATAGAGGTTTACAGCATCGAAACAGGCCTTTTGGCCCGACCTGTTCATGCCACCCTTGTTTTCTTAAACCCCGAAGCTAATCCCAATTTCCCGCTTTTGGCCCATCTATAGTCGTCATACCCATGTAACTGTCTAAATGCTTTTTAAAAGATAAAATTGTATCTGCTTCTATGAATACCTTTGGCAGCTTGTTCCAGATGCTCACCGCCCTCTGTGTGAAAAAATTGGCCCTCTGGACACTTTTGTATCTCTCCCCTCTCATCTTGAACCCATGCCATTTAGTTTTAGACTCTCCTATCTTTAGGGAAAAGATATTGAATATCTACCTTCTCTATGCCCCTCATTACTTTATAGACTTCTATAAGATCACTCCTCAGCTCCCTATGCTTTAGAGAAAAAAGTCCCAGTCTATTCAACCTCTCCTTATAACTCAATCCATCAAGTTCCGGTAGCATCCTAGTAATCTTTTCTGCAAGGTTTCCACTTTAATAGGGTGACCAGAACTGTACACAGTATTCCAAGTGTGACTTTACCAATGTCTTGTACAACTTCAACAAGACATCCCAATTCCTGTATTCAATGTTCTGCCCAATGAAATCAAGCATGCCAAATGCCTTCTTCACCACGCTGTCTATGTGTGACTCCACTTTTAAAGAACTAGATTGCTTTGTTCTGTAACTCTCCCCAACACCCTACCATTAACTGAGTAAGTCCTGCCCTGGTTCAGTCTACTAAAATGCATCATCTTGTATTTATCTAAAATAAACTCCATCTGCTATTCATCAGCCCACTGGTCCAATTGATCAAGATCTTGTTGCAATTGGAGATAACTTTCTTCACTGTCCACTATGCCACCAATCTTGGGGATGTCGCCTGCAAACTTACTAACCATGCCCCCTATATTCTCATCCAAATCATTACTATAAATGATAAACAAGTGGGCCCAGCACTGATCACTGAGGCACATCACTGCTCACAGCCCTCCAGTTTGAAAAACAAATCTCTACGATCACCCTCTGGCTTCTGTAAAGAAACCAATTTTGTATCCATTTAGATATCTTACCCTGGATCCCATAAGGTTTAACTTTGTGCAGCAGCTTACCATGTGGCACCTTGTCAAAGGCCTTGCTAAAGTCCACATAGCATCAACTGCACCGTCCTCATCTATCTTCTTGGTTACCTCTTCAAAAAACTCAATCAAATTTATGAGACATGATTTTCCACTCACAAAGTCATGCTGGCTATCCCTAATCAGTCCTTGCATCTCCACATACCTGTAGATCCTGTCTCTCAAAATACCTTCCAACAGTTTACCCATCACAGATGTGAGGCTCACTGGCCTGTAATTCCCAGGCTTTTCCCTGCAGCCCTTCTTAAACAAAGGCACAACATTTGCCACTCTCCAATCTTCAGGTACCTCACCTGTGAGTATCAGTGATTCAAATATCTCCCAGAGGGGACCTGCAATTTCCTCCCTAGCCTCCCTCAACGTCCTGGGATATACGTCATCAGGTCCTTGAGATTTATCTACCTTGATGCGATTTAAGACTTCTCTGTAACATGTACAGTCCTCAAGATATCACTATTTAATTCCCCAACTTCCCTAACATCCAAGCTTTTCTTAACAGTAAATACTGATGAGAAATATTCATTTAGGATTTCATCCATCTCTAGTGGGTCTGCAGATAGATGATCCTGTTGACCCTTAAGAGGCCCTACTCTCTTTCTGGTTACTCTTTTGCTCCTTATGTATTTGTAGAAACTCTTTGGATTTTCCTTTGCCTTATCTGCCAAAATAATTTCATGTCCCTTTTTTGCCCTCCTGATTTCTCTCTTAACTGTCCTCTTACACTCCCTGTACTCTTCAAGGGGTTCACTTGACCCCAGCTGCCTATGCATATCACGTGCCTCTTTCTTCTTCTTTACCAGGGCCTCAATATCCCGAGTCATCCAGGATTCCTGACTTCTGCCAGCCTTGCTTTTCATTTTAAAAGGAATGTGTTTAACCTGAACTCTGGTAAACACACTTTTGAAAACATGCCATTTAGCAGATGTCCCTTTGCTTTCTCACAGGCTCCCCCAATTAACTTTTGAAAGTTCCTGCCAGATACCATCAAAATTGACCTTGTCCCAATTTAGAATTTTAACTTTTGAGCCAGACTTATCATTCTCCATAGCTATCTTAAAACTAATAGAATTATGGTCACTAGTCCTAAAGTGATCCCTCACTAACACTTCTGTCAGCTGCCCTTCCTTACTTCCCAAGAGGCAGTCAAGTTTTGCCCCCTCTCCCCCTGAATACACTCAACAAATTTCTCTCCATCCAACGCTCTAATACCATGGCTATCCCAGTCAACGTTGGGAAAATTGAAATCTCCAACTATTACCACCCTATTTTTCTTGGAGCTACCAATAATCTCCTTACATATTTGCTTCTCAATTTCTGGCTGACTATTTAGAGGCCTATAGTACAACCTTATCAAAGTGATTTCCCCCTTCTTATAGACTCAGTGGCTGAACCCTTGGATATATCCCCTCTTAGTACGGCTGTGATGCTTTCCTTCATCAAAAGTGTAACTCCCCCTTCTCTCTTACCTCCTGTTCTTTCTTTCTTATAGCTTCCGTACCCTGGAACATTAAGCTGCCAGCCCTGCCCCTCCCTTAGCAATGTTTCAGTAATTGCTATAATATCCTAGTCCCGCATACCCATCAATGCCCTGAGTTTATCTGCCTTGCCCATCAGGTCTCTTGCATTGAAATAGATGCAGTTTAATCCAGACTTCCCTTGCTCTCTGTCTTGCTTTTGCCTGATCTGACTGGTAATAGGATTATTAACACTGCCTTTACTAATTAATGTGCCCTCTTTAACTTCCATGCTGTCCTCAGACTTCTCTTCTGTCTCCCTACTGCTTTGGAAACTACCTCCCCTGCCAAACTAGTTTAAACCCCCCTGAGTGACTGTAGCAAATCGTCCCATCAGGAAGTTAGTTCTCCTCCAGTTCAAGTGTAACCTATCCCTCTTGAACAGATCAACCCTTCCGCAGAAACGTTCCCAGTGATCCAAAAATCTAAAAATCCCTGCACCACCTCTGAAGCCAGGCATTCACCTGCCTAATCTTCCTATTCCTATTCTCACTAGCACATGGCACTAGTAGAAGTCCTGAAATTACTACCTTAGCGTTCAGCCTAAATCTCTTTTTTCACATTTCAGCACCTCATCTTTTTTCCTACCTATATTGTTCGTACCAATATGTACAATGACCTCTGGCTGCTTACCTTCCCCCTGAAGAATATCCTGCAACTGCTCAGAGACATCCTTGACCCTGATACCAGAGAAGCAATGCACCATCATGGAGTCTTGATTGCAGCCTGTCTGTGCCTCTATAGGCACAGACATATTATAGGCTTGGGCCTAGCTGGGATTTCAATCAGTGTAGGCCAGATGGGCTGAATGGCTGCCTTCTGCACTGCAGGGTTTCAATTCAATGATTCTGTGATAAACCTTTCTATCAGTGGAACTGTCATTGCCTGTGTATTCGTTTGCCTGATTAAAATTATTTTAAATGTTCAGACATTAGCAACTGTTGAAATAAGCTGACAATTGATATGTGTTATCTTGCTGATTGTCATGTCTATTTCGAGCAATAAAATTCTCATCAAACAATATAATAGTACAAGTGATGTAATGAATAACAAAAGCTTGATTGTTGTTTGATATTTGAGTAGTGAAATAAAATTCTCTTATCTGTTCTTCTTTGCAGCGTTACTTTCCACTCGGATTTCGTGGGAGAGTTTTGGTATGAACTAAAGCTCATTGCAATGAAGCCAACACCAATTATTCTTCCAGAGCTGCAGTGTGAGCTGGGAAAGTAAGTACCACACCACATAACAAATATTTCTAAGTCAAGATAACTGTAAATGCCAATAAGTATCCTAGGTTTCTTTTATGTGACAGACCCACTAAAATTGTCATAACTGAGCATCAACTTGAAGTCAGTAAGAAATAGTGATATAATTATAATAAAAAATGTGTGTGTAGTGTGAATGCTGTGCATTACAGTTCCAATAACATCTTCTGGTTATACCCAGAACTATCATGCATGTCTGTCATGCTCTTCTATCTCCTGGGAATTTTTCATTTTAATTACTTCTGAGTGAAGTCCAAGTGCAGTCTTTAAGGTGGGTGTTGCAATTGGAAACTGAGCTCGAAAAGCTCTTGAGCTTCGTCCTCAAGAGAGTGGTACTGTGATGTTATTTTTCAATGTAATCTATTTGGGAACACTTACAGTGACTTAAAGGAAAATTATTTTGCTGTCAATTTAACTTGAAGTTGAGCACTAAAGAATGAGAGATTAGTAATGGTGATCAAAAGCTTGCTCAGAGAGTGAGTAGAGAGATACGTTTAAAGTTTAAAAATGTTTTTTAAGTTTTTTTAAAGTTTACATTCTTTTTAAAGTTTGAAGTTTTTAAAACTTATTAGTAACACAAATAGACTTACATTAACATTGCAATGAAATTACTGTGAAAATCTCCTAGTTGACACACTTCGGTGACTATTCAGGTACATGGAGGGAGAATTTAGCATGGCCAGTGCACGTAATAAGAAAAGAGGTGGGGGAATTTAGAGGGAATTTCAGGAAGAGGTGTCTTGTTAATTGAATGCACAATTACTAGTGGTGGAATGAAAAGTGTGAAAATTCATAAAAGTTGTAATCAGAAGGATGGAGTGTTCAGGTAGAGGATGGTCGTAGAACTATAGATGGTTATATAGTTAGGGAGGAGCATAGCTCTTTTGTGAATTATAGAAAAATATTTTAAATATGGGGCATGGGGGTCAATGAGGTTGTTGGCACTCTTCCATGAAATAGAAATTCTGCAGACTAAACCTAAATGCAAGTTTTCAATGGCAGAAACATTTCCCTACTCATTTCACTGTGCATTTGTTTATTATCTCCAATTCTGTCCCATTTTAGAACAAAGAACAAAAAAAAACAGCATGGGAAACAGGCCCTTCGGCCCAACAAGCCTGCGCCGCCACCCTGATGTTCCCACCTCTACCTGTGATCCCTGTCCATGTTTATAGATCTATGGATTAAAAACCAAATTTCAGACAATTTAGGGAGAATTTGTTTTGCCAATTAGCCTAAGAGCACATCTTTGGGATGTGGGAGGAAACCGGAGCACCCGGAGAAAACCCACGCAAGCACGGGGAGAATGCACAAACTCCCACAGACACAGGCCCAAGTCCATGTATCTGCACAGCACAGTGATAGTCACTGAGCTGTCATGTTGTTCATCAAATGGTCCAGGTCAAGCATACACTAACAATATGAAGCATTAGAATACTCTTGAAAAAAACCAAGAGCAGCCCTCTCACAACCCATTGCGTGTATGCCCCTTGTTAGACAACAAGGTGGACCAAAGCACCTGTAGGATAAAAACAAGTACATCAATATCATCCTCTATTTACACATTTCCTAGGGACTCCCAAGGCTCATGATCCCTATTTTAAATTAGTTTTCTATACCCATCCATCCCCATTCTGTTCATGTGCCCATCTAAGTATTTCTTAAATAGCTCGAGTGCATGCCCCCACCACTTTACTTGGCAGCGCATTCCAGTAACAGGAGAATGTGAGGCGGCTACAATTCTGCAAGCCCCTTTTTGGAGTGAGACAGCCTTTTCCTTATGGCAGCTGAGGCCTGAGATGATCGGCTCAGTCTGAAAGCTGACATGAGCCACTGCAAAGTATGGCCTGACCTTTGCTGATTTCTGTCACACAAACCGGAATCTGAGATGACTGGGGAAGAGGTCACACACATGGTACTAAAATGAAAATACTAAATTGTTACAGCATGGAAGGAGACCATTTGTTCAGTGCTGACTCTCTGCAAGGACAGCTCAGTTAGTTCCAATGCCCTGCCCCTGCCTTCTTATAGCTTTGCAATTGTTTTCTCTTCATTTCATTTTCCATTTCCCATTTAAAAATCATGATTGAATTGACCTCTGCCAAACACTCAGGCACTGCATGAGACACTAACCTCTCACTGCATTAAAGTCTTTCCTGTCATCACCTCTGTTTTTTCTTTTGCCCTTTGTTCTTTGGTTCTTGATCCTTTCGCCAACAGGGGAACAGTTTCACCCTCTCTATTCTATCAGCTACCCCATTTGAGACATTATTCTGGGAATTCACACTTGCAACAAGCATTGGGAAATTTGTTCAAAAGTTAACAATTGGGTTATTGAATCCCTAATGCGCCCATACTCCAAACCCATTGCAGGAAAGGACAAAGATAGACTAAGAATACAAGTTTTAAATTTGGGGAAGGCCAATTTTACAAGTTAAAATGTAATTTTCTGGAAGGGGATTGGAAACAGCTACTTGAAAGTAAATTAATGTCAGCAGTGGGAGATGTTCAACAAGTCATAGAGGGTTCAGAACAAATATGTCCCCATAAAGAAAATAGGTGGGATTTCAAATTGAGAGTGTCCTCTTTCCTCCCCACCCACCCCGTCTCCACTTATACACTAGATATAAAAGTGTTTACGTGGTAGAATTGGGCAGAAAAAGAACCCTTAACTGCGATTCTCCCATCACGACCCCCAACTTTTCTGGTCGGTCGAGGTGGGAGATGTGTGTCACCAGCCTTGAAGTGGGATTTGCGCATCTCCTAGAGCTGGCGAACAGTCGCTGGTCAAACCATGCTGGAAACCAATGGGAAGGTAGATAAGTAATTTAAATCTTTTTAAAATATATTTAAAATATGTTTACCAGTTTATTATTGGGAACTTTCAGGTCCCGATTGAATCTCCCACCTCACCAGGAATACTTCATGTCGGCGGAATTTGCTGCAGGGAGGGGGGGGCGGTCCTGGACTAGCCAGCGATTGAGCTGATAGGCCCCAGCCCTCTGGGTTTTTAATGAGAATCATAACTGGGACCTGTTTATTGCACAGGATGCAGAGATTCAGGTGAGAAGCTGAACTAATTGAACAGTCAGGATTTAAAACAGTTTTCCTACCAATTCAGCACTTTTGGACAATTGCGACAATTATTTCAGACGCTAAGAACACAATTTGCAGAAAAGCTAGACAAGAATAGAAGGTGAAAAGGCAAACGTAAAGGAAAAGGTTAGGAGAACAAAAAGAAACATGAAAACATATTGGCAATTAAAATGGAAGACATCACAAAGATGTCTTGCAGATACATAAGGAGTAAGAGGAAAGAATAGGACAGATTAGAGAGTAAAAAAGTAACACATATGTTGAGGTAGCAGACTCATTCTCAAAGAATGAGTCTGAGTTCACCAAAGCAAGAGCAATGCAGACATTGTAGTTAAAGAGGAGGGTTATAAATTTTGCATGAGAAAAGTACAGTGAGAGACAATGCTAAGGAGTTTAGCATTTTTGGAAGTACATAAATTGCCGGTCCCTTATGAAATACATCCCACAAGGGAGAAAATAGCTGAGGATCTGACTACATTTTCCAAATCTCTTTGGCTTTAGGCTAAAGGCTCAAGTAATGTTAATGTTATTTAAGAAGGAATTATGGGATAGACTAGTAATTACAGACCAGCCAGCCTAACCTCGGTGGTGGAAGAATTATTGGAAAAAGGATTAAGGGTTGATATAAATCAATGGCCATTGCAGGCAGGTGCAAATCCCAGAATGACAACTAAATCTTGCAGGAGGTCAAGGATAGGATTTGTGCCGGCAAGATCTCACAATAAAATCTTCTCTATCCCCTGCTGGTGACAATGACATGGACCTGATTTCAGGCTTGATATCACTACTTCCACCCTCTTCCTATCTTCCCATTGAGCTGACGTGACCTTACACTGATCTTAGGGTTCCTGCAGTGCTGGTAGTTAATTGTACATTAATTACTGTATACAGGTGATGGGCAATAACTGAGGTTTCACTTGAGCACAGAGAAAATGATACTTATTGAACGATAATATGGTTGAGTTAATGGGTCTATGCTCAAAATGTTTAACTCCGTAAATAACTGTAAGATTGACTAAAGTTTTGCCCCTGTTCTGATCTTCACCCACTGACTGTCTAGAAAAAAATGCCAGTGTCAGCATTGGTGTTGGTAACATCACTGGTGTTGATGCTGAGTTTCCCATCATGTCCATTTCCTCGAATACTATTTTTCTGTCCTCCGTACTCTGTGATATTTTTTGTATTTCAGTATATATCTATTGTAATTAGTTTGGTTTGCCTACCAGAATTTTCGACATAATTTTGCACTCAGACCATTCAGTAATGTCATTTGACATCCAAAGGTGTAATTCGTAATGGGTTTTATGTCAGAAACAGTCATCATCTGTCAACAAGACACTTGCCATTTCTTTTGATCTCTCATGGTTACTTCAGGAGTCACAATTCTACAAAAGCCATCACAGCTATGGTAAATTTGTAGAAACAATCATTCACATTCAGAAATGATCATATGCATTCTATAGATGGAATTTTATGGTCTCATTTAAGCGAGATCAGAAATTCTCGCCCGGGTCAATGAAAATTTCCATTGTTGGACCTTGGACATTGGATTCTATAGCGGAAGGGGTAGTAGAGTTCCAGCCATAGTGTTTATAGCAATCACAAGCATCCATTCGTCTTAAGAAAAGATCATTGGCCATCAGGCATCAAAAGCAATTTTCAGGCATCTGTTGCTGTAAGCAGTTTGTTATTTGAGACATGCGATCCATGCACCCTGGACACTGACAAAATAAATGAGGCATTTAAATTAACGCCCACTGTAGGGGTCAATTTTGTTTCTGTTCCAAAGGCTCTTGAGATCTTGGTTGCATCATTTGTCCTCTATGCAGATATTGCACCTCAAGTAATTATGTGAAATGCTTTGGGATGTGATCAAATACAAATGCAAATCATCCTTACAAAATAATTCTGTTCATTATTAAATTATCCAATTATTACAGTATTCATTGCAATATCATTTACAACATTTTCCCTTATTGTAGCTCCTGAATTTATGCAACCTTAAGATAGAGACTTCACATCCATTTGTCCATGAGTCATTGAAGGCCAACATGCAGATGCAGCAACCTTACAGGAAGGCTAATGGAAGGTTAGCCTTTATCATAAAAGGATTTGAGTGCAGGAATAGTGAGATCTTGCTTCAATTGTATAGAAGCTTGGTTAGACTGAGTCTGGAATACTGTGTGCAGTTTTGATCCCTTTATCTCGGCAAGGACATTATTATAGAAGGAGTGCAACAAAGGTTCACCAGACTTGTTCTGGGAATGGTGGGACTGTTTTATGAAAAGAGATTCAGCAAACTGGGCCTATATTCTCCAAAGTTTCAAAAAAAAAGAGATCTCATTGAAACCTACAAAATACTTAAGTGGATAGACAAGGTAGATGCAGTTAAGATGCTCTCCTTGCTGAGGAGAACCAGGGGGCACAGTTTCAAAATAAGGGAGATGCCACTGAGGACCAAGATGAGGAGAACTTTTTTTACCTAGAAGATTGTGGATTTTTGGAATATTCTGTCCTAGAGGGTTGTGGAAACTCAGTCATTGAGTCTGTTTACTGTAGAGATTGATAGATTTCTGATTAACAATCAGAACAAGCATCATGGGGATAGTATATGTAAAAGACATTGAAGTCCTTGATCAGCCATCACCATATTGAATAGGCTCAACAGGCTGAAAGGTTCATTTCTGTTCCTGTGAAAGGAATTCATTGTCTCAGGTCCTTCAGGTTTCCCAATTAGCTCACAATTCCTCTGTTGACATGATTAAAACTGTTCTCTCTCCTTCCTGGTCCACCTCCCTCTTTTCAAGCTCCTTTACCCTCTTTTCAGCCTTCTCCCCCTTTTCAGCCCCCTCTCCCACTTTTCAGCTCCCCACCTCCTTTTCAATCCCTTCTCCCCTTTTTAAAGGACACCTTGACATATAAATAAATAAGATGGGAATAGAGGGATGTGGGTTCTAGGAAGAGTAGGGGGTTTTAGTTCAATCAGGTAGCATTGTCAGTGCAGGGTTGGAGGGCCTGAGCTGTAATTTTCTTTGTTCCCCTTTTGCTGCATCCTCTCATTTTGCAACCCCCTCATATCCCCACCATCTTTGCCACCCCTCTCCCTCTTTGCTGTCCCTCTCCCTCGCTGCCACCCCCTCTCCCTTGCTACCCCCTCTTCCTTGCCGCTGCCTCCCTCTCCCTTGCTGTTGCCTCTCCGCTGCTGCCCCCCCTCTCCCTTGCTGCTATCCCTCGCTGCTGCCTCCCCCCTCACTGCTGCCCCACTCGCTGCCACCCCCCTCGCCGCTGCCCCCTCTCCCTTGCCGCCGCCGCCCCTCTCTCCCACACTGCAGCTCCCTCCCTCTTTGCAGCCCCTCCATCTCTGCAGCCCCTCCATCTCTGCAGCCCCATCTCTGCAGCCCTCCCCTCTACAGCCTCCTCCCACTCTGTAGTCCCCCTCCCTCTTTGCAGCCTCGCCTCATGTTTGACTCAGTCTTGCTTCCCCAGGCCCAGCGACACCCTCACAGCTTTCTTTGCTTTCCTCATCACCCTTGTTTCACTTGCTTTTGGCCGAGCAGCCTCTCACACAGCCACTGCCCTGCTCCTCAACCCATGCTTAATCCTCCACTCACCTTCCCTAATATCCCAGTGTGAGGGAGAAACAGCTTGTGGTAGGAGGAGCAGATCCTTACAGAATTCGTCACTTTCTCTGATGGAAGTGACATTTCGCTCATTGCTCATCCCTTGATTGATTTCTTCAGGGATTTTGGGGCAAATTTGCCCCAACTTCCTTATATTTTGACAGCAAATTAAACTGCTGGCACCACAAACAGAAAAGAAAGAATGTGTAGGTGAAAATTAACATCTAGTGTAGAACAGTTTTATTTCAGAGCTTTTCTCTCCATGTGCAATGGAATGACTTATTATAGATCATAGAATCATAGAAGCCTTACATTGCAGAAAGGTCATTTGGCCCATCAAGTCTGCATTGACCACAATCCCACCAAGGCCCTATGCTATATCCCTACATATTTACCCATTAATCCCTCTAATTTACGCATCTCAGGACATTAAGGGATAATTTTAGCATAGCCAATCAACCTAACCCGCACATCTTTGGACTGTGGGAGGAAACTGGAGCACCTGAAGGAAACCCACACAGACGCGAGGAGAATGTGCAAACTCCACATAGACAGTGACCCAAGTTGGGAATCGAATCCAAGTCCCTCGAGCTGTGAAGCAGCAGTGCTAACCACTATGCTACTACGTTATACAAAGATACAGAAATTTTACAAATACCATATTTTTACTTAACCGTTGGGATATTAGCCAGTTTGCTATCCATCCTACCACGATAATTTAAAAGAAACAATGATGAATGTGTGTACTGCTCATACATATTAATTATGCTTCTAAAGGTTATGTTTACATGTGTGTTAGACTCAATGGAATAAATGGAATTCTGAAAAGTGGGAATATGAAATGACTTTTCCAGGAGGCCAGTGGACTAATACCTTGGAGAGATGATATGTCCAAGGCCCTTTAGAGGATGTGAAGGCATGAATGAGATGAGACAAATTTTTCATCATTGGAAAGGGGAATAGTTTCCTAAAATCACAGGTGCAGAGGAAAGGACAGCATGTTGGCAACCTCACAAGTGGTTTGTGCATTAATCCTATGTTGCACAATCTGATGCATGCTTAAAATATTGCATCAGCTGGCACTTAATAATAGCTAGGGCAAAATAATGTTGACATCAAATGATGTCTGAAACTCAGTCAAATTTTGTTATGGTTGCCATAAATTAGATTTTTTTCCTCACAAACCAGATCTGAGATTGATTTGATGCCAGTTGACATTTTCTGAATGCTTTGAAGACAATTAAATGATGCTAAGTGATCAAAAATAATATTGTTTGAGTTTTGTATGATTTCATTTAGTGTTAATTGATTGTCATTTGATACTTGAAATGTCAAATGATAGCTAAATGACCAGTTATGAATGAGATGATCACAAATGAATGCATGTGATACCCTTTGAAAGCAAACCCTTTGAAATACAAAATAATGTCAAAATATTCACCAGTGTCAACACACGTGTGACAATGAATTCAGTGGGAATGGTGAATTAGTGCATAAAACAAGAACAACCATTCTTGTTCCTCCATAGCAATTATTCTCCATTCTCAGTTCATCGCCTTCACTGATGAGAATATTTTTGAATTTAAAATCAAATGTTTATGTCATCTATAGTGTTGATTATGCTAATACAATTTGTAGGGAAAATACTAAGTACAGCAAGATTAAAATTTAATTTGTAGAATATTGAAGCTAAAGCTGCACTTATAGATGTAGACATGCACTAACTAAATAGCCAAGTGAGACTCTATTATTTTCCATTGAGTAATAAATGATATTTAAACATTTTAATAGAGTATAATTGAAGTGTCAAATTATATTTGGAAAATATAAATGTCAATTTTTAAATTTGTAAATTATGCACGAGTAGACCTGTGGGTTGCAGTTCAGGCAAGTACAATGAGATCCTGTTATGAATTGAAAAGAAGGGCCGAAGACGCAGATAATTTAAGTAAAAATGAAAGAAATGTTCACTGCTTCATCAATGATATGTATGTAAGCTGCATTCAAATTTGCGAATAACAGCAAAATAGGAAGTAAATTAATCATTTAGAAGACCAGAGGAGCTACAACAGGATATTGATAAGATGTGGGAATAAGCTAAAAATTGATAGGTAGAATTTAATGTCAGTAGGTAAATAGCGATACATTTTGGAAATAAATAACTAACGTCATTATATCCTTAATGAAATAGACTTAGTGTAATGGCAAAGGAGTTCGGATACAGCTTTATATAATGTTAATGGGAACCCATCCAAGTGGATGATATCATTCAGAATGTTAATGGAGTTCTAGCTTTTATCACAAAAGTTGTAAAATATAAGAGAGAAGAGGTAATGATAAGCTGATATAAAATCTCAGTAATACCTCTGAGAATACTGTGCATAGCACTGAGATTCACAAGGTTGCTGCCCAGATAAAGCGATATACAAAGAGAATGTGAAAAATTTGAGTATTTTTCATAGATGTGTTTCAAATGATAAAAGGACTTCAACATGATAAATAGAAACAGATTCTTTCCTCTGGCTAAAGGGTCTAGAGTGAGGATCCAATGAGGATCCAAGATTAACTTTGAAAAGCAGGAGAGACTTACTAACACAAAGGGCTAAATTTTCTGTGTTTCCTGCAAGTGGACATATAAAATAGATGAGTTCTCACTCCACATACACACACACGCACACGCACACGCACACGCACACCCCCTCCCCGTCTTCCCACAATGCAGAGTCGACTGAGTGGCTGCTGAAGTGGGAAGCCCGGCCACCATATTTAATTTTAAATCTTTGAGTGAAGAAGTCAGGCTTCCTCTTCCTCCTGGCTGCCCATGTCAGATGTTTTATGGTGTACGCAGCATGTTATCGTAACATATCTCATGACCCTTGAATTAAATATAGTGGGTGGGAATGAAGGGGGTGATTTTTTAGGGGTTGCCCTTTGCTAAACGTGGGGCAGCCCCCCTTCTCCTCCCCCCAATCCCAGTTGAATCCCAACCTCCCTCCCCTTACCCTGCTCCCTAACCCATTCAAATCCACCCAGCGCAACATTCCAGACTTACCTGCTCCGGGCATCCATGGAGCTTCATCATCTTCTTCTCTAACAATCCCACCAGTGCCCACTGATGCCTCCTTGCTCTGCTGGGACTAATGCAAGAGGGCAGAACATCCCCCCCACCCCCCAGTGAGGAGAACAAGTCCCTCTCATTCCTCGTTAATCATCCCACAAAACTTTATAGCTGTGAGGCTGGTCAGCATTGTTCATGTCTGCTCAGTGGGGTTTGGGAGGAGGAGGGAGGTGGAATGCAGTTGTCAGCTCTTGTCCCAGACTCACAGAATTGTAAGGCCACGGAATATACTTCCAAGGTTACTACTTGAGAGAAGTTATATCAGTGTTCAAGATTAGATTGAATATTGGATGAAAGGCAGTGAATAAAGCAATATGGAAACAAGGACAGGTAAATGCATTTGAGACTATTGCTTACAAAGAAGAAGTGGTTGAAGGAAATAGCTGGTTGAAAGAAATAGCTTCTACTGAAGATATGGTTGCTAAATTTGATGACACAAAGTTAGGTAAGAAAGTAAATTGTGAAAAGGACATAAAGAGGCTACCAAGTGATATAGATAGGGTTAAGTGAATAGGCAAAAATCTGGCATATGGAATATAATGTGGACAAATGTGAAATTGCCCATTGTAGTAGGAAGAGTAAAAAGAGGCTTCTTATCTAAATGGTGAGAGATGCCAAGGTCTGAGATGCACAGAGATCCGCACACATGAGGACGGTCTCAACAGGGATCTTGGATTTATGTCGCACTATCTGTAACCTCCATGACTTGCCTGTCACTTACTGCACTGTCTGGAGACAATACGCATCTCTTTAACGTGGGCTTAATGCTCCTTCCACTCACATTGTTGGCCTCTTTAAACTTGAATAGCAGGTTAGGTGTAAAGATTTGCATTCTAATTAGTAATCTGTAAACTGTCTGTGCTGTTATATGCTCTGTCTGAGGCCAGAACTCTCTATTTGCCTGACAAAGGGGCAAACCCCGAAAGCTTGTGAGTTTACTATCAAATAAATCGGTTGGACTTAAACCTGGTGTTGCCAGACTTCTGACTGTGTTTACCCCAGTCCAACGCCAGCATCTCCACATCAAGCTCTGAAATGCACAAAGATCTAGGTGTTTTAGTGCATGAATAAGAAAAGGTACAGCAGGGAATTTGAAAAGTTGACATAATGTTATCATGTAATGTCAAGGGAAATTGATTACAAATGTAGTGAGACTGCTTCTGGAATACTGAACCACTACAGATCAGCCATGATCTTATTGAATGGCGGGGCAGGCTCGAGGGGCTGGATGGCCTACTCCTGCTCCTATTTCTTATGTTCTTATATTGTATACAGTACTAGTCTCCTTATTTAACAAAATATATTAATGTGTTAAAAGTATTGAGACAAGGTTTACTAGACTAATACCAGGAATGGGCAAACTGTTCATCAGTTTGGAGACTGTTTATCAGTTTGGAGAAGTTGGATGTAGACCCACTAGAGTTTAGAGGAATAAGAGATGACTTGATTGAAACTTTTAAGGTCCCAGGGGGTATTGACAGAGTGGGTGTGGAGAGGATATTTCCTCTTGTTGGAGAATCTGAAACAAAAAGGATCACTCTTTAAAAATAAGGGGTTGTTCATTTAAACAGAGGTGAGGAGAAATATTTTCTCTTTGAGTGATAAGTTGTTGAACTTTTGTCCTCAACAGGTAGTTGAAGCAAAGTCCTTGAATATTTTTAAGGCAGATCTAGATTAACAAAGGGGTGAAAAGATATCAAGGGTAAGCAAGAATTTTGGTTGAGGTTTCAGTCAGATCAGCCATGATCTTATTAAATGGCGGAGCAGGCTTGAGGAGCCAAGTGGTCCACTCCTGCTTCTGATTTGTATGTCTGCATGTACGTACATATGAGAGGGAAGGAAAGTAAATAGACAACAGAGATCAGTGAAATAAAATGTCTTAAATTCTAACCAGTCTTACATTTGACAAGCTTTCTTCACTGATGGGAATATTCTGTTGATGGCTTTGCATTTGTTTTCACTTTAATATACGGTCAATTCAAAAAGCATGTTGAGTGAAGCATGGTGGGAATTTTCTACTTATTCCTGTATAATTCTAAACAACAGCTGAGCATCTGTATCATGTCAAAATGCCATCAATAACACCAATGCACCAGCACTGGGGAAATTGGTAAAAACTACACTTCTTTAAAGAATTTGCTGCTTTAGTTTAAAATGACATTTTTATATCTCAGTGTATTATGGAAACTATATTTTGACTGTTATTTTGATAGTGGTATGTCCTGCATGTGTTCCCTTGCCCCCTCAGCAATGTGTTTTGTGGTGGCAGTGGGGGTCACTATTGGTTAGAGGTGGAATCTTCTGATCTCGCTGCTGTCAATGTGTTTTCTCATTGTTCACACCGTCTGCTACCAGGGAATTCATGGTGGGCACGATGGGGAGGGGGGGGGGGTAGTGATTGCCAGCAGTGGGACTGAAAGATCCCATCTGTGGGAATAGTTAGAACATTTCAGATGGTGTAAGACCTGCTGAGATTTTCCAGCGTTTTCTGCTTACATTTCAGCCAATGTTTTGTGCTGACACTTATTGTATAATGTGGAAATCTTTCTGAAGACAGCAACCAGATGAATTATCTACTGATGCATTCAAGTCCTATGTTGTTTTTGGTCTAAATTAAAGATTTTCTTTCTGTGCAATAACTGGCTACGTCACAATTCTTTCTGCAGATGGACTTGGCAGACCATCCCTTTGGCTAATTCTACTATTGAGACTCTGAATTTGGAACTGGTCAACAGTAACCCAGGAATTTTCACAGTGGAGATTGATCCCAGAAAACCCGTGAGTATCTTTAACAAGTGATAGCATAACTACAAGTACTCATTTTTTTTTTGTTTGGAGCTATGTCATTTACAGAAGAAGAACTTAATGCTATTGTGGGACTAAAACTTCTGGTCTAACATCCAGTATTGGATTATGAGGAATATCCTCCAATAAAATATTGGGAAGAACAATTTTGGTTTTCTTACTGTTTCTTCAGAAGGAAGTCTTCAAAATGCAGCTAATGAAAATACAACAAGACTTACTCCTACTTTTAAATCAAAGAAAGGGTTTAATAAAGGAACATCATTACTCCAAACATGGAGCCACGCCCTAGGCCACTCCAAGCTCTCAACAATTCTGCATACTTTCCTATTTATTGTGAATCAGCTGGTCAGCTAACTATTACATCATTCTATAATTGGTTCCATGGTTTACTGGGTCAACTGACCCTTACACCTTATGCACATTGATCACATTACATCCAATATAAAGTTGTCACTGGTTACACTCCAACATTTGTCACTGACCTGATGGGCCATAGGATCTTTTCTGTACTGTATGACTCTTTCTACTAGCTGAGGCTGAACCATTCCGTTTGCAATTTTGATGCTATATCCGACCATGAACTGAACTGCCACCTATCCCACCATCAGTAAGACCACTTAACCTCCGTCTCTGCTGCTTAGCCCCACACTAATGTCTTATGTTACTTATGGATGTGACTATTCCAGTGCTCTCTGGGCAGCCTGCAAACTCTGTCATGCTGAACTACTTGTAATTTTCTGCCACCTGTAGTGTTACGATCCCAGTAATAACTGGATGGGAAGGCCCAAGAGTGGAACGCTGGCTCAGAGAATTGTAATGTTTTATTTATTTTAGAAAATGTGGTGGAATAGAGTCACGGAAGCACAAATTAGTTTTAACAACGAAGAAAAAAACATTTTTTAAATATGAGAAGTTGGATTATATTACAATATTCTTTAGTTCCCTATTAGCTTCGCAAATGTAAACATATTTTAAGGTTAACAGAGATCTCAGTAATATACTGACTGGCTGTGTCAATCACGCACCCCAAGTTAGCATCTATGGATTTCTTTGCAGACATTGCACTCCCCCCACCTCCCCTCCCCAGATGACTGACACATGAGAGTTTTCAAACTCCAGTCCCAAAACATGCTTTTAAATTTTCTTTCGCAATAATGCTTTGCACAAAGTAGTTTGCATTGTGAAATCCAGTCCAGGTTTTCCAAATGACTCTTTTAAAATAAAGCTTCGGCTCCACTTTTATCAGTGAATTCAGTATCTAGGACTTTCAACTCCGAATTTTTTCATGTTGTCTGTGTATAACTGTTCACAATTTCTTTAACAATTGATTCCCAGAATCTTTGGAAATGGTATTGAATGTTTGATTTACCTCTGAAGTCTGCTTTCCCCTTTAACTCCGATTACAGCAACTATCTTTTTAATTCAGAATGATTTGTTTGGAATTTTGAATTCTCCTGAACAATGCCCTGTTCTCTGCTCTCTTCACTCCTTTTTAGATATTTGATCTATCCCAATTCCCCAGTTATCTGGATTGTGTCTGCATCTTTGGGAAGTCTGCTTCTTTATATCTCCCTTGTCCTGAATAGCTTCTTCTGACAGAGTTAAGAGATGTTCACTTCCTGATGCTATCTTCAACTGCTACAAAGTCAGTTAAACTAAGAAAAATAGACTTCCTACCTTATAAAGTCCCAACTGTGAAATGATTGTCACATACTTCTGCTAGTTTATTTACTCTTCCTTCTGTAACCCTTTCTAAGCAAGTAAAAGTACAGTTGGAATTGAAACCAACACCCACACACAAAAAAACCTTTGTCTAGCATGCATCTAACTATTGGTTTTATTCTTCTTTCTGGGGAAATATTAAACCCACTCAAAACTATATCTTATTTCTAATGTTTACGAATACAAATATAACTCCTTAAAACTACGCTTGTTTTCCTAATAGTAGCCTAAATTGGCAACAATCCTCTCAATCTATCACTCACTGACCCACATTGACTCCCCCCACCTCCATTATCTCCATAATCTCTTCCAGCCCTTCACTCCGCCAGCATCTCTGTGCTGCTATATTCCTGGCCTCTTGTGCGTCTCCAATATTCTACCGTAAATGATCATGGCTTCAGCTGCCTAGATCCTAAGCTCTTAAATTTTCTCCCCAGAACTTCACAAACTGTCTCTGCTTTAAGATGCTTCTTTAATTGTATCTCTTTGAAAAGTTTTTGGCCACTTTCCATATGTGACTTTGTTTCAGATTTTGGTTGATAATGCTGCTGTAAAGTGCTTTGGGAGATTTTTATCATGTTAAAGATGCTGGAAAAATGCCAAACTATTATTGTGATCATATTAGGCTGCTGTTGAACTTGTGTAACTTTCTGGTCAGTTTTCTCGGTTTCACTATCAACTTGTGAGTTCTGGGAACAGCATTTTGCTGGTGTGGGGCTGTTTATTGCCATGTACAATAAAGTATTTGAGCATTTTGCACGTGAAATGAAAGAAGGCAACAGTTTTTCAAACAGGAGCAAGCAGAGAATAAATTGTGATGATTAATAGCAGTTCTTATTGTCATTCGCAGATATGTGTAGAAGAGCAGAGGGTAAGGAAATTACAGTAAAACCCTTCAAAATGTCTTCCTGAGTTTCCACTCCACACCCCGCCCCCTTCATTCTGTCATGAAGAAATATAGAAATAAGGAGCAGCAGAAGACCATTCGGCCGTATGAGCTTCCTGCACCATTCAATATAATCATGGCTGATTCTCTATCTTGTCACCCTACTCTGGCAGTTTATCCATATCCCTTGACACCTTAAGAATCTAGAAATCTATCTGTTTCTTTCCTGAAGACTTTCAGTGACTTGGCCTACACAACCTTCTGTGATAGAGAATTCCATAGTTTCAAAGATAATTTTTCTCTCCTAATCCGCCTAATATGCCATATCATGTGATGGTGACACCCTGATCTAGATCCCTCCCCTCCTCAAAAAAAAGGAACAACATCCTGGCATCTAGTCTGTTCAGCCCTGTCACAAAATTATGCTTCAATTATGTCCCCTCATTTTTTTAAATTCCAGTGAACACAGGCCAGTCGACCCAATCTCTTTTCATATGGCAATCTTACAGGATCTTTTTCTTCAGTTGGGGAAGGATGCCTCAGGAGCTACGGCCTTCTCCGTTTAATGTAATATCTTCTGCATATTCCATTATGAGCTGTTTTCAGAATATATCTGTCATGGTTGGATAATGTTAATTTTGTATGCACGATTGTAAGGTTTGAAGAAGTGAGGATTCTGGTAGTGAGGCAATGCAGGGTGTGCATCTGAAGTAAGGGAAGTCAGGAAAAGTGATTGCAGGAGCATGATGGGAATTGGGATTGGTGGGAAAAACTTTTCACAAAGTGCCACATAATTACCAGCAAAATGAAGACTCAGGACGAAAAGGGACAGTGTGAGTACTCAGTAAGAAGAAATATAATGCTTGTCTCTTGTTTCAGAGAAAGGTATACATACAGTAATATATTAATGACCTAGACTTTGGTGTACAGGTCATCATTCCAATATTTTCAAATGATACAAAACTTTAAATTATTTTGAATAATAATAATGGTCAATAATTTCACAAGTAAAATAAATGGGAATGTGAAGGAAATGTACTATTATGGCTACCATGATGGCAGAGGGACTGGCTTGCTCTGCGGGGAGCTGGCATGGACTTGACCTAAGGGTCAACTCCTCTGCTAGAAATACCTCTCACACTGGCTGTATAAGATTTGACTTGTGGGGATGCAGGTGACATAGGTGTTTTCAAAGCTCAAGACATGGAATTCTTATCTTGATAACCCTGGAAAGATCATTAAATTATGTTTAGTATTGCAGCTAGATCTGAGGAACTAAGCACTTCCCAATCATTTACTTAACTACATGTTGCCATGCCTTTGCTGATGTTCCCTAGAGGGCTGTCAGGTCCTTGAACAGGCCCTTTCTAAAGGGCCTGAGAAGTTGCATCAGACAATCTGGGTGGCCTATCAGAAACTCTTGCATCTTTTTGCCCTCAGAAACCTTTTGCTGCTGCTTGTAACCTGAATGCACACCCTCTGCCCCCCACCTTAAAAGAGTAGGGCAAATCTTGGCTGAGGACCATTCTGAAAAAATTTGTTATACATCCTTTTCTTTTTGTCTTGTATCCACTTCTAAACACCATGCATGACGAGAGGTAGCACACTGCCTGCCCTTGACACTGAAAGTTAAACTTGTCCCTATCTTTCACTCCATGGTCAAAAAAGGCCAAGATCCCTGTTGTATTTGATGAAAAGCAGTCTTGCAATGACGAAAGGCAAATGCTCTTTAAATGATGTAAGTGGCACCCAAAATCCTCACGTTCCAAATAGGTCAGCGAACAATGAACAGCACATGTAGCACATCTACCTCATGCTAACTGTCTCCTGGCCCAAATTGCCCTTTGTTTAAGTTCAATAACTTGCAGAAAAGTGCGCAGTATCTTACCCTGTCCACCCACATGATTATTTTTGACCACAATCAAATCCCAATGAACTGTTCATTGTGCAACTTAAATGCAGTGTATGCTTCGGTGTAGCAGAAGGGACTGTGTATCATGACATCATCATAAAATATTTTTATATTTCAAATGCCATCTGTTCTGAATTATCACATTATCTCCGTAAAGTATAAAAATATCTCAAGAAGATGATACCACTACATGTGGTCTAATTTACGCATGAACAAGCTGAACTTGATTTGCCGAATACTTTTGGAAAATTTAACACAGATATCAAAATAAGTTCAGAATATTTTGAACACAGGCTTTAAAGGAAATTCATGGGTTGGACCCACCAGATCCAGGTCCCAAGTTGATTCCCCTACACTTGCAGCTAGAGGTACACCACTTGCTGTGGGGAAACTTTAAGCTCTGTGTTTCCAGTAATACATGTTTTGTTACTGACTCTTAAGATTCTGTATAATAATGTTAAATATCCTGGTCCCAATAGTCCTTCACTGCTGACTAACCACAGCGATCTAAGTAACAGCCTCCATTAATCACACAAAATATCCATATGGCCAGTATTGCACATCAGCGGAACTAGCCTGTAAAGCTCAATATTGATTTTATGTTTTGATTCCTTCCTGTTCACAGTTAATTGTGAATCCTCAGTCTACAGTTGAAGTTCCTGTTCACTTCTCTCCCTCAACTCTGGGAAAAACCAATCATTGTGCAACTATTATCTTCAAGTGTCCTCAGGTATGTATTTCATTCCTTGTCACCATCAATTTTAATGATGCAGATGAAGGGGTTGAGAGAACTGAGTGAAAGAGCAATCTATGTGTTATTGTGCACAAGTCTCTAAAACTTCACACCATAACTGAGGCTGATTATAGTATTATTATGAAAAGAAAATTCCTGCAGAAAAATTGCTGGAAATTGGAATAACAAAAATGTTGAGAACAAAATTTCAGTGACGTGAAACATTAATCCTACCTTTTCTGTTCATAGACACTGCCTAGAGTGTTTATAGAATTTTATTGTTTTTATACAGTATTGGGCTGTATTATTAGGACATTCAGTGCAAAAAGCACACTGGTTTCCTTACAATATGTTAGGTGCTTTTGTTTATTAGTTTGTGGGACATGGGTGTCATTGGCCAGGCCAGCAGTTATTGCTTATCCTTAATCGCCCAAGGGCAGTTAAGAGTCATCCACATTGCTCTGGTTCTGGAGTCACATTTAGGCCAGACCAGATAAGGATGGCAGATTTCCTTCCCTAAAGGAATTAGTGAACCAGATGGGTTTTTCCAACAATTGACATTGGTTTCGTGGTCCTCAGTAGATTCTTAACTCCAGATTTTTTTACTGAATGCAAAGTCCATCATCTGCCATGGTGGGATTCGGACCCAGAACATTAACTGAGTTTTTGGATTAATAGTCTAGTGATCATACCATTAGGCCATCGCCTCCCCATCGAGAAAACTGTTTAATATTTGGTCCTCACATGATGGGTGCATTTAACTCCTGATAAAAATTCAGAAGAGGCCCTCTGGTTTGTAATGAATTCTAAAAACCATTAGTTACCATCATCATTAGAATCATAAAATCCCTACAATGCAGAAGCAGCCATTTGGCCTATTAATTCTGCACTGACTTTCTGATAGACTATCTTACCTAGGCCCCCTTCCTCGCCCTATTCCCATAACTCCACACATTTCCCATGGCTAATCCATCTAACCTACATATCTTGAAGAATAAGGAGCAATTTCGCATGGCTGATCCATCTAACTCGCACGTCTTTCGATTGTGGGAAGAAACCAGAGTACCTGGAGGAAACCCATGCAAACAGAGAGAGAGTGTGCAAACTCCACACATATAGGAACCCAAGGCCGGAATTGAATCTGGGTCCTTGGAGCTGTAAGGAAGCAGTGCTATCCAGTGTGCCAACATGCTGCCCACCATGATAGGCATGAAGAGCTGGGTGATGCTCTGAATATTTTGTATTACTAAAGCTAATACCACCTTAAAATTATTTGAAAAATTAATATTTTTTTCAGTCAGCATCTGGAAATGTCAATCCTAGTAGCCAGGCATCAGCTTGCCAATAATTCAAGCAGTTCACTGACGGTCTGTTTAGGCTGGTGACACATTTCAATTACTCACAGAGCCAGCAAAACAGAGAACTGAATATTTCTACAGACTGGCTAGTTTCCACAGCTGAATGGAGCAATTGACAGAATCTACGTGGCTCTCAAAACCTGTTAAGAGAAACCCCTCTGTTTCACAAATCGGAAAGACTCACATTCCTAAGATAGGGAAATAGAAATCTTGCAAACTACTGTATCTTACAGATTAATGTTCACTGCACATGATGTAAAGGCACCTTACACCTGCCAGTTCTCCCTCACCGTTGTAATATAGAAAACACAACAGCCATTTTGTGCATAGCAAGCTTCCACAAACATCAAATTGATAATATCCAAATAATCTGTTTTAGTGATATTGCTAGAGGGATAAGTACTGCTCAAGAGACCAAGAGTAGATCTCCTGCTTTTCTGAATAGTTTCATGGTATCTTTTACGTCCACCTGAGAGAGTAGGTAAGGTTCATCTCACCTGAAAAGTAACATCTCCAACATAATAGCACTCCTTCAGTACTGCACTGGAGTGTCAGCCTATGCTTTTGTACTCAAGTCTCCGGAGTGGAACTTGAACTAGAATTTTCTGACTTAGAGACAGTGGGAGAAAGTCTGAAAAAAAAGTAACAAATTGTAACACCTTCTATGCACATAATCAGAACTTCTAACCTGAATCTTTCACATAATGTAAAATAATTGTTCAGATTTTGACTTCAAGGACAAAACAAAATCTGATGTAATTCCCCAATATGTGTAAAAGTATTATTTTATTTCATCTAATTGCTGACATTGTTTGTTTTAAAAAGAAAGGGTTGTCACTTCCAATATGCATCCTTGTTCATTGAGTATTAATACTTACCAATCAAAAATGCCTCAAAACTTTCGAAAGGAAATTAAGTGCTGTTGTTGAGAGAAACTTTTGCAGATTTCTCACATGGCTAACTTCTTCCATTTTTCACCAGTTAGAAGAATGGACGTTTCATCTGTCAGGAGTCGGCTTGCTTCCCCAACAAATGGACCCTGTTAGTATCACTGCAAATGTCGACTCACATGCATCAATTATTGTGCCCTTTGAGAACCCCACAAATGAATTTCTTCTGGTCGATGTGGTGCTGGCAGGTGATGGTCTCATTTAGAGCACTATTCCATTTATCTAATTGAATATTATTGAAATACATTTATAATGAAATACATTTATAGGTTTTGCCCTAAAACATTTTTAAAACATGCTAGTTAGCATAAAGTGCCAGTGTTAATTGTTTGATGTTTCACACCCGTGAATGCTTTACTTGGCTAGCTAGCCAAGGCTGGCTGCGATAGATTAGTGATTATATCCAATAAGTTGCTGAGCAAATCATAATTTGATGTTCACAGGAACAATTCAAATACCCATGCTGAATTGGATGATTATAGCTATGCATTACAGTTTACTGCCACATTCCTTGTTCCGGGAGGGGTAAATCTCTAAGATCTTGAGCATTGATTGTCTTCTTAAAGTTCACTTTGAAAGTACATTTCTAAAGCATCTTCAGAGCACAGAATTGGGCTTAACTGTGGCACTGAAATTCATTGTCCTGATAGTACAAAAGTTACTTTTGTAAGGAATGAAATGTAACTTGTGTCCATTGAAGCTTCCGCTAGCAAGTTGTCAATGGTTTTGGAAGAGGTGGCACAGAAGGAAAGTTGCCCACAAATTTTTTCCATAACTTATTCAATCTGGAAATTTTCAGTTATAACAGTAATAGATAACTTGGAAAGAATAACTAGCTCAGAATCATGCAGAAAGTTGAACACGTTTTCGTTTTCATTGAGTATTTACTGTAATTAATAACTGTAAACCAAAGGATCTCTAATTTGTATTTGTTTCTGCAAATGTCAGAGCAGCATGTTTGGCATTTTGCTAGCAGTTCCTAAAGTAAGTGCAGTTAACAGCTGGAAGTAATCTTTGAAAACACTAAAGCAAATTGTGAATGAGAAATGATTTATGTTGTTTAATAAGAATACAGCCCATTCAATATGTTATCTCAGTTTTCTTTCTCTTTATTGTGTTAAGATCACAAAAATGCTATGAAGTTTAATTTAGCTACATTTATAATGTTAATCCATGGCCTGAATTCTCTGGCCATTTACGCCAGGGTACAGGGTTAGGGGATCTTCAGCTTCTGATTAATGTGTATCCCTGTCATGGGTTTCCCAGCGGTGTGGGATGGAATCAATGGGAAATCCCATTGATAACGACAGGACAGAATATCCTGCTGCCTGCGAATGGTGTGTCGCCTCTCATTGCCAAGAAACCTATAGTTGGGAGGCTAAAGAATCCTGCCCTATAACTAATTTCAATGCTAAATGAAGATGAACTTAACTATGATCATTTAAAAACATTAAAGAATGATTTTTAAAAAAAATAGTTTGAAAATAACTATTTCTGCTTACAGTATTGAAGAAATGCTTATGCTATGTTTATACTTGATTGATGAAATATGGATTGGACATATATCTTCAGTTGGAACAAACATCACAAATCTTTGTATATTAAATCTTCGGAAGATTGTAGCATTACTAGATTTCTAAATAAAGTGGTCTGTCTAGAATTGCCACTTTCACTGTAAAACGTTCCACCGTATGCTAATTTACAGTTCATTTTGATGTGATATGAAAGAAGAAAATACATTAGTGTCATTGATTCATTTCTTTGATGTGACAGTAAATTGTAAAAGCTTTTTAATCTTCTAATCTTCATTTGTTCAGATAATGAACAGGTCATGCACCATCAAAGTCCTTCTGATTTGCTACAATGCAGTACCAAAGACTCAGTTTTCTGCATTCCGCTGAAGCAAAATCAAGGTAATGATTTACCAAGTCTTTCAGCAGCAAGGTGCAGTTTTCCCATCCTGCATATGTTTCATACATTATGTCTGAAATTATTTAATTTTATACTTACCCTAGAAATCACAAAACCAATCAGTCTGCTAATTATGTGATGATAAAACGTTTTTACAGTCTTTAGCTTTTTCATTATATTTGTGTCATTATAACTGTGATTCATCTGTATTATTAAGTACAGTTTGTTGTTTTAATTGCTTTTCAATGTACTTATTCAAGTACATTGAATAATGTACTTCTCAAAGGCCTACATAAATTGGACCACATACAGCATATATTCATTACAATACATTGAATGTCTAGTTTTCCAAGGTCAGATAAGCCTTGTTTTTATCAGTTCTCGATGCAAACTGCAAACTAAAGCTGATTTGATTTTCACTTCGATGGAACCTTTATTGATCATTGAACTTTTAAATCATTACCAAGATTATTTGCAAAAGGATATAATCTTGCATAATGGTATAAACATAGATACAATATGACAACAGCATATACTTAAAAAGCACTTTTAATATGATAAAACATCCAAAGGTAAGTTTTACTGAGCTGCATAAGGAGGTAGTAAGGCAGAAAACTGAAAGCTTGGTCAAGGAGGTAGGTTTTAAAGAGTGTGTTGAAGAATAAAGAGATCAGGTAGAGAGATTTGGGAAGGGAATTCCAGGTCTCAGGGCCTCAACAGCAAAATTGCACAGCTGCCAATAGTGTAACAACTAAAGTCAAGAATGTGCAGAAGGCCAGAATTGTGGGAGCACCACAACTATTTTGTAAGGTTCTAGGGCTGGAGGAGGTTAGAGAGACAGGGAAGATGCAAAGCCATGGAGAGATTTGAAAATAAGGCATTGCTTCACTGGAAGCCAGTATTGGTTAGTGACTTAGGTAGTAATGAGTGAATCGGACTTGGTTCAAGTTACGATATAGATAACATAGAGTTTTGGATAATCTTAAGTTTGTGGAGATGGAGAATGGGGGGGCCACCCAGGAGTGTTTTGAAATAATTATATAGGAAGATAAAATGATAAATTGGCACAGGTTCTATCTGAAGTGGTTCTGATCATCCCAGGGATAAGAGAGGAATTTTATAGAATATGTATGTCCTTTATTTGCCCTGGATTGTTTTCCTTTCTGGTTGGCACTGCTAGGTAGTGTGTAGGTGCTACTCAATTGTTTCCCAACCACCCTGGCACTCCAATGGTCTCTGAGCCCCCTGGTATGACCATCACGACTACTTTCCATTTTTGGAAGCCACTAATGATTGGTGCCAAATTTCCACTGCACCCAAAGGTTGGAGAATCTTGAGAATTGGGAGTATCTGGCTTCTAACTGACATAACATACATAAATGAGATTTACATATGCTAATATAATCTACGCTGTCACTAGGTACGAACCAGATAAGGTTGAGGCACGGGAAGAATCCCAAAGGGCAGTTTCCTCGGCATTGCATATGCTATAGTCCCTCCCCGCATTATTTTCTGTGGGATCTGCACATGAGTGCGTTGGGCCCTGATAGTGTACTGGAAAGCATGAACACTATTTTTGATGGCTTTGGGCTAGAGTTCCCTTTGTACTGTGTTGCCTGTTCATCTGGCAATAAGGGTACTTCAGTTGCAAGCAATAAAGGAACTAATTTCAGAAAGTAAATCAAAGAAAAAGTTTTAATAAAGAAACGTCATTACTCCTACACTTGAGGCCGCACTCTGGGCCATACATCTGCTGCTTATTTATACTGGGTCAACATTTTGCCATTGTTTACATTGTCTACCAGATCAGCCAACCCTCATATTGGTTATATAGTGATACTGTCCACCACTATTGAGAATAGCGCAATTTTCTTCAGTGTACCTTTATTACATATTCTCAGCGAACACCTGGGGTGTGTTTTATTATTATATTACTATCAAGTGACCACTGTTCTACCACCAATCTGCGACCCCAATCTACATTTGCCAATTCCACTCTCATTCTATCATAGTCCCGTCTGTTCAGAGTGCACAGGTTCAGAATGCTACTTTCTCATCTTCCATCTACATCAGAAATTCAACCATACTATGATCACTCATCCCAAGAGGATCCCTCACAAGAAGATCCCTTATTCTACCTGCTCATTACACAATACCAGAGCCAAGATAGCTCGCTCTCTTGTAGGTTCCGTTACATACTGTTGAAGGAAACCATCCCGACAGCATTCCAAGAACTCTTCCTCAAGCCCACCGCATCCGACTTGGGTCATCCAATCAATATGTAGATTGAAATCTCCCATAATTAACGCCGTTCCCTTTTTGCACGCATCAATTATTTGTTTGTTTATAGCCCGCACCACCTCAAAGTTATTATTTGGGGGCCTATAGACCACACCTACTAGTGTCTTCCTCCCCTTACTATTCCTTATCTCTACCTTATCACACTTTGCTCGTTGGGGCCTATATCCTCTCTTACTACTGCCCTGATACTATCCTTAATCAACAGAGCCACCCCACCCACTTTTTCCTCCTGTCTATCCTTCTTAAACACTTGATACCCCTGGACATTCAGTTTCCAATCCCTGTCACCCTGCAACCACGTTTCCATAATGGCCACTAGATCATATCCATTTGCACTGATTTGCGCCATCAGCTTTGTGCATTCAGATAAAGTGTCTTTTTATCAGCCTTTGTCTGGACCTTATTTGCAGAAACGCTACTAACCTCTCTTGTGCCCCCTACTCCTGTAATTGACGGAACATCCTCAACATTCACCTGCACACTTACTCTCTCCTTTACTTTAGATTTTGTAATTTCCCCCACCCTTCACCCTCCACCCCCCATATTTAGTTTAAAGTCCTATCTACAGTCCTAGTTATATGATTCGCCAGGACTCTGGTCCAGGCACAATTCAGACGAAGACCATTCCATTTGTACAGATCCCATTTGCCCCGATACTGGTGCCAATGCCCCATAAATTCAAACCCATTCCTCTCACACCAAGTTAGGATGACGAACTTCATGACCCTGAGAAGAGGAATCCCCCATAAATGCAGGTATATGGAAGGAGGTGGTCTTGGCAGGAAGAATCGTCATAAGCAAGACTTAAATGGCTATTCAACTCTGGGGCAAAAAAAACACTGACATCCCAGGACTGTCAAGAGAACAGGTGATTTCTATAACATTGGATCTTTTTCGGTTGCGCCTACTTTGCCCTGATTGCATCTGTAGTACCATTTGCAGCTTTGCAGCATTATTCAGAGTGTATTGCAGAATCCTTGTACTCACTCCCTTCTCCAGCAAGTATACTTTTGTTCTCGTTTGAAGAAGCCAAGAAATGGTGGAAGTCTCGTGTGATAGGAATTTAATTGACTGCACCGATTCTCATTAATGAGAATGAATATCTTCTGAAATCTGCATTATGGTCAGTATTGTGGTATAAAGAACAAAGAACAAAAAACAAAGAACAACACAGCACGGGAAACAGGCCCTTCGGCCCAACGAGCCCGTGCCGCCGTCCTAACGTCTTAATGACATATAGAGACCAATATAGGGACAATTTGTAAAACAATCAGCCTAAGAGCACATTTTTGGGATGTGGGAGGAAACCGGAGCACCCGGAGAAAACCCACACAACCACGGGGAGAACACGCAAACTCCCGCAGACACAGGCCCAAATCCATGTGTCTGCACAGCAACAGCGATAGTCTCTGAGCTGTAATGTTGCCCATCTGATGGTCCAGTTTAAGCATACACTAACGACGTGAAGCACTAGGCCACTCCTGAAGTAACATCCAAGAGCAGCCCTCACACGACCTGCCGAATGCATGCGCCTTGTTGGTCAACAAGGTGGACCGAACAGCCTGTGGAAACAAATAAAGTATTAAACAGTCCTCCTATATCCCTCTATCTGCAGACCGCTCATGTGGCTGTCCAAGAGACCCTTAAACAACCCTAGCGTGCCTGCTCCCACCACCTTACTCGGTAGTGCATTCCACACCCCCACTACCCTTTGTGTGAAAAAAATGCCCTCTAATATTCGTCTTATACATAGCCCCCCTCACCCTAAGGCCGTGACCCCTCGTTCTATACGATTCTAATGATGGAAAAAGCTTACCACCATTTACTCTATCTATACCCCTCATAATCTTATATACCTCTAATAGATCTAATAGAAAGTGCATTCATTCAATCTTTCTTCTTACATATAGCTCACAATCACCAAAAGAGGTATTGCCTCTAGACCCCTGCTGCAAATCATTTGGTAATAACCATTGTGGAAGAAATTTGAGGTTAGAATTGAAAGATTATGCAATAGTAGGAACCAGGAAAATACTAGATGCAATTAAAAAAGAGAAGATAATTTTCAATGAGGAAGTGAATTGGGCTGTGTGACAAACCAAAAACACCCACCACCTCCACCCCTCACAACTTCCCCATGCCATCAATTGGACACAGCTATGTGAGAGCTTTAATCATTCCGTCATGGGACATGGGCATCAGTGTCTGGCCAGAATTTATTGCCTGTCCCTAGTTGCCCTTGGTGGGTGGTTGAGAATCAACCACATCGCTGTGGTTCCGGAATCACATGTAGGCCAGACCAGGTAAGGACAGCAGATCACCTTCCCTAAAGGACATTCGTTAATGAGATGGGTTTTTCCCACAAATGACAATGGTTTCATAGTCATCAGGAGATGCTTAGTTTCAGATTTTTTTTAATGAATTCAAATTTCACCATCTGCCATAGTGGGATTCGAACACGCGCTCCCAGAATGTTAGCTGAGCTTTTGGATTAATTGTCTAGTGATAATATTATGAGGCTGTTGCCTCCCCAGAAAGGGGAGGGATTGGAAGAAAGAAAAATCTGGTTGCAAAAGGTGAAATTTATAAAGTAATACTTTGGACAGGTGATGCAGTAGTTCCTCGCCAAGCCCATGATTGGCTCCACGATAATCTGTACAAAATGTAGATTCTCAATGCAAGATATATTCTTTTCACTAAAGAGAACTTTTTTTCCTAGAGCAGATTTCCCACATTTCATGAAGATTGTGAATCATGATCAGTGTTCAGCCGAGACTAGCAAGTTTTTAGTATTTGCACCAGCTTGTCAACCTTTTTGTGTGACCCGAAGGCTTTACAAAATGTTGTCATTATACAATAAAGAAGTAGGACCAGAGTATGACTAGGTTATATCCTTCCTAGATAATTTCATGTTATTTCCCACAGTGACCTTTTCAGTATATGTTAATAAACAAAACATTAGTTGCAAAATGAAAAGCAATTTCAAACCTGAATGAAATATAGAATAAACAGCTGGGATTTCAGCTGAAATTATCTGCATTTACCAGTGTAACTCCGCTCAGAATGATGGGCATGAATATTTCATATTTGGTTCCAATTGTTCAGAAATGATAATTGTACAGGATTTGGATAAGCAATTTTTAATGAGCTGGAGTACAGGTGTGGCCCCAGATTGACCTGGGAGACCTGCAGAACCAGTTGTATTCTCCTGCTCATCTAGTTTCTCATTTCCCTAGTGTGCATCATCCTGTTTGTGGCAGTTATGCAGGTGACAGCACATCCATCATGATCTTTCACACTCTTTGAGGATTCTCTTGCAGGGAACAGGGATCCATAGGATAAAGATTTGGAACATCGGATAAAGGTGAATTGGATATCCTTCATGCCCTAAGTACCAGCCTCTGATAAGTTGTCCTTCATCAATTATCCTAACTATAAAGTTCATGGTGGGAGATGCAGGAGGGATGTTTGAGGTAGATTATTTACTCGGAGAGTGATTGGGGTATGGAATGCACTGCTTGCTGTGATAATGGAATTGGACACCTTAGGAAGTTTCAAACAGTTATTGGATAGGCGCATGGAGCACATCAGAATGATAGGAAGTAGGATAGCTTGACCTTGGTTTCAGACAAAGCTTGGCACAACATCGAGGGCTGAAGAGCCTGTACTGTGCTGTACTGTTCTATGTTCTGGTCAGCTACAGAATGTAGGCATTATGAGAACTGGGCACACATCTATATGAACCACTAGCGTGGTTAAGTTCTAATTGGGTACCACAATGTTCATGAAGGCGTTGGATTATATTGTTAGGAAATCTGATCATCACACATACAGTGATAATGTTATAAATGATGGCCTTGCCAGCAACACCCACATCCCATGAAGAAATAAAAAAAGATAGTGTCCTGCACTTAGGGAAATACTTAAATGGTTGCATAAAACTACAGTACTTCCCTGTTGACCAGGCAGCAGATTTTAAGTAGAAAGAGATCTTCACCTGTTTTATTCTGATCTTGAAGGACAAGTAATCAATATCTTATTAAAATGCAAAACAGAAATTCAAATTTCTGTCTTTTTTCAGAACTTTGTCATTTTGTATTATTAAGATCTCCATAAAAACCAATAAAAGAGATTTGAATTCCCATTGATCGTCTGAATGGATGATATGTCACATTTTACAAACTGAACTTTACATCAACCACACATTACTTAGTAGGCAACTAATACACTGAACTACAGAAAAGATAATTAATTTCCTAACATGACCAGAAAACCTACTCCACCTTTAAACAAGACAATACACTCACTGAAGAATTGTTCAAGATCAATCCAAAGTTCATCCCAGCTGTTATAGACAGGAGGGTGGTTAAGCAGCCCTGATTTCTCCCCTCAGTACATGTCTGTCAGAGCAGAAAGGTAGCTTTGATCTCTGATTTCCCTTTTTACAAGTGGTGGTGTATTTTCCCCAATCCTTAAGTTTGACATGCCCCAAACGTTTATTAATAATTCACGGCAAAAACTTGAGTTAAGGTAATATAAGGGAGTTGTTTTATTTTACACACATAAACAGGGGGAGGATGTTTTTTCGCAATGTCTGCCCCATTTTTGCACTCATACAATAAAAGAGGGATATCGGAAAGAAAGACCAAGACCACAATAAAAGTAAGATTTTATATGAGTTCAGAATCAAAAATCCAGTGACATATTCTTTCAGAGGGTAGTACTGAAGCAATATTTAAGTACTGCGGCAGGGTGACCATCTTTTCAAAGCGAGGCCTTCATGATGCGAGAAAGCAGGGAGAGTTTAATTAGTCTTGAATGTACAGACATAGAAGTCTCATTGTACCAACAGTTCACAATATAGGCGAGGCCAGGCAATTTTAGATCCATGCAAAACTCCTAACATCCTGTGTCCATCAATGGCCATTTTCCCTAATCTTCCGAGACTTTCCCAACCAACATCTCATTTAAGTCTCACTCCAATGACGACTTCTCCCAACAGGACGAATCTTCCAGTGTTCCTACTTTGTGCCACTCACTTTTCCTCTACTCCTGATGGTTTCCGAATCTGACTGCCTGGGAGTCAGTAGGTTTGCTCACAGCTAGACCAGCTACTCTGACAAAGAGCCATCCAGACTCTGCCTCCACAGATGCTGTCAGACCTGCTGAGATTTTCCCGTATTTTCTTCGTTTTGTTTCAAAGCTTCTTTCTTTGTGCTCAGATATGAAGGTTGACTCTTGAGTTCCAACAGGATTTTCCCTATCCCCATGGCATTCAGGCCACAGATGTTTATTGTCAGGCAGAACTAAGAGTAGGTCCATCTTAACTATTTGTTGTCCTGAGTCATTTTACCTTGAATTCAAGGAGACAACTTAAAATATACCAGTAAAAACCTTGCACCTATAACATCCCCTCCATAAGATAAGATATTATCTTGGTGATTTTCTACTACATTATTAATATGAAACATTGTTACAATGTAACATTGTAAAAACCGAAATAGCTAATTTACTATGTACAATACAAGAAATATTCCCTCCCTTCTTTCATATTTTACCATTAACTGTTTTGTTTTGCCAATCTTATAATGCTTAATTGCCGATATATGACAGTTAGGATTTAACGTTCATTTTCATGAGTTCTTAGAATTTCAATCTCTGAATGAGGGTCTGCTTTACTGACGGTTTCACTTTGTCACCTATCGCAGCAAATCTCCTGGCTCATTTCACACAGTTTTTACAGCTTTTCTATGGGCAGAGTATTATTGAGGGAGTATAAATGAATCATGTCTCCTGAAGCAAAGTCAGTGTGGAGTTGACCCATTCCACGTCAGTCTGCCCCACCGCCATAACACATTGCTAGTGGGCTAAGTAGGGGCAGAGCAGGACTTTTGCCCTTCACTACAGCTCCGTGGTAGCTCCATTGGTCCAGGCAACGCTGCAGAACAAGAAGAAGACCATGGACCCTGGAGCAGAGAAGTCCAGAGTCTTGGGCAGGAGGAGCTTGGGCAGTTTAGGAGGGGGTAGGGACTGCCTTTAATGTAGAAGGCTGGTCGGAAGAAAGATGGAGTATCATCTTAGAGCGGATGCCCCCTTATCTGCAAAGGGAACTTCCTTAATATACTAACTCTGCCTTTGTTCACGGCCCATTAAAGTAACCTGCCTACTCCTATCTGTTGCCCATACCAACCACTTTATGGTGTGGACAATATGTTACCAGGGTTAATATTTTAAACAATTTCCTACCTGAAGATTTTGATGTAGTTTGCTTTCATGTGTGCTCAATGCTCTACCTTCCAATTTGACATCAGTAATTCTTATTTAGAATGAAATTCATACAAAATTTGATGACACTTATCCTCAAAGCTTTCTTGTACACTCAGCAACCTGCATTGAAAAGTGCAAGGACATTAATAACTCCAATAATTCAATAATATTCAGTTTTCAGGTAGTCTATAAAAAATTTCCACTATACATTAAAAGTTTGGGAATATCACTTCATCTCCATTAGTTCTTACTTCATTTTAGTCTGAGTCTATACTTTCTACCAACCCGCTCTCCAGGTCTCATGCCCTAAACTTCCACCCACACCACTCCACAACATCAATCTCAAGGTCTAAACAGCCCCACTCCCCTCTCCTCTCTCCCATTTCCACACTCTCAAATTTTGCCTCCCTCCAGTCTCTCCCTCTCTTCTTCTGCCACTCTCCCCCTTCCTTCCAGCCATTCTCCCCAAGCCTAGCCACTCTCTCACTTCCTCCAGCTGGTCCCTCCTCAGAAAGAGGGGAGGAAGGGAGGGGAGTGGAGAGTGTGAAATGAGGGGAGAAAGAAGGGAGAGGTTGCAAGAGAAGCTTGGAGAGCAAAACAATGTGTGTGATGGAAAGGAGCTGAAAGAAAGGAAGAAGAGAGAGGTTGATTTGAAGTGTGGAGACAGTATTACCCTACACATTGTGTACATAATTAGTTGGGACTTGGGAAAATTTTGTTGCAACCCACTTCAGGACTGTAATTGATGAAAATAATATCAGTTGAAAATCCAATTTGAATCGCAAATAAGATTTTATGTGAAATGATAGTGATACACTCAATTCTGAGAAAAATTAAAGAGGATGATAGCCGAATGATTATTTATGAGTGCAAATGAAATCAAATGATGACAAATGACCTCAAAATTTGGCAGAATGATTGCAATTGAGAGCAGTTAGTGCAGAATAGAAGCCATTGAAAACACGTGATGTAAAATGTCCTGAAAATCTTCAGGTAAGGAAGACCAATTGACTCCTGATTATTGAGTTAAATATACTGGGGATTCTGGAATCTGCACATCCTCCATATTAAGGCAGTGAACTCAGGGGTGGGCAGATGGGTGAATGAATGAAGAGGGAACCCACCCTATTTTTCATACTCCTTTCACCAAAAACATGCTCACTGGGGTCAGGTAAAATGCAGTCTTCATACCCTTGGTGAGAAAATTGTATTTGTGGTCTGGTTAACCATGGTAAGAGCAACATTGTCATTAAGATTTGATCTTTTAACACAGTTTTTTCAACATCTGATCTCCATTCTCATCTATGCCCTCAGACTTCTTAAGATCCAAGTCTGTAAAGTAAGTTTCATGCAGCTACACATCAGAATTCTCCCTATCTTTAACTTTGAAATTGCTTTCATCTTTCAGTTAATTTTCATGATGTATTCTTCTCCTGGAAACATAAGCTTGAAACAGTTTTGTTCAATTGAGACGGCATGGTGGCACAGTGGTTAGCAGTCTACGTCTCAGCGTTAGGGACCCTGGTTTGATTTCCAGCTTGGGTCACTGTCTGTATAGAGTCTGCACTTTCTATCCGTGTCTGCATGGGATTCCTCCAGGTGCTCCGGTTTCCTCCCATTGTCCAACGATGTTTGAGTTAGGTAAATTGGCCATGCCAAATTGCACCTTAATGTCGGGGGATTAGCTATAGTAAAAGCATGGGTTTATGGGGATAGGGCCTGGCTGAGATTGTGGTCAGTGCAGACTCGATAGGCCAATGGTCTCTGATGCTTCAATATCCTTTTCCCATCAGCTTTTCAACTTGAGTCTCTTTGGACATATCTTCAAACTGTAATTTCATAGCAAGATTATGGAAAGTTATGGAGTTTTGTATATTGCCCAACTTTCCTGGTACTCAGCTTTAACAACTTCACTGGGCTTTTCAGCATGATGTGGAGATGCTGGCATTGGATTGGAGTAAACACAGTAAGATGTCTCACAACACCAAGTTAAAGTCCAACAAGTTTATTTGGTAGTAAATGCCACTAGCTTTCAGGGCTTTTCCCCAATGACAGGTGAATGGGGAGTTGAACAGAACTCTCCACTCACCTGATGAAGGGGAAAAGCCCTGACAGCTCATGGCATTTATTACCAAATAAACCTGTTGAACTTTAACTTGGTGTTGTGAGACTTCTTATTTTTCAGCATCACCAAAGATGGTAACACCTTAATCTAGCAAGATCATTTTCCAATATAAATTCAATATCATTATTAGATAACTTAGACACAATCCCCACAACTACAGCACTGGAAATTAAACTACATTTTAAATTAACTTTGTGGTTAAAGATCTTCTGTGAATAGTCCGTATCAACACATTTGTATATAGTGAACCTTCTGGAGGATGATTCCCATCGCCCACCATCATTTACGATTGAGCTGACCCCATATCTCCTACTTCACAGGGCAAGAATAATGGTGCTTAACCATTGAATCCAAAGCTTTTAGAATTTTCTATGCTTTGATCTGTTTCAACGGTAAATATGTTAAAAGCTGCCAGTTTGCCACAAGCACCATCTACTCGTACAGTGTTCCCTGAAGATACACAACAATCTGCCACGTATCCTCTCTCCTACCAAAATGGCATGTTGGTCCTCTTGGATTATACTTATCCTCCACACTGTCTATTCTACTAGTCTGAGGAATATCTGTCTTTTCAGTTTTGCTATCTTCTTAAACTGTAAACAGAGTTCTGTTCATGATCAAACATCTTATTCTGTGTGGATGTCCAGACAAAGACTTACTGCTGCTCATATGTTTGTGAGACAATTTATAGCCTTCAGCCATTACAATAGTTGCTTTATCTTAAAAACCTATGATCTTCCAGATGGGATCTTGTAATTTCTTTTCATTAGCTATTCATCTAATTTTGTTCAATCTTCATAGACTGCTACCACCTATCAAATATCATTTCTTTTTCTCTAGCAAATTCTCCAAAAGTATGATTTTTGTTTCTTCTTTAGAATTCTAAACCTTTGCCTTTAAGCTTTCAGAACTAAACTCAGTCTTCCCTGCATCACAATCACTAGACAGCATGTCTGAAAGTGATGTGTACACTCCTGACACATTTCCAATGAACATGCTTTGTAATAAGAACATTCAATTTCTTTTGGCCTTCATAGAATTATTGTAATTGGCACTTGTGTTTCTTTTTGCTCTTATTCCCAGTCTTTAAGAACAAAGAAAAATTACAGCACAGGAACAGGCCCTTCACCCCTCCAAACCTGCACTGATTATGCTGTCCGACTGAACTAAAACCCCTACTCTTCTGGGGACTGTAGTATCCCTCTATTCATGTATTTGTCAAGATGTTCCTTAAAAGTCATGATCGTATCTACTTACACTACCTCCCCCAGCAACAAGTTCCAGGCACTCTCCACTCTCTATGTAAAAAAAACTTGCCTTTAAATTTGCTCCTCACATCTTAAATCAGGGCCCCCTAGTAATTGATGTTTACTCTCTGGGAAAAAGCTTCTGACTATCCAACTCAGCAAAGAATGCCTCACTTAAATCCATAGTCCAATTATCCTTTTCATTCCATTTAAAACTTATTTTCCAAACTCAAACATTGTAAATTTTCATTTCAAGACAATAAGGTCAAAAATGGCATCCTTGTGCATTAACAGTTTATTTGTTCTCTGATCAAAATCTGTTTTAGCCATTGCAAGGATGTTATTGAGATGCTTTTAATGTTCACTCAAAGTAGTTTCATAGTCCTGCTGGTTTGAACTTTGAGCATTTTAAGATGTTTCCAACAGATATAATTTAATCTTCTTCAAGTAACATCAGCCACTGCTTCACTCAGGAGTTTTATCATTCATTCTAATACTTCTATATATTCATTTACAAAATCCATCCCTTTAATGGATGGATGGATGGATGGATGATTCCACTCCTCTGCCAATTTTAAATGGCCTTTTGCCAACAGTCCAGTTGTCTGGATTCTGGGTGCAGCACTCTATGTGTTAATACTGAAAACAGACTTGTAAAACAGAGGGGGAGGGGGTGGATTTTACCATTTTTTTCTAAGTGCTAGGCAGATTTAAGACTGGTAGAGTTTCAGACCCGTCTTTTGGGCCTGTTTTCAGCATCCCTTCCCACGCACTCTGCCTGTAAAATTCTGAGCAAGCTTGTTGTTCACTGCAGAAGGATGTAGTGTGCATGTGCGGGCCTTGACGCTGCACATGTGCATTAGCAATAGCAAGGGTCTGACAGAAAAGAGAGAGCTGTGAGGCCCCTGTTAATGCAGACAGCCTGAAGCAGCTGTCCCCTTGCCCATACAATCGTGGGCCTGAGATACAGCCCCCACCAGCTCTTGCCCCTCTGCCCAGACCAATCGTGTTGATTTTTTTCACCACAAAGTTCTTTTCATTGGTCTTGCTTTCTGATGAAGCATTCAAGCAAATGTTCTGACTCACCAGCACTTCGTTTTCCCGTTCAAGGTGTTTCTCATGGTGCTTCATAGATTTATGGTGCTTGAAGTTAATCATGATTTAATTCAAGATCTATCTTTGTTGCATTTTGCTTTTACCAGTTTATCTTTGAAACATTTCAAATCCTCTGTCAAGTACTCTACTTCTTGCGACTGAGACTCAATTGTCTTCATCAATTTTAATTTTTTATTGACAAAATAATCTTTGTGCTTGAAACTTGGTTCTCTGCACTGACTGGGATTTTCTTCAATTGCTTATTATCGGCAGTGAGCTTATTCTATTTGAACACAGTATTTTTTTTTGGAGATTGTTGCAATGAAGTTATTACCATGTTACTGTCTCTGTTAACTAAATCATTACTCAGAATAAAATCTTCCCCTCCAATGGATAAATAAAGAATAATTGCTACTGTAACAATTCCATCTACTAATCACTTTGTAAATTTACTTAGTACAAAGGAACAGGTTTATCAATTCCATGAATATCTCCTACTAATATCTTGCCTTCACCAACCATCTGAAACATAAATTGCATAATCAGTCACTATCAATGATTGATCTGTCCACTGTCTCTTTTTCTTAATTTGTTTATTATGTTGTTAGAGAAGTATTAGAATACTTCTCCCTTTGAGGTAAAATATTCAGAATCTCCAGTAGCCTGATTTTATGAAATCAAATAAGAATTCTCTGGACACTTCTGAGCCATAGCCCACTTTTTATTAGGTTCTGAGGGAACGCATTTCACCTGTACCATTGCTGTGATTTTAATACCCATTTCTTTTTGTAGTACAAATTTTTCTGAGTCCAGAAGTGTTCTTCCTACTGTAATAGGAGTCTCATTTAAGATTCATATTAGCATTAGTACATTCTGTTTTATTTCAATGGAATCATATTATTTTCTTTACATCACCCCTTGTTGTAGTCTACCTGCTTTATTATTTTGCCATCCTTCTGTTCATTCTCTGGGATAATATTTTTTCCATCACCAGGTTTTCTATTCCTCCAGTTTCCCTGTCTGAGATAGCATTGCTGTCTGCCAAAACTGTTGTTCCTCAGATCTTTGACATTTGATAATCATCTAAATATGTCTTAATAGTTATTAGAGTGCTGTTTCAAAAATCTTCCATAATCACAATTTTCCTCGCATTCTGAAAAGTTTTTCCAATTTCAATGATCTGACAGTTTTTCTTTTGCTCTAGCAAATTCTACATATATCCGATTAGGCTTTTTCCTTATGGTGCTAAACTTTAATTGATAAGCTTCAGGGACAAGCTCATAAACATTAATGATTGCCTTCTTACCATTTTCATAGTCAGCAGATTGTTGTTCTGACAACCTAGTGTACACATCCATAACCATGCCTGACAAGATACTTTGTAACATTAAGATCCCAACATCTTTTGGTTATTTCAGTCTCATGTATATCTTTTCAAATGAAGTGAAACGTCTTTCAACTCTATCCTCTGTAAACTTAGGATGGTATTTTCCAGCCCTTCCAGCTGGTAGGATCTTCCCCTCCTGCCAGAGTCAATGGGAATTTAAATGGATCACTGCATGTACCCATGGGTAAACTTGTCACAACAGGGCTGGCAAGTCTGAGTATTACGTACTAAACAAAGATTTTTACTTCAAAACGTTCAGTGGAAAAATAATCAACTATATCTCCTTTCTTCCTCTGTTCTATATTTTTTCTCTCCAAGTCACACTATCTGATGTATTTATTTTTTTGAAGGTTAAATTCAAGGTTTTGTGTTTCTATTTCTTCCAATCTTCCTCTTTCTTTCTCCTCTTTTTCCAATTTGAGCTTTTTCATTTCCATTTCTTTTGCTTTTTCAAGTTCAAGCTTTTTCTTTTTTTTACTCCTTCAAGTTCAAGCTTCTACTTTTCTTTATCCTTTTCTATTTCCAGCTGTTTCAACTGCAACTGAACTATAGCTAATTCTAGCTGTGAGACATGAATTTCAGGGTTCACGCCTTTAAATTCCAAGTTCTGGGTAATTACGTTAATCATTTCACCCCCAGGAAATCTTGCCTTTATGTCTACAGTCCATTTATCTGCTGACTTTTTTAGCATAATTTTGTGAAGGATTTCAAATAATCTCCTGTTAATTAGTCTATTGCCAGAAAACTCTTAGCAACAATCAAAGCAATGTTTGAGTTCCAACCAGTGTAATAACTGCAAATCCTTTTCCTATGCCCAGCATTTGTTTCTTTAAGAATTCACAGATCACACATCAGTTTAAGGATTTTTGATCATGGAAGAGATACAAGCTGATATTGGACAAGTCAGAGCCCAGAGGGAAACCTGGCTTGATAGATCTAACATTTAGTTTAGAAACCACTGAGGTAAATTTCTGAACAAGTTCATGGGAATTTACTGATGAACTTGAAACAAAAATAATAAAACATTTATTAAACAAGAAAAATTAACTATGTTCCATCAGATAAAGGGTTGGAAAGATCTTAATATAAACACCAGAAAATGATTCAAATATTCATTATTCTATCACCCCAGCTAAAATTTTATGTACATATTAAAATGAGGAAAGATAAAAAAAAATGACCATATCTATTTTATAATCTAATATTCAGGGTAAGTATGCAATACACATGAAGCAATTGGCAAACTGTGGTCAAACACATTACGCTCCAAAGTAAATGACAAACGTGACCAAAGCAGATACAATGGATTTCTCAGCTGCCCACTCAAATGTTTATCACATCATCAGTCAACGAGTTTCAGAAACTTTCTTTCTCAGGAAGTATCCAATTTCTACATTTGAAGAATTTGCATTGGAATTCTCTCCCAACTTCACTTCCATTTTAATAGCTTCAACAAAAGTCCACCTCCAGTGTTTCAATCTCACCTTCTGAGATTCCTTTCTCTTGAATCTCTGAATACTTTTAAGTTTCAACGTCGAAGCACACCTTCAGATCTTTGGCTGTGCTAAGCAGAATACTTTCTATTTCCATTTCTGCACCAATATGGGAGTCATTGTCCCAATAGCCCACAGTCCAGAGTCATCAACTTTTGGCTGCTCTTTTCAGATTTATTGGATTCCTTTCAAGTCTACTTCAAGACAGCTGCTTGCAACTCTCTTTAACTTGGAGCCTGCTTTTCTGCTCCTTCCTCTCAACTTTAATTAAAGGGATCTGTCTCTGACTTCTAACCTTGTCCCTCATTTGGGACTCTCTTCTGGAATCTGTTTCTGAGCTCTGCCTTGGTCCATATCTGGGACTTTCTTCTGGAATCTCTCCCTATTCCAGTCTTTTGTTTGGGACCTTCTAGATTTGGGGTCTCCCCCATCCCTTCCCTTATATCCTGCAATTGAGCTCTACTACAGGTCACCTGACCTGCAATTTATGCCATTTCATTTTTCTTGCTCTTTTTTGTGCACATATTCAGGGCTAGTTGCTGACCTAAAGAACATAAAAAACGCCAGTTGCCCATGAATAGCCACCTCCCAGACAATGCATGCACAGAAGACACTAACCTCTAACTGCTGACTTAAACATGGTCACTGACATTCGTTCTTGTTCTCCTTTGCTCTCTCTTTCTCTCCCTTGCTCTCTCCCTCTCCCTTGCTTCCTTGCGCTTTCCTGCACTCTGTCTTCCCTGCATCCTCTCTTTGCTGCTCTCTCTCTCTCCTGTGTTTTGTCTCTCTCCTACACTCTTTCTCTCTCCCTTGCTCTTGTTCTCATTGTCTTAGCTCTATTGCTCTGTCATTTTCTCGCTTTTTCACTCTTGCTCTCTTTTACTTGTTTGCTCTCTTTGTAAGGTCTCTTTGAACACCTGACCTAGGAGCGGGAGTAGACTATTCAGCCCCTTCAACCTGCTCTGCCATTTAATGCAATCATGATTGATCTCATCTTGGCCTCATCTCTACCTTCCCTGCCGCTCCCTTTGACCCTTCATCCCTCAATTAATTCAAAATCTACCAACATCTCTTTAAATTTATTCAGTGTTCCATTGTCCATTGCACTCTGGGGTAGAGAATTCCACAGATTCACAATTCTTTGAGTGAAGCAATACCTCCTCATTTCTGTTTTAGTCCAAAACTATGAATCTGACTTTTTTGGAGTCTGTAATACTGCCTACAAAGCCAGCTCTTCCTTTCTTCATTCATGTTTGAATGTTAGCACTTGAGTTTCAGTAGGACTTGTCCTTGTTCCCTTGCTGGCATAATAACTAGTCACAAAGGCTCATCACTTGGCAGAACTTATGGAAAATCGCATATCCCTTACCACTCCATTTTATCTTAAATCAAAAGAAACAATTTAAAACATAACCATCTCATAAAACCTCAACACTCATAGCAGTATCGATTAAAAACGAACTTTAAAGAGTTTTCAAGAAACTAAACTTAATATCATTTTAGAATGATCAAATATCTACTTTTGAATTGATAATATTTCAGGCATATTTCAATTTTTTAATCTAGCAGATGTCAAATTATAACTGGGAATGCATGCTTTATTGAGGAAAGCTGGATCAAGTTATTAGCAGAATTGTCAAGATATAATAAAACTTATTTTGACTTGTCAAAAATTAAATTATCTAAGTATTAGAATACCTGAAGTTTCAAGTATCAAATTGAAATTGTGGGGTCATTGATTGCCACTTATCTGACAGCACACATTCACACAGATGATTAGTTGGAAAGTGGAGAGAGTGGACCTGTAGCTGAATGGGGGGAAAATCTCTGTCTCTGTTGCTGCAACGACTGCTGGCCATATTAAAAAAAAATTATGTTTTAAAATTGCACATTATCCACCTTGGACCACAGGAGGATCATTAGAAACAAGACTCTTTAAAATGTTGAATCTCTAAAATATGCAACATCACTTTTAGGTGAACGTGAACAATGAAGTACTGATTTGGGGCAGCATGGTGGCACAGTGGTTAGCACTGCTAACTCACAGTGCCAGTGACCTGGGTTTGATTCCAGTCTTGGGTCACCGCCTGTGTGGAATTTGCATGTACTCCCCATGTCTGTGTGGGTTTCCTTTGGATTTCCCCCCACAGTCCAAAGATGTGCAGATTAGGTGAATTGGTTATGTTAAATTGCCCTTTAGTACCCAAACATACATGGATTAGTGGGATTAATATGTGGGGTCACTGGGATAGGATAAAAGGGGCGGACCTGGGTAAGATACTTTGTCAAAGGCTAGGTGAAGACTCGATGGGCCAAATGGCCTCTTCTGCACTGTAGGGATTCTAGGACAGTTATTATTATATAAACCTGTGAATGGCTACAGTGGAACCATATCATGCTTGAACAAATTAGTTCAAGACAGCACACATATAGTAACTTTAAATTGGTACGTATCCCAAGATACTAAGCAAAACGAGAAAATGCTAGCAAACAAAAGTAAATGAGTTAATGGAACGACAAAAGAAATGGTCAAAGAGAGAGATTTTGAGGAGACTCCTGAAAGGAGAGAAGTTCCAGAGTTAAGGATCCAGAAAGTTGTTACTTACATGCTGGAATAGGTCACAATATTAGGAAAGGGGAAGCTGTGGAGAAACAAAGCTGACAATCTTACATTTGACGAATAGGGAATGGAGAAGCAGTGGAAATTGATGAGAAAAGAAAGAATAGATAAGTGGAATTTACTGCAAGTACGATATGAGTAGCAAAGCTTCTGCACAAACTGAAGTTTATGTTGGGTGAACACTTCAGCTTGATATACAGTGTGGCCCAGTGTTGGTTGTCCCTCAATTCAAGAAATATGTCTATTCGGGGTGGTCAGTTTCTGCCATGGATCTTAATATGACAAACCAGGCCAATTTCTAACTTGCAGATCTTTGGGCACATGAGGCTGGACAAATCACATCTGTCCTGCAGGAGTTTCTTTTTATATCCAATTCAATCCAATCGAAGTCCAATTCAAAGTCTCAATAAGTGAGACATTTCAGGTCCAAGCTGACACAACAGGAAGAGGCTCCTCCTGTCTTGAGCTTGATTTACGTGATCCAAGCTGATTGGAGCAGATATTGCACCCCCTCCAGTGCTTGATTTTATTTGCATCCAAGCCAAAAGGCCTAATTGCCATTTTAAAAAATTGCTCCAAATGAAGCATCAGTGTAACCTCGTTGATTTCGATCAAGAGCAGGACGTCAATACTACAGTTGATTTTAGCCAAAAGGCTGAAAAGCAGAGTTGCTTCATTCTCTGCCATTATTCTACCTCATTGTTAAGGCATTGAGACTTGAAGGCTGATGCAGCTTAATAAGCTGTTGCCATTCTGAACAATTGGTAGCAAACGCCTCCCAGCCATTAAGGTCAATGCTGCCACACTGAGAGGAGAACTTCAGTGTCTCTCTGAAGCATTTTCTTTGTCCTCCCCAGAACTTTCCATTAGACAATTGAGAGAATGATCCTGGTGAAGGAAATTACTTTCTGCCATCCAGACACAGTGTCTGGTCCAACAATTATGATTTTGTAGTAGTTTTGCCTGAATTCTTTTGGACCTGGCTTCAAGAAGGACAACAGCAATTGTTTGACAGAAAGAAGAAAAAATCCTGCTGGTGTAACATGAGCTCCAAATGGAGAGACAGGCCGTGTCTGTTAAGCTCCAGCCCATATACAGGTCACTAAAAGGAGGCAATCAGTTAGTGATGGAAGAAAGGATAAATCCATCCTTTAACCTTGAAATTATACTGCACTAACATTAAGTATATGGTACTGACAAATGGACATGAATACATTTTGACCATTAAAGTAACTGATTAATTCCATGCTGAAATAGTGGAAAAAGTGATTTAATACAAATGCACTGAATGTCAGTATGCTAATATCACACCAAATTATTTCTCAGCTTTCTGAGTTTCTGCCTCAAAAAGAAATGAGGAAAGAAAATTTCAAAATCAGTTGAAAAATTCTTATATATGGAACAGAAGAGGAATCAGAAATCAAAAGCAAACTTGAAACTATTCTTGACAGTTACGCAGTAATGAACTACTTGGAAGTCGAATACAATGCGAGTATTTGAAAGACAGGGTTTGATTAATTTTTGTACTGCATGTCATCTTTCAGGATGAGAAAACTAGTCTGGTTCAGATATTTAGTTTAGTTTGATGTTAATTTAATCCAAACCTGTCAAGCACAGTTGCAGAACTGAATCTTTAAAGTCACGTTCTGAAACTCCTTAGCAAGAAAAGAAGATTGTCATTTAGTTGTGATATGAGATCGGCAGAACCAAGCATAGTTCTCGTTTTATCTTGAAATCCAAAAACCTAGATATTTACTGATAAAAGAATTAAGCTACCAGGGTCACTGTTAAAACCAAATAATTTTGCTATACAGAGCAAAAGAACGTGAATACTACTAACAAGCCTCTATCTTAAGCAGTTACATTAATGATATTCAAAGAACATAGTTACTTGTTCGTTAGTTTCTGACGATTGAACTTCTTAACTCAAATTTCCTTACCACACCCATTGGACTTAGAACCCATGCTATTAAGTCTGCTTAACATTCTCTGTACTGTATGAACGGTATGCTTTGTCTATATAGTGCACAAGAAACAATACTTTTCACTGTATACCAATGCATGTGATAATAAACCAAATCAATTCAGGATAACAATGTTCTGGCAAAGGTTAAAATATAGGCTTGAGACATAAATAAGTAGATGACTTCAGGATGGCAATGGAGTCCGAAGTATGAGAACTGTAATCTGTTTATCTGTTTGGGGGTTGATGCTGATAGTGTTTTCAGGCCACATTTTTCCAACGTTAATTCTCCTGAATTGCTGAGAGCAATATTCAGGAGATCAATTGTCAATTTCTGGAGACTCCCAGTCTATATAGTAGTGTTTGCAACTATGGCTGATGCTGTTGCTGGTGATCAAAGCCTTTTCATCTTGGATGGATCTGGATTTCTCTGATACCTTGTGTCGTGTTTACTTTTATTCATCTTAAACTATAATGTAGTTTTCCCTCCCTTTAAAAGCATTAAGGACAGAAGATAAATATGTTGAGTGAAGCTCTACATGCCCAACCCTCCAGACAAAATGACCAATTTCAGTCTTCCAGTAAGCATACAGGCAGTAAAGAATGCATATGGTATATTGGCATTCATAACGAGAGAATGTGGGTACAGGAGCAGGGATGTCTTGCTACAATTAGACAGGGCCTTGGTGAGGCCACACCTGGAATATTGCTTGTAGTTTTCATCTCCTTATCTGAGGAAGGATGTTTTGCTCTAGAGGGAATGCAGTGATTGTTTACCAGACTGATTCCTGAGACTAACCTATGAGAGACTGAATCAGTTAGGACTATATTCGCTGAAGTTTAGAAGATCGGGAGGATATCATAGAAACCTATAAAATTCTAACAGGTCCAGACATGGTAGATGCAGAACAGACGTTCTCAATGGTGAGGGTGTCCAGGCCCAGAGCTCATTGTCTAAGGATACAGGATGAAACCTTAAGACATTTTCCTCATGTCCATATGGGTTTCCTCTGAGTGCTCTGGTTTCCATCCACAGTCCAAAGATGTGCAGGTTAGGTATATTGGCCATGCTAAATTGCCCCTTAGTTTCAGAGGGAATAGCTAGGGTAAATGCATGGGGTCATGGGAGTAGGACATATTGGTGCAGACTCGTTGAGCTGAATGGTCTCCTTCTACACTGTGTGATTCGATGATTGGAATGAGGAGAAATTTCTTCACCCAGAGAGTGGTAAGCCTGTGGAATTCAGTACCACAGAAAACAATTGAGGCCTAAACATTATATGCTTTCCAGGAGGAATTAGATACAACTAACTCAGATACAGGGGTGAAGGGGATCATAGGATATGGGCGGGGGGGAAGGCAAGATCAAGATATTGAGGTGGATGTCAGCCATGATAATAATGAATGATGAAGGAGGCTCGAAAGGCCAAATGTTCCTATTTTCTGTGTTTCCATGCAGGAAAGATTGAAATTAGGAGCAAAGTTGGTAAAATCTTTCAGTTTGGGATGAGAGCAAGAAACAGTTGCCTTGCAATCTTTGATGTATTGGAAAAAGAGGAGAGAGGAGGGTCTGAGTAGGATTGGAACAAAGAAATGTTCCATATATCCCAAAAAAAGGCAAAGTTAGGACAGATGCTGCCAGATCTGCTGAATGTTCCAGCATTTTCTATTTTTAATTCAGATTTCCAGCATCCACATTATTTTGCATTTGATATAGCCTGGACCTGTGTGGATCCACATAGCAACACCCTTCCTTTGGAGAAAGCAAGTGGGGTCAGAGGGGAAAGTTGCTCAATATGAGAACAAGTGGCGATGGTGGATGGGACCTGATTCGACATGAGGTCAAGAAAGAAACAGAGAGCTTTCAGATCTTCCTTTGTAGGATAGAACTATGGACTCCATGTGCAAAGAAGGCCATCTGCAGGGTGGTTCCCACAGATTGGAAAACAACAAATGTGATGCCACTGTTCAAAAAAGGAAGTAGACAAAAGGCAGTTTACTATAGACTGGTTAGCTTAACTTCTTAGTAGGGAAAATGCTTGAATCTATCATCAAGGAAGAAATATCAAGACATCTGGATATAAATTGTCCCAATGGTAAGACGCAGCATGGGTTCATGAAGGGTAGATCATGTTTGACTAATTTGGTGGAATTCTTTGAGAACATTACATGTGCAGTGGACAATGGGAAACCTGTAGATGTGGTGCATCTTGACAAGGTGACGCATAAAAGACTGCTACATAAGATAAAGGTGCACAGTGTTACTGGTAATGTATTAGCATGGATAGAGGATTGGTTAATTAACAGAAAGCAAAGAGTGGGGGTAAATGGATGATTCTCTGATTGGCGATCAGTGACTAGTGGTGTGCCTCAGGAACCAATGTTGAGTCCACAATTGTTTATGATTTATATAGATGATTTGGAGTTGGGGACTAAGTGTAGTGTGTCAAAATTCGCAGATGACACTAAGAAAAGCAAAGTGTGCAGAGAACACCGAAAGTCTGCAAAGGAATATAGATAATCAAAGTGAGTGGGCAAGGGTCTGGCGGATGGAATACAATGTTGATAAATATGAGGGCATCCATTTTGATAGGAATAAGAGCAAAATAGACTATTATTTAAATGGGAAAAAAAATTGCAACATGCTGCTGTGCAGAGGAACCTGGGTGTCCTTGTGCAGTAATCTCAAGGAGTTGGTTTGCAAGTGCAGCAGGTAGTTAAGAAGACAAATGGAATTTTTTCTTTCATTGCTAAAGGGATGGAGTTTAAAAACAGCGAGATTATGTTACGACTGTTAAGGTGCTGGTGAGACAATGTGTACAGTTTTGGTCCCCTTAACTGAGAAAGGATATACTGACACTGGAGGGCATGCAGAGGAGATTCAGTAGGTTGATCCTGGAGTTGAGAGAGTTGGCTTATGAGGAGAGACTGAGTAGACTGGGGCTATACTTATTGGAATACAGAAAAATGAGGGGAGATCTTATAGAAACATATAAGATTATGAAGGTAATAGATAAGATAGAAACAGGGAGGCTGTTTCCACTGGCAGGTGAAACTAGAACTAGGGGGTGCATGGCCTCAAAATAAGGGGAGGCAGATTTAGGACTGAGTTGACGAGGAACTTCTTCACACAAAGGGTTGTGAATCTGTGGAATTCACTGCCCAGTGAAGCTGTGGAGTCTACCTTATTGAATGTTTTTAAGGCAAGGATGGATAAATTTTTGAACAGTAAAGGAATTAAGGGTTATGGTGAGCAGGCTGATAAATGGAGCTGAGTCCACAAAAAGATCAGCCATGATCTTATTGAATGGCGGAGCAGGCTTGAAGGGCTAGATGGCCTACTCTTGCTCCTAGTTCTTATGTTCTTATTAGGGTGAGGTGGCTAGAGCCATTTAAAAGAGTGGAGGGCATTGGAAGAGTTAGGAATGTAAACGGGAATATGGAGAGAAAATAGAAAAAGACATTCCTTGAGGCAAGTCTGCCAAAAATAATTTGCCTACAATGGTGGCGTGGACCTTCACATAGGTTTGCAGTTGGGGAAGAGGAATGCTGGGGACAAAGGTAAATGACGGGGAGAGAATGGAGCTGGGTGATGACAATCTTTCTGCCTTCCTGCCCCCTCTAATCTTTTCTGTCTTCCTTCGCTTTGTTATTCTCTATGCATTGCTCATGTAATTTCTATTATCTCCATTGTATTTCTCTGACAGCTTGACTCTTCTCCTCGTTCTCTCTTCGTTTCTCCGGAAAAGTAGACCTGCATAATCTTTCAAATAAAACCATAGCTTGCTGCAATTTAGACGATATGCTATGGCAACAGCTGTGAACATTGCTGGAATGGGTTTTTTTTTGAAGATTTACATTTATATCCACAAATCATCTCATTTCTTGAAATTTTCCTTCATGGTTACAATGAAGGATTTGTTGCCAGCTGAATGTTAGGGAGCTCATCTTGTCTTTTCTTCTTGTGTTTTATGAAACTGGAAGTTCATGCTCTGGCAAACAAGATAGAAATTCTGAACAGCTGCCATTGCCTTCCTTATCTTTCAGCTGTCATGGAACTGACCATAGTTTTGCACTATGTTTTCTACCAACTACTAAGTAACTCATACTGAAGGTCTCTCTTGGGAAAATTAGTTAAATCTGCCCTAATATATTGCGTATCTCTAAGTTGTTCTCTCGATATACTTGGCTCTTATTTTTCTCCACAGACCAGTGAGCTCACTCAAAGATGATATAAGTGCATTACATTTGTGTTCAAAACCTTATTCGACACAACTTGAAAGTCAGTACTGGTGACAAATAGACACAGAACTACAGAAAAAATGATATTGCTGTTGCACACGCACCCCTTCAAGTACTGGCAAACTATAATTGTTTAAAGCAACTGATATCATTCAACAATATTTATCTTCTGAGACTTATTTTTTCAGGCTAAGTTATCTAATTAGCACAAGGCCAATGATCACCAATAGCACAGTAGGCACATGTGCCCCATGTAAGCCTCAGAATGCCCAGGTCGGTAGATAGAGTATTAGATTATAGAGCCATATATTTATACATCAGATTTAAACCTGGTTTTCTGGAACAGATTGATATATGTAAAGTAAAGTAACTTGATGGAATTCATAGTTTACTTACTGACTTACCATGTTTAAAAATTGTTCTGCTTCACTAAGGATAAATCAGAGCTAAATCTTGCTTCTACAATTTTGACCAAGCTTTTGGTTATCTGCCCTAATACACTGATTCTTTGATTCCATATTTTTGTCTGACTACATTTTGTAAAAATCACTGGGACATTTTTTTACAACAACAGGATGCACTTATCAGGACAAATTTATGAATGACTAATTTCAAGCAAGCGCACAGTTTGTAGCACAGGAGAAAAAACAGTGCTGTTTGATTTGCAAGAGGTCTCTGATTAACACCATCTTTCATGGAAAATGCTAAGGGAAAAGATAGGCTCCCCATGCTGCCGGGTAATTTGAAAACAATGCACAGCTTCAACATGCTTCTTCTGTTTGCAAAAAATATTTCTCTATACATCTAGCCAGCATAAATGAGACACATTACAAAGTCAACTGTTGGTCTTCAATTGGCTGTTAGTGTAGTTATTAGCATACTCAGGATTGTTTAGCAGACACTTAGCAATCACAGAATTATATCTAACAGTAGGCATTTTATTGTAGGTTTTGCAAGCACAAGTATTGTCTGTACTTTGCCTATTACAAACAGCTGGAGGAACATGTTGTTTGGAGTTTAAAAACAGTGATTATGTTGTAGCTATATAAGGGCTGGTGAGGCCACACCTGAAATAATGTGTACAGTTTTGGTCTCCTTACTTAAGAAAGGATATACGAGCAGTAGTGGCAGCAACGGCGGAATGTTCTATCTATGAGGAGGGACTGAGTAGACTAGCGCTATACTCATTCAAATTCAGAAGGATGAGGGGAGATCTTATAGAAACATATAAGATAATGAAGGGAATATGTAAGGTAGAAGCAGAGAAGTTGTTTCCACTGGTGGGTGAAACTACAACTAGGGGACATAGCCTCAAAATAAGGGGAAGCAGATTTAGGACTGAGTTGAGGAGGAGCTTCTTCACACAAAAGGGTTGTGAATCTGTGAAATTCTCTACCCAGTGAAGCAGTTTGAGGCTACCTCGTTGAATGTTTTTAAGGCAAGGGTAGATAAATTTTTGAACAGTGAAGGAATTAAAGGTTATAGTGATTGAGCGGGAAAATGGAGCACAAAAAGATCTCCATGATCTTATTGAATGGCGGAGTGGGCTCGAGGAGCCAGATGGCCTACTTGTGCTCCTAGTTCTTATGTTTATGTTCTTAATTGTAGGCCTATATATCTGACATCACATCGGCACTGAAATTTTCACACATCATTGTTCAATCATGTGATGGACCGAACAGCTCATGGACTAACAGTAGCATTCTATTATCGTAGAAAATATCACTTGTGTCATCCCTCTCTAGTAGCAGTGTGCAACGGCTTCCTTAACATGTTGTTCATGTTTTCTGATTAAAAATTGTGCGTATACAAATAAGAGATGTCCTTTATCCAGGCCCAACAAAAGTCAATCTCTAACTTAATGTATGTTTACAGTCCTGGTTCAACATCAGTTTTCTCCAATGTAGTCAGCCACATGGCAAGCTGCATGTGGGGAAGCCAACCTTACAAATCACATGCAGAAAAATGTATCTTACTTACCAGTAAGCCATCAGCCTGATCAGCCTAACTAAGTTAGGGAGTTTAGAGTCCCTAACTCTAAACCAAGAATCCGCATATGCAAACATTTACAGTCCTCGATCTGCAAGATCCCTTTCCAGGGCGCCCTCTGCCATTCCCACCCCCGCCCCCAGTCTTCCAAAGGCTATTGATTGCTCTTCCCTAAGCCATCAAAGTAGCCCCTACCAAAGACTATGATTACCACCTCAAGACCGAAAATCCCTCAACATGCACCAGACCCCAGCTAAGCCCTGCAATGTCTTCCAAGGTGCTCAGCTGCACCAATGAGAATCACGAACCCCCTTCCAGACCTTGCAATCCATGATTTCTTCAAAACCAGGAGCTTCTGAATTTCTATTCAATTGAATCCATCCTCTGGAGAGACTGAAACTTTAATAAAATGGAGGAAATTAACAACAAAGGTATTTATTAAAAAAGAATAGAACTGGTGAAATATTCTTCTGGCTTGTGATCAGTTACAATAAAAAGTATGTTTGGATCAGATATAATATACATTACCACTGAATAAGTTTTCATTGCAGTTAAGAGAGAATTTTAATTAGCTTAATCTGGTGGGATGTTGTTAAATTAACTTTCTCTTAAGTACATTAAATGGATCTTTAGCATGCTATTGTTTAATTTGCAGGGTAGAACAAAACAATCTGTTTTGTTTAGCCTCAGCAATATAGTGGGTCAGTTGTTGAGGACAAGGGACAATCAAAAGTCCAAATGAGCAAATCCGAAGGAATTGAAGCAGATTTTGTGCAATGGAAAGCAGAATATATAAATATTTGACTTTGATTCATTCATCTTTTAGAATCTTTCATTTTGTGTTTTCCAAGGGACAGTTATGATTCTGGAAGTGAAGGGCAATTACTTGGAATAGTTCTTTAACTTACTGTAACTGCTTATTTCAAGTTGCTCTTTTACTCTTCTATTGCCACATAGCGCATAGACACATAAACAGGATATTAAATATTTTGTTGGGCAGATTTAAAATTTCATGTCTTTATGCAACTCCTCTCTTCTCTTTGTATCAAGGGGATTTGCAATATTTCCCTTGCATAGCTTCCTAAATTTAAGAGTGTGTCGTAATCATCTCACATTTATCATTATCACCAGAATAAATTGAATATCAACTGATATGTCTACATGAGGTATCATTTTTCTTTAGCAGATGGCACCTTGTTCATCCAAGTCATTTACATATCTAATAGATTTTGAAATTATTATAAGTGAATTGCATGTCTCTGGTTTCTAAGATTTTCTATCATTATATATTAATACTATACATGTTATTCAATTGAATAGGGATATTACTTCCCCCAAAAGAAAAATTGGACATCCCTTTGATTTTTGCACCTGATAATATGATGATGTGTGAGGGTCTGATGGTGGTTCAAATTAAGAAGCAAGTTGGAAGTAGCTGGCCCTATGAAATGGATAAAGTGATGAGCAGTGAACTTAAAAGGTAAGATGAATAAATTAACGGAAATGTTTGTTTCAATAGCTATTTTAAAGGCACAATTGAACATGTGAAGCTATTTTGCTACAGTTGATAGAACCACTGGATGAGATTTATTCTGACTGTAGATTGTCACATTACTTAAGCATTAAAAAGAAAAAAAGTAATGCTGTGGCAAATAAATTTACCTGAAAGTCGGAAATCTCAATACTGACAAGGATTTGCTAGAGAGAAGTGACAAATCAGGTGTAAAAATTGTATATCGAGATTGGCCAATTTGAAGTTCCCATGGACTGCACCTGAAATTCCCTACCATCTGCACTGGCAAACCTCTTGAGCTCTGGAAAGTGCTCTCTGGATGGGGTTAAATAAAAATGAACATTAAATTTATTAGAACTGTGCCTCATTTCCATATAATCACAATATTAAATGTTTTGCTAATTGCTGACCCCCACCTGTGCTAATGAACACACCTACTCCAATAAGCAGATTACTCCGATGCTTATTGGAATAGCATCCAATTAAGTCATGAAGGACATGGGTTGGAGTGAAGTTATAGTTGTGCTTATTTCTTTTCTGATTTTGTTAGTTCTTGTCTGCTCCCATACACATCCATTCTTGGATGTTGAAATGACCTCTAATGAGTTCAATTTTCCAATGTTTAACTTGATAAAATTACAGCTCGTCTAGGATTAAATGTCAAGCCAGCAGGCTGATGATACTTGAAGAGACGGAGAAGATGGTGCTGTGTTGCTGACTGAAATATTAGACACTCAATTTGGGATGAGAAAGGACTAACTATGTTTTCTGTTAAATAAAATTACCTTGAACATCCTCCTCTATTTAAATTGCTCACTGGCCTGGTTTCCATCTATCACAGAGGTGGGGTTAGTGGTCTAGCGATTGATGAGGTGATGGTTTTATATATTCAGTTTGTGGACATTTGATTCATTTCCCTTAGTGCTAACCATGAGTTTCCAGGTCCGAAATACAATGATAGAAGATAGAATCCCGACTGTGCAGAAGGAGACCATTTGACCCATCAAACCTGCACCGACAACAATCCTACTCAGGGCCTATCCCTTAATCCCATATGTTTATTCTACTAAACTCTTTGACACTAATGGACAATCTATCATGGCCAATCTACCTAATCTATCCAGAGTAAACCAGCGCAGGCACAGGGAGAATGTGGAAATTCCTCAGAAACAGTGAGCCAAGCTGGGAATTGAACTCAGGTCCCTGGTGCTGTGAGGCTACGGTGCTAACCACTGTGCACCCTATTTTTAAATTGCCAGCCATCGCATTAAATATTCGAGTAAGAATAGGATTGTGCTTAAAAGGGATAAAGGACGTATTTTTTCTGTGCATACAGATCATTTATGTTGATAGCAAATTACAGTTGTCAGATTTAAAGACAGAAACTGAATATAAAGAAGTCATTTTGATGTGATGTCGGAAGTAGCAGACAGAGGAATGTTGGATTTTCTGAAAGCATTTGATAAAGGTCCTCAGAAGGACTGTTAGTTAAATTTAAAATTCATGCTACTGAAGACAATTTTTGATCTGGTTAGGAAACGAGTTGAGCGTCAGGAACCCAAGAAAGAAGATAATGAGCAGACACTTACATTGGCAGTGACTAGCGATGTTGTATAATACAGGATCTGTACTTGTGCTTCAAGTTTCACCATATTTATTAACAACCTAGATAATAGAATGGAAATTTAAATAGCTAATCAGCTGATGATACACAGACAGTTGACACTGTACGCACTGGAGATAGAAGCATAACATTACAAACCAATTTTGATAACTTATGTGAATAACCAAAACTGACAAATTGGTTTCAACATTGGCAAATGTTAGGCTATCCACTTTTGTCCTAGAAAGAACAGAATTAGCTGCTTTTTAAATGGTGAACAGCTAGAAATTGTGAAGATCTGAAGAGACATGTTTTTCCATCCTACCTGCCATAGGAATCAGAGTGGGTTGGGGGCAGATCATGCAAAAGTCCGTTGACTTTGGATTAATTTTTGGTTCTAGGGTGACCGTGGCTGAAAAATACTGTCTTTAGGATTCCAAATGCATAAATCATTAATATGTCATGAAAAAGTACATAAAATAATCAAAAAGGATAATGGAATACTGAACTTTATATCCACATGATTAGAACGAAAGGAGTAGAATTGTACTATACAAAGTTCTAATTACATTACACTTGGGATACTGTGAACAATTCTGAACACTGCAAGTGATTAGGAAGGATGTATTGGCTTGAGTGCAATGTAGATTTGCCAGAGTGGCACTTGAACTCCATGGATTAAATTATGAGGTGGGATTACACAAGCTGAGATTGTGTTCCCTGGAATTTAGATGATTAACAACAACAGCCTCATTTCAAATAGTGCTTTTAACATAATAAAATGTCACAAGATGCTTCACAGGAGCATTATTAAAAATAAGACACTGGCCAGGAGTTTCCATACAACCCACCTTTGCCAACTTCAAGGGCGTTCAAATGGTCAGTGGATAGGCATATGGATAACATTGGAATAGTTTAGGTTAGAGAGTCATTAGATTGGTTCCACTGGTCGGCGCAACATCGAGGGCCGAAGGGCCTGTATTGTGCTGTGATGTTTTGCGTGTTCTGTGTTCACCATGTGTTTTGCGGCGGTGGAGATATCCCACTGTTGGCTGATAGTGTGATCTTTTATCCTGTTGTTACCAGAGATTTTGTTCAATGCATCCCTTGCCACCAGAATACCCATGCTGCGGGTGTGCCATTGGCAGAACTGGAGGATCCCGCCAGCATGAACAGCTGGAAAATTCCAGTCACTGTGCTACATAAAGTGATATTAGGTCGCATAACCAAAACCTTGATCAAAGAGGAGGATTTAAAGGAGTGTCATACAGAGGGAAAGAAAGTTAAAGAGAGGTGGAAAGGTGTATGGAGAATATTCCAGAATTTAGAGTGACACAACTGAAGGCACAGCTACTAATGGTGGAGTAATTAAAATCAGGGATATTTAAGAGCCAGAAGTAGAGGAGTGCAGAAATCTCGGAAGGTTGTTGAACTGGTAGAAACTTTGGAGATGGGCAAGGTGAGGTCATGAAGGTATATGAAAACAATAGTGAGATTTTTAAAAGCAAGACATTGCTTGATTGGGAGTAGGTCAACAAGCACAAGCTGAATGGGACGGTGTGAGTAAAGACAGGGACAGCAGAGTTCTGCAATGAGCTCAAAGTTACAGAGGATAAAATGTGGAAGATCAAGAATGCATTGGAATAGTCATGCCCAAGTTCAACCAAGAAATGGGAGTTTAAGCAGCAAATGAGCTAAGATCAGGATAAAGTGAAGTATGGATATGGAAATACACAATGTTAGTGATGGTGTCAATAAAGGTGGTTGAGGAGTGATCTAATCAAAGCTTTCAAAATATTTAGTGATAAGATGGGGTAAATAGAGAGTTACTATAACTGCTGGTTGAGGAGTAGGAGTTATAATGAAAAACTTATCTCAAATCAGACCTTTTTGGGGGGAAATTAGAAAACACTCTTACAAACAAAGGCTTCTAGAAGTTTGGAACTCTACTCAACAATTGCCATGAATCTTATATTAACTGCTAATTTTAAATCTGAGATCAATAGATTTTGTGAACCAAATTTTTTGAGAGAAAGAAGGCAATAATACACTGATGGAGTTAGGTTGCATTGCAATTCTGATCTCATTAAATGACCCAAACAGTCTTGAAGGGCTAAGTGGCTCTTCTTATGTTCATCCATAACTCTTGTGGATGAAAGGGTTAAATCTATAGTAAAGAGTGGATACTTGAGCTATACAAGTATTATTAAAATAAGCATTTTAGAACCAGGAAGAGAAATCAGACTCACTTTCTTTTCAGGAACTATGTATTGAATTTAAGAAGCCAAAGAGATTAAAAATTGATGCAGTAATGATGAACTGTCTCTAGATGTCTTTAGCTAGCTTTCTATATATAATACATTATTTACTAATTATATTAGTGACATCATGTGGCAGAATATCAATACTACAACAAATTTTATGTCAACTGTGTTTTTGCCTTTATTTGTGAATTGTGTTATTGGGAAAGTGGGCATTATTAGTGTTGGAGAATAAAGCACTTTCTGTTAAGTGTCACGGTTAACCATTCACAGATCAGGCACTATACACTCAGGTATAGAGCAAACATCATTCTTAACTTCAACTACAGAGGAGCCCTACTCCAAACAGTAGGAGGTGAAAACCTGTTAATGTTGCTTTGTAACTAGTCTCTTAAGAAGCCCATTCTGCTGTAATTGAATCCTTATTAAAATGAATGCTTAACTGTAAAAGGAAGTTTTGGAGAATATCTTCACTGGTCTGAATTTTGTAGTGAGTGGTGAAGCAATTAAGTGTGTTGTTTGCCATGAAGCAAGCTTCCCACAAGAATCTAGCATCTCTCTGGCATGCATTTGACCTTTTCAGCATTAATTTGAATCCGATGCCAAGTAAAGGGAACTTCAAGTGCCCAACAACAGTGATCAATCAGAGTAAGCAGCCAATCCCATCGAAGAGTTCTCATACAGCAGACCTGTATCTGGGGTTACCATTGCCAACGTCAGAGCAGCCTTCTTAAAAATCAACCCACAGAAAGCCCAGATGGGGTACCCGGATGAACACTTAGGTCCTGCACCGACCAGCTGGCAGGGGTATTCATAGACATCTTCACCCTCTTGTTACACCAATCTAACGTCCAACCTGCTTCACGAAAATGACCATTATCCCCATACCAAAAAAAAGCCAGGCAATTTGCCTTAATGACTATCATCCGGTAGCTCTGACATCCATCATTATGAACTGCTTCGACAGGTTAAATCAATTTCATCTCTGTGGCCCTATACTCAACCCTGGAACACCAAAATAACAAAGATACCTATGTCAGATGCCTATTCACAGACTAGAGCTCAGCCTTAAACACCATTATTCTTACGAGACTTATCTCCAAACTTCTTGGCTTGGGGCTCGGCTCTCCTGCTGCAGCTGGACCTTAGACTTCCTAACCTGCAGACCACAATCAGTAAGGATAGGTAACAACACCTCCTCCACAATCATCCTCAACAACTGTGCTCCGCAAGGCTATGTCTTCCGTCCATTACTATACTCCTTACACATAGGAACATAAGAAATAGGAGCAGGAGTAGGCCACCTAGCCCTTCGAGCCTGCCCCCCCCCCCACTTCAGTATCATGGCTGATCTGAAGTGCATTAGCTCCACCTTCCTGCTTTCTCCCTATAACCCTTAATTCCCTTGTCTGTCAGAAACCTAACTACCCGTGACTTAAATATATTCAGAAAGGTAGCCTCTACCACTTCAATGGGCACAGAATTCCAGAAACTCACCACCCTTTGAGTGAAGAAATTCCTCCTCAACTCCAATCTAAACTCCCCCATCCCCTTATTTTGAGGCTGTGCCCTCTAGTTCTGCTATCCTTTCTAAGCGGGAAGAATCTCTCTACCTCTACCCTATCTAGCCCCTTCATTATTTTATATGTCTCTATAAGATCCCCCCCTCAACCTTCTAAACTCCAACGAGTACAGACCTAGTCTATTCAATCTCTCCCCATAGGCTAACCCCCCACATCTCTGGTATTAGCCTAGTGACCCTTCTCTGCACTCCTTCCAAGGCCAATATATCCTTCCGCAAATGTGGCAACCAAAACTGCATACAGTACTCTGATTATATGACCAAATTCCCCTCCTATTCGATTTTCAAGTTTGCTTTGTGTCAGACCTCAAGCAATAACAAACATAGTAAAGGAAAGAGAGAATCTAGTAAACTGGTGGAATGACAATAATCTCTCCCTCAATGTCAACAAAATGAAGGAAATAGTCACTGGTTTTAGGAAGCGTAGTGGAGGGCATGCTCCTGTTTACATCAATGGAGATGAAGTAGAAATGGTCGAGAGCTTCAGGAATTTGGGTGTCCAGATCATCAACAACCTGTCCTAGTCCCTCCATGTGGATGCTATAGTTAAGAAAGCCCATCAATGCCTCCAATTTCTCAGGAGATTGAGGGAATTTAGCATGTCCACTACAACCTACCAACTCCTACATATACACCAAAGAAAGCATTCCTTCCGGTTATATTACTGCTAGGTATGCTCCTGTTCTGTCCAAGACTGCAATAAACTACAAAGAGTGATGAATGAAGCCTAGTCTATCACTCAAACCAGTCTCTCATCCATTGACATTGTCTACACTTCCCTCTGCCTCGGAAAAGCAGCCAGCATAATCAAGGAACCCATGCACCCTGGACTTGCTTTCTTTGATCTTCTTCCATCGGGAAAAAAGACATAAAAATCTGAGGACAAGTACCAGCCAACTCAAGAACAGTTTCTTCCCTGTTGCCATCAGACCTTTGAATGGACCTACCTCGTATTAAGTTGATCTATCTCTCCATCCTAGCAATGATATAACACTACGTTCTGCACTCTGTCCTTTCCTTTCCTATTATGTATGCTTTGGTTGTATAGTGCACAAGGAACAATACTTTTCACTGTATATTAATGCATGTGACAATAATAAATCAAATCAAAACCAGAAAGTAAAGTGCACTCATTATCCTTTAATTTTTATAACTTTGCAAAAGTGAAATAATGATTTGGACATATGTGTCTGCGTGGGCTTCCTCCCACAGTCTGAAAGACGTGCTGGTTTGGTACATTGGCCATGCTGAATTCTCCTTCAGTGTACCCAAACATGTGCTGGAGTGTGGTGACTAGGTTATTTTCATGGTAACTTTGTTGCAGTGTTAATGTAAGCCTACTTGTGACTAATAAATTAATAAGAAAATACACTCATAAAATTAACTTTCCAATACCAGAGAGGTTGTTAAACAGTAGTTATAATTTATTGTGCTATTACAAAAAATAGTTACAACTCATTAACAAGGCATAACTGTTTCAGGGGTTTTAACTGTGATATTTCAAAATAAAACCAAAGTCAGTGTCAGTCCATTGATTTCTCAAGATTGCTGTCTGCAGGAATTCACTAGCATGTGGAGAGGGCAGGCAACTTCTGTATCCCCACATTTAACTGCACGTTTGGTTTCCAAAAGTTGCTGTCAGTTTCACAGGATAATGACGAAGAACTATTATTATAGCCACAAAATCTGGGTCACTATTATCTAAATGTAACATCACTGCATTACTGTACTATGCTTAACTTGGCCTCTTGGATGAAATAATAAATGACTGCAAATACCTTGCAGACTATATTTCTTCAAAAGGCATCTCTTTCAGAAAAAGAGGAAGGAATTGCCTAATGCAATTCTAAATTTACCACCGTTGTCATTTCATGTGATTGATTTGTCATTTTCACTTACCTAAAAATTCTAAAGTTGAACAAAGAATTTATGTTGAGGAAAGAAGAAAACCTAATGTTTGTATCAAACAGTGAACTTGTGATTTGCCATCTTTATCTAGCTATTGGCCCAAAATTTGCTAAAGAGGAACATTTCAACATGTGCCCCAGTAGTTAGATATTTTCCCTGCCCCTTTATCTCAAGAAATGCCTGTGCTGGAAGAGCGAGCTCAAAGCAGGGACAGCAAGGTCAATGGGATACCTGGGACCTTGATGAATGGTGGGACCATGAGACTATCCTCAACCAGTGAAATTTAAGGAATGAGGAAGAAACAGAAGAATGACTGATAAGCATGGTGTATGAGAGAGTGAGTGGACTTGGCCTCAAGAGAAGAAAGGAATAGTGGATATTCAGAAAAGGAAAGGATAAGTAGGAAAAGAAGAAATTTAAAAATAGATATTTTAAAAACTCCTGAGCAACATCTTATTAATTGGTCTCTACCGAAGAGATTCCTGAGAGATTGATCATGAATGTCTATTACCAATAATTACAGAGGTCATGGTAAATAAAAATGGAGACAATAGGGAACATTGTGTTAAATCCTTATAGAGGCTAAAAAATGAAAATGTTGTATGGTTCCTTATCACAATAGTATATTAGTAAATTTGACACATATATGATTTGTTTTGCTTTCTTATCAGTTCAGAATCACAGTAATCGTGCTCAAGTGGAATCCTCTGCACATCTTTACTGTAAGCTGCAGATAGGGGATAGGAAGGGAATGGTGTGGGTTAGCAGGAGAAAAATTTTTTTTTTGTCAGAGAAGGAAATGAATTAATAGTAGTGGAGGACCATTTTTCCAACAATGATAAATTAAAACAAGAGGACTTTTTTAAAAAATTGCTTGTCCCTTAACATTGCTTATCATACATCTTACATCTGTGTGTTTCAAGTCATACTGAAATCTTTTATGCTGTATTACCATCTGGAAAATGAATTTGTGGCTGCTATAGCTGTAAGGATGGTTTAAAAGCTGCTTTGGAGCAGTGATGAACAGGCAACAATTTGCTCATATAAACAAAATAGTACGGTGCAAGACTAAAGAAGCTGGGGTGACATGGTAGTCATGATGTAGAGATGCCAGCGTTGGACTGGAGTAAATGCTGTAAGAAGTCTCACAACACCAGGTTAAAGTCCAACCAGTTCATTTGATGGTAATACACACCTGACGAAGGAGCAGCATTTCCGAAAGCTTGTGGGTTTACTATCAAATAAACTGGTTGGACTTTAACCCGGTGTTGTGAGACTTCTTATTGTGACATGATAGCACAGTGGCTAGCACAGCTGCCTCACAGTGGCAGGGACCGAGTTCAGTTCTGGCCTTGCATGACTGTACAATCTCCACACAGAAATTGTCCTCCATGTCTGCATGGGTTTCCCCCATTGCACAGGGGAAAACTCCCATGTTCAAAGTTAGATGGATTAGCCAAGATAAATTGATGGGATTATGGCGAGTGGAGGGATTTGGTGAGCCTGGGTAAGACTCTTTCAGAGAGTTGGTGCCTACTGATGGGCCAATTGACCTCCTTCTGCACTGAAGGGATTGTATTCTCACTATGAAAGACCACCCATTTAAACATCTTCTGCTATAAGGCTTATTGCATTACTGATACTGAATGTAACTAATAAATCAGGAAATACTGGAAAAACTCAGGAGATCTGGCGGCATCTATGGAGAAAGAGAGTTAACCTCTTCTTCAGAGCTTGTTTAAAAAAAATGAAGATTCCCAAATATTGTTTTGAGGATCCACTGTTTAATTTTGTGAATGCTCATTCATAACAAATATTAGTCTTCCCTGTGACCAAATAACTCTGCAAAAAGATGATATTCTAGCTGGCTTCAACAAATGGTTGTGTTACATGTTTCTGACATTTAACATTGCTGGTCAGCTTTTAATTTTTCCAGTTATGGTTTCCTGTGTCCTTCTGGTTTTCTTTATGTATTTGTGGTCTTTTGTTGTTTTTTCAAGCTTCTGTGTTGCATTGTCTGCACTCTGATTCTTTTTGTTTACATTTTTATTTCTATCTTTCTCTTGTCCCATCATTGGGAAGTATAAGCGTGAATTAGTATGGATTACATTCTAGCAGGGATACATTCAAGCTGTAGGAAGACCTTGGGCATTGGGGTTTGGATGGATTTGGCTAAAATGATTTATCAGGACTCAGGGTGAGCAAAGGCGCATAAAGGAGAATGCAAGACACTTATTAGTGCAAACCCTATTTTATCTGGATTGCCCTCATTCCTATTTCACCTCCTTTCAACCCCTACTAATAATGCCATTGCACCCAAGGTACTCTAAAAAATTTTCCTGTTGTGAATCCACGCTTTCATTCTAATCTTCAATACCCACTTTCCAATTGGCTCCCTTTACCATCCTCTGTGACATGTCCCAATCCATAATTTTCATTGTTTACCCATGAACTTCTGATCTTCGTTCCACTCCAAAATCTTTTTTTCCCAACTGCACTCCCTATAACCCTCAACCTTTACCTACCTTCAATGCTTCTTCCTTTGCACATTTACCCACGTATTCTGTTTATAACCAATCAAGAAACGCCTAGTTGTTTTTATTATCAGTTTTCACGAGCTATATCAATTCTTGTGTTTCATTAATCCTAATCTTCCTGTTCCCACTCTCTCCTAAATACTATGCTCCAGCAAGGTGGTCTATCATTGGTTATGGACTGCTGCCCACTGTCATCTTTGGTCCATCTCTCATCTTCCAGACATATTCAGTGACAGGAGTGTTCTCAAATTTGTTATCTTTGCCAGTTGTTCATTTGTGAAAGTGCACAGAAAACTGAATTGTCGGTAGCTGATAAAGATCCCAGAGGAGGCTTAGGGATGCTTGGCTTAAGACTCCTATGGGTCAGTTGAATTTTAATTGGGCGATAATAAAATGAGCAAGCAATTTGTTCTACGAGATTGCTGCCCTGAAGGTGAATTTGAAAGCTATCACCTCTACCACTAACCACCACACCTTCTTCTCTTCTACACCACCGCCCCCGCTGGACCCACATTCCTAATCCTCACTTCTTGGTTTAGTTGTTCTGGCATTATTAACAGTGAGATTGAAGATTTCAGTCCTATGTTGCTGTATATGGTTTATGAAAATAACAATAATTTGTTTCTGATTAGCTTTTGTAGATCACCTGAGGGAGGCATTTCAGGAATTCGATGGCTATATCCAATTTATGGTATTCCTGAAACAATATCCACAAAACTGTCCCCTGGTAAGTATGTAAAGGGTACAGCACAATAGGTCAAACTATTAAACTGCAGTGCAGCAGTTCAAATCATTCACAAATACTTTGGCAAGGAGAATAACAGCTGAAGCTGCCTTTCATGAAAAGTCATCTTTACTGGGGCATGTATATTTCTGTAAAAGGAAATGCAGATGCAAAAGTAGAAATGCTCCAAAAGATCAATTTAGCCTTATCAGCAATGTAGATGTTGCATTGTGTTGGCTGATAGCTGAACAGGCTAGCTAGATCCAAAAATTTTTCATAATCTTAAAACTTACACTGATTTTGGAGAGGGTACAGAAAAGTTTTACCAGGATGTTGCCTGGTATGAAGGGCATTAGCTATGAGGAGAGGTTGGAGAAACTTGGTTTGTTCTCACTGGAGCAACGGAGTTGAGGGGAGACTGATAGAAGTCTACAAGATTATGAAAGGCATGGACGGAATTGATAATCAGAAGCTTTTTCCCAGAGTAGAAGAGCCAATTACTAGGGGGCATAGGTTTAAGGTGCGAGGGGCAAGTTTTAAAAGAGATATACAAAGCAGATTTTTTACACAGAATGGCGGGTACCTGAAACTCATTGCCCAGGAGGTAGTGGAAGTGGATACGGTAGGGACTTTTAAGGGGCGTCTTGACAAATACATGAATGAGATGGGAATAGAGGGATGTGGTCCCCGGAAGCGTAGGGATTTTAGTTAAGTCAGGCAGCATGGTTGGTGCAGACTTGGAGAGCTGAAGGGCTGTCCCTGTGCTGTAATTTTCTTTAATCTTTAAACTAATGAAAGGTTTCTGCCCAGTTTCTTCTTAGGGCAGAATTTTCCCAACCTGTTTCTCTGAAAGTATGTTTAGTGGCAGGCAAGTGTGGTGAATTTGGCAAGGGGCAAAAAGTCAAAAACCTGCCAGTGAATAATCACTTTTCAATTCTCCCAGTGACGAGTTAATGGTTGGTCACTCTTCCTGCTGCCGTTGGCGCAAACACAGTTTGCATTCATTTCCATCTCATGAATGTTCAGTAAAACAGCTGCCCAACATCACGCCAGCAGCATGAAATCACATCCACATCAAACCTGATTGCTAATGAGCGTGCAGAAGGCAGTCCTCCATTTGCCTGGGACTTCAGGATGAATACAACAAATTTCTGTCGTAGTGTTGTCCTGCTCTTTATATGCTATTCACCATTCTGCCGGGGCAGACCTCTTCTTGCCTCCATCTCCATACTGAGCTGGAGAGCACTGTGCTGCTGGACCCATGGACCCCACTTTGTCTCTGAGCCAGATCAGTACCATACCTGGGGTTGGAGATATAGGGGTCTCCTACCTCTTGGTACCACCCATCAGTGTCTATCTGGACAGCACTGTGTTGAGAGACTCATGCAACTATCGCAACAAATGTTGCAAGTTCTACCTGGAGGAGTGTGTGATGAGGCCAGGATTTGGCTGAGCAAAGACAAAAGAGGCAGTGTGGAAGGAGGGCTGTGCAAGCGGCGGTGGAAAGGCGAGGGCTCACAATGGCAGGCAGAGAGGCAAGGAGGAGGATGATGAACAGTTGAAGACATTGAAAAGACTGAGGGGAGGGAAGCTGGACCTCAACAATGCTGCATGAAGAGCTCACAAACAAAGCCGGGGGCGGGTGGTCAAAGGGATATCACTTCTTCAGGTAGGAGATGCATGAAGTCTTCAGATGTGACGGGTAGAGGTCCAAGTGGGACATGAGTGTTTCGCAGATGATGGCCTCAGGGGAGATGGGTGAATCAGGGAACAGACTTGAGGTTGCTGCCTTTTTCCTCTGGGTTGCTGGCTTCCTGCAGGAGCTGATGAAGACAGGTTGACCAGAGAAGGTGATACGTGTGTACTGGACTGGGGTTTAAATATGGCCAGGATTAGCTGACAGCAGGCAGATGAATCAGCTGTGGGCCTGCTAGGTGGCTGAGAGAGGAGCATTCTTGTACGTAAGTTCCAAGCATTGAATCTAGCTCACGATCTGCTGGTCTGGTCAGCAGGACAGGTGCTGCCAGAGCTGCCCACCACCACCATACTTAATCTCAAAATTGGAGATTTCTGCCCTTTGTGTTTTCTCTTAAAAAACATTATTTATAATCCTGAGTTTTATTCATGCATCCATGAATAAAGGTCATGTTTTCTCTAAACATATTTATCTAACGCTAATAAGCGATTTATACTATTTTGTTTTTCACCTACAGATAGAATGACATGCGGGTGGCATGGTAGCACAATGGTTTAGCACTGCTGCTTCACAACTCCGGGGACCTGGGTTCGATTCCCTGCTTGAGTCACTGTCTGTGTGGAGTTTGCACATTCTCCTCATATCCACATGGGTTTCTGCCAGGTGCTCCGGTTTCCTCCCACAGTCCAAAGATATGCGGTTTAGGTTGATTGGCCATGCTAAAATTGCCCTTAGTGTCCTGAAATGCATAGGCTAGAGGGATTAGTGGGTGGATATGGATATAGGGCCTGGGTGGGATTGTGGTCGGTGCAGACTCGATGGGCCGAATGGCCTCTTCCTGTACTGTAGGGATTCTATGATTCTATGACCTCTCTCCTGCCAAAATCATAGGAGAACCAAGACCTCCACAGACACTTTACTGTTGGGGTTCCAGTGAACCTGGTCCTTATGTATGTCATAAGTAGAATGGCATGTCGCAGGAGCAATAATTACCCATTCTTTATAGTGCAAAGCACAAGAGACTAATTTGGATGCCTGCCATGTTTTCTTGCCTGCTCTGAAAGGTGTTAAATACTAATCTATTTTCAGACCAAAACTTAATTAAATTTATTTACAAGTAGGATTATTATACAGAGGCAAAATGACACATCAAAAAACTAATAGTACAATACCTGACTTGCATAATACATAGTGTTTTAAAACCAAAACAAAAATTACATTTGTGAGGCACATGACGTGTACAGTCATCTGGGATGAAGTGAATCTCTTGCAGAGTATAGGGAGAATAGGAATAGAGTTAAGAAAGAAATCAGGACGGCAAAAAGAGGACACAGGATCGTTTTGGCAGATAATGCAAAGGAGAATCCAAAGAGTTTCAACAAATACGTAAAGGGCAAAAGAGTAACAAGGGAGAGAGTAGAGTCTCTTAAGGATCAACAAGGTCATCGATATGTGGATCCACAAGAGATGAGTGAGATCCTAAATGAATATTTCTCATCAGTATTTACTATTGAGAAAAGTGTGGATGTTAGGGAACTTGGAGAAATAAATAATGATGTCTTGAGGAGAGTTCAAAATACAGAGAAAGAGGTGCTGGAAGTCTTAAAGTGCATCAAAGTAGATAAACCCCTGGGACTTGAGCAAGTATATTCCAGGACATTATGGGAGGCTAGGGAGGAAATTGTAGGTCCGCTAGCAGAGATATTTGAATCATCAGTAGTCACGGATGAGGTGCCTGAAGATTGGAGGGTTGTAAATGTTGTGTCTTTGTTTAAAAAAGGCTGTAGAGAAAAGTCTAGGAACTACAGGCCTGTGAGCCTCACATTTGTAATGGGTAAGTTATTGGAAGGTATTTTGAGAGACAGGACCTACAGGCATTTAGAGACCCAAGAACTCATTAGGGACAGTCAGCATGGTTTTATGAGTAGAAAATCATGTCTCACAAATTTTATTTGAGCTTTTTGAAGGGGTAACCAAGAAGCTAAATGAGGGCAGTTCAGTTGATGTTGTCTACATGGACTTTAGCAAGGCTTTTGACAAGGTACCACATGGTAGGTTGTTTTATAAGGTTAAATCTCACGGATTCCAGGGTGAGATATCTAAATGGATACAAAATTGGCTTCTTGACAATGAGGAGATGCTGGCGTTGAAGCCAGAGTGTGATTGTCGAGGGTTGTTTTTCAAACTTGAGGGCTATGACCAGCAGTGTGCATCAGGAATCAGTGCTGGGTCTTCTGTTATTTGTCATTTATATTAATGGTTTGGATGAAAGTATAAGAGGCATGGTTAGTAAGTTTTCAGATATTGATGGCATGGATAGTGAAGAAAGTTATCTCGAATTGCGATGGGATCTTGATGAATTGGACTTGTGGGCTGATGCATGGCAGATGGAGTTTAGAACAAAGAAAGAACAAAGAAAATTACAGCACAGGAACAGGTCCTTCTGCCCTCCAAGCCTGCACTGACCATGCTGCCTGACTTAACTAAAACACTCTACCTTCAGGGGATTATATCCCTCTATCCCCATCCTATTCATGTACTTGTTAAAATGCCCCATAAAAGTCACTACTGTATCTGCTTCCACTACGTCCCCCGGCAACGAGTTCCAGGCACCCACTACTCCCTGTGTAAAAAATCTGCCTCGTACATTGCCTTTAAATGTTGCCCCTCGCACCTTAAACCTAAGCCCCCTAGTAATTGACTTTTCTACCCTGGGAAAAAGCTTCTGACTATTCGCCCTGTCTGTGCTTCTCATAATCTTGTAGATTTCTATTGGGTCTCCCCTCAACTTACGTTGCTCCAGTGAGAACAAACCAAGTTTCTCCAACCTCTCCTAATAGCTAATGTCCTCCATACCAGGCAACATCCTTGTAAACCTTTTCTGTACCCTGTCAAAAGTCTCCTCATTCTTCTGGTAATGTGGCGATCAGAATTGAACATATATTCCAACTGTGGCTTAAGTAAGGTTCTATAAACCTGCAACATAACTTGCCAATTTTTAAACTCGATACCCCAGCCGATGAAAGCAAGCATGCCGTATGCCTTCTTGACTTCCTTCTCCATCTGCATTGCCACTTTCAGTGACTTGTGTACAGAACACCCAGACACTTTGCCTATATATACTCTTAAGGCATCACCTTGCATTAATTTAGATAAATGTGAGGTGATGCATTTTAGTAGATTGAACCAGGGCAGATTTACTCAGTTAATGGTAGGGCGATGGGAAGAGTTACAGAACAAAGTGATCCAAGGGTACGTGTTCATAGCTCCTTGAAAGTGGAGTCACAAGTGGAGAGAATGATGAAGAAGGCATTCAGCATACTTGGTTTCATTGGTCAGAAAATTGAGTACAGGAGTTAGACAAAAAATGGTTTGGCATAGACAAGAAGGGACAAAAGGCCTGTTTCTGAGTTGTAAATTTTCTATGGTTCTATGATTCTATGGTTCTAGGAGTTAGGACGTTTTGTTGATGTTGTACAAGACATTGGTAAGGCCACACTTAGAATACTGTGTACAGTTATAGAAAGAATATTTTTAAATATCTCACGGGATCCAGGATGAGATATCTAAATGGATATAAAATTGGCTTCTTGACAGAATGTGGAGATGCCAACGTTGAAGCCAGAGGGTGGTTGTTGAGGGTTGTTTTTCAAACTGAAGATTTATGACCACCGCTCTGCGTCAGGAATCAGTGCTGGCTCCTCTGTTATTTGTCATTTATATTAATGATTTGGATGAGAATATAGGAGGCATGGTTAGTAAGTTTGCAGATATTGGTGGCTTAGTGGATAGTGAAGAAAGAGTGCAGAAAAGATTTATTAGGATGCCAAGACACCCTGTAAAAGTCACAATTCCAAATTACATCCCCAAGAATAAAACTATAAACAAAAATAGCATCATGAAGCAGTTATGGGCCTTGACTTTCTGTTCCTCTTGAAGTTATATTGAAGTAGGATTGTTCAACATTTTTTCATCTTCAATTATTAGCTTTTGTTTGTTATTTATCTGTATTTTTCTTTGTATTTGCTTTATTTACAGTCTATTTTCTATTTATCCCCTCTTATGAATTACCAGCCATAGATATATAATTTTAAAATGTTAGTATGTTTTTTTTTAAGAGCAACACAGCACGGGAAACAGGCCCTTCGGCCCAACGAGCCTGCGCCGCCGCCATAACTATAAGTAGCAATTCCATTATCATAATATAAAATTAGGTTATTCCTAATACGGAAGACTCTCACTATAGGGACAATTTGTTTCCCAATCAGCCTAAGAGCGAATTTTTGGGTTGTGGGAGGAAACCGGAGTGCCCGGAGAAAACCCACGCAACCACGGGGAGAACGCGCAAACTCCCGCAGATGGGTGGAAGGACTGTCTTATGAGGAACGATTAAATAGACTGGGGTTGTTTCCCTTGAAAGACGTCGGCTTAGAGGGGATCTCATTGAGGTGTATAAGATTATAAGGGGTATAGATAGAGTAAATACCATATGTATTCAGTAAAAGGTAGACTTACCAACAGCTTTGCTTCCAGTATTGTCTATAGATCTGGACTAGGGACTTGATGGTTTCAGTCACAAGGAGAGGCTGGATAGACTGGTACTTTTTATGTGGAGTGTAGAAAGCTGAGGGGTGATCTAATAGAGGTCTATAAAATAATGAGAGGCATAGATCAGCTAGATAGTCGATATCTTTTCCCAAAAGGTAGGGAAGAGGGCATAGCTTTAAGGTAAGAGGGGAGAGATACAAAAAGGTCCAGAGGGGCAGTTTTTTCACACAGAGGATGGTGAGTGTCTGGAACAAGGTGCCAGAGGTAGTAGTAGAGGTAGGTACAATTTTATCTTTTAAAAAGACAGTTGTATGGGTAAGATGAGTATAGAGGGATATGGACCAAATGTGAGTAATTAGAACTAGCTTATGGGCTTAAAATAAGACAGCATGGACAAGTTATGCTGAAGAGCCTGTTTCCATGCTGTAAACCTCTCTGACTCTATGAGATCCTCAGATTGTCTTCCAATAGATTTTGGAACTTGCATGGAACTCATGGACGGCATAGTAGCACAGTGGTTAATACTGATGCCTCACAATACCAGGAACCCAGGTTCAATTCCCAGTTTGGATCACTGTTTCTGCAGAGTCTGCACGTTCTCTCCATGTCTGCATGGATTTCCTCTGTATGCTAAGATTTCCTTCCACAGTTTGAAAGGCATGCTGGTTAGGTGATTGGCCATGCTAAATTCTCCTTCTGTGTACCCGAAAAGGCACGGGTATGTGGCAAAGAGGGGATTTTTACAATTACTTCATTGCAGTGTTAATGTAAGCCTACTTGTTACACTAATAAATAAACTTTAAAAATTACTTTAAGCTTAAAAGCTGAGCTCTGGGCTTTTCAGTGGGCACCGAGGAAACACTGGGTCCATTGTTCCATCTCTCAAGTGTCATTAAATCCCCAAAAATAAAACTGTAAATAAAAGTAGTGCCGTGACTTTCTGTTCCTCTTGAAGTAGGATCCTTCATATTTTTTCATCTTCTTTAATTATTAGCTTTCGTTTGTTATATTTCTGTGTTGTTCTTTATATTTGCTTTATTTACTGTTTAATTTCTATTTATCCCCTCTTACGAATTACCAGCCATGAATATATAATTTTAAAATGTTAGTATATACTCAAGAAAAGGTAGTCTTACCAACAGCCTTTCCTCCAGTATTTTCTGTAAATCTAGACCATGAACAACCCCCTCGAGAACCTACAACAATAATAACAGATCCCTGAGCAGTTTTCTGCACCTGGCTGTCCCAGAGCTGTTGAAAGTTTGGCAAAGAGTTAGGAGTAAGACCAAATATGAACTTTTGTTCTGCTTCATGATCTGGCAAAGGAAAATGTAGCAAAAATAGCAACAAACAAGCTTTAAAAGGCTCTAGGAGCAAATCAGATAATTAATATAGTAGGAGACTCATTGCCAAACCTGTAAGGTTCAGCATGGCTTCATGTTTACTTAGCTTTTACATTTATGTGTGGTCTAAAATAGCAATTCAACTTTTATAGATGCAAAGTTCTGTGGCATAGCACTAAGCATGATGCAGACAGTGGCTTCGTACATAACCTGTGTGGCAGCTTTGCATGGATATGGGCACCCTAGGTTATCGAAGGCAACATACTTTTGGAATCTTTTCAAATGTAAAGTGCCTGAAAGTACTCTGGAGTCTTTTTGAAGGTCTTTTGTTGAATTCCTCCATTTTGTCAGAGAGTGTTAACTCATCCTTGTAAGGATGGTAGTTGGGTCAATGAACTGTGGACACAAATATGACAACATATGTTGGGACATTAATGACAATTCCTCTGGGTCTGCAACATGACAAGGCAGTGGAGAGGAGAAATTCTGTGCCATTCTTTCTGCTAAATTGGAGCCAGACAACATTGTGCCTTGATGGTAGCAGGACACTGTCTGGTAGGCCAGGTAATGCAGCCAGTATTCTGATGTGCATGCCCATTTGGAGAGCTATCCTCTGTATCCCATTGAGATATTCATCTGAGTCCTCTTAAGCATATCTTGTCTGGCACCTTGCCCTATCGCCTGACTGCAGTTCACTCATACCCAGGTGACTCACCCACCACATGCTGATTCCATCTCTGACTTGTCTCCAACATAAGTGCAGTGAGTTACAGAACATTTTCATCTACGCTATGCTTTTGCTTCTGTCCTCCATCTGGAGCATATGTAGTTGGGCAGGTGGCAGTTCTTGGGGTGGCTGAAAATAGAAAATCAGAAAGGAAAGGCTTGTCTGAGGGAAGGAGAGTTAGGTAGAAAGCACGAGGTCTATAGCTACATCATCAATCATTTGTTCATCATGCCATATAGCAGGAAGAGGGTGAGCTGGAAGTTAAGAAGGGCATAAAGCAGGAATTTGCTGTCATCCTCAACTGGAGGAATGGTAATTATGAGGCTATTAGGAGAGAATTAGGGTGCATAGGTTGGACTAGGGAACGACAAGGGCTGGGAACATCTGAAATGTGGAGCTTATTCAAGGAACAGCCACTGCGAGTCTTTGATAAGTATGTCCCTGTCAGGCAAGGAGGAAATGGTCGAGTAAGGGAACCATGGTGTACTAAAAAAGTTAATTCGCTGGTGAAAAGGAAAAAGGAGGCTTATGTCAGGATGAGGCATGAAGGCTCAGTTAGTGCACTGGAAAGTTATAGATTAGCCAGGAGGGAGCTAAAGAGTGAGTTAAGAAGAGCTAAAAGAGGACACGAGAAGACTTTGGCTGATAGGATCAAGGAGAATCCTAAAGCTTTCTTTAGATATGTTAAGAATAGAAGATTGGTTAGGGCAAGATTAGGGCCAGTCAGAGACAGCAGTGGGAAGTTGTGCGTGGAGCCTGAAGAGATTGGAGAGGCACTGATCAAATATTTCTCTTCGGTATTCACACAGGGAGACGTAAATGTAGTTGTGGAGAACACTGGGATACAGGGTTGTAAACTGGAAAGTATTGAAGTAGATAAGGAGGAGGTGTTAGATATTCTTGAGGGTTTGAAAATAGATAAGTCCCCTGGGCTGGACGGGATTTACCCGAGGATTCTCTGGGGGGCAAGAGAGGCAATTGCAGAGCCTCTGGCTCTGATCTTCAGATCGTCGTTGGTTACAGATATAGTGCTGGATGACTGGAGGATAGCGAATGTTGTCCCATTGTTCAAGAAGGGGAATAGAGACTTTCATGGGAATTATAGACCGGTGAGTCTTACTTCTGTTGTGGGCAAAGTATTGGAAAGGATTATTAGGATAGATTTATAGTTATTTACAGAGAAAGGAATTGATTGGGGATAGTCAGCATGGTTTTGTGAAGGGTAGGTCGTGCCTTACTAATCTTATTGAGTTTTTTGAAAAGGTGACCAAAGAGGTGGATAAGGGTAAGGCAGTTGACGTGGTATATATGGACTTTAGTAAGGCGTTCAATAAGGTTCCCCATGGGAGGCTTCTGCAGAAAATGCAGATGTATGGGATTGAGGGTGATTTAGCTAATTGGATTTGGAATTGGCTAGCTGATAGAAGATAGAGGGTGGTGGTTGATGGAAATTATTCATCATGGAGTTTGGTTACAAGTGGTGTACCTCAGGGATCTGTTTTGTGGCCTCTGCTGTTTGTAATTTTTATAAATGATCTGGATGAGGGTATTGAAGGATGGATTAGTAAATTTGCGGATGACACCAAAGTCGGAAGAGTGGTAGATAGTGAAGAGGGGTGTTATAGTTTGCAGAGAGATTTGGACAAGTTGCAGAGCTGGGCCGAGAGGTGGCAAATGGAGTTTAATGCGGAAAGTGTGAGGTAATACACTTTGGCAGGAATAACAAATGTGTAGAGTATAGGGCTAATGGTAGGACTCTTAATAGTGTTGACGAACAGAGGGATCTAGGTGTATATGTGCATAGATCCTTGAAAGTTGGCAATTATGTCGATAAGGTTGTTAAAAAGGCATACAGAGTCTTGGCTTTTATTGGTAGGGGTATTGAATTTCAGAGCTGCAACGTCATGTTGCAACTGTACAAAACTCTGGTGTGGTCGCACTTGGAGTATTATGTACAATTCTGATCGCCATATTATAAGAAAGATGTGGAGACATTGGGGAGGGTGCAGAGGAGGTTTACCAGGATGTTGCCTGGTATGGAGGGAAGGTCTTATGAGGAGAAGTTGAGGGATTTGAGGTTGTTTTCATTAGAAAGAAGGCAGCTAAGAGACCTTATTGAAACATACAAGATGATCAGAGGTTTAGATAGGGTGGACAGTGATAGCCTTTTTCCTCAGATGGAGAAAGCTAGCACGAGGGGACATAGCTTTAAATTAAGGGGTAGTAGTTATAGGATGGATGTCAGAGGTAGGCTCTTTATCCAGAGGGTGGTAAGGGTATGGAATGCCCTGACTGCTGCAGTTGTAGATGCGCCAAGTTTGGGGGTGTTTAAGAGGTCAGTGGATAGGTTTATGGATGAAAAGGGAATGGTTTAGGTTAGAGGGTCATTGCTTTTTCTTAATTGGTCGGCGCAACATCGATGGTCGAAGGGCCTGTTCTGCGGTGTAATGTTCTATGTTCTATGTTCTACAATCTCTTAATATTGTATTTTCAGGTAATTGATGGGGCTCCATCAGTTGGTACAGAAAATGATTTCCCCTGAAGGGCTCAGTTGATTCAGTATCCCTGTCCCTTACCATTTCTGCTCTAGAGTGGTCATGAGGATGATTTATCTGCTGTAATTGAACAGCTGGAGATGTGTGCGATTGTGAGAGGTGTATGTGAGGCTGGCAGCAATGTTGGTTATGTGAAGTAGAGTATTTAAATGTTAGATATGAGTTCCGAGTGCCTGGGTATGCTGTGTGAGGGTTGACAGTGTGCTGCACTAAGCAGGTTTGTGTTGTATGCAATAGATATGGTGTGAGGATGACTGACATTCATACAGGAGTAGGAACCCCTTCACTCAGTTCTGTCATTCAATTTGATAATGACAGATCCTTCACATATCTCCATATACCTTAATTCCATGAGGTAGATTTTATGGTGATGACCTGCCCACATTCCTCTCCAAACTAAAAATCAGTCAGCAACACACTGACATGAAGTCCAGCTGCCACACAGCAATATTACACTAGAGGTAGCCTTACTGATTTGAAAATGGGACCTCCACTCTTCAATGACAAGAAATTCTGCCTCTGATTGGCCACAGCTCTATTACTTAAGGGCTTCAGTAGGCCTAAGGGTGAGTAAGCTGCCTGATGCTTTACCCACCCCCCCCCCAGTATGTAGGATCGTATGGAGGGTGAGCTGGGAGAATGCGCCCGTACTTCAAATACTTCCAAACAAGGGAGTTGGGGATAGCAGTACCAAGTATAAAATTCATCCCCATGTTCCTTAATAGTTCTGGCTAATGAAGACCTATCAATCATAGTTTCAAAGTTACTAATTGACTTGGCATTAATTGCTGTTTGCCAAATAGAATTTCAAACTTTTATTACCCTTTATGTGCAGAAAAGTTTTAAATTTCACTCAAGAAAGGAATAGCGCTAATTTCTTTTGACTGTACTATCCTCGATTCCCAACTTATGGAAATAGTTTCTGTCAGCTACCTCATTGTTTCCCCTTAATAACTTGAAAACTTGAACCAAATCACCTTCCAAATTCCAGATAATACAATCCTAGTTTACTTAAGCTCATTTTTTGGAGTGTTGTATCACTTAAGTAAGACTAAACTGCATTTCAAGACCAATATATCCTTACTAAATTGCAGTGTTTAGAACTACTTACAGTACTGCCAGTGCATTATATTCTATCCTCTGGATATATAAGCCAGTGTTACATAACATATTCATATTTTATATAATATACCTTTTCGTGACATCTGTAAATTTCCAGAGTGGACAGCCCTGATCTTCTGTTGAACTAACTTCTGCGGGGATTTCCTGAAAGTGTCTTGCCTAAACACCACCTGCAGCCTATGTGGCAGCAAGGTCATCTCCTTATATTATCAATACCTCCAGCTGCATTTATCAATGCATGGATCCCTCTGTTTGCCTCTATATTAACATTGCACCAATTTACATTGCAGCAATCTTTTCTGTGCATTTTCCCATTACGATGAAGCCTTTTTTTAAGAAGAGTAAGCTGGCTGTCTCATATTCTTGGCAAACAATGCTGCCAAGCCCTCCTGCAATGTGCAGTTTGCCAGCAGCATTGAGGAGCAGACAGCATTGCTGGAGCCACACCGGCTAATGTCACTGTCATACAGAGGAAGTAAGTGCTTGTATTTTGCATGTTGCTTACCTTGATATGATTGTGGCTCGCACACCCAAAAAGCCAATTTCTGGCCCTACCTATATGCCCAAGTTGAAGTTTGATAATTTTTTTGTATTGTTAGATTCTGCTAATGTGGAGTTAATCCCCAAGGACACATAGAACATTTTTTTTTCCTCAAATTTGGAGCTGTAAACCAAATTTTATCTCAATAATAGTAATTTGAAGTGCTAGTCTGTATACAAGGGTAGAATTATTGGGGATGAAACTTGATTTTGGGCAGTCAGTTAGTAGCATTTTCCAGCCAGTTTTACATATCGCTGTTTGAAGTTTGCTCTTTTTTGACACCAGAGAGATGCAATCATCATTTCATTCCATTCCCAAAGCCAGGGTCTTAGCTAACACAGATATTTGAAAGCCTTCTTCTCACACATGACTTCACCTGATTGGGAATTGTGATTGAAATTCTGTAGGCAAAGCCTCATCTTTGAAACTTATTGTAGAGAACTTGCTCTCTCTCTCTCTCTCTCTCTCCCCCACATCCCGAGGGGATGCAAAGAGTGAACTTTATTCTAGCAGACAGTGATAAAAAGATGCTTATGTTTAAACTGCCTCAGACAGAATAATTTTGAATAAGTTAATCAGAGAATGAGTGCAACTCATTCATTGCCATAAAGTTTAGCCCATGCTTAGACAGATGAGAAATTTGTATTCTATTTATCATAATTAAGGAGCATGCAAAATATGTTATAATAAAAAACATTCACTGTTCTTTTGTGTGCTTTATGTTAAATAAACCAGCTGTTTGAATCTGTGCCTATCTGGACAGAATGTTTTTCAATCAATTCCCAGAAAGGAGAAGTGAATGTACTTGGTTTCCCTGAAATGATTATACGCTACAACTTAATTAGGACTTGAATAGCGAACTATGCACTTTGGATCATGGGGGATATCAGGTTATCTTATAAGAGTGATGCAGAATTGTGCAACTTACTCGCGTCAGTTTATTGACCTCAGTAAATGGTTAAAACAATGGCAGTTGGAGAATTGGACTTGAAATGTTTCCACAAAAGATTATGGAGCTCAGATTTGTGGCCTGTACCCTCTATGTGCAAGTGTCTGTTGGCAGCTTGTGGCTTTTAAAATCAAAGCTTATATATGCAAGGAAGACACAATGTTAGATCTGACATGGACGCTGACAAAACACAGTTCTATCTCACCATCACCTTTCTCACCCTTGCCACTGTTAATTATACATTAATTGTGAAAACTGGTGAACAAGACGTGGTGCAAAGGTAAGGACAGCAGAACGCTACATGAGTTTGGGCTTGCAGAAGATGAAAAGTGGAGGCTGGCCAGGGGAATATTGGAATGGTCAGAGCAAGAGGAGATGGGCAATGTTAAATGGTGATTCATTTGAATCTCTATAAATAATTACAGATGGTAACTGTGGTTGTTGAGTTTTAGGAAGTTATCTTTGTACTGTGCAACTATAATTAAGTATAGTAGTCTGTAGTGATCGAATTCATTTCCATCCTTAACAAACTGACTTTCTTGAATATAAAAGCTACTGTTTGATTTGTCAAATGACATGTGCAACATGCAGTATTGATGAGTAGAAACTTCCTTTGATTAAATACTGGGAATACTGAAGCCTCTTCTGTGTTTGGTCTTTGCTACCAACTTTGTTTCCCTACCCAGAGACCCATCTCTCTTTTGTCCATAAATTTGAGATCAAGTGAGACCATTCACAATCTTGGCATTCTGTTTGAGCCTGCATTGTGTTTCTGATCCTTTAACCTCTCTGTCATCAAGGCCAAGTGCCCCTCCTCCATAACATTGCCCGTCTCCTCTTGATCTAACCATTCCAATATTCCCCTGGCCAGCCTCCACTTTTCATCTTCTGTAAGGTTGAACTTATGTAGCATTCTGCTATCCTTACCTTGGCACCACGTCTTGTTCACCCATTCATAGAATCTATAAAATCCCTGCAATGCAGAAAGAGCCCACAGAGCCCATCAGATTTGCACTGACAACAGTCCTACCCCAGCCCTATCCTTGTAACCTCATGTAATCCCCCTGGCACTAAGGGGAAATTTCACCCAGAGTTGTTCCCCATAATCCCGAGTATTTACTCTGCTAATCCCCCTAACCTACACATCGTGGGATGCTGGCCATGGCCAATCCATCTAACCTGCACACCTTTGGACTGTGGGAGAAAACCGGAGTAGCCGGAGGAAACCATGCAGACATGGGGAGAACATGCAAGCTCCACACAGTCAGTCACCCGAGGCCAGAATAGATCTGGGTCCCTGGTGCTGTAAGGCAATAAGGCTAATCACTGTGCCGCCATGCCGTTCACTACCACATTGCTTGCTGATCTACATTGGATCTTGGCCTCATGTCTCAATTTAAAAATTCCCACAGCTACTTTGAAACTCCTCTATGATCATTTGCCGTACTGTTTTTATGTGGCACTGTGCCAAGTTTTGTTTGATAATGCTGTTTGGAATATTTTACTAAATTAAAGATGTTATATAAATGTAAATATATGTTCAATTAAGTACATCTAAACATGATCAGGCGATGGACTGGACTACCAATCACTGTCATGTTGTAACATTCAAACAGTGATATACCAAGATTTTTATTTGTTGCAAGATTATTGTTAGTCCTTTATGAGTAATTATATAAAAATACTTGAATTATAAAGTTACAGAATTACAAATGTACAGAATTACAAAATCAAGAAAATTATAATATATTTGAAATGCAATCTGGTATGTTAAAATTTATTAGAATTTGCTTATCTAGTAAAATTGTTACTTGTATTCTCTTCTATAGCTGTGATCCAGTGTCAAGCTAGAAACAGAAAAGAAGAAACACTGAAAGTTTTGCTGACAGGTGCTGTTCCTGGCCCTTCAAGTGCAGCAGCAATGCAGACCCATCATACTTGCAATCAAGAGAAGGTCCAGGCCTCTACTGGTAGGTTACAGAGTGACTTCTTGTCAGATTACCTCCCCTCCATACAAGAAACATCCAAACACTGCTTCGCACGTTCTCTTCAAAAACTTGAAAAATTTCAAATCTATACTGACATTGTGTATGCACACATGGAGTTTACAAAGCTGTCAATATTTCACACAGCTTGAATTGTTTTGGGGCTGCATAACAATTATTAGATTAGGTCAATTCGGGACATGAGAAAGAACATTGCTGCTGGTCATTCTCATAAATAGCCTCCCCATCTTGTGTTGTGTGGAACGGCATTTCCTTTCACATTTGTGAATATGGTTTAAAAGAATTAGCTGGCAATGAGGCACTTGGAATGTTATATAGTGTATAGCAGACTATGTTACACATTTGACAGGGCATGATTGCTTATGTGATTCTTGCAAAGTCTATAATGCACTCCCAATTTCATCTAGGAACATCATGCACAGTCCCAGTTTTGTACTGAACTTAGTTCTATTTATCAACCTGCTAACTAACTGAGACAGTTATTCCCAATCACACAATATACCATGTGGTCTCCTATTCTGTGGCAAATTCAAAGTTCTCCTGATTAGTTACAGTATCTTCAGAATATAATTAGCAGAAATCTTGCTGATGTGTAATTTGGATTTGAAATCTTGTGGATGTGGTATATTTGGATTTGAAAGATTATTTTGGATTTGAAAACTTTCTGATACTGTATATTTGGATTTGAAATCTTGCTGATGCTGTATATTTGGATTTGAAATCTTGTTGATGCAGTATGTTTGTATTTGAAATCTTGTTGATGCTGTATATTTGGATTTGAAATCTTGTTGATGCTGTATCTTTAGGGTTTCTGCCAAAATTATGCCAGGCAATTGAGAGAATCCAACATTGATCTCCCTGCAGATCATCTTTCAATGAATATCAATACATGACAGCATCCATTCAACAGATTGCAGTGGGTCTGTGTGTGTTTGTAGTACTCACTGATACTGGTGGGAGTGTCTTGTGTACCTAATTTCTGATGTTTTCTGGTTTGAATTACTACTAGCTGATCCTTTGTTCTCCTGGTACATCACTGACATCCGGGGCAGCAATTTATGCTGCTGCTCTAACAACGAATGCCCCATTTTATTTTTCTTCAATGTTCTCCTCAAACGAAGATGGTGAGCATTTTAGTTCTCCTTCATCTGCAGGTTCAGTAGGCAATTCTGTGCTGAAAGCAGCACACCACTGTTTTTCTGGGTACTTTTGCTAGTTTCTACTGAAAGGCTGGATCTGTACAGGTACCTGAAACATTTATTTTCCATTCTCATGACTTGCTTTATTGACATACCTGGTGGCTTTCATTATAGTACTTCAGGAACTGTTAGCGCGAGTGGGCGAACATGACCACTACGGACTCAGAGTCAGGTTAAACAGGGATACCGCTTTATTTTAACGTCGATGGAGGTGCAGTCAGGACATACAAACAGAACTGTCCCGAAAGCACTCTAAAGGCCTTCCGCAATGGGCTACAGTTATGCTCAAACTTCCACACCTTGCACGATTCAAATGTTAATGTCTTGTTTACAGTATTTGACTTTGACCATTCTGTTTTGATGTTTTCAAGTATTGTATTGATGTTTTTAAGTGTGTGTTAATCGTTCCTGTCTGATGGGTTTATAATGGCCTAGAATCTCCAGGGTTTGAACAGTGGGTGTTTAACTGTTCTCAGGAAGTTTGTGGGGCCAGGGATGCTCCCTTAGTTATGCTAATCCTTAGGTGTCTCCATAGAGGATTACTTGATTAGATCAGAGGTGCTGATTTGGTTGGATGTGGGTGTATTTTTAATTTCGTTTCTGTAGGTGCCATTCTGTCCAGTTGCCTTTGTGTGCTAGCCCTTGTTTGCATTTTAAAAACATGTATTTTGCCTGCTTGTCTGTGTCTGTTTGCTTGTGATCTTTAGCGGGGAGGTTCTGAGTGCAACTTTAGTCTGCTTCCATATTGTGTACCCAATTTCATAACATTTGTTGTCCAGTAAACAGGAACCCATTGTGGGGGTACTTCACAGATGACATGAGACAAATTTGTCGGGTGTATCTCCTGTTTCCTCTGAGCAACTTGTTTCTTGAAGTGAAAAGGTGTGAATTCTGAGTTCCTGGGGAATCTGGCGTAGACTAGCAAGAATCTCTTGTGGTTACATATCGATGCAAGAATCTCACTGGAGGTTTATGAAAGTCCCTGGTTGCTGTGGTGGTGCTTGCATTACCATGTGAGTGCAATCTACAGCACCCTATCCTTGTGGGAAGCCAGCCAAAGAAAGAAATCCAAGTACCACTCATGCTTTCTGTTGTCATCATAAAGGAAATCGATATAACTCCCAGCCCTGACAAACAATCCACTCATCACCAGTCTCATGAAAATAGAGTTTAATTTGGGGAAATGTGAAATTATCCATATTGGTAGGAAGAATGGAAAAACAGAATATTTTTTAATAAATAAAAGATTTGTTGGTATTCAGAGGGATTTGAATTGTTTTCTCCTATTCTTCAACATTAATAAACAGAAATAACATTCCTCCAAAGGGGGAGCTTAAGTGTGCATTAATAGTCTTGCAGATTACACATGATTATCTTGCTATGACTTTTTCAAAACTAAACTTTCCCTATTAATTTCAATTTTAGCTACCATTTTGCAGCTTTCTGGTGTGCTTACTTGTGTATAAGGTGCAGGGTGGTAATATTGTGTAACAGTTGCAGGTATGTCCCAGATCTTGGCTTTTACACAAAGGAGTTTGACAAATTTCTTAATTAATAACAAGATTTTGCCAGAAAGGAACACAGATTAACAAGTAAGCTCTAATGCCAAAACTTTTCTCTCAGATGTAGCAGCCAAAGAGCAAAGTTTACCCAATAATATTATCAATAGGCAAATGCATAAAAATAGAAGTGAGAAAGTAAGTAGAACATTGGAAGATGCCTGAAAGAACACTAAATTATGATGTGCTTTTTCCCTGTGATTCCACTCTAATTTTGCCAGGACATGAGAAGGGCTGGACACAAAGTGTTAGATATATCAGATGTTAGTTTAATTTTGAAATTTTTGGTCAATTTACAAATGATCATTGATGCCGAGAAACTAGGGATGGCACTTCCTAAATCAGGATTCTTGGGACTTCAACTCTCAAAAGACCTGGCATAAGGTTTGTGCAGCTTCATTTGATAACCTAGTGATAGTTGTTTAAGGGAGCCATCCCACTTGCATAAATCTATTATATATTAAAATAAGATACAAAACTTCATTCCTCCAAATTCTATCTGTTCAATCAAGACTTTGTTCACAGTATGAGCTTGCTCATTAAAAATTGCAAATTAGAATCATGGGAGCTGATTTGATGATACAGTTAGCATAAAGGTTTTTAAGACCATGTCATTTATTTTTGCATTGTATAATGTGATTACTGAAAGTAAACATCAGCCTTTTTGGTCTTTTGAAGTCCTCCAACAAAGGCAAATTCCACAATACACTGACTGGTACTAGCAGCAATATCAACTTAGTTCACATGTCTTGAAGGTTGTAGAAAGTAAAAAATGAAATTGCACATGGACCTGTTTTCATTTTGAGAGGTTGACTGCTAATATTGTAAAGATACAAATTACGAGAAGGAATTGGCCATTCAGCCCCCTCAAGTCTACTCTGCCATTCAATTAAATCGTGGCTAACCTGATTGTGACATCAACTACACTTTCCTTCTGACCAGCTATATACTGTATCTCCTTTGTCAAACAAGAATATGACTACCTTAGACTTAAAAATATTCGGTAACCTTGTCTCCATTACTCACTGGGGAAGAGAATTCCACAGATTTATCACCCTCTGAGGGAAAAATATTCTCCTAATCTCCACCTTAAATGGGAGATCACTTATTTTTAAATTGCGTCTCCTCATTCTAATCTCTCTCACAAGGGGAAACAACCTTTCAGCACCTCCTTCTCAGGTCTCTTAAATACCTTATACATTTAAATAAGTTTGCCCCTCATTCTTCTAAACTCCAAAGGATACAAACACAATCTGTCTAACCTTTCCTCATAGAATAACCCTTCATATTAGGAATCATTTGAGTGAACCTTCCCTGAATTACTTTCAATGCATTGATGTCCTTTCTCAAATAAGGAAACGCAATATTCTAGATGTTCACTCACTCATATTTTGGTGCATACTCTCCATTTATTGTTCACTTAAACCTTACAGACACATAGCAGTTTTAGGTAGTAACTTGGTGATACACACTCTTGAAAAATCACACACCAGAAGGATTTCAGTTAACCATTCCTTCCAGAGTTATAAACACTTCCAGTAGTGTCCTTGCTGAGTTCAATGACTATAAAGTGTTTGGTGAAAATTTTGAAGTTAAGTTAAATCAGGATAGAATCAAACCATTAGTCTTTGGACTATTGAACAGAAGCAGTATAATAACGGGGGGAGGCGGGGGATGATGGAGATCAACATGTGTGCGATAATGGGCTGTAAGTTCCTCATCCATGCTTTAGTTAGACTGCCCCTTGTCTATTTACTCATAAAATGCTCCAGTACTCATACTGTATCCCACAAATAATAAACAATACATTAATAAATATAGCGGAATTTCTAGTCCCTGTGTATAATAGACTATTGGAGTTATGTTTTTCGGTGTGGTTGCTTTTTAGATTGACGCTCATTTGTGCAAATCCTAGGAGATCCATGTCCTGTCATTGGCTTCTTACATTTACAAATCTAAGTTCTGCTCCCTGGCCCCAGAGCAGAAACATGAATTGATGAAAGCCTAGCTGGATTTAGTTGTGTGATAACCAGGAGATTGCTTATATATGCTAGTCTTCTGCAACCTATACTAAGTAAAAGACATTCTAAAAGCAGCTCTGTAATAGTTATATCTTGTACTTTTCTGTGTATCACATTCCTTGCTGTTGCAAATCCATTTCAGTAGTTCTCTTTAACCTTTTTTCAACCTACGCCATGTATTCATGAAGCATTAATTTCCTGAATACTCCCAACATGCAGATTGTTCTATATCTCTGACTTCCCACACAGTGAACTTTGGATTTCATGTTTGTTGAATGGGGAATTGCCAAGTTGAGGCCAGACATTTCTTCACAAAATGAAACAATATTTGTATGAATGTAGCTGGTAATTTAGATTGTATTGATGAAAGAATATCTGGCTGGTTGGGATTTTTAAGGAGTTTTCATTATGAAGTTATTAATCTTGTAATAACATGGATAGCACATGAACAGTCAACAAAGTTCCAATTGAATTCCTTTGTGCATTACTTTAACAAGGTGTCAGTTCATTTATTTTAACAAAGTTCAATGTTAACCATAAGCAAATAACTCTTAAAATAAGGGATAGAGGAATTTCATTTTAACAATTTAATTGGTTGTAAACTGATATTCTTCCATAATTTCAAGACCTATTCTTGGGTTTTGTTTCAATGTTGGTTGACTATTGTAGCAGTTTAATTGGGCAACCAGGTATGTTAGAGACATATGCCTTTCTGATCACAACTACTGAGAGTACACTAAACACTTTTGCTGAACACATCCATGGCAATTGCCATGAAAAATATTTTCACGGGCAGAGGGCCAGATACAGAAGCTGACTTTTTGATGTGAGGGTTCCTGAAGCTATCATGCAGCATTGTGTAGGCAGTGACAGTATGTGGCCTGGTAATTGGCTCCATCTCCTTGGAGGTACGCTAAGTAATGCCGGCCTATGAGGCTGCAGTGTGGACTAGAAGATGGGAAGCACAGTAGAGCGTGATTTTATGATCCTGTACTTGCACTTCACTGCTATCATGTTGGTAAACTGCTGAGCTGCTCCATTATGCAGACTTTTCCTTGCGCCATGGGTTTTCTTCCCTTTCATCTGACTGTGTCATTTCTTATCCTCAAGAGGAGCTCTCATGGCTCAAAAGATAGTGTCACTGCTTTGTGTTCCTGCACTACTATAGGACATGGAACGAGCATTCATTATACAGTTCAACAGATTGATGATCAGCCTTCTCATCCTTCCAACATTTCTCTTCTCATCACCAAAAGGAAAAAAGTGTGTGGAGGTACAGAACGAACAAACTTAGTCCACTGACCTTTTAGTCTTAACAGCAATTTGGCAGCCAGTACATATATGTAGCAGATATAAACAAATTATCATTGCTGTGTATGTATGAGACAAAGTACAGAAGAATGAGATAGAGAATCTGGTGAACTGATGCAGCGGCAATAATGTCTTCCTCAATGTCAACAAAACAAAGAAGATTGTCATCAACTTCAGGAAACGTAGAGGAGAATATGCTCCTATCTACATTAATAGGGATGAATTGAAAGGGTCGAGAACTTCAAGTTCTCTAGATGTTCACTCACTCATATTTTGGTGCATACTCTCCATTTATTGTTCACTTAAACCTTACAGACACATAGCAGTTTTAGGTAGTAACTTGGTGATACACACTCTTGAAAAATCACACACCAGAAGGATTTCAGTTAATCATTCCTTCCAGAGTTATAAACACTTCCAGTAGTGTCCTTGCTGAGTTCAATGACTATAAAGTGTTTGGTGAAAATTTTGAAGTTAAGTTAAATCAGGATAGAATCAAACCATTAGTCTTTGGACTATTGAACAGAAGCAGTATAATAACAGGGGGAGACGGGGGGTGGTGGAGATCAACATGTGTGCGATAATGGGCTGTAAGTTCCTCATCCATGCTTTAGTTAGACTGCCCCTTGTCTATTTACTCATAAAATGCTCCAGTACTCATGCTGTATCCCACAAATAATAAACAATACATTAATAAATATAGTGGAATTTCTAGTCCCTGTGTATAATAGACTATTGGAGTTACCTTTTTTATGTTTTTTAAGTTATTATGTTTTTTAATAACTTCAAGACCAACAACCTGTCCTGGTCTCCCCATGCTAATACAATAGTTAAGAAAGCCCACTAACACGTTTTTCTCAGAAGACTAAGGAAATTTGGCATATCAGCTACAAGTCTCACAGATGGATCATTAAAAGCATTCTTTCTGGTTGTGTCACAGTTTGGTATGACTCCTACTCTGTGCAAGACTGCAAGGAACTACAAAAGGTTGTTAATGTAGCTCAATCCATCATGTAAACCAGACTCCCATCCACTGACTCTGTCTGTACTTCCCACTGCCTCGAGCGAAGCAGCCAGCATAATTAAGGACCCCATGCATTCTGGACATTCTCTCTTCCAGATTCTTCTGTCTGGAAAAAGATACAAAAGTGTGAGGTCATGTGCTAAGATGAACAGTTAAGATGTGCTAAGATGAACTCAAGAACAGTTTCTTCCATGGGGCAGTCAGACTTCTGAATGGCCCTGCCTTGCATTAAGTTGATCTTTCTCTACACCTTAGCTATGACTGTAACATTACATTTTGCACTCTCTAGTTTCCTTCTTGATGAACAATATGCTTTTTATAGCATGCAAGAAATGATACTTTTCACTGTATATTAATACATGTGATAACAATGAATCATATCAAATTAAAGGTATGCTTGCACATGGCTGCATGTATGTATGACTCCATATAAAATGGACCAACATTTTTGAAATGCAAATTACATTGAAATGCCTCAAGAGATTTCTCCATTTGTTCTTTACAACAGGCCAAACCCCAACAGGAGATTTTTTTTATGAAATTCAGTATGAGACAGAGAAGGCCAGAGCTCAAATGGAATCTACAATTGCACTAAACTTCGTTGAAAAGGATTGGGACACAGAAACGGGCATTGTCACATTAACTTTCAATATTGTTTTTACACCATATAAACCAATCAGGTATGTGAATGTCACAGAAAGCACTACAAAGTTATCTTTAACAATATAATCATTGGGAAAATAAATAACTAATTTTTAAGAAGATTTGAAAAGGCAAGTAGAACTATTTAGTGTTCCCTTATATATTGATATTGAATTGGATAGTAACTGGTAAATACACAGGGTTGTTAGCTGGAATCAAAGTTTCCTGACTGAAGTATTGCCAGATTGGCCTCAAAGGTTGTATAATATGTATTAACAAAATGCACTGAAAAGTCAATGGCAATATTAGAGTTATAAATCGTCATAACAGACAAACGCTATGAAAATTAAGGTGGAAATAATTTTATATTAATGTTACAGTAGCAGCCTCAAAACAAGGTCAGCAGTCTGACTAACCTATTAACCTCAGTAATGTAGTTTGCTTCATTTCAAAAAGGACATATTGCCTGTTTCAGGTAATAGGTGTTGTTAAATATACTTGGACTAGAATTAGCATTTAGGTTGGATCTGCTTGGTGCATGCTTCATACACATTCTAATTACTTTTCTGAACTATAAAGCTTATAGATTCAGCAAAGACAAGGTTAATTGCGTGGGGTGGGGGGTACAATTCCCAGGGTAGTCTCAGCAACCTTTTCTCAGGTGGGCCTAAAATTGGACATCCTACATCTGACATAGAATCCAAAGTCCATATTCACCCAGTAGAGGTGAAAGATGTTTTATTCAATTTATTCTTGAACAATACCAGTGGGGGAAGTACCCCATAGGTCACTACCAACGCTTGTTTTTGCCACTAAACTCTGAAGTAGCTTTTCAAAAAAATCTGTACTCCAGAATAATTGTGGAATAATTCAGGTATTAATTCATTAAAATTCTGAGGCACCCTTCAGAATTCTCTAAAAAAAAACCTTGAGAATCAATGTCATTGTAAGAAGTTAATGTAGAATTGCTAGCGTAATCATACAATGCAATTCACATTGCTCACGTTTTCTTACATTGCACACTGCTTTTCATCATGACTAGAATGTGGTAATTAAAGATGCTACATCAAAACAACAGCATTCTCCTGCTGCATTGATTGAAGCCATCTGTATCAATGATTTTTTTTCCATTATTTTATTTGTGCAAAGGCAAGCCAAACGATAATGACTTTCGCTCACATTTACAGATGAAGAGCCTTTCTTGCTGTTCAAGAGAATCAGTCCCTGCAAAACTTCATAATTGATTACCCCTAGGAATTAATCAAATTAGCAGTCAGTTCTACTTCACTTTAAGGCCATTGATCCTACTACTTCTGTTTTGTTTTATGAATTCTTTGCAACCTCTCTTTGCGTCACATCCTTATCTGAGATGAAATTGGACATGGTTTCAGGAAGCAATTCAAATCAGTGGAATGCAGCCACAGGCAATCTCAACCCTTGTCTTGATTAACTGACCATTTTTGGTATTGTTTTTGGTGTGTCTGGGAACGTAATCAAGACATTTGTCACAATAACAGCCCTCCTGACAATATTGGTAGTATTGGATTTAAGAAGTGGATCAGTGCCAAATCACCATTCCATCCACAAGACATTGTTTAATTTGGTGTCGTTGAGTTTTATTTTTCTTAAGCATTATTTTTCCATAATCAGAAACACCGGCAGTGCCGAAACTTCATAATGTTTAGAATATAATTGCACTTCATGTAATTGAATGCTTAACCATTTAATTGTTTTGTTTCAGCCTTTCAGCAATGCTAAAAGTCCAGTCTGCTACTGGCGGGATCTGGAGATTCCCATTATTGCTGATTGCCACTGAGCCACAAGTAGATGACGTCATCAATATTGAAGCACTGGGGCTAAATAAGGAGTCTGTGGTTTGCTTTAGGCTTACAAGCCAGACGAGGTATTGAAACCATTTCCAATTACCTTCAATACACTAAAAGGTTGATGCCCTCCATGCCCAGCAAAGATATCTTTTAGTAAAATATGTATAAATCAAACCACCGATTTTTGAGTAAATTGCATGCCAGGTTTTGCAACTTGGCATAAAACCTCCTCTATGGGAGACCTGGTACATTTGTAAACAGGACAAGCAATTAGGTATCCTCTTGACGAATCCTGCTGAAGAATTGTTAATGGGCAATGCAGTGTCTGAACCAGGCTGCTAAGGTCAAGTTGGCTAGCATCTGCGAGAACAGAGTTGACATTGAGTTTGGATGATCCTTCTTCAGAGCTGAAGACTGTAGAAAGTAGGATGTGATTTATACTTTTGTTAATTTTTTCCTATCTTGACTCTATCCTCTCTCGTCTTACCCAATCCTTTCCCACCTACATCTGTGATTCCTCTGATGCCTTTCATCACATCAACTACTTCCAGTTCCCTGGCACAAACAATCTCCTCTTTACCATGGATGTCTCATTCCTCTACATCTCTACTCCCCATCAGGATGGCCTGAGGGCTCTCTGCTTCTTCCTCAAACAGAGATCCGAACAATCACTATTGACCACCACTTCTCCATGTGACCAAGCAAGTCACTCAGTTTAAGGACAATTAGGGATGGGCAACAAATGTTGGTCTTGCAAGTGCTGCCTCCAAAGAATAAAGGAAAACGGTATGCTTGCGGTAGACAGTAGAAGAGAACTTTTTCGTGGATTTCTCCACTATCACATTGAGGAAAGGAGTGCATTGTATTGCTTCATTTCAAAGGTGAATTTCTGTGAGAATGAATGCATTAAAATGTATTAGCAACTAGATATGTTACCAACCAACTTAAGATACTCAGTTAAGCTTGTAATTTGGTCTGTTTATATGTGCCAGAAGTGATATTTGTACTTAAGGATCCATTTTCTGCAAACAAAAAGACTATGTTCAAGCTTTTTTGGAATTATCTGGAGGCTTTGGGAACCTTTATAGGCAATGCCTCAACCAATCAGAGTTGACTAGCCAATAATCAGCTTACTTATCTCCTGTAGCATACATTGTTTAGATCATTTAAAATTTGGGATTCTTGTGATGATGAGCACAAGATGGAAAGTTTTGACAACACTTCCCAGTTTTCTGCAACAAATGTGACACTGTTACGCCTCACTATTACTGCTACAATAAGTCTGGCCTGTTAAGTTCATCATCTATTAGCACTTGTACTAGCTTCCAGATGGACATTATTTTTTGCTACTGATAACAGCTCTATGGTTATTTTTAAACAGGATTATAGATATATAAAGTACAGCATTAAAAACAAATCATTTGGTCCAAATAGTCTATGATGGTGTTTATCTCTTCTATGTGAGCAATAGTGAGAATTCTGTTTGTTCATCCTGTTTCCATATCCCAGCAACCAGCTACCTAACATATTCTAAATGTTAACATGGTTTCTCGACCTATTAACTCCAGAAATGCATTTCACAGCCTCACAATCATCTGTGTGGATTAACTTTCTCCCATTATCGTACATTCATTCATATATCCATGTGCCCTGTGCCAAATCCCTCAACCAGAAGAAATGGTCTGTTTCTACCTAAACTGTCCCATCTTTTCATAATTTTGAATATCTCCATTCAGTAACCCCTCCGTTCTAAAGAAAATAAACCCAATCTTTTCAAGTTTTTTATTTAACTTCTTCTGACCATTATGAATTCTGTATTCTCTATATTGTCTCAACATTTTTTGACAGTGTGGAAACGAAAACTCCAAACAATATTCCAACTGTGACCTTACTAACTTTTATATAAATATCACTATTACTTTTCCACTTTTACATTTTATATTTCCTTCTATAGAACACTGTATTCCATTAGTTTTTTTTATGGCCTGTTGAGGTACTTTGTAATTTTTTTAATATATAAATTCTGAAATAGGATGATTATAATCATCAGCTCTTGACTTTCTGTCATGCAAGCACGTTCAATGCAACTTTAATAAGGTTAAAACCTCTCCAAGGCCATAAAGTGAGGAAAGTCTGTAAACTGTGAGATTACAAGGACTCAGCTCTTATTTGCTACTCTCAAAGTCAAGAACAGTGTGTTTTTTAACCTTCAAATTTTTAGTGTAGGAAATAATGTGTCTCCCAGCTGGAATACAATATTTAGTTTGGTAGAAGTTTCTCTTCAATATTATTTCAACTTCTTCCCTCTATTCATCTGTGTTTTACATCCATAGCTTGTATGAAAGTATGAGAAATTAATTTTCTTGCTGCCAGATGTTTTTTTTTTGAAGGTGTATGAAAATAGCTGGTCAGTCGCTGATTCTTCTCCTCTACAAGGAAGCATGTTTCACTCTGCCAGCTGCCAGAAGTGTGGCTAAAACTGAGAACTCTGTGATGCTTCTGGTTTGGGTTGAATTTGACAGGAGCACGTGGGATAGTGATTATACACTGCATGTTGACTTAACAAGCTGAGAGTTGGACTTCTGTCCAAAAGTCTCACCCACTTCCAAGAGCCAAACTGATTGGCCAGCAGCTCTTGACATCTCAGCAGCACCAGAAGAGAATAATAGGCACTGCTAAGATTGCAAGGTGGCCCACAAAGAAATGCCCAGGATGCCAGAGGCAGTTTCATCTCTGTCTTTTGCAACAGGGAGAGATTGGGCATCCTAGAGATGGGGATGAACGTTAGGTGGGGACAGTTAGAGAGTAGGTGGGGAGGCCCATAGCAAGGTATGATTTTAAAGGGAAGGTTCCACTGACGTGCAGAAGGAAGTGCCTCACATGATGTTATCCCTTCCCATCTTTTCACCTACTTTGTTGAAAAAGTTGTCTTCCCATTCACTTCCCTTCCATTGCTGAGTCTATTACGACAGTGGAAGAAGATTTCAGTAGCCATTAATGGGCCACTTAAGGGTCTCAGTACATCTATGGTGATTGGGCTAGTGGGTGCTTTATGGGGAATGGATTTTGGTGGGCTGAAAGACAATGTTCTAACCATTCATCATATTTTACATACCCCTTTATCTGCTGGAAACGTACCTGGTAGTGGATAAGAGAGGTTATAGCGGGTGGGGGGAGGGATAGTCTTTAAATCCAGTCCACTGTATTTAGGCTCTTAATTTTATATTACTACATTGTTCACGTATGTCTGATATACCTTCAAAATATCATGCCTAATGAAAAATTCTCAACACTTCATCAAAATGTTGCAACCTTCATTTCCAAAGTAGTGCCCATGTAATAGAAAATTAGAACACAACACTGCAGAGAAATGCACGGTAATTATTCTCTACAATATAATGAGCACTTTTCAAATTATTAGCCACATGTCATTGAAAGTGTTACATTGAAATGCGCAGTCGAGGTCAATTAATTTGTACGGTGCACGGGACTCAACTGAAGAGAAATAGGAGATCTCCAAAATGAGTTCTGGAAATTCTGGAAAACAGTGAGGTTCCCATTGGGTGGAATGCAGTGAATCAGTTTGCAATTCCCCACACTTAGAAATTTTTTTTTGGAGTGACCAGCAAGGGCGGCTTCTCTGAGATCAGAGCACCCTTGAAAAAGAAGTCTCTCGATGTTGGAACAGGAGCTGCAGACGAAGTCTCGCTCTTGAGGAGCTGCAGGTGGAATCTCGCTCTCGATGTTGGAACAGGAGTTGCAGGTGGAATCTCGCTCTCGATGTTGGAACAGGAGTTGCGGGTGGAGTCTCGCTCTTGATGTTGGAACAGGAGTTGCGGGTGGAGTCTCGCTCTCGATGTTGGAACAGGAGTTGTGGGTGGAGTCTCGCTCTCGATGTTGGAAGAGGAGTTGCAGGTGGAATCTCGCTCTCGATGTTGGAAGAGGAGTTGAGGGTGGAGTCTCGCTCTCGATGTTGGAACAGGAGTTGCAGGTGGAATCTCGCTCTCGATGTTGGAACAGGAGTTGCAGGTGGAGTCTCGCTCTCGATGTTGGAACAGGAGTTGCAGGTGGAATCTCGCTCTCGATGTTGGAACAGGAGTTGCTGGTGGAATCTCGCTCTCGATGTTGGAAAGGAGTTGTGGGTGGAATCTCGCTCTCGATGTTGGAACAGGAGTTGCAGGTGGAATCTTGCTCTCGATGTCGGAATAGGAGTTGCGGGTGGAGTCTCTTGATGTTAAAGCTAGGGGTGTTTTCCAGATGCTGTTCCTTTGAAAGTAGCTGCATTTGTTCCAGTCCATTCACTTTAGATGAGATTCAACTGACCCACAGGGAGCTTTATCAAAAACAAAGTTTAATTAAGAATATTGTTGACATGCAGAGTAAGACAATTAGCAAGAACTTTAACAATTCCAAACAGGAAACACAACCATCACAACAATGTATAACTCTTGAGGGAATATCTCTAATGTGTTCCAATCAAAGCCAACATCCATTACACAAAACCCCTCCAAATAAGCACAATACAGCATAGATTAGTGGCCACTTGTTACAAGAATCCTACATCCTGCATTGAATGCTGAAATTTCTTTGTGAAGAAAATCAGAAGAAGTTGTACTCAAATATGTTTCCCAAAACACAGTTTCTTTAAGACAGAACTAAGCAAAGAGGAAAAAAAAACAGGGAGAGGTTGCTGCTAAGCTGCTTCCAAACACAAATTCCCGAAAACAAAACTGAATGCCCAAAGGAAAAAAAACCCTATCATCTGACTGCCACAGCTTAATTTCACCACCAATAACATCGCTGAAACTGCAAATTGTATGATTTAAAAAAAATTCTTAAAGGTACAATCATATGACAATTGATGTACTCCATTTTCACAACTCTATAATTTTTATACCTTTCTAAAATTAACCTGAGAATTTGTTCCTCTATCTTTTTATGATTTGATAGGTTGTAGCTTTTAATGAGCATCATACTAAATCCTCTATTTTTCTTTAATTTGAGCAAAAATGTTCTACATCAGAGCCTGTGAGTACATCATCCTTTTCTAGTGCTGTAACAGCTACCTCCCCTCCTTTTTTCCTCCTCATTTTTCTTGAATATAAATTGTCCCCAGGAATATAAGTTGCCCATTCCTTCCCTTATTTGAGTCAGGTATCCAATTTCTGCCAGTGTCAGCTGTTCCGGCAATAGCTGTGCCTTATTTTTCTCATTTGAACCTACCCCATGTGCATTGCAAGTATAAATCTTGGTACTGCAATTTGGACTATTGGTTTTCATTACATAATATATTCAGGTTCATGGACTTCTACAGGCACATTGTGGAAGAGCAAATTTGGATCACAAAATTTGAGTGTTTCATCATTGGAACTGAAAACCAGCAAGCGAGATCTTCTGCATGGATTTGAATTTCAGGACTTTGCAGGCTTTGTGCAGAATCAAAACAGCAATAATGGAAAAGTTCTGACTTGAAAGTTAACACAATTGTTGCTAATATTAATTACTGGAAGATTGTTTAAAGTTCAGTATAGATTTGCTAATATTTCACCTTCGGTGGTTCATAGGATTAAGCACATTGATAGAGTCAAGCCAAAGTTACACTGAGACTTTGAGACTAGATCAACAGTGAATCTTTCTGTAATGCTGGTGACTAATTTAAAGAATGTGAAATTCCTCATGTATTATTTCAATTTCATGGAGATTGCCACTATATCCAGCCCTTTGACTTATCAGCTCATGGTGATTGTAGCACATATAGCCTGCAGGGTATACCTGTCTCAAGCACAGTCTTTCCAAGGAAGACAAGAGCAGCAACATCACAGAAGCATCTTTGGGCTGGACCAAAAACAGAAAATGGCAGAAAATTTCAGTAGGCCTAACAGTGTTTATGGAGAGAGAATAGAGCCAATGTTTCAAGTCTAGATGATCCTTCATCAGAGCTGAAGGGAATGAAAATCGGATAGATTTACACTATGAGTGGGGGGAGGAGGAGGTGTTGGGCAGGGCTGTAATTGATAGGAATTGCATAAACAGAAAGACAAAAGGAATGTAAGTGGTGATGATGAAGGCTGAGAATGATGCTAAGAGCATCCATTAAGAGATCGGAATGTATAAATGGAGGAACAAAGGAGCAGGGTGTCAAAGGACAACCTGAAGAATGTGGCAAATGACCCTAGGGGGGTTGTGGGGGCAGGATTTGGAAAACCTAGGGCTGGATTTGACTCCATTGATGGTGTTTGAAGGTGAGCCTTGTAAAATGCAGTACATGACCAGCCCACCACCATCCTGCCCATCCCTGGCCTATCTCTCTCTTCCATTGGTGGAAGATTTGGCAGCCTGCCCACCCTTAGCTCTGTTGAGGGACCAATTGGACCTCTGGTGCTATTTTATCCACTGTCGGAGGAGACTGTTGCTGAATGGATAGCCTGGCAGCTTTTCGTGGATAGGGAAGTGGGGTGGAATCCTCCTTTAGGAATTCTCTGTGCCTGAATGACCCCGAAGTTATATTCCTCACTTAATCCTCCGTTCCCAACATAACCCTCTTAACCTCCCCCAGTTGTCAACCATGACACCCCACCTCCTTACAACCCTCACTGGTGCTTGCCAACCAGATCCTACCGATACTTGGGATGCGCCTTCAGTTTTGTCTCTATAACCTCCTCTTGTTCAGGGATAAGAAAGTTCAGCACTCGGGCCTGGAACTGCTGGTCAATTATTTTGGCTCTCTGATCTGGGACTTCCTCTCCAGATGGAGGAGGAAGTCTGACCCTCAGCAAGTTAACGCTCCATTGAGTGACTGTGGGGCAGTTACCTTTTGTGGACTTCCGACCATTTATTTTTAGTTTGGGGATGGAAAGGGGAGGAGTGATGAGGTGGAAAAATGATGAACGTAAGTTCCAACCACTACCTCCAGGACCACTCTTAAGTGAACTGCTATTCTGATTAATACAAACATTTCCTTTTCTTCACTGTACTCAGGTTATTGGGACACCATTGTCTGAATTCTACTGCCTCGCCCGCCACAGAATCAGAGTGGGCAAAGGATGGACCTCAGGCAGAAATTTCTGGTTTTGTTTGAGAATATGAGCCGTAAAATCCCACCTCAAGAATCCTCAAAAATTGCAGTGGTTCAAGAACAACATCCATTACATCCACCTTTACAGTGCAACTAGGGATAGACAATTTGTGTGCCCTTGTCAGTTGTGCTCGTGTCCTGAGTTCAAACTTTTAAGTATTATTATTATCAAATCATTCAGATTTTCCTGTAGATCAGGTGAAATAAAATGAAATATTCAGTTTCAAGGATAATACCTGACTTTTTATAGAATGCAACCATTTAAGTATGTTTGTTTCTTTCTAAGTATTTTTCTTCTTCTCTTCCTGTCGCTAGGTATCCCATGCCATTCACAGCACACTTTCTACCTAGCAGTGATCGGGAATTTGTGGTGTCACCTCAAACGGGAGAATTGCTGCCTCTTGGCTCCAGTGGGACTCTATTTACTATTGGATTCACTCCACGTATGTACAGCAAAAAGTACAAGGCAAAACTGCTGATTCAGGTGAGTCTCATGGACAGGAGAAACAACAACATTCCATTTTAACCTTAATAAATTGCACAATGACTTCAAAACTCTAAAAGCAGTGTAACTATTTACACAAATGGAAAATGTTGGAAGTACTGAGCAGATCTGATGGCAACTGTACCAAGATAAACAGAGTTGATATTTCAAGTCATTTGACTTGTCTAATGAAATATTAGACTGTTACCTCCATTCTCCGGGCACACCCTAATGATGTGCTGGAGGATCCTACCCTTGGGAAACGAAAGATTATGGCAATTGCCTGGGAGTTCAAAGTTTTGTTGGCCATTTGCCCTGCAATGGCAACCATCTAATACTGTGATTTAAATAGCACACTTCAGATGATCCTGAATGAAGCTGTCCATATCAAAATGCAGTAATACCTGGAAAACATTCAGGCTTGGGCTGACAAATGTCAAGCAACATTTGCATCATGCAAATGCCAGGCAATGATTATCTAAACAGAATGTAACCATCACCCTTTGACATCCAATGGCATTACTATCGCTGAATCCCCCACTATCAATATCCTAGGAGGTATTGTCGACCAAAAAATGGACTAGACAATGTAAATAATGTGGCTACAAGAGATGGCCAATTGCTAGGAATCCTGTGGCATGTAACTCATGTTCTGACTCCAAAAGCTTACCCACTGTCCCTGAGTAATTATTAACTTTTTTGGGTAACTGTTTCTTTGGAACAGCAAAACTGTTCATTTGGTTAAAAAGAAACACGTTTTTGATGCAAGTGTCTTTTGTTTTAATAATTAAATCTATACCAGTGGGTAATTAATATCCATTGTTAATAAACTGGGACAACTTTTGTGGATTACATGATCAGTAAAAGTTCTCTTTAGCCTAATCCAGAAAACTTTCAGAAGTAATATTTCTTGTAGACCGAATAAAGCTCCTTGCAATTTCCTTGAGTGAAATTACAAATACAGTATGCTGAAAGTGTGGAAAGGAGGTGAATTTTGTACAGCAAACTTTCATCTGCTAAGAAGCAATTTGCATCTAAATGGATTAATTTAGGTTAGGATCTTTGCAATTATCAGACAAAAAAAAAATTATTTCATCCAGCATTCCAATCTGGACCAAAGTTCAAAATCCAGTACTTAAAACAGAATATCTTAGCTTCTTACAATATCTAGCCCCATCTTTTATGAAGAAAATATAATTTGACAAATACGTGCACCAACAACTAATTGAATTGTACTGTGTCTGTAAGGCTGTCTTTGAGACATAATGTGCTTTAAAGTGAAAAGAATCTGAATAAAAGTATGTTTTATGAGATTTCTGCCTCAAATACAGGGTGCTTTAAGCAAAGCACTTTATAACAGTGTGCCAGAAAGTGTTAAAGCATTATTTTATTCACTCCTTAGATGATAGAAACACAAGCACACACAATCAAACTGCAGAAGAATGATAACAAATAGAGACAGACACCTGCAGTCCTGTCATAGACCCGGAATAGTTGACCTAGTATATATATTTTGATTGTCAAGCATTAGTGCCTTTCATTTTCTTTGACTAAAGTATTTTTGTTTCTCTAATTTGAGGCAGATATATTGAGCTGGGATTTCTATAGGACAATTATCAATACTATTTATCAACTAAAGAAATGGGTCTTTGTATTTTACCCACCCCTGTGCCTCTGACTGTGCTCCTGTACAATATTCTGTTTCAACAGCCTGGTTAAGAATTAGCCAGACTGGCTTAATAAGTTGAAACTGGATCAATTCCTCTCTCTCTCTCTTTCCCAGAAATGAGGGTGACTGACATAACATGGAATGAAAATAGATTTTGGTTGCATGAGTTTGGATCTATTGATAGAAGCTTTCATTTGAACAAGTGGGAGCTTCGCAAATATATTGGTCGCAAAATTATCATGCAGTGAGTTGTGACATCATCACAAATAGGACTAGAGTATATCTGCTGATACTTGGCGGAGCCTGATCTATCAGTCGCATTGATCAGTCATTTAGATATCTGTTGGTGGCCATTTGGTGTCAACCCCATGTTGAACAATTGCACTGTTCTGTGTATCCTTTCAAAACCCAGGCTTGCTTGAAGAGTGCAGCAGCAGAGAAGCAGGCACATTGGAATAAATCTATGACCTCTTCAGCATCATTTCCTACGTCTCAGCCTCCACTTTAATGATTGGAATGCCCTTAAGAATTGGTAGTACTGGAGTAGCCCATCTGTTGGTGGAAGCAAGGTCATTATTTTCCAATGGTCTCACACTTCTGCAGGCAAACTGAAGCCATTGCAAAGCGGAATTCCAAACTATTGAAACTCAACCTCCTGACCCAAGAATATTTTACTTCCACTATTCTCAGTTGATCCTGAAAATAGTTGTGCCTTTGATTTTTCATTGTGACATGCTGCTTGTGCATTATAAGAATGAATGGTTCCAGCATCAATACTCATCATTTGAATATTAATTAAACTAATTGCATGAGAACTTGTCAGATGGATCACAATAAAAGCTAAATTGTATTAGGAAGATTGAGGTCGTCAGTTTTGGGCCAAACAGTGGCAAAACTGGCTTCTGTCCTAATTTGCCAGCCAGAAATGTGCTTAATGCAAAAGGACCACCAATATAGATGTGAAATTTCAAGACCTTTTAAATGATTAAAGAGTGGCTTATAGCTATTAACACAACTTCACAATGTTTTTTGCTTCCTGAATATACTGTTAAAGAGGAAGAATGCGATCCTTCACTATAGGAATGTCTAAAAGAAGTACTACTACCTACTGTTATCTCCCAGTTCAGAATGCAGGCCAAAGTGAACATTCATGGAAATCAGAGGAACACTTTGTACAGAGACTAATCTTCAGCAATAAGAAAGTGACAGAATTATGTCACATACTGAAAGATGACCTACATCTCCAATCTCCAGGGAAAACACAGACTACCTTTTCCAATGAAATGGTAATAGAACTCTGAATTTTTGTTTCTGCCTTCTTTCTCAACAGTCAACTGGAACTAGTCAGAGAAATCTGTGGGTTGTATCCACCTTGTAGGATTTCTCAATCTGTCCTAGGGAGAACCTTCCATCACTGTCAATGATCAGTGTATCCTATACAGTTACCATTGTGAGTACGCAATGGACTCATTGGAGATCAAGGCTGTGGAATAAACATGCAGATTTCAGAAGGGGATGGCTCTTGGCCTTCTGAGGTTGAAACCACAAAATGAAAAGTGAAAGGCTGAAAATTGAACTGGTGAGTCTCCGCTGGGATGTCCATCAACATCTGATTCAGCAGTCTTTCACATCATGTTATCTTGGCCTCCTTATATTTTTATGTCAAAGATAGTGTGATCAGAACCACAGTTGCTCCACACAACCAAGGAGAAATATTTCTCTCACCCGTTGGCTCCATTCTGCAATGCTGCTTTAAGTACATTCTCTAAACTGTATTTCAAATTGAGGGCCACCAACTATTTACTTCCCATTTACGTTTAACTTTTTCCTTTCTGCTAATGTCTTATGGTGATGTTCTACTCCTTCTTTATCATGCCCTCCTAATGGCTGGAACATGGAAGGTAACTGGCTTCTGTGTTTCAGTGCAGTGGTGGTGGTGACGAATGATGCTGAGCAAGGCCGAGAGACAGTGGGACTTCAGAGACCAAGAAAGCAGCCTGAACTTCCACTTTCTGGAATGTTTGCATTCAGTGGATGGGAAAGTTGGGAAGAAAGTGTTGTTCCCCCATCGACAAAGGAATACCTGTTCCACGTCTGCTCCTGTTATCAGGCTCTGCTTCAACTTGATAATTCACTTAGAGTTGTCTTGAAGATTACTGAAGCTAACCTCATGGGCTGCCCCCAAGGAGGCCGAAGTAATGGAATCAGAAGCCTTGTGAGCAAAAATGTGAACATTCATAAAAGATGCTGTGATTGACATTGACATTACAAACTCAACTTCACAGCAGAAGGTTCCAAATTACCACACACTACATTGTGCTGAGATATTCAGATTGCAAAACCTTCCACTGTGTGTTGAAAATCCTCATATGTCCAGATGAAACAAAGGCCAAGGTATATTAATTTTGTCTTCTATCAACAGCTGTTGTGTGCTATCTCATTGTTAGCTACAAAATTCTGAAGGGGTTCGATAGGGTAGATGCTGAGAGATTGTTTCTTCCCTGTGGGGAGTCTAAAACACAGGCACAGTCTCAGGAGAAGGGGCAAACGATTTAGGGATGAGATGAGAAAGAATTACTTCACTTACAGGGTTGTGAATCTTTCCCCCACAGAGTTGTATATATAAGGCTGGGGCAGACGTTCTTCATCTCCCAGAGAATTAAGGGATATGGAAAGCAGGCAGGAAAATTGAGTTAAAGCGCAACATCAGTCATGATTACATTGAATGACAAAGCAGGCTTGATGGGACCATATGGATTACCCCTGCTCCTGACTCTTATAGTACAGCAATAATGTTCTTGATCAATCAGAGCATTGGATTGATAGCAATTAGTCTACAACAGAAGAAAGTCCCCAGTGATGGAAAGCTTTAGGACTGATATGTCCCAATCTTCTTTCTCTTTTTATGAGCAATCTTCTTCTGCAAGGAGAATAAATGAGATTGAATAACCAATTTTAACAAGAGAAACATTCAGGTATAGCTATGCATCAGTCAACAATTCAATCAGTGCATAATTACAGAAACAAACATTATCCTGTTATAATAGATTGCAGGGAATTGTTAGCGATGTGGAGCACATCAATTTAAAGACAGAATGAAAGGACAGCAGAAGATCCTGCATTCTGAGCAAACTGAATCTGCTTTCAAGATATGTCAGACTATGAAGTCTGATGAAGGCAGTTTGTACCTCAACAGTTGTATCAACAAGAGATGCCAATGGTACTTCCAACTTTCCTACATATGGGAATTCATTGAACGTTTTGAAGTGCAGCCAGATTTTTGAAATTATGCTGCAGGAATTTATATGGACAGCTGTCCATTGCCAAGCATCTTGTCCAAACTCTTAGTGGGATGCAGTGGTTACTCCCAGAGGAGAGGAACTTCCTCCTGTGCTGCAACTGGTCCAGTAAACTTTACATATAACTTGCCATAATAATGAACTTTCCTTCTGTTAGTACTGTTACTTAAAACATGTAAGCTTCCTTTGACTAGATTAACAAGGGGGCACATTCTAACCCCACAATTGTTGGTGGATTTGGAACAATATTTCCTCTAAGCTTTGTGTACACAAATTGACCCCTTTAAGCTACCAAACATGTGCAGTCATGTAAGAAAACATTTCAAGGATCCATGCATTTAAACAAATCGGCAGGGCACCACAAAGAAAAACTTAAGAGGTATGTTGGTTTGGGTTAAGTGGGTAATTAAAATAATTAATTTTGGATTGAAGCTACAACCCAGCTACAATGTACCCATTTCTAGTTTATTTTAAGCTCATTTGGATGAATGCAACTAACTTGTTTGCTATAGTAGAGGCATTAATTAGTGTGGGTGTTGGGTATTTATTATAATTAGACCCTTCAAAGACATTAATAAGGTGTTTTTAATTTGAGATATACTTAGGTTTATATTTAACCTGTCCAGCAAGGGTTTCTCTGGCCTGGGAAACAGACAGGTCAAATGGGGGTGAGATTGAGCCATGGTTCATTGGGCATTTAAAATGGTGACTGCCGCCTCTGAATTAAAACTCACAGCTCATGTCAGGTTTTTTTGGCAAATGTTTAATGGAGAGTGCTGGTCTTGATCCAGCAGTTTCTAAATTCTTGAAGCATTCAAACAAAATCAGGTTAGGAAAGACATTCGATATACTTGACAGCATGACAGAAGTGAAAGACCATCGCCATCCATTACAGTGTTGATGTGCACAGGAATATAATGCATTGGAGGCAGCCTAAGGCTGCAGGATACACTGCGCACATCACAGGTTTACTGATTCTCAGAAGAGAGAAGTTCTTCAGACTCAGTGTGCCATGTCGAACAGCTGTGCCTTTCTAGAAGAAGATGCAGCCTGCTGGCCCTGGATAGGCACACATTACCAGGGCAACACCTTCCTCAATTCTTTGCCTCTGGTTTCCTGCAGGGCACTAATGGAGACATTTCAAGCTTCTCACTATTCATAGCTGATAAATGCACAGAGCGGGTGATGGATGAATTGTTTTCTAAAGCTGAGAGTTATGTAAATTTCCCAAGCACTGTCAGTAGCCAGAATGAAGAGACCAGCTCCCCACAGGTACAAGGTGTCATCGCTTTCATATATATTCATCTAAGCGCTAACATAGCAACTTCATGGGTGTTATTCCACCTATGCATAGCTAGTTTGCAATCACAAGAGGTGGTTCATGCAAGTATCAGCCAATTTGTCTCGGAGCTGTCAAACTGTGGCATTCCAATATTCCAGTTCTTCTTATTCCAGGAGTCAGAATGTTTATAAAATGTTGAGAGGGATAGATAGGGTGGACTCTCAGGGACTATTTCCCCGAGCTGAAATGGTCACTACGAGAGGACACAGATTTAAGGTGCAGGGAAGCAAATACAAAGGAGATGTCAGGGGTAGGTTTTTCACTCAGAGGGTGGTGAGTGAATGGAACCGACTGCCGTCGGAGGTTGTTGAGGCAAACTCACTGGGGTCTTTTAAGAGACTTCTGGATGAGCATATGGAAAAGAATAGGATAGGGGGTTATAGATAGGTCTGTGGATTGGTAGATGTGATCGGCGCAACTCGTGGGTCGAAGGGCCTGTTTGTGCTGCATTGTTCTGTGTTCTATGTTGTAATTAAGGGCTGATTTGTAGGAAGCAAGGGATACTACTTCAAACTTCGTTCATGATAGCGGTCCTATCTCTATCCCTTTTGTGTTCTCTCCTACAATAGGGTGAAAAAAATAACAGACTTGTGTGTGAATGTAAGCCCGGTACTCAATCAATAAATACAGGCCATTTGGTGATGATGGCATGAAACACATGAAACACATGAAGCTTGGAATGAATGAGAATGATGAGTGTATTGATAAATGGGGATATGACTAAGTGCATAGAAAGTGAAGAAGGGGTATTGTTGAAAGCTGAATCTGTGAGAGGTAGCAGGAGGAAGTAAAGGCTTAAATCTCAGAATGTTTGATGAATCTGCAAATATATTAATGTGCCTGACCTGGTTAGGTAATTGCATTAAATAGCTTCCTATGTTAAATCTAAGGCAATACTCCTGTTGCTCACCTGTTTCAACCATTTGTTGTGAAATCATGTTTTATAAAAAATTACCTTATGTATTTATAGGCTGATAATCATAGGATTGTTCAACAGAGAGAGAGGCCTTTTGATCCATCATGTCTACACCAGCTTTCCAAATGAGTAGTTCCCTTTTTACCATTCTCCCACCTTGTCCCCGTAACATTGCACATTCTTCTTTTTCAGATAACTGTTTAATTGTCTTTTGAATGCTTCAATTGAACCTGCCTCCATCACACTCTCAGACAGTGAATTACAGATCTTAACCACTTGCCGCATGAAGAGATTTTTTTCTCATATCGCTTTTGCTTTTTTATCAATTACTTTAATTCTATGCCCTCTCGTTCTCAATCCTTTCATGATTGGAAACAGTTTTTCCAGTCTGTCCAGACCCTCATGATTTTGAATACCTCATTCAAATCTCCTTGTCTCAAGGAAAACAGTCCCAACTTCTCCAATCTATCTTCATAACTGAAGTTTCTCATCTCTGGAACCATCCTCGTGAATCTTTTCTGCACTTTCTCCAATGCCTTCACATCAAGAAATAAATGCAGTTCTCCAGCTGAGGTGAAGTAGTGTCTTATACAAGTCTAACACAACCTCCTTGCTCTTGTACTTCATGCCCCTTTTCACAAAGCCTAAGATAGCATATGCTTTATTAACTGTTCTTAACCTGTCCTGCACCTTCAATGTTTTAATTCACATGTACATCCAGGTGCCTCTGCTCCTGCTCTCCCTTTAGAGTTGTATTTTGTATTGTCTCTCCATTTCTTCATACCAAGATGAATCACTTCACATTTATCTGCTACTTCATCTCTCACCTGTTTGCTCATTTCATTAACTTGTCTATGTCCTTCGGAAGTTCTACACTATCCACCTCACAGTTTATAATGCTAACAAATTTTGTATCATGCATAAGCTTTAAAATAGTGCCTTGTACACCAAGATCTAGGTCATTGATATATTTGAGGAAAAGCAAGGGACCAACACTGACCCCTCAGGAACTCCACGACAAATCTTTCTCCACCCTGAAAAACATTAACCACTACTACAATTTCCTGTCACCCAGCTAATTTCATATTGATGTTGCTACTGTCCCTCTTGCTCACAAATCTGCTGTGTGACACTGTATCAAATCCCTTGTGGAAGTCCATGTACACCAAATCAACAACATTTCCCTCATTAACCCTCTTTGCTATCTCTTCAAACAAATTCCAGCAAGTTAGTTAAACATGATTTTCCTGTGGAAGATTTCTTTAATAAACATGCATTTTCCATTAGCCTATTGACTTTACTCCCAGGCCAGATTATTATTTCTAGAAGTTGCCTCACTATCAAAGTTAAACTGATTCTCGGATCACTCCAAGATGGTTTACTCCTGCTCCCCATTAACAGGTGGCCTGATCTTGCTGGAGGGAGGAGAGGCCATTTGAGGATCTCTTCAGGAGATCGGGGTAAGGGGGAAGGTCCCTTGGGCAGTGCCAAGGGGGCAGGGTGATCTATGGCAGGATAGGGGGACCCCAGCCACTCTGCACTTGGGATGACTGGGAAAATGAGGGAGGTGGTGATCAGCAGTGGCCATCTGGGAGGGGGAGAGGGGTTGGGCTGGGGAGTTGGGGGGAAAGTGGGGAATGGGGACTATCCAGGTGGGGATAGGCAAATCGGGGCTAGCCAGGTGGAGACAAAGCAGCTGGCCCAGGGACTTTCAGAAGGCCAGTGATCAAGGAAGTGTTGTTGTTGTGGCCATTTCAGAGACATGGATAGAGCAGGGACAGGAAGGGTTGTTGCAGGTTCCGGGGTTCAAATGCTTCAGTCGGAGTAGAGAAGGAGGTAGAAGCGGGGGAGGAGTGGCATTATTAGTCAAAGACTGTATCACAGTGACAGTAAGGAAGTTTGATGAGGACTTGTCTGTTGAGGTAGAATGGGCTGAGATTAGAAACAGGAGAGGAGAGGTCACCCTGTTGGGAATCTTTTATAGACCTCCTAAAAGTTCTAGAGAGGTAGAGGAAAGGATTGCAAAGTCGATCCTGGACAGGAGTGAAAGTAATAGGGTAATTGTTATGGGGGACTTTAACTTTACTAATATTGATTGGAATAGCTATAGCTCTAGCTCGTTAGAGGGGTCAGTTTTCGTACAAAGTGTGCAGGAAGGTTTTTTGACTCAGTATGTAGATAGGCCAACTAGAGGTGAGGCTACATTGGATTTGGTGCTGGGCAATGAGCCAGACCAGGTGTTAGGCTTGGAAGTTGGTGAACATTTTGGTGATAGTGACCACAATTCGGTTACGTTCACCTTAGTGATGGATAGGGATAGGCATGAAGCTGGGGGCAGTAGTTATAGCTGGGGGAATGGTAATTATGAGGCCATAAGGAGGGAATTAGGGTGCATAGGTTGGACTAGGAAACTACAGGGACTGGGAACATCTGAAATGTGGAGCTTATTCAAGGAGCAGCTACTGCGAGTCCTTGATAAGTATGTCCCTGTCAGGCAAGGAGGAAATGGTCGAGTAAGGGAACCATGGTGTACTAAAAAAGTTAATTCGCTGGTTAAAAGGAAAAAGGAGGCTTATGTCAGGATGAGGCTTGAAGGCTCAGTTAGTGCAATGGATAGCTATAGATTAGCCAGGAGGGAGCTAAAGAGTGAGTTGAGGAGAACTAAAAGGGGACACGAGAAGACTTTGGCTGAAAGGATCAAGGAGAATCCTAAAGCTTTCTTTAGATATGTTAAGAATAGAAGATTGGTTAGGGCAAGATTAGGGCCAGTCAGAGACAGCAGTGGGAAGTTGTGCGTGGAGCCTGAAGAGATTGGAGAGGCACTGAACAAATATTTCTCTTTGGTATTCACGCAGGGAGATGTAAATGTAGTTGTGGAGAACACTGGGATACAGGGTTGTAAACTGGAAAGTATTGAAGTAGATAAGGAGGATGTGCTAGATATTCTTGAGGGTTTGAAGTTAAATAAGTCCCCTGGGCCAGACGGGATTTACCCTAGGATTCTCTAGGAGGCGAGAGAGGCGATTGCAGAGCCTCTGGCTCTGATCTTCAGGTCGTCGTTGATTACAGGTATAGTGCCGGAAGACTGGAGGATAGCGAATGTGGTCCCATTGTTCAAGAAGGGGGATAGAGACTTTCCGGGGAATTATAGGCCGGTGAGTCTTACTTCTGTTTTGGGCAAAGTATTGGAGAGAATTATTAGGGATAGGATTTATAGTTATTTAGAGAGAAATGAATTGATTGGGAATAGTCAGCATGGTTTTGTGATGGATAGGTCATGCCTTACTAACCTTATTGAGTTTTTTGAAAAAGTGACCAAAGAGGTGGATGGGGGTAAGGCAGTTGATGTGGTATATATGGACTTTAGTAAGGTGTTCGATAAGGTGGCCCATGGAAGGCTTCTGCAGAAAATGCAGATGTATGGATTGAGGGTGATTTAGCTAATTGGATTAGGAATTGGCTAGCAGATAGAAGACAGAGGGTGGTGGTTGATGGGGGATATTCATCGTGGAGTTCGGTTACTAGTGGTGTACCTCAGGGATCTGTTTTGGGGCCCCTGCTGTTGTAATTTTTATAAATGATCTGGATGAGGGTATTGAAGGATGGATTAGTAAATTTGCAGATGACACTAAAGTCGGTGGAGTGGTAGATAGTGAAGAGGGGTGTTATAGTTTGCAGAGAGACTTGGACAAGTTGCAGAGCTGGGGCGAGAGGTGGCAAATGGAGTTTAATGTGGAAAAGTGTGAGGTAATTCACTTTGGCAGGAATAACAAATGTGTAGAGTATAGGGCTAATGGTAGGACTCTTAATAGTGTTGAAGAACAGGGGGATCTTGGTGTATATGTGCATAGATCCCTGAAAGTTGGCAATCAAGTCGATAAGGTTGTTAGGAAGGCATACGGAGTCTTAGCTTTTATTGGTAGGGGGATTGAATTTCGGAGCCGCAACGTCATGTTGCAACTGTACAAAATTCTAGTGCGGCCGCACTTGGAGTATTGTGTGCAGTTCTGGTCCCCACATTATAAGAAAGATGTGGAGCATTGGAGAGGGTACAGAGGAGGTTTACCAGGATGTTGCCTGGTATGGAGGGCAGGTCTTATGAAGAGAGGCTGAGGGATTTGAGGTTGTTTTAGTTAGAAAGAAGGCGGCTAAGAGGAGACCTTATTGAAACATATAAGATGATTAGAGGTTTAGATAGGGTGGACAGTGATAGCCTTTTCCTAGGATGGAGAAAGCTAGCTTGAGGGGACATAGCTTTAAATTAAGGGGTGGTAGTTATAGGACGGATATCAGAGGTAGGTTCTTTACCCAGAGGGTAGTTAGGGTATGGAATGCCCTGCCTGCGGCAGTTGTAGATGCACCAAGTTTGGTGGCGTTTAAGAGATTAGTAGATAAGTTTATGGACGAAAAGGGAATGGTTTAGTTTGGAGGGTCATGGCTTTTTCTTAGTTGGTCGGCGCAACATCGAAGGCCAAAGGGCGTGTTCTGCGCTGTAATGTTCTATGTTCTATGTTCTAAGGGTGGGGAATCAAAAGGTCAGCAATAGGAGGAAGGTTGTAGGGCAGGTCAGCAATCTGGAGGCCCCCAGTGCAGGACTATTGCATATGCGTGCTCTTTGTGCTAATGGATCGGCTCATGGATACTGGCCTACTCTGATATATGCTTCCAGCCTCTCGGACAGAAATAGGCCGCACCTACAGATTTTCAAAGTGAATCATGTTAGGCACTTTGTGATGCATAATGTGTTGGAAATTCATTCTGGAAATCATACTGAAAATACTGGTGGGTTTATTTCCATTTTCCCACACTTTGGGAACTTAGAATTCTTTTGGGAGAATATCAGTCCACCTCTCTGAGTAACATCTAACAAAGTGTAATACAGATGAATCAGTTCAACATAAGTAGATGTGAACAGCTACCCTTAATTTCCCATCGTGTAGCAATGGTTTGTAACTTCGAACATTTACGCAGATGATGCATGTATTGATCATGTATTACATGTGTAACTGAGTTCAGATAACAAATCTTATCTAGAACATAGAACATAGAACATAGAACAATACAGCACAGAACAGGCCCTTCGGCCTTCGATGTTGTGCCGACCAAAATAAAAAGCAATGCCCCTCCTAACTAAACCATTCCCTTCTCATCCATATACTTATCAACTAACCTCTTAAACGCCACCAAACTTGGCGCATCTACAACAGCTGCAGGCAGGGCATTCCACTCCCTAATCACTCTTTGAGTAAAGAACCTACCTCTGATATCCGTCCTATAACTCATACCCCTTAATTTAAAGTTGTGTCCCCTCGTGCTAGCAAGGATCTACTGCAAGAAACAGGGAGAAACAACTTGAAAATGAACAGAAGACTTTGTGCGAGCTTCTCCCTCTCTTTCTAACTCTGCCTATTTTTACAAGCTCAAATCCAGTCTGCTAGTTTTCACCATCCACATGAGGTAAGCATAATTATTTTAAAAGAACTCCACTCAGCAGTTGTTGATAAATCTTCTCCCTACATCTTTTAATTGCCTCATGCCAAACCCAGAAGGACCTCTATGCTCAGCCTGGATTCACCCAAGTCATTAATCTGTGAGAATCTAATCAGATAAATTTTTATTGACTTGAGAAGTATCTCTTAATCTATCCTTCTGCTTTGTAATCTGTTTTTGTATGTGTGAACCTGAGTGTGTTTGTGTGTGTGTGTGTGTGTGCGCGCATATGAAACTAAATTGTATTTTTCTTGGACTAAATTAATACAATAATCATAATCTTATTGTTTCTGGGGGAAAAAAAAACTTAAGGAAATCTGTCTGTGTTTTATACAGTGATAGCACTCAATCAGTTAAACACTCAGAATTGGAAAGCATATCCTTCTGAAATAAAATGTTGTGCTCAAACAAGGAATGGTGAAAAGAGGGAAGCCAATCCATCTTTTCCCATCTCACCCTAACACATGCCTTCTGGTGTGAGCCACAGGTGTTTTTTTCCCTCCTGACATGGGGGAAATATATATTCCTCCTTCATCTGATTGGCTAAAGTAATAATTCAAGTGATGTATCATTAAAACTGGCTCATTCCCTCATTCTATGTGAACATTTTCAATTTCCACTTGTTCCTTGTTGCTTTAAATATGGCTGGAATTGTATAATGTGGCGGTGCAGCATTGCCCATTGCACAGGTTGGAGAAACAAAACAGAAATCAAAGGTAATTGCTTCAATCCAGCTGTGATCAGAGATTCTAACCCTTTTAACTTCCTTTGGGGTTTTATCAACAGAATTCCACAACCCCCACCTGACCCTTTTGGAAGCCAGCTTCTGATAGATATCAAGGCCATTGTCTCTTAAACAGCTTCAAGTCATTAAGAGCTGCCACAATATGCAATTTTTCTACCCCTCATTGGCAAACTGCCAAACCTAAACATAAGACATATCTCTGGCTCGTCCACATCACGCACAGTATGGTGAACTTAGAAATGGGCCAACTTCAACGTTCATGAACTCATACTGACTTGTTGCCAAATTTAACATTGGAGAAGAAACCTGACCATGTTATTTTTAAATACCTTCCAAAGCAGGGATTCAAACTTATAATTTGTTTGCTCACATTTCCAATTCCCTGATATGGATAATGTTTAAAGAACTGGAGAGTATAAAAACTGGAAAAATCACTACAGAAAATGTTTCAAATTTTTGTATACCACAAACAAAATAAAGAGCATAACAAATAGAACTAGCCATGCACTATTTTGTATTGAGTGATATTAACAAGCAGGTCTGAGGACTAAATGTATGATTTTAATAGACTATTAATCCATATTAGATTCAACAACCATGGTATTTAATGTATTAGGCATCCTAAGGCATTTCGCAGAAGCATTGTGAAGCAAGATTTGACACCAGTTTAAGTTTATTTATTAGTGTCATAAGTAAGCTTACACTAATATTGCAATGAAATTAGTGTGAAAATCCCCCAGTTGCCACATTCTGGCACCTGTTCGGGCACACTGAGGGAAGTTTAGCAAGGCCAATGCACCTAGCCAGCACAGTATTTGGACTGTGGGAGGAAAGACACACAGACAGGGGGAGAATGTGCAGTCTCCACACAGACAGTGACCCCAAGCTGGGAATTGAACCCAAGTCCCTGGCACTGTGAGGCAGTAGTGCTAACCACTGTACCATCATGCCACTCCTGTCACCTGTGCCACCAAGTTATTAAAGGTAAGTTATGACATATAATCGAAAACCTTGTCAAAGAGGTACAGTTTAAGGAGAATCTTAAAGAAGGAAAGAGAAATGGACAAGTAGAGAGGCTGAGCAGTTGAAAGCATGAGATCAGAATTCGATGAGTACAGATATGTTGGAGGGTTGCAGGGCTGAAAGATAATGGAGAAAGGGAGAGGCAAGCCCATGGAAGGGTCTGGAAACAAGGATGAGAAATTTAAAATTGAGCCATTACTTAGCCCAATCTAAATTAGGTCAGCAAGCACAGGGCTGATGAGGAAATGGGGTTTTCCGTAACTAAAGTCATGAGCAGCAGAATTTTGGATGACCTGAAGTTTACGGAGGATAGAATATGGGAGTCCAGCCAGGAGTGTGTTGAAATAGTCAAGCCTTTAGTTAAAAAAGGGCGAGGATTTCAACAACAGATGAGCTGAGGCAAGGATACTATCAGCAACATGGAGATGGAAACAGGTAGTCTCAGACATGGCATGAATAAGTGGTCAGAAGCTCAACTCGACATCAAACATTACACCAAGGATGTCAACAGTTAAGATCAAGCTTGGATAGTTTTCATGGAGAGGGATGGAGTCAGTAGCTAGAAAATGGAACTTGTAGCCTAGACCAAAGATAATGGCTGGAATTTTACTGCTTAAGTTCCTAGAATGGAATTTTCCATTGGCCTCAGGTGGCATTTCACGAGCCTCACCCACACGAGGTCGTAAAATCCCACCCAGTAGCTCCAGTCTTTCCAATATTTAATCTGTTATATTTATTCATGTTAAATTATGTCAGACCCTTTTTAGCCATGTCGCATTAGGAACATGTACACTATACTGGTTAAACATCATACATATAGGGTGGGATTTTGCAGGCTCACTCGAGTGAAACCAGAAATTCCTGCCTGAAGTCAACAGACATTTCCATTATCTGCCCCTTGTTCACTCCAATTCTATGGTGGGTGAGGCAGTAGAATTCCAGTGATAATGTCATCTCTGCTCCAGAATATATTTGCAGGAATTCTCAGGGTAGTGCCCTAGGTCCAACCATCTTCAGCTGCTTCATCAATGACCTTCCTTCCATTATAATGTCAGACAGAGGTGGGATGCTCACTGATGACGATGAAATATTCAGCACCATTCATGACTCCTCAGATACTGAAGTAGTCTATATCCAAATGCAGGAAGACCTGGACAATATCTGGCCTTGGGCTGACAAGTGGCTAGTCAAATTCACACCACACAAGTGTCAAGCAATGGCTGTTTCTAAAAATGAGAATCTAACCATCGCCTTTGACATTCAATGACGTTACCATCGCTAAATCCCCACTGTCAGAATCCTGGGAGTTACCATTGACCAGAAATTCAACTGGACTAGCCGTATAAATATTGTGACTACAAGATTAGATCTAGTAATCTTGGCAAGTAACTTATTTCCTGACTCCCCAAAATCCTGTTTCCAATCTACAAGTCACAAATTAAAAGTGTAATGGAATATGCTTGACTTGCCTGATGGGTGCAACCTAACAACACTCAAGAAGCTTGATACCATGTAAACAAAGACCACTTGATTGTACCCTCCTTCACAAACATTCACTCCCTCTACCACCAGTGCATAGTGTCAGCAGTGTGTGTTATCTATAAGTTGCAGTGTAGGAAGGCGCCTGAGGCAACACTTTTCCAAATCCATGACCACTGCCGTTTGAAGGTCAAGACAAAAGATAAATGGAAACATAACCACCTGGAAGTTTCCCTTCAAATTACTCATCTTCCTGCCTTGGAAATATATTGCTGTTCCTTCATTAACACTGAATCTAAATCCTGGAAACACCACCTCCCCCCCCACCACCCACCCAAACAACATTGTGGGTGTACACACATCATACGGATTGCAGTGTCTAAGAAGGCAACTCATCACTATCTTCTCAAGGGCAATTAGAGATAGGCAATAAATACCAATCTTGACAGCAAAACCCACATCCCATAATAGAATACATATATAAATAATGCCCAGTTATAATATTATGTTATTTTACCAGAGTTTTATTTTAATTAAAATGCGAGCTTTCAGGAAGTAGAAAACATAACTAGTCCTATATGGAATGAAAGCTGTGGAACTTGCAATGGAATCTATCACTGATAAGTTCATGTGAACTCTTCAATAGAAGGGCAAGTTAAGATTAGCTTTGTGGAGCTGATTGCTTCTTCCACTTCAGTGGAAACTTAATTGGGTTTGCAAAGCAAGTAAATGTCAACATGTTGTTAATGTTCGAGAAGCAATTGGGCCTTGTAGCAAACAGGACCTTTCAGCAACCTTATTTTCTGCAATTGTTTGAGGGAAATGGTTCTTACTTTTTTTGTTTGTTTCTGAATGTTGCTAAGGTGATTCAAAAATGCTGATGAAAAGCTATTTGTTGTGTGTTTCTTTTTTGCTGTTTTGTACAAGTAAAACTAGTCTGCAAAACCTTCCAGACATAAGGGAAGCTTGAATGTGGTATTCTTACTCTGGCTTCAAAAGAGGCAGTTGAAGGGTAACAAAGGCAAGTTTTGTCATGGGAACAGCTTTAGACTTAAAATTGCCTACTTGGGCTGCTTAAGCTTTCAGACTGGCTTTTCTCTTTATATAAAGAAAATACCAAGGAGGTGCTGATCCCTGAATGTATCCGCTTTGAGTAGGAACTTGTTTTCCAATGTTCATTATAAAATGGTGGCTTTATCGTTTTATATTACCATAAGTAACATTATTGCTCGTAGTTACCATTCATTAATCCTCATGAGCTTGGTAAAAGACAAAAGTTTAGGAAGCAAAAGCACCTTTTTAGAAAAAGTCTCAACTGAAGCAACAGCACAATTAAACCACACGGTTTCTCAGGAGACTAAGGAAGTTTGGCATGTCTTCTACAACTCTCACTACCTTCTTCAGATGCACCATAGAAAGTATTATTTCTGGTAGTACAGCTTGGTATTGCTCCTGCTCTATGAAAGACCAGAAGGAACTACAAAAGGTTGTGAATGAAGCCCAGTCCATCACTCAAATCTGCCTCCCATCCATTAACACTTCTACACTTCCTGCTGTGTTGGAAAAGTAGCCAGCATGATCAAGGGCCCCATGGATCCCAGACGTATTCTCTTCCACCTTCTTCCATTGGGAAAAAGATACAGAAGTCTGAAATCACGTACCAAGTGACTCAAAATCAGGTTCTTCGCTGCTGCTATCAGACTTTTGAATGGACCTATATCACATTAAGTTGATTTTTTTTTTACACTTAGCCAAGATTACAGCACTACATTCTCCACTCTCTTCTTTCCTTCTTTATGAACGATATACGTTGTTTGTATAATGCGGAAGAAATAATATTTTTCACTGTACACAAATGCTTGTGACAATAGCAAATCATCAAAATCACACAACTTTGTTCTTTTCGAGAACAGTGTTTCATCCCTTCGACCTCTAATCTCTTAAATGACAGAATTGCTCTTCAAATTACTGCTGCATTTTACCCTGGGCAACTGATGCTGTGCTGATCTTTTATATTGCTCAACAGATCTAAGGTTGCTCTCACTGTGGCAGCTGTTTGCACTGCTGGCATTGTTATGTCTTTTCATATTGGATAAGTAATGCTGGTATGTGGTGCTCTTTTAGATTGTTGAACAAGTTACACGATGGAATTCTCAGTCACTGATATAATTTTCTGGTAACCTAACATTACTGATATCTGATATACAGAGCAGCTGGTTATAAACACAGTGGCTGGCCTAAACAGACAAAGCTGAGTTGCTCAATCTACTTGCAGTTGCTGTTTCTCTCTTCAGTGTCAGATTACAATGCTGAGCATGCTGACTGTGGAGACTCCAGTGAAGATTCATTTTAGATGCATTTAAATTCATTTTGGCACTTCCTAATGCAACAATACTACCTGATTCATTTTACAGTATTGAAATGTAAAATAAAGGGATCAATAATTTAACATTTTTCTTTATAGTACTTAATGGGAATTTACTCTATTCAAAGTAAAATTTCAAAATGCAAAGGAATGGTAAATTCCAATGTAATTAGATGAACATTAGAATTGATGCAGTAATATTTAGCTCAACAACTCTTGTAATATTGCAACTTAAGTATATTTCTTTAACGTGCTTAACTGATCTCATCTGAACCCAGCTGCAGTTACAAGTCAAGGCCACATAAATAACTGTTGTCAGAACTGTTTGGGTTTCAGTGCTCACACCATACAGGAGAAAGAAAATTGTACAGTAATGCAGTCTCAAAAGCTTGTATCAAAGCAAATTCCCAGATATATTTTGGTCTAGTATCTGTGTGAGATCTCATGTCCTGTAGCACTGCTATGCTCTAGAAGAAGAGAAGAAATAATCATTAAGTCCCAGGCAAATCTTTTGCAGAAACTTTAATATAAAAGGCAAACAATAATATCTTCCATTCAATTTTCACATGCAGTTTTCAGAGTAGGCACTTGGCAAGTGGTATTCCCAATAAAGCAGGAGCTACTATTATATCCCACCATTTCATGTAAGGGTAATTTGAAATGCACCCACAGCTTCAGGCTTGAAGTTTCTACCCAAAACAGAAATTGCATGTTAAATGTTAAGAGAGTAGATGATTAGTGCTAAAGGTCCCTTCTCCTATATCCTTTGCTCCATACCTCAGCAACTGAAGTATTCAGTGTATTAGATGGAGGAAAAACCAGTCCTGGCTATCATCTATCTATTCGTGTGGGCTCAGGTCATAATATTTCCATAGGTCTCATCAACTATGGTGGAACTGACTAGCAGACGCTCTGTTTATCAATAGCCATCCGATATTACAAGTTCAGTGCTAATGCCGGAAATTAATTTCTACCCCATACTCTGTTTGCTCTTTTTTTTGAAATTAGATTAATTTGCAAATGTATATTTCAGTAAACCAACAATATACATTAGGATGTATTTTATTTGAGAACAAGTTACATAATATGTAATAATATAAAGATAAGTAATATACAAAATATTATTGACCATTATTTCGTACTAAAATATATTTTGTAGTTATATAATCTTTTCAGGAAAAATGTGCATATCAAGCCAAACAAAATGACTAAAGATAAATTAAAGCCATTTAAAATATAACTTCAGTATAGTTTTACATTTTTGCAACATATTAATTCATCCTGTTAACTCCTCTCATAGCCTGGTAACAGATGAGTCTTTAGTAGATTAATCGCCAATTAAAGTATGAATGGACAACTGAGACAATCAGCAGTTTCAACTCAGGATTAAGTTAAAAGAGACAGCTTGGGCATTGTGCCAGGACTGAGCTTTGCATTCCAAAATTTTGCGGAGTGATAAATTTACTGGAAATGAAACTGGTAGAAACAAATGGAACTTCTGAACAAGAGAGACAGTGTTGCTGTAATACAATTACTTCATGTGACCTGGAAGCTGGTTTGTTTTTCCATTCTTTCTTAGAAGTGATATTACTCTCTTTGTAGCAGGTAGGTATTAAATCACAAATGTATTTCCACATTGGGCCCTACTTCAGTTTTGATATTGCCACAAAGTCAGGAGGTTGTAGTTGTTACTGCTGGATTGAAATACACACTGTAACTTTCTGGCTCCCCAGCGTTGTCAATTTTGAGGTTTCCCAAAAATGCACTGGGGAATCCCTCTGGGAAGTTCCCAGGTAAGGGTTTACATGGTAATTGTCCAGAAGCACCAACTTTCCCTGGACAACTATGCCATGCTAGGAACCATCCAACAAAGTGACTTCAGATGGTTCTGCCAGGTTTCGCTAATAGTTACTTTGAAAAAATTTGAAGAATTAAAACTACCTTAACTTCAACATAACTACTGAATGCCTGACAGAATCCCTCACTCCATTGCCCCCATTTCCTGCCCCAAGTAGCACTCCCACTCTCCCATGATATTCTCCCCCCACATATCCCACCCCTGCCAAGACTCGACCTGAATTAACCTGGTCGCACTCCACCCCTTCCTATCTGATCAGAACAGCTGGAACACACCCCACTGACCCAAACTCACCTGTCCTGGCTGGACACTGCCCCTCCCCCCCAAACCTGACTGACTGGACCATCGCCCCCCCCCCCCCCCCCCCCCCACCCCCACCCCATCCACCTGACTCAGATCAACAGCTAGTGATGTAAAAAAGTGGTATATCCTCCTTTGCTCTGTTTCTTTTGAACTCTGCTGCTGAACTCTAGGTCCCTATGCATTGCCTGAATCTCACCTGATCTGTGTCTGGAAGATTGGGCAACACAGGCACTTAAGAAATTTAGCAAGAATAAATGAATGTACAGTGACAATCTAATGCCGATTGTCACTCTGAGGAAGTTGTGGTCCTTAGTCACAGCTAATACTCCAATGCAATACTAGGAAGAATATTAAAACATCATTGCTGTGTTACCCTTTGTTCTGGTAGCTCTAAGAGATCCCGTAGTATATTAGTTACGCTGCCAGTTTTAATATGCCGCATTTATCACTATTCTTTGTTTTCTGTCCATTAACCTTTCTTATATTCATGCTAGTATATTACCCCCAACTCCATCCTGTGGATTAAACATGTGTGAGTTATTTAATCAAACGCCTTTTAGAAATCAAGTATATTACATCTATTGGTTCCCTTTATCTACCCTATGACTTACATTCTCAAAGAACACTAATATATTTATCTAGCACCAAGATAGGGAACTTAAGCACGAAGGAAATGCACAAGAGAGATTTCTTGAATTTTTGTATGGGATACTGGATGGTTTGTTTGATAAAGTTGATTTAGAGCACCCATTTCATGGTGGTTTTTATCTCAGCTTCAAATCAAGAGGTTTTTTTGATAATACATAGCAGAAGGGTGGGAATGTTTGGGACTATAATCGAACAGGGAATTCAGATTCTGGTTTACTGCTGTCAAAGTCTGATAACCTGATCATAAACACTTGGTCAAAAAGGGATAAGTGGTTTACCATTTCTACCCCCCTGCCTCCCTATCTTCTTGTTCCTGCAGTTTGTCTTCTTCCTCATACATCTCATTCTCAGCTATTCATTGTTTACCTGGTGGTATGAGCTGTGCCCTCATGATGGTGAAATTGTGCAGAATGCAGCAGACCATGGCAAACTAGTTCCACCATTGTGTTGCTAAGTTCCTCAAGAGTGCTCCAGACAGTTGAAGCATGAGTACCCCAATGATTTGCCCAATAATATCCTATGTGACCGCATGTTTCTAAACCAGTTCGTGTTGCCGATGTGGGTATGGCTTGTCTACCAGAATCAGGAGCAGATGATCAGCAGACTACTCTGGAAACCCAATAGCAGCTGTCTGTCTCTTGTGGTAACTCAAATGTTGATGGTATATCTGACTGATACAGAATAATGGCATCATGATAACTGCCAGGATACTAATCTTCTTGTTTGTTAGGGACCAAATCAGAAACTCCAGGGTATATTATACAGCTGGCCTAGACCCTAGCTTTTTCTTTTGATTCTGACATTAGGCTGAGCATAAGGTATTCCGGTCCACGAATGATTCAGTTTACCCACTGGGAAGTTGTTATTAAAACAAACTTTATTTTTACAAACACAGAATATAACAAAAAGAATTGGCATAACTTTTATCAATTATAATACTTAAATATGACGAAGTATAATTCTTAACTAGCAATCTTTATTGTTCCAATGCAAGCAAATTTCCCACAGACATAAATCCCCTTTCCAGAACCAATTAGTACCAAAACAAAAACCAATATGCTCATGTGGATTCTAGATTTCTAATCTTTTAACACTTCTGGAGAGAGATCCAAACTGACAACTTGGGCAGGATTTTCCACAGCACTGTCTTGAGGTCAATGGATTTTGCCATGGTTTCACCATGGGATGGTAAAATTCCAATGCTGTCTTTGAATTCTCATGCTGCAACCTCCAGTGAAAGTTCCTCTCCCAAACAGCAGACTCTCAGAGAAAGAGACATATTTCCAGGCAGGTTCCAATCTCTAAATCTAGAGAGAGGCAGAGAAAGTGACTTTTCTCTAAAGTTCCCAAACAACAGACTGCCCTTGATTTCTCTGATGCACATTGATTTCCCAAATGCACATTGTTGCTGTGATACATCTCTGAATTGCAAACAGCGTCTGCAGAGTAACGTGTGAAGTCATTGGCACCCTACAGTATGGGGGAGCCCACTATCCTGGCAACATTAACTGCACAATCTGCCTGCTTCTCTCTGGAAAGAAAAAGAAAACAAATGTCCCCCTCTCTTTGTGTGCAGCTCATCAGTCACCTTCCTTATGTAACAGCAGACAACAAACTGGAGATACCCCTGTTCCAACCTGGCTGGAACTTGGCACAAAGAAATTCATGGCCAAGCTCACCTTCGCAGCTACTTGCAGAATACCACTGCTGCTGAACACCCCCCCCCCCCCCCCCCCCCCCCCGCCGCCCCCGCACTGTGGACGCAGGCCTCCTTGCAATTGAGGGCAAGGGCATGTTTCAATGAGCACATTATTGGTAAAAATGTGGTCCCAGACATATTGTTCCAGCTGTGATTGAGGTATCAGAGCAGCATGGGTGGGTATGGCCAGCCTCTAAAAGCCCTTCTCTTCCCTATATGCTTTCTATTTATTCTTCCACTCATGCTGCAGCTACACAGGTTAGAAACAAAAGCAGTTGTGATTGGATACAAGTGAACTGAACAGAGCCTCAAACTAAACACCAAGGTCCTCACTATTTGCTAGTCCACCCCCTTGCACCTTAGCTGACACATCATTAAACATTTCTAGGAACCCAGCAGCTAGCAATCGAAATCAGCTAGTAATTAACCTATAAGTGGTTGAAGATTCCCTTAGAAAGCCTTCCTGCTACTGAATTCATATTTAGCTGTGTAAGGTTGAAAGAGGGTTTTAGTTGAAGCATTTCTGTTCAAAGTAGTACTAAATCATTCTTAGATGCTGACAGATGCCTGATCTACATTGTTCATAGCTCCTTGGCACTTACTGACCTACACAAAATGACACCAGGCATAGTTGCATAAGAATATATACTCACGTACACTTGCGACTTTGGATGCAAAACAGTGCCCTTTATACCCAAATTTTTAATTTTACTACTGAGTATTCTGTACTGGCTAGCTGGAGGTAATGATTTACCTGTAGGACTCTTGTGATATGTAGTACTTTTGCCAAAGTTGTTTCATAGGCCATTCTCCTCAGCATGATCCATTTCTTTATGCTTTCATTTTGCAAGTCAGTTAATATTTGTGAAGAATGGAGATTATGGTATCTGCATGCACAAATAAAAGTCTATAATTTCCTAACTGATTTAGGCACTGTTGAAAAACCCTCCTTGACACTGCAGTGTCCCTGAGATTGTGTTCCCAAACTCTTATCAGCCGGAAGTTAACATCTTTCTGGCTTCCACTGAGTAATATTATTTTCCAATTCCAGCAACTTATCCTCATCTACTCATCTAGGCTGTCTGTATTGCGTGATTTTTATCTTACCTGATGACTGCAAATTATAGGTTGTATTGCAGAATTGGCAATTTCTGTTGATATACCCGAAGTAGGTAGCTCTGATGTTTATTTTGTCCTTATCTCTTTAGCCCTTTACTAAAAATCTTTACTAGTATAAGCAGCCAGTGAAACAAAGAAATGTAAGTTATAGTATAGTCATAGCTGATCTTTGGTCTCAGCTCCACTTGCATGCTCACTCCCTTTTTCCCTAAGAGCCCAAAAATCTGTCTACCTGAGCCTTAAATATGCTCCACAGTGAAGAATTCACAACCCTCTGGGACAAAGAATTCCAAAGAATCACGACCCTTTAAATAAATTTATCCTCATCTCAGTCCTAAAATTTTCTAGAATCTAGGGAATTTTGGAAAAACCTAACCAGCACATTTACAATCTCTGTGGCTATCTATTTCAAAATCCTAGGATATAGACCATAACTATCCTGGGGATTTGTTGAATTTCAGCCCCTTAAATTTCTCCAGTAATTTTTCTGCGCTGATGTTAATTACCTGAAGATCCTCGCTCTTATCAATCCCTAGGTTACTCTTTATTTGTGGTATGCAAATGAGTTTCTTGCTGTGAATAAATATTTGCTCGATACCTCAGCCATTTCCTTATTTGGCATGATAATTTCCCCTGTCTATCTCTCTGAAGGACCACTATTTACTTTGTTTATTCTTCTTATATATTTGCATATGCTGTTACAATCTGTCTTTACATTCCCGTCTAATTTATTTGCATATTCTATTTTTTGCCTTCTTCATCTACTTGTTGGTGGTCCTTTGTTGATTCTAAAAAAAATTCCCAATGCTCAGGCTTACTACTATCCTTCTGCAACATGATACATCTCTTTTAATCTAATACCATCCTTTGTTTCCGTGTTGAGCCGTGGATGGATCTTTCTGGCAGAGTGTTGTCTTTTAATAGAATCTGTCTTTATTGGGAATATGAAGCAGGTTAGGCAACATCTGCAGAGAGAGAAAATACCGAGTTAACATTTCAGGTTTCCATTATAAGTATGAACATTGCTAGCATTTTCTGTTTTTATTTCAGATTTCCGGCATGCACAGTATTTTCCTTATGTCTCTTTGTTGAATATTTTGAATTGTTTATTTTAACATTTCCCATTGTTTATTTATTGCCATAATCTTTAATCCATTGAGCTGATCAAGCACAACCAGCTTTCTCTTCATCTCAATGAAATTCGCTTCCGTTCAGTTTAAGATTCTTGCTTTGCACTGTAGTGTGTTGCCCTCAAACCTGCTATGGAATAACGTGCTTTTTAACTTAATATCATTGGCAGGACCTGCATCCTCATCCTGCTTGGCAAATTTTAATGACCTGATCCTAGGAATTCCAGTGGGATCAATATTGAACTCAATGGGATCCCACTCTGATTGGGATCATTAGAATCTTAAGGCCTCACATTTTGTATTTGTGGTATTGTACTGAAACTAGCAGGATAGTAATTTTGCATGCCTTATTGTCCCTTGTTTTTATAGACGATGGATATGCAATGGATGTACGAGATCAATGGTTTGGATCCCCAATACACTCCTCCTAACATTCAGCACAGTAAAATCACCCACACTGACTTCCAGCACATCATTCCGGTACGACAACGTAACTTCATCCGAGAAAATCTCAAAGTGATAACAACTGCGGTATCCTCTCCTCTAAAAGGCGCTCCCCTGATTTCTAGAAAGAAAACAAGTAAAACAAAGTAAATGTGAAATAAGTTGCATTTCCTTGCACATCATTTTCTGAAGAATGTAGATTGTTTTATCTGTGCAAATAAAAGCCTATCATTCATAATTGATTTATATGAAGAAATTGATACATTTTTATGAATACAGTGATCTTGTCTGTGCTGATTTATTATATCTAATCCATTATATTTTTCCAATAAATCCTTTCAATGTAACCATCACCAATTCAAGCTATTTTGCTTTGAAAAATATCTGTGATCACTCACATTCTTATATAAAATATACCTGAGCGATATCTGAGCATTCTGTCTAATCTGTGTCATTTTCTGATGATGTATCCACCAGCTGCTCAGCAAAACCAATACATTTTGGCAGCATTTCTTATAATAGATGCCCATCTTCTAATTCAAATATCAGAAGATATAATTATTTATCAGCCTGTTAGCTAGTGCTATGACAAAATAACCAAATTTGGTATATTTTTCTCCATTCTCTGATGTTACCAAAATATTAAATGAGCATTGGGTGGCACGGTTAGTGTTGGTTAGCACTGCTGCCTCACAGTGCCAGGGACTAGAGTTTAATTCTCGGGTCACTGTTTGTGTGGAGTTTGCACATTCTCCCGGTATCTGTGTGGGTTTCCTTTGGATATTCTGATTTCCTCCCATTGTCCAAAGATGTGTGGATTAGGTTAATTGGCCATGGTAAGTTGGGGTGTTAGGGGATTAGCAGGGTAAATATGTGGGGTTACGGGAAAAGGGCCTATGGGGGACTGTGGTTGGTGCAGACTTGATAGGCCGAATGGCTTCCTTCTGCATTGTAGAGATTGTATGATTCTATGATGAAAAAGTGGGAAGCATACTTAGGGCTGTATCATTCTATGGTTCGATCACTAAATCTTACATAAAGTATACTGAAGAATTCTGATTAGAGTTGTATTTTTATTTTATATTCCATATTGCACTAACTGGTATATTTACTATAAAACATGCAATTGTTATTTATGTAAGGGAAAGACCCTTACATAGATTTGTATAGAAAATACAGCATAGAAGTAGACTGTTCAGTATCTCTTACTCTTTCTGTATAACCCTGATCTCTCATATGCTTATTCAACTTTCCTTTGAATACATCGATGCAATTCCCCTTAATCATTCCGGCCAGATTACCACATTCTTACCACTCTGTGGATAAAGACCTTTCTTCTGAATTCACCACTTGATTTCTTGGTTACGATCTTATATTAGTACTCTCTTGATTTACTTTATTCCCACTAGTGAAAAGAATCTGAATGCAATTATCTGTTTTTAACTAACTGTGATGAAGGGGGGGCTTTCGCAGGGTATATCCCACTGCTCAGCATGGTGGAAATTGTTCCTGATTCTGTGCCTGGAAGCTCATTAATTATGCACAGTTAAATCTTTGCAGCTGAGCCTGAGTGCTGATTTGTCTGCATCGCCATCCAAACACACACATATCCTCCTCTGGCCTATTGTTCTTGTGGATTCACAGAGATGTGTTCAAGCCTCAAGAAGAAAGCAGCACCCTCTTCAGCCAAGCCTATAGGCCTTAATCAGAGGAGCGTGAACAAATAGGAATGTGCTCGATCCCAGGAAAGTTCCAGAAAGCATACAGCCTCACTTCTCCAGCCTGGGACCTAATCATCCCATTCCAGACTCTGTGTGAATCCCCCGCCATTCATATATATAGTATCACTTTCATTCCTTGTTTGTCGTCATTTCAGTTACCCTTGCTGGGGCTCCAGTTTCCCTCTACTCTATCTACCCTCTGCCTTTCATCATTCTCTCTCCTCCACCTTGCAAAGCCTTCATACCCTTCTGATTCCTGTATACTCCCTTCCCCCCCATCCCATTGCATTGTCATCCTTCCCCCCTCTCCACTGTTTCCTCAACTGTTCCCCCTACCATCCCTTCCACCCCACAATATACTCTGCTCATAATGCTGATTTCTGAATAATCAGCCCTGTATGAGTACTGCTGCACATTGCTATCCTGGAAAACAGTGACATAGTAAGAAGTCTCACAACACCAGGTTAAAGTCCAAACTATTTATTTGATATAAACTCACAAGCTTTCGGGGTTTGCCCCTTCATCAGGTGAATGGGAAGTTCTGGCCTCAGAGAAAGCATATAACAGCGCACACAGTGACATGCCATGGAAGCAGACTTCCCCTACATCCCATTTCTCACTGGTCACAATATAATGGTGTCCTTGTGAATACAGAGACAAGCATCAGTATGAGACCAACACTACTGCCCCAGTAGTCCACTGACATGGAAACAAGATCGGCACCACATTGTAGCAAAAAGGCTATGTGTGTTACATTCATCTTGAAGTTGCAAGCAAGGTGAGGTTCTACCTGTGAACATCACTCTTTTTCAGACTAATGTGATTTCCTGCTGACGCGAAGCAAAATTTGAAGATGGCATTTGATTCCAGTGGGTGGCTCTTCTAATGAACATTCATGAGATGATAATTAATGCAAATTGCATACATGCCATGAGGCAGTGAGGTACCCAACCTGCCATTAACCCACCATTGAGAGAATTGCAAACTATTTTTACACGGGTGGGTTTCTGACTTTTTGCCACCTGTTAGATTCTCCACTCCCATCTGCCACAAAACTTACCACAGATATAACAGGAAAATTCAATTCTTTGTTTTTGCTCTAACAACAACTTTTATAAATTAAAGATCTCCAGAATACATTTCTTTAATTTTCTAAGTCTCTTTATCATCTCCTGTTGAGTATAAGTTTGCAGTTCCTTTATTATCCTTATTGATCCTGTTTGCACCTTCTCTTGTGCCTCTCTAACATTTTTAAAATAAAGCAACCAGAACTGCACTTGAAGTGTAGTCTCACAAAGCTCAATACAACTTCAGCATAACTTCTCAACATTTCAATTCTTTTCCTGCAGAGTTAAACCTCTATACTTGATTTTCTTTTGTTATGTCCTTGTTGACTTCTGTCGCAATTTTGAGTGATATTTTATTTTGTACTTATAGATCTCTCATCTTGTGCATCATTTAGATTCTTATTTTCCAAATAATATGACCTTATTTTTCTTACCAAAATGTAATAACCCCTTACATTATAATTTGCCAATCCTGAAGGTATTTTAATATCTTGTAATTAATTGCAGTCATCAATGTTGGCTATTCTTCCCCATCTAGTATCATCTGCAAATTTAGAAGTTTTTGTTTTTGATTCCAAAATTATTCTAAATTGTTAATATAAATTGTGAATAGTATCCCCAGCATTAATCTTGGTGGTGCCCAACTTCCCATCTTCTACCACTCTGAATAACTACTCTTTATCCCTATTCTTTGCTTTCTGTCCTTCAGCTTTTAAGCTATACTAGTGGTTAAGTCCCAATCAGCTCCTCTGGAAAATAGAACATAGGAAAAAAAGAGATGTGTTCAAAATAGCTTGGATCTGCGGACAGAGGGGAGAAACACCACTTACTGAGAAGCGAATATGTGTAAATAATGGATTTAGCACGGAACTAGTAATTGAGCAATTTTGATTTAGTTGGGATACTATCACAAATCCTATTATTTCTGGCCTAATGTCTTTCATTCCAAACATTTTTTGAAAAACCAGGCAGAATATTCTCTCAGAAACAAAATCAGTGTGGAGCTGGACACCAGCCTGCCTCATAGCCACAGTGCACTGTAAGGGCAATCAATTGCCTAACAGTAGAACTTCCACTCCTTACTGGTGATGGTGTCTGTCCCTCAGGAGCTGGTAACTAATTGGATTGGATGGTAGGTTTCTCATTCTGCTCAGTGCCAGGAGGGCATTAATGGTCGCTGCTCAAACTGCAAGCATGCTCAAAATGAAGATCCATGGATTCCAGAGCAAGATTATTCCAGAGTCTTTGGCCGAGAAGGTTTATGCTGTTTAGGGAGGAGTTGTGAGGTGGGAAGAAATGGAAGAACTATCTTAGGGGGACTATCCCAGTGCACAAAGGGCATTGCCCTGAAGGTAGGACCATCCTTCTCCTTTCCTAAAGAGAGTCTGCTCACTCCCACCCAAATGCCACACCAAAACGTGGTGGCTCTGGCCACAACAGAACTAGATAAGTCTTGAATTCAATGGGAGGAAGAGAAGGAAAAAGAGGTTAAAGAAATTCATGAATTGAATAAAAACCTTTTTAACTGCATTTCAATATAATTAACAAAATTTAAGCAGCCAAAGTACGTTTTACTCAACAAAAATTAAAAGTGTGAATTAAAAATAATTTTGAATTTAAAGCAAATAAGGAGAATTTCTCATCTGAAGGTTGATTCATATCTTTGGTTGGTTAAAACTTTTTTCCAAGATGTGGGCATTAGCAGAGCTTGCAGGCATGAAAGAAAATGGAGATCATGCAAACAAAAAGTCTGTACAGATTTCCATTTCTCAGTTTACCCTCTCAATGGATGTAGGGGAGAGTCCCTAGTTGCTGTGAGCTTTACCAGTCCAGACATTACTGCCTTGGAAGAAAACCCTTTACTTCCAGCATTAGACCTTCATGTGCCCTTTCATGCGGCAAAATTAACATGTCAGTTTCCTTGAACATAGGAAACTTTCACTTCCTCTAATTACCTTTTCCATCTTTCTCAGCAAGTCCTGCCATCTTCTCATCATTGGCTTTCTCTCATTCCAGTGGAAAATTCCAAAATGGAGCCTGTTACTAATCATCTCGTAATTACCTGGCATGATCGAGGCTTCCCTTAATTTACAAATATTGTGATCTTCCAGGTGAGACCTTAACCCCTGAGGGATGCTATTTCTGAATTCCCCCATCAACATAATTCCCCTAGAGTTACCAAAGTCTATTCTGAAATGGTCCCTCTGTCTGTGGCTTTTAAGTGTGGTACTAGACAGACTGCAGTCATATTCTGATATCTGCTTTATATCTGTTTATTAGTATGACATGTAAACATGTGACAGAGTAGATATGTTGCTCATGGACATTTGTTTCCAGTTTCTTGCTCTAACATATGATTGACATATGATCAAAGATATATCATCCTCTATGTCAGACATTAGCAAATCCTATCTGTAACTCTTCACATGTTCCAATTCATTGACCTACACAACCTATTGAACACTGCTTCCTTTGCTCTGGCAAATTTGAACATAGGCTTGACCCATTCTCTTTCTCAAATTTTTAAATTCCTGTCTGTTGGCCTCTGGCACTACCTCATAATTATTGAGTACAGCAATCTTTACATTTTTATAATTACACAAGTGCTCCATTGAAAGATACCTCCAGAGTCTTCCCTACCAAAGCGCTTTGCAGGAGCATATCGTCCATTGCTCTTTTGGCCAAGTCAGAATTGGTGGCAATTTTCTCAAAAGACAAAATTTCCACAAATGTAAGTACTAAGTGAGAATTCTTCATCAAATCAAAAGTGAGAAGAGTTCTCACGGAGTCAGCCTCTGTTCTTCTTATCAACTTAAATTTGTACAATTGGAATTCATTTGAAGATATTTCATCTCTTCCTTTATCTTTTATTTTTCCCCTATTTCTTTCCATACATCTTCTGTCTCTTTCAAAATCATTTTTTTTTTATTCTTTTTCGATTTTGGCTGGTTGTCCTTATATAGATCCCGGAACAAGCAAGATACATTTGTATTTGTGGTTATTCAGATTAGGTTGTAGCCAAGTTTATTTACGTTTTTCATTTCTGTGTTAAAAAGGTGAAACATGGGTCTAATTTCATTGTACGGCGGTGACAGCAGGTCAAATGCCCTATACCTGCATTTCTAATGAGATTTTACAATCTTAAAGTGGTTAGGGAAGATAAAACAAACATGAGGTAGGAAAAGCTGCTATTGCCTAGTCGAAACTGTAGTTAATCCTCTTTATGATGAATATGAATTTTTAAAAGTCATTTTCAAATATTTTAATAACAATTACAAATTCCCCAAACATTTTAAAGTAATTATACTTGTCTTATTGTAACAGCTTCTATGTCAAAGATTATTACAATTTGAAATCTTAGGCTTCAAACTGGGGTCCTCTTAGAGAAAGTTGTTATCCAGCATAATGTAATGCACAAATATTGTGGGCAGAAGAAAGGAGTTTCGTGAGGAGGAGGGAACTAACTGTGATTTCACAGGAAACTTTAAAAAAATTTTTTCATGGGATGTGGGTGTCATCAGCAAGGCCATCATTTGTTGTCAATCCCTAATTGCCCTTGAACTGAGTGGCAGTTAAGAATCAACTGCATTGCTTTGCTCTGGAGTCACATGTAAGCCAGACCAGGTAAGCACAGTGTATTTCCTTCTTGAAATGTACTTGTACGACAATGGTTTCATCATTGGATCTTCACTTCCAAATTTTTATTAAATTCAAATCTCATATCTGATATGGTGGAACTCAAACCCAACTCTCCACAGAAATGCACAGGAATATTAGTCCAGTGACAGTACCACTATGCTACCCTCATCAAATATGGCAGTATCAACGTCAAGCATGCCAGCAGCTAATGTTCTAAAAGTCAAGAATTCATATGATTCACAAATTTATTGTGAAAAGAAAGAAATTCTTTTTTTTGAACAAAGAACAAAACAAAGAATTTATTTTGTACATTATGGAGCAAGCGACAGGATGTTAAAATCAAAGCTTAAAAACAATTGTGCCAACAAATGGAGTAATCCTCACTCCCCTCTCCAATACTTTGCTATTCAAAAAGGCTTTGCTTGCCAGAGGAAAGAAAAGCAGATGATGAAACAATTGAGGTTAATGATCACCCTAAAGAAGAGGGAGCAGCAGCTTTTGATACTGAGGGCAGCAGCAACAAAGATTTTGTGGTGACTTTGGTTAAGCTTAAATCACAGCTCAATATGTCCACTCTTCTTTTACACAAAGACCTTACACTCCTCTTGTTTGAAAAACAAAAAACCAACATGTCAGTGACACTTCAAAAGGGCATCAAAAGGCATAAAATCACCATTCATAAATCATGCTAAAGATGATTAAAAGTATTCACCAAGCATGTATACAAAAACTACTTGCCTGGTAGGCCTCTGATGGTTTTTCCAGCTTTCACATTCTAACACTTTACTCAAATAACATTTAAAGGCTAAGCATCTGAGATGTTGATAGCTTCTCATGGATATTGAGGTTCGTGGGGGTGGAGGGCTCTGGGGGGTGGTGGGGGGTGAAGATGATCCTTGCTTGTGACTACAAATGCTGAGGTGGATCACAACTTAAGACAATGTATTCTCCAACTCTTCGATACCTGGGTAGATGAGATTGGAAAGATAGGAAGGGGACAATGTCTGGAAATCTGAGATGCTGATGTCCTAAGTGAAAACTGTCTCTTCAATGTGTGGTTTCCAGCTTTGCCATCTGATCTGGTTACAAGATATTGGAGCTTCAAGTTACAAGATATTGGAGTGATATGTAAGAGAAAAGGTCTAATGCAATTGCTTCAAAACTAGACAGAGTGTTCAGTTTTTATCCTGGAATGTTTTCAGAGATCACAGAATTGAAGATCCAGAAGAAATCAATCAGCATCTAAGCTGTTGATGATCCCTTTAAGTAGCTTGAGAACTTTGCTGTTGAATTTATGTCTGTTGCACAAGGTTAAGAGAGGACAGTAACTGGACAGAAGCAAGATGGAAGCGCTCGTATCAAATCAGCATTGCATATTGATCGGTGTCAATGCTTTGCATACATCTGGCAGACATACACTGCACTGCGCTGCGCTAACTCCCTCATCATAATAGCATCCAGTGAATCCCAACCAAAATGTATGCACGTGCATCAGGTGTGTCATTTTGGTTTCCAAACAGGTCCATTAGTTCCCAAACAATATGACCAACCCAAATTTCGCGCTGAACAAGTCAATTCAGAGCCATAGTTTTTTTTAAATTCAATCCAGCACCTTTGTTTCATATATTTTTGGTGTTTGCTCAAATTTATAGCAGACTAATTAAATTCAATTATCATAATTTAACACAGTTGGATTGCAACTCTCAATCTGATACATTCTCCCCTTGTCTGTGCTCTGGTTTCCCCCCACAGTCTGAAGATTTGCAGGGGAAGTTAATTGGACATGTTAAATTGTCCTTTAGTGTCAAGGGAATTAACAGGGTAAAAATGTGGGGTTTAAGGGGATAGAGCCTGGATGGGATTGTGATCGGTGTAGGGTGGATGGACCAAATGGCCTCCTTCTGCACTGCAGTGATTCTATGAATCTCAGAGTTTTCAGTCATAGAATTATTGAATAATTTCAACACAGAAGGATGTCATTCATGCTGCTTGGAGTTCTCAGCTGTTCCCACTTCCTCACTCTTTCTACGTAGCCATGTTTTTTTTATCTCTTCAAAAGCTTATCAAGTTTCCCTTTGAAGGTATGCATTAAGATTTGAAAGACACTATTCCAAATTCCAGATGGATAGATTATCTTATTTGTATGTGGAAATGGTGCTGTATTGCATGAATGAATGAGAAGACACTTCTGGTGAATAATCAAAAATTCAGGTCAGTGTCTGCATTTCCTCAGTGTCAATCTGCAGCAATGTACTTAGAATTCCTTTTCCAGCTCAAGCTTTTCAACAATTGAATGTAATTTACTGCTTTAAATTAGATTGCAAGGAAAAATGGGATTGTGGATTTCATTGTTGGTACCTTCTGGTTTACTAGCATGCTGCTGCACTATATCTGAATACCTTAACTTATTGTATGAAATTGTATTTAAGTAAAATCATTTCGAACTAGTTGAAAAGTTGATGTTAATACTTACAATATTTTTATTAATTGATGTTTTTCTAACATTGAAATAAACATTCTGTGTGTCTGCAATAATACCATTAAATTGGTACCAGGCAGAGGAATACAGTTGAAGTTTGGAAGTACTTTTGTCTACATTCCCAGAGCAATAAGTGAGGAAGTTAAGATTCCGTCGACAAGGAATGGGAGATCAGTGCAGGACAATCCATGGCTCTTCTTTGTACCTCCTATGGAGGCTGTCAATGTGGTGTCTGCCTTCAAGAATTTTGAATCAGGATCCTCCCAACCTGCAGCGGGTGACTTGGGATGTCTTCACCAATTCAGCAACTGCCTTCTTGGATATGTGTGGGTTTGGGGACCTTTGTTGAAGGATCTGCAGCTTTCACAAGAGGGCCAGCCAACTCTATTTGAGCAGGCAGGATAGCTTCCAAGCAGAACTCCCAGCAATAGCATAATTCATTTTCCCACTGACAGAAGCTCTTCGACTCAAAATGGCTAAATCATGACTGCTATCTGAAGATCTGCTGCTCTCCAGTTTGGAATAAGTAATCTTTTCTCTGATATTGCAGTGGTATTTTATGGAGAAAATTATATAGTTAACAACACTTATATTTATTAAAATCATGCACATTTTACTGGAAGAATGAAACACAATATGTCATAATTTCTCTTCCTTTGTTCATTTCCTCAGCAGTGACCAAGATTAAGTATATTATATATTAAATTGATGTGTTTGTTCTCCACCGCTATGCTTTATTACCCTCCAGGAAGTAATTATTTCACATCGTGGGTAGTCTGCTCCAAAACATTAACAAGCTGGGAGATTGAAGTCACTTTCTTAAATTTAAGATGATCTTCTAAATCAAAGAATTGCCAATTGTCATCTGTAACTTCTCGTTAAGATGGCTTTGTGTAATGGCAAAAAAGTGGGACTGAAATTTCTCACTGACAGAACACATTAAGGGCAATCTTACCATTGCATCTTGCTGACCGATGAATGGGACAACTGATAAGATTGCACAAGAGCCGAGAAAGCAGGTTTGTGCTCAATTTCTCACCTCTTATGATCTTACCGGAACCAGATATCTGGCATGATCAGCGGATTATTTAAATGACATTGTAATATAAATTAAGTGATTTGTGAGCCAGGGACCACAGCTGGTCCCCAGCAATGGGAAACAGACGTAATTTAATTTTGATTTGATTTATTGATGTTACATGTATTAACATGCAGTAAAAAGTGTTATTTCTTGCGTGTTATACAGACAAAGCATGTCATTCATAGAGAAGGAAACGAGAGAGTGCAGAATGTAGTGTTACAGTCATAGCTAGGGCGTAGAACAAGATCTACTTAATGCAAGGTAGGTCCATTCAAATGTCTGATGGCAGCAGGGAAGAAATTGTTCTTGAGTCGGTTGATATGTGACCTCAGTTTGTATCTTTTTTCTGATGGAAGCAGGTGGAAGAGAGAATGTCTGGGGTGCGTAGGGTCCTTAATTATGCTGGCTGCTTTGCCGAGGCAGTGGGAAGTGTAGACTAAGTCAATGGATGGAAGGCTGTTTTGCGTGATGGGTTGGGCTGCATTCATAACCTCTTGTAGTTTTTTGTAGTCTTAGACAGAGCAGGAGCTATACCAAGCTGTGATACATCCAAAAAAATGCTTTCTATGGTGTATCCGTAAAAGTTGGGAGTCATAACTGACATGACAAATTTCCTTCGTCTTCTGAAAAAGTAAAGGCTTTGGTGGTTTTCCTTCAGTGTAATGTCATAAGAATATAAGAACTAGGAGCAGGAGTAGGCCATCTGGCCCCTCGAGTCTGCTCCCCATTCAATAAGATCATGGCTGATCTTTTCGTGGACTCAGTTCCACTTACCCGCCTGCTCACATAACCCTTAATTCCTTTACTGTTCAAAAATGTATCTATCCTTGCCTTAAAAACATTCAATGAGGTAGCCTCAACTGCTTCACTGAGCAGGGAGTTCCACTGATAATTCCACAGTGTCAGTGTGGGGGGACCAGGACTGGTTGTTGGTGATTGGACACCTAAGAACTTGAAGCTTTCAACCTTTCATACCCATTGATGAAGACAGAATCATGTTTTCTGTTATGCTTCCTAGAGTCAATGACTATCTCCTTTGTTTTGTTGACATTGAGGGTGAGATTATTGTTGTTGCACCAGTTCACCAGATTCTCTATTTCATTCCTGTACTCTGTCTTATCATTGTTTGAGATCTGATTCACTACTGTCGTGTCATCAGCAAACTTGAAAATCAAATTGGAGTGGAATTTGGCCGCATAGTCATAGGTGAATAAGGAGTACAGTAGGGGGCTGAGAATACAGCCTTATGGGACACCGGTGTTGAGGATGATCATGGAGGAGGTGTTGTTGCCTACCCTTACTGATTGTGATCTGTGCGTTAGAAAGCTCAGGATCCAGTTGCAGAGGGAGGTGCTGAGGCTCAAGCCACAGAGTTTGGAGATGAGTTTTGTGGGAATAATGGTGTTGAAAGCTGAGGTGTAATCAATAAATAGAAGTCTGACATAGGTGTCCTTCTTATTTAGGTGTTCCAGGATTGAGTACAGGGCCAGGGAGATGGCATCTGCTGTGTACCTATTGCGGCAATAGGCAAACTGTAGTAGATCCAGGTAGTCTGGGAGGCTGGAATTGACTTGTGACCTTGCTGGAAGAAGTGGAGCCATTGCAGCCCCCCACGATGTCAAAGGCAGGGGGAATGGTGCCCCTTGGATAGTATCAACCTGGCACCCTGGCAGTGGCAGCCTGGCAGTGCTCACTAGACACTAGGCAGACCCAAGGGGCCAAGGCAATTTGTGGTGGGAAGGGCCTCTGCAGATCTGCGATTGTTGGGCAGAGGGAGGCGATCTGCAATCAGTGGTGGGAAGGGGGGGGGGTGGTCAGAAACTACACTGCATTGTGATTGGTGGAGGAGGGGTCAGAGGCTATACAATGGTCTCTATTTCTCTCAGCCGGCATTGTGGTGATTTAAGCACTGCTTTTTGAAACTTTTTTTGCTCTAAGTGCAAAACATCGCAGATTTGGACTTACTCAAATAAAGAATTAGAAATGTTCTGGTTTTCATGCTCGTTCTGGGCTTAGAATATTTTCCATAAGATCTATGGACATAGAACAATTTAAATAATTAGTCTTGTTTTTAAAAAAGGATACAAACATACAGAATGAAATGCAGGCAGTGCTCACTCCTCTAATATTAGTGGGTTCCTGAAAAATGTGTCTTAAATCAAAACGTCGTTAGAAGGGACCAATTTTCCCATAAGAACAATGTTATAAATGAGGGATTCATTCCTGAACCAACGCCAAAGACTCTATTTTCGACAAAATAATGCAGAAATCTGTATAAAAACAAATTACTGTGGATGCTGGAATCTGAAACTAGAAGAGAAAATGCTGGAAAATCTCAGCAGGTCTGGCAGCATTTGTAACGAGAGAAAAGAGCTCACATTTCAAGTCTAGATGACCCTTTGTCAAAGCTAAAAGGCATAGAAAGTGGGAGATATTTATACAGCAGGATGAGGAAATGAAGGATGAGTCATAGCTACAGAAACCAAGGGAAATGACTGCTAATGACAGTCCATAGAGAGAATAAAAGGTGTGAATGGCCAAACAGCAGAGGAGCTAAAATTAGAGGGTAAGCTGTGATAAATGAAGATGTTGAAAGCCAAGAAACTTTAAATTTTAAGAAAGAGCTTTAAAAAACAAAGGCACCAAGTTCTGTTCTACAAATATGTATTGAACTATAATCGAATATCGATGTACGTATACAGTATAAACACCAACAACATAACGTCACAAAGTTGCAATTGACATGGCCACTGTACCATCAACTTAATAAATCAATTGATTAAAAATCAACATTGCAAAGGCTGGCGCAGTGGCACAGTTAGCACTGTTGCTTCACAATATCAGGGACCTAGGTTCCATTCCATTATCTGCGTAGTATGCACATTCTCCCCATGTCTACATGGGTTTCCTCTGCGTGCTCCCATTTCCTTTCACACTCCAAAGATGGGGAAGTTAGGTGGATTTGCTCCTTAGTGTCCCTAGATCTGTAGATTATGGGATGAGTAGGGTAAATACATTGAGTTACAGGGATAGGGCCTGGAGGGATGCTGTATCAGAGAGTTAGTGCATACTCAAAAAACCGAATGGCCTCCTGCACAAAAGGGATTTATTCTATAATCCCTTTATAGATTATAGCTCAACAGCTCAACAGGAAATGTTGATGCATTTTTAGTTAATTACTCTTGACATTGTTTTCAGCTTCATGGACTGGAGGATAGTGAATGTGGTCCCATTGTTTAAGAAGGGGAAGAGAGACCTTCCAGGGAATTATAGGCCAGTGAGTCTTACTTCTGTTGTGGGCAAGGTATTGGAGAGAATTATTAGGGATAGGATTTATAGTTATTTAGAGAGAAATGAATTGATTGGGGATAGTCAGCATGGTTTCGTGAAGGGTAGGTCATGCCTTACTAACCTCATTGAGTTTTTTGAGAAAGTGACCAGAGAGGTGGATGGGGGTAAGGCGGTTGATGTAGTATATATGGACTTTAGTAAGGCTTTTGATAAGGTGGCCCATGGAAGACTTCTACAGAAAATGCAGATGTGTGGAATAGAGGGTGATTTAGCTAATTGGATTAGGAATTGGCTGGCAGATAGAAGACAGAGGGTGGTGGTTGATGGGAGATATTCATCGTGGAGTTCGGTGACGAGTGGTGTGCCTCAGGGGTCTGTTTTGGGGCCCCTGCTGTTTGTAATTTTTATAAATGATCTGGATGAGGGTATTGAAGGATGGATTAGTAAATTTGCAGATGACACTAAAGTCGGTGGAGTGGTAGATAGTGAAGAGGGGTGTTATAGTTTGCAGAGTGACTTGGACAAGTTGCAGAGCTGGGCCGAGAGGTGGCAAATGGAGTTTAATGTGGAAAAGTGTGAGGTAATGCACTTTGGCAGGAACAATAAATGTGTAGAGTATAGGGCTAATGGTAGGGCTCTTAATAGTGTTGAGGAACAGAAGGATCTTGGTGTATGTGTCAATAGATCCCTGAAAGTAGGCAGTCAAATGGATAAAGTTGTTAAGAAGGCATATGGAGTCTTAGCTTTTATTGGTAGGGGGATTGAATTTAGGAGCCGCAGCATCATGTTGCAGCTGTACAAAACTCTAGTGCGGCCGCACTTGGAGTATTGTGTGCAGTTCTGGTCGCCACATTATAAGAAAGATGTGGAGGCATTGGAGAGGGTACAGAGGAGGTTTACCAGGATGTTGCCTGGTATGGAGGGCAGGTCCTATGAAGAGAGGTTGAAGGATTTGAGGTTGTTTTCGTTAGAAAGGAGGCGGCTAAGAGGGGATCTTATTGAAGCATATAAGATGATTAGAGGTTTGGATAGGGTGGACAGTGATAGCCTTTTTCCTAGGATGGAGAAAGCTAGCACGAGGGGACACAGCTTTAAATTAAGGGGTATGAGTTATAGGACGGATATCAGAGGTAGGTTCTTTACTCAAAGAGTGATTAGGGAGTGGAATGCCCTGCCTGCAGCTGTTGTAGATGCGCCAAGTTTGGTGGCGTTTAAGAGGTTAATTGATAAGTATATGGAAGAGAAGGGAATGGTTTAGTTTGGAGGGGCATTGCTTTTTATTTTGGTCGGCACAACATCGAAGGCCGAAGGGCCTGTTCTGTGCTGTAATGTTCTATGTTCTATGTTCTATCGTTACAGAGTGTTTCTATAGACAGGCACTGAGTCACCATACTAAGTTTGCCTTCACCTCCCAGTGCTGAAATTTATGAAATGTTTATGATTTGTGAAAATAGAAGAAGTCACAACCCTAGAAACTGATACATGGTGATGTAACCTTTCTAAATCTTAAATTCAAGCTTTTATGTTTAAGCTGAATATAAACATTTGATTTAGTTAATACTGAAGCATGTACAAATGAATATATTGCTTTATGTGCAACTGTGTTATTTAGTACTCTTTGGTAGCTTCGTGATTGCTAGAGCAATTTGAGGAGGCAATCCATGATTATTTCATGTAGCTATTAGTTATCCACCAACATGTTTTCCACCCTGCCCCCACCACCCTTGCTGCCCCATCATCCAATTTCAATTTTCCATCTATGGTAAATGCAGAGGATATAAAATACTTAACTGGCAGTGACCACTTTGAATCTTTACCACCTGATTCTGTGCTGGTGGTTTACTAAACCTAAATAGTTTATTAAGCCCACTGAAGTCTAAGTTAGATTTCAGGGAGATTGAGCTACATGGTTCCCCAAAAAAAAAACGACAAGAAGGGGAGTTAAGAAGCAAATAGAAATAAAACATTCTGGAGATGCTCAGCAGGTCTGGCAGCATCTGTGGAGTGAGAAACAAGTTAACATTCTAAGTGTGATCTTTCATCAGAATTTTTATTTCAGGTTTACAACTTCTACAAGCTTCTCCAGCTATTGTCTGAAGATGAAAAGTAGTTTACCAGACAAAGAAAGTTTAAGTGAGAGTAAATTTGCATTCCATTTTTAAAGGAATCCAAATGCATGACTTGATTCATTGTTGTGTAATTAATAATGTATGACTAATTGTAGAACTAAACAGACCATATTTATAATTCTGACAATTGACGTGTCAACTTAATAGATTCAAACCTGTTTATTGTTGACAAATTTTCCTTTGTTGTGCTCATTTTATTCTGATTGTACATGTTTGAACCTATGTTTGATTTGCCCAGAAGACTCTGCATTAGGACTTGCCACTAATGGAAACCATTCTGCTTTTTAACTTGTACCTCATAAAAGTTTATATTGAAATAATAATTAGCAGGAACACTCTACCATTCTTTTGTTCATAGAGTTGATCATCAATTTAAAAATACACACACACACGGACTCATTAAAAATCAGTAATTTTTCAACATTGTAAAGAATTAAATTCTATAACACACCTCAACTGCATTTTTAGGTCATTAATTTTATATTGTTCTCAGCTTCATGATTGCAGGCCACTTCTATTGGTAGCTTCTTGGTCACTATACTAAGTTTGCCTTTACTTGCCCAGTACTTAGGTACTTTATCACCCGGCCAATGAAGAGATGGAACCGGGAGAGGCTTTTGTCATTATATTTTAGATCATTTGATGTTCCTCGACTTTAGAAACAGTATGATAAAGACTATTAAACCATTAACTTACATTAAGCATGTTGTGCGTGTTATAATGATTTAAATGCACCAATTACTCAGACGGGATTAGGCAAACACTCTGTGGGTTCATTTATCAATTCTAGACATATGTGAACATGAATAGAGAGCTTGAGGACGTCAGAGCAATGTATGCCTGTGTTCTGCTCCAGGCTGAAATGAAATTGAGGCTGGATCATAAGGCATGTCCCTTAAATTGCTGGCATGTTGCTATCCCTTAAAGGCATATTGCATTGCTCTTTCTTTTGAAGACACTTCCAATGAAATATAACTAATTACATTATCATTACGTAAGTGTATAGGACTGATGAATATCTGAGTCTCTAAGGCATAGAGGTAACCTTCTGGTATGTCCAGATCTTGTAATGGTGAACTCACTGGAAGTTTCTTTGCTCAAAATGACCTGTGGAATTGCCATTCATCAATGTTGCTCTTGGCTACATTTTGCATCTTGTCCTCGAGGCAATAAGACTGCAGGATGGTTGAGGATCTGATTTGATCTGATTGGATTTAATTTGTCCTCAGTTGTGCCTCGCAGTTGTATCTTTGGTGCAATGACTTCATCGGACTTTGGTTCTGAACAAATCCTTACCATACCTTATATGGGATTCTGAATGTGAACTTGTCTCAACTTTAAACGTGGCAATTCTGCATCTGCATTTTTATCATATACATTGATTATTTTCTCTTGCAGTTTTACAAGTTGCTCTCTACTTTCTGACTGAGTGAATGGGTAAGAATAGATTGGAGTACACAGGTCTGCTAATCATGTGCTCTGCTGGTGATGGAATAGTTGCATTTAAAAGTGTCACTCTCATATATAACACTGCAACTTGTAGATATCGCTTAGTCTGTCTACATTCAAGAAATAGGGATTTCGCCGTGTGAATTATTTGTTCAGCTATGCTATTAAATCTAAGATGGTGAGGAGGAGATATAGTCTGATTAATGTTCCACTTCTCCTGAAATTGCTTACCAAAAGATTACAGACTGTTATTTGTAATGATCCTCGAGGCATACCAAAGAAACTAAAAGTTTAGAATGCATACAATAGTTGTGCTTGAGGTATTGTTACAATTGTCAAATAAAGAATGCTTTGTACACTAGTCAACAATGATGGCGAAATCAGTGCCATTGACATGAAACAGGTCAAATATAATTTTGGACCAAGGATGGGTAGAAATTGCATGTGGAATCAATGGTTCTTTGTGCTAATTCAGTGTACATTCTTGACATGCTTCACACTTCTTGCTGATGATTTCACTGCCACTGTTCAAACCCAACCAATAGACTGTCTTTCTTATGAGTCATCTCATCTGATCTATGCCCATGTGTGAGTGATGAAGTTGTTGATGAAAATCATATCACTAAAATTCTAATATAATGACCTGCCTGCTTTTAAAATAACTTCCCAAGAGATGCTTAGCTCATCCAACTAAATGGTCTCAAGTTCATGGACATGCTGATTTGAAACAAAATGTCAAGGTTCATCACATCACACATTAAGACTGTTCACCATGTCGTATCTGTGCTAAATATTTCTGCTATGCTGAGCTCTGTGTCATTTAGAAGGATACCACTGCTGCCACCATGTTGTGTGCTTTATATTCATACAAAGGCACCAATCAATCACAAGGGATTATGCAAACCCACTTATTAGCTCCATTTATTAATTCCAGGTCCATGTGAACATATAGACATATTAGAAAGCTTGAGGACATCAGAACTACGGAGCTGCTTGGTTATTCAATTCCAGGCTAAAGTGAAACTGAGATTGGATTATATGACACTCGCCCCTTAAAGTGAAAACATGTTGCTATCCCTTAAAGGCAAATTACAATGATAAACTGCCAAATTGATTAATTAAACATTAAGTGAACCATATGACTCTTAAACTGTAGATGTATAGTATTGTATTAACTGTTGAATAATTGAAAAATATCAAACTATAGCTGCTTTGCTAGACCTAAATGTGAGGCTGATACAAGATCCTGTGTATAGTATTCACTGTTGATCATTTATATATGGTCTTGTTGGCTATCAATGGCTATCCCTGATGGCTTCAGACACTACTCAATATGAACAACTGACCTCAAATATAAGAGAAAATTCCATTCTCTCAGTGGGTAGCAGCATTCTACTTGTGATTTTCTACTTATTAAATTTAATTGGTGGAATGCTATGGACTACCGACTGGGACTTGAGAAATTGACCTTTTATAAAATTTGATCAGGACCTAGGATCGTTAAACGTGTATATCTCCATTTCAAATAGAGCTGTATTTCAGTTCTATTAAAACCTGCTGAAAACTTAATGACCTGGATTCTCCTTCTGTTTGCAGGTTTTGATGGTTATAAAAGCGTTTTGGTATGTCCTGAAGTCCTGAAAGACGCAATATAAATGTCTATATTATATAAAACTCTTTCTTTTACACGATTTCATTACATCCATCAATTGCGGTGCACAATTAGGCCAGACACAGCTAGCTAAGTAGGTTGGCTGTCTTATCAATCTGTTAATTGCACTAGTCCATGATGGCTCTTCTTCTGTACAGTTCAAGGTTACCTATCAAACCTTACTGGAATTCTTTGCCCACCTGCCTGTTAAGATTGGGGAGATAGATTTGATTGCAACTGTGATTGATGTGCTGTTCCCACAGGGGCTGATATTGCAAGATCCTTGAAGGGAGCATTCTCAAAGATTGACTTGAATAAATGCTTAAAACGTCTCTGTGATAAGTCATTAATAGTATTAGTACTTCAATTTTTAACTATTAAAATATTGTGATAATTTAGTTATGTCTTCAAGTGAAGTTGTTAATTAAAACATGATTATACAACAAAGGCATGATTTCTGAAAGCAGGCTACCAAATAAAATTTGGAAAGATTGTGGAATCAATGCTATCAGATACTCTTGTTCCGCATCTGGAATAATTTACCTCAGTTTTATCTCCCAGCTTTGCCTTTTTCTGTTTAAAATATAAAAAATGATAAGATAAATACGAGAAAGTGTCAGATAGTTCATTCAAATTATTGGGTAGAAAGCAATTTTTATATATAATGGTCATTGATGTGCCTTTAAAATTTATAATAGTGTTAGCATTGGAGCCAATTTATAAAAATGAGATTGCTTTCATCTTAAAGCATTTGTGCCATTTGATCAAAATCAACATTAGTATATGTGGCAGGATAGGGAAGATTACTAACTCAAGGATGCCATTATTTCAAATACGTCGTATGGTCAGTGTTTTCATCACTGTGCAGTAGTGTGTATGCATTGTGATTAGCTAGCAAGTAAAATTTAATATAGACACATGTAAATTACTATAGATAGAAAGGAAAAATGGATAGCAGAACAATCAAAATTTTTACAGTTAAATTTGAAAGAAAATGAGGCGTGAATTTTATTGGACCTCCTCATGCTCCACCATTATAACTTTGGCCAGAATTTTGTACGATTTATTTGCTATAACTCCAGGCAAATTCACCTCCATTAGGATTTAATAGATTCAAGCTCAACACTCTCTGCACCTCCTAGGACAGTAGAATGCTAAACTACAGAAACTCAAATAGTACAAGTCATAAGACCATAAGATCTTAAGAATCAGGAGCACAAATAGGCCACTCAGCTCTTCAAGCCTACTCTGCCATTCAATAAGATCATGGTCCCAACTCTACTTTTCTACCTGTTTCCCTTCGACTTCCTTATCAATCAAAAAATCAGTCTACCAACCTTGGATATATATAATGACCCAAATTCCTTAGCTCTGTTAAAAAAAAATTAGGAAGACTATTGACCCTGAGAAAAGAAATTGCTCCTCATCTTCTTCTTAAATAAGAGATGCCTTATTTTTAAACTGTGCATCATGGTTCTAGATTTCTCCACAAGCAGAAATATCTAGTATCTATCCTGCTGGTCCCTTCAGAATCTTATACCTTTCAATATTGTCACCCTTCATTCTTCTGAACTCCAAAGGCCCAAACTGCTCAACCTTTCCTCCTGAGACAATCCCGTGAACCCAACGGTTCAACTACGGAATCTTTTCTGAACTGCTCCCAATGCAAGTACATCCCTTCTTAAGTAAAAAGACCAAAATTATATACACTACTTCAGATGTGTCTCACATTACTCTGAATAGCTGTAGCAAAACTTTCTGACATTTATCTCCCTTGCAATAAAGGTCAAAGAACTCATAATTAAGGTAAAAGAGAAAACGCTGGCAGCATCTGTAAGGAGAGAAAAGAACTGACGTTTCGAGTCCCAATGACCCTTTGACCAGCTTTGACAAAAGGTCATCTGGATTCAAAACATCAGCTCTTTTCTGTCCTTACAGCAGCTTTGACAAAGGGTCATCTGGACTCAAAATGTCAGCTCTTTTCTCTCATTACAGATGCCGCCAGACCTGCTGAAATTTTCCAGCATTTTCTCTTTTGGTTTCAGATTCAAGCATCCACAGTAATTTGCTTTTATCATAATTAAAGTTTATTTATTAGTCACAAGTAAGGCTTATATTAGCACTGTAATGGAATTACTGTGAAATTCCCTGAGCTATGCAGTGTTAAAATCAGATAAGACCTTGAGTATTCTGTCTAGTTATCATTACTGAGGCATGACAGGAACTTCAAGCCCACAGATGGTTAGCAGGCAACTTTCCACAGCTTCCTGCCAGCCTTCAATATAAATGGGCTGGAAGTCAGTTAACAGGTGTTGAAGTGAGGCCTAAGAGTCACAGTACCTCAGTCCCCCATTTTCACAGCATCAGCAGTTTCCAACGTGTCCTCCAAACCACATACCCAAACCTGCCTGAAAATAAAACCTTCCATTGTTCATAACTGTGCGGAAGTACATAATATATTCAGTATGAATTCAGCTGATGAAGCACAGGGGCATTTATAACATCACGATTGAATCAGACATCAAAATGATTGCTATATTCAGCACAAGTAAATGTTAACATCACTTGTTTATCTAAGTAATGTCTCCAAAAAGTCAGAAGGGTAGACAGTTGGTGCAAATCTAGCAGACTCTAGTTCACATTCTTCTCCAACTGTAAGACGCTCTGCATTGCCTCCTGGCCATTATGCAGCAGCCGTTCCCTTAAACAAAGAAGATAATATCAGAAATCTAGAAACTTCCCTAGGTTTAGTCAGATAGCCTTCAGGAAGAAGGGCACAAGCAAATGATTAATCTTATCCATTAAAGATCTATTAATGCTTGTCTCATAACAGGTTGAGTTTGCTCTGTGATTAGAAATAGTTTTGATACTGGTGTGCAATGCGTGATGATAAATGAGTACAGATTAAGTTTGGCAGATGTCCCTGCCTTATCCTACTGCTATGCAAAATAGTATGGCTTCTTTTTGCATAAATGCTGCCAGGGTCAATAGACTTGTCACTATTGCAAGAAACAATTATGAATGTATTTGTATTTTACAAGGCTTTTTTTTGTTGAAATTACTTTTAGTAACTATCATTGCTTTTTGACAGTTTCTTTGACAATTGCTCGGTGCAGAATAATTTATTTAACCAATAGCTGGTTAATAAAACTGAAATATTCAGTTGTATAGGAAAAAGACAAGATAATAAATGGAAGGTAATTAATGTAAGATATCAGAAACATGAAATGGGAGACCCTTTGTTTTTAAACTGTGACCTTCAGTACCAGTTCCTCTCACAAGGAGAAACAATCTCTCAGCATTCATCCTGCCAAGACTCCACAGGATCTTAAATTGTTTCAAATAGATCTCCTCTCAATCTTCTAAACTCCAATGTATACAGGCTCAGCCTTGTCTAATCTTTCCTCATAAGATAAACCCCTGGGCCCAGGTATCAATTGAGTGAATCTTCTCTGAATTGTTCAACAACATTTATATCCTTTCTTAAATAAGGTGACCAAAACAGTACACAGTACTCCAGATGTGTATCACCAACACTGTAAAAAGTTGCAAAACGGACCCACTTTATATTCCAATATTCCTTTCTAATAAACAACATCATTCCATTTATCTTCCCAATCACTTGCTGCACCCTGTGTACCTCAGAATTCTGCAATCTCTCTCCATTTAAATAACATACTGCTTATCTACTCATTCTGCCAAAATAAATACGTTCATATCATGTTTTCCCACATGATAATCCAACTGCCAAATTTTTTGCTCACACGTAAAGTTTATTTATTAGTTACAAGTAGGCTTATATTAACTCTACAATGAAGTTACTGTGAAAATCCCATCATCACCACGCTCTGATGTCTGTTTGGATACACTGACGGAGAGTTTAGCATAGCCAATTCACCTAACCTGCACAAGATGTGATCCAAGCCAGGAATTGAACCCAGGTCCCTAGTGCTGTGAGGCGACAGTGCTAACCATTGTGACACCATGCCGAATCTACGTAAGTCCCTTTGCAGACTCCTTATATCCTCTTCACACCTTTCATTCCTACCTATTTTTATATCACCAGCAAATTTAGCAACCATATATCCTATCATCCATGCCAATGATATACATTGTAAATAATTGCAGACAGAGCACTTAACCATGTACCACTCCATTCATTACAACTTGCCAACCACAAAAAATAATGCTTATTCTCTGTCTCCTGTCAACTAATCAGTCCTCTATCAATGCCATGAGCTCTTGTTTGGCATGGTATTCTTTAATGTGGCACTTCGTCAGACGCCTTGTGGAAATATAATTACAACACACCCACATGTTCTCCTTTATCTAAGTAGCTTGTTATTTCTTCAAAGAATTCCAGTAAATTAGACAAATATTTCACAAATATGTTGACTCTGTTTAATTGCATTGAGATTTTCTAAATGCCCGTTATAATTTCCTGATTAAAGATTAACAAATGCTGTGCTAACTGGCCTCTTTGTAGGACCTCGCTTCTGCAAATTGAATTCCTCATCTTCTGCATTACAAAAGTCACTGCACATCTGCTGAATTTTCACCACAAAAAATAGGAGTTGGGTCTGTTTTTGGGTCAGAATTCCAGTTCCAGTGGAAAGCTGATTAAATTTCAGATTTTCACAGGAGTGAGTCTTTAGATGATATGGAGAAGGAATCCTTCTCCAGTTGGAGCCAGTGAGGGTTGGACTGGAGCAGGATTAAATGAAATATGGGTCTGAGAAGTATGGAGCTCATGTGAGGGTCTGAATCGATTCAGGTACCCTTAATAGCCATCACTGAAGCTGCTAGTTGTCTTGAGGGAGACAACTGTGTTTGTAGCAAAGTCTTCACTGCACCAGAAGGAAACAATATCTCACATGGGACCTGGACACTTGTCAGCTGGGGCAGAGCAGCCACTTGTTTCATCAATACAGACCTGGATCTAATGTTGGAATGTGTGGAGGTTCTCTTAGCAGAAGGTGTAACAGGAGATCATCTCATTGTGTAGCAGGGGCATCCCTCTGTTCAGGGATATTCCCCAGGACCTCTTTATCTCTTCTCTTCCTGATCCTCCCTCAATGAGCTGTCACCTTCCAGGGCCTCACTGCCCTTGGGCTCCACACCTCCCTGGAGAGCCATGTTATGAAAAGTGCAATGACTGAGACCATTGCAGGAACATAGTGGAGGGCACTGTCATCCATATTCAGGCATTGGAATTGGGTACGCAGAAGCCCAGTGGCTCAGTGCTTGTTTTATGAGCAGGTGACATTCTTCATATTGTCTTAGTGGTTCTGTCTGGGGCTTGGATGGGGAGGTCAGTAGTCATTCCTTCAAGGGGTATCCTCTGTCTGCCAAAATCTGTCCACTTACTTAGGGGTTTAAAGGGAAGATTTGAGATTTCCTGGACTAGCAGGTATTCAAGGAATCATGGCAGCTTCCAGGAAGTGCATACATGAAAGAAGCTCTTGTGGTCACAAAACAAACTGAAAGTTAAGAGTGTGGAAACTCTTCTTCTTCATGGATCTCAATGGATGTTTCCTGGGTACCTTAATAGCCACATAGCTACAATCAGGGATATCCTGTACCTATAGTAGTGGTCTCCAACCTTTTTAAGTACACAATCACTTTTAACATCAATTTGCATCACAAGACTAACTCTTAAAAAATAGATTTTATGAAAACCTCCTAAAATACACTTTTGTACAACACTCACCTAATCTATCTGTGAATGCTATAAAGTCTCGGTCATAGTTTAAGATGGACTGTCTCATACAGTCCATCAGGTGGATGTCTGTGAGACAAGTGCGATACTTGGACTTGATTATTTTCATCTGGGAAAAAGCCACCTCACAGAGTTTTGTGGAACCAAACTAGGCCTTCACTTTGAACATGCACAATGTCAGAAGAGGGTACTTCTCTGTTTATATGTCCTGAAATGTTTTTGTTCCTTAACCTAGTTTTCAGCTCTCTGTCATTTTGCGTGGTGGTTATTTGTATGTCAAGTCCACTGCTGTGTTCAAACGTGCAGAAATGTTTATCAGTTCTCCAATGTCCACTTGAAGAAAAGAATTTGAGATAAAAGTAATAATTTCTTCAGCTTGTTTAACTCATGAAATTCTCTTTGGAATTATTTGTCCAATTTGTTTAGATGTTCATAGAATTTGTATTAATGGAACCCTTTCCATTTTCTTCAGATTTGGGAGGTGCTTATAATTTCACTCTTTATCTGGGAGCACCACAGACTCAGATTCAGTTTGAACACATGCACTACACTGATCATGCACAACAAGTCTCTTTCCCTTCTCTGCAATTCACAGTTCAGCTCATTCAATTTTGCACTAATGTCTGTAAGAATCATTGGGTCAAAAGTGCAGAAGGAGGCCGTTCAGCCCATCGAGTCTGCACCAACCACAATCCCACCCAGACCCTATCCCCATAATCCCATGAATTTATTCTACCTGGTCCTCTTGACACTTTAACAATTTAACATTGCCAATCCATCTAACTTGCACATCTTTGAAAAAAACCAGAGTACCCAGAGGAAACCTATACAGACACAGGGAGAATATGCAAACTCCACACAGACAGTCATCCAAACCGGGAATCAAACATGGGTCCCTGGTGCTCTGAGGCAGCATTGCTTGCCACTGTCCCACCCAGTGCCAAGTCTAGCAAGCGTACATTATCTGAGAGCTCACCTATACACCTCCTTTCTTGATTTAAGAAAGGTGACAATTTCAGGGAGTAGATTTAAAAATCTCTGGGGGATTTTTCCTCAACTTAATCACCTTACATCTGCATGAAGAATGAGCTCACCGTAGGTGGCATCAAGCTCATTGAGTAACGATTTGATCAACTGATGTTGCAGAGCTCTGAGTTGACAACAGGATCTTGATAACAATCTGGATCCTGACAACAATCATCATTCCATAAGAAAAGTCAATAACTTTGCCAGCTAGTGCTTGTTGGTGGAAAACACAGTGGTAACTGACAAAAGAGGGGAATTCAGAACCATTTCTGCAAAGTGCAACAAAGCCTGCACAGACAGCCAGCATTGACGGTGCACCATGAATTATGATAGAAACCAGTTTCTTGATCAGAATGTATTTTTCAGTCACACTTTTCAATTCATTGCAGACATCCTTGTCTCTTGTCCTCTCTATGAGTGGCAAAAGAATGAGGAGGTCCTCCTTTGTTGCTGCATCTTTGAATGCCATACAAATGAAAACAATTGGCTGGGCCACATCCATCATGTTTATTCACTCATCAAATTGCAGTGAGGAACATTCACAGCCTGATAAATCTTGGTGTATTTGCTGAGACACATCTTTGCACAATGATTCCAGCCTTCAGGCTATAGTTAAAACACCAAACGGTATTCTCTTGATGGTTGTCAGAAATTCACCTTTTTTTTAAAAAGTCTTTGAACAAGGTGTGGCAGCAATAATCACAACCTCTTGATAACTCACCATCAGTGAACAGTTTCTTATATTTTGTGAGCAGGTGGTTAATGCAAGAAGACATTCCTTTGCTAACCTTGCCTTTAGCCACAGATTTTGAAAAGAGTGACCATTGAGCTTTCAACATTCCTTCTAACTTCTCAACTTCCTTTGTCCAAATGATGCTTTTTAAAAAGAAATTTTCATGGAATTGTCTTGTGATGCCGTTCCAGACTATCTCTTTTACTCAAGGTTACACTCAGTTGATAAGTGAGACAAATGGTCTTGCTTTTGACATTTGTAAAATGAAATTTACTTGCCCATTCCTAGTGGAAATGGTAGGTTGTTGCTCTCTTGGATGTTGCTGGCTCCTTGCTCATTATTTTGTCTCCCCTCTGCTTAGTCCATGTTTTCGTGCCTGTGATTTAGCAATCAATTCACTCATTGTCACAAGGAGCCCGAGTTCTGTGCAATTTTGGTGGAGTTTGGCTGTTAATAAGCTGGTTCACACAAGAAGCTCAAATCCCATGGATTTTGTGGCAGTCAATGGCAAGCAACTTTTTGAGATCCTGATCGACTATTTGAAGGCTCTAATCCAGGGAAATCTTGAGATGGAGACAAAGCCCACAGTTCTCTGTCTTTGTGAGCTTTAAAGGAATGTGCTGTCCAGGCATCAGTGACCAACGGCATGCAGTGATTTACAGCCGTTTCTGAGATGCCACTGTGGTCTGCAGCAGAACCTTGGCAGGAACCAGCAGCAAAGAAGTTCAAGGTCACAGTTATTCTTATGACCACTGGCAGCCATGCTGGGAGACGAGATCTTCAGCGATGAGGGCACATTTGCCTGGATAGTCACAGTCTCCTGTGGTGCTGGTTCTTGGCCACCTCCAGATAGATCCATCTCTGGTGGATGAATCTTTGCTGAGGGTATTGTTGCCGTTGCTTTCTTTCACATTTTTTCTCTCCTGTGCCTTCCTGATCACCAGGGTCCTGTCCTTCCTGCGAAGGATGTTGCTCCCATCCCCATCACCTTGTGGCTTAAAATCTGACGGTTGTACTCCCTTTATCAGCTAAAGTTTGCCTTCTGAGAAGATGGCCACTCCATTGTTCTTGGCAGCCTTGCACCTGCAGTGCCTCATTGCCCTGATCGAGAGATGAATTCACGTTCTCTTTGCCATCTGCCCAGCATGCCTTTTCCCCACTTACTGGATAGGGTAGTGCCTTGGGGCAGAAAGCGTTTTAATGTGCCCTCTTTCCAAGGGGAGAGAGCAAAGAATGATAAGCTGCAAACATCTCCTAGCAGATGGCCTGTGATTGATCTCTGGGTAAATGTTTATAGTGGAATTAGGTTTTGTTACATTAAATAGATTGCCTACCTAAAATATAGCTATGCCTCAGCAGCAGAATAATGCATTCAGCATTATATGATGTGACACGAAAAAAAAGAGAGATTTACATCTGCACACTAGCTTGCATGACCTCAGGAGGAAGAACAAAGGTCAGTCTGGCACGTGCAGGGATGGGGGGGGGGGGGGTATAGTGGTGTGGTGGTGGAGTAGCCTGAAAATACTGGCAATACACAGTATCCATGCAGGTCTTTTGAAGCTGACAGCTTCTAAAAAAACCCTTCCATCACTTCAAATATTCCTTCCTTTCTCTTCAACAAGGTCAGAATGATCTTCTCAACAAGTTTAATTGGCCTCAATTGAGAGCAGAGCAGGATTCCCATCTTGTCGATCTCTGCACTCTTGTTGTTTGTTCCAAGCATGAGATTGGCACCTCGGTGCCAGTATTTTCAGGTTGCCCACCCACTCCAGTTCACCTCCACCTCCTGAGATCATGCAGGATAGTATACAAATGTAAGTCTCTTTTCTTTCATTGAGTTTTACTGTTGATCAGATAAAGAAAGGGAGCACCATGGCACAGTGGTTAGCATTGCTGCCCCACAGTGCCAGGGATCTACGCTCGATTTCTGGCTTTGGTCACTCTGTGGAGTTTGCACATTCTCTCAGTGTCTGTGTGGATTTCCTCCGGGTGCTCCATTTTCTCCCACAGTCCAAAGATGCGCAGGTCAGGTTGATTTGCCATGCTAAATTGACCCATGGTGTCGGGGGAACTAATAGGGTTAATATGTGCGGTTGTGGGGGGTCTAGGTGATATTGTTGTTGGTGAGGGCGTAATGGGCTGGATAGCCTCTCTCTGCACTGTAGGGATTCTATAAAAGGAAAAGAAATATCAATGTTTTTTTCTTAAAATATTCAAAATCATTTGTGTTATCACATTATATTTTCCTCCAAATTTTTAATATTTATTGATAAAAGTCAATAATTCCTCACTCTGCTGGTTAACAACATTTAGTTACTTAGGCAGAGGTTCAGTATCATTGCAGACAAGTCAAACAACAAGAAAAACTATTATCCACAGTGAGTAAATCTACATTCATTTAAATATCTACTTATTTTTGCCACATTTTCAAATAAATTTAAAAGCAGAAAATACTGAAAATACTCAGCAGGCTTGGCAGCCTGTGATAAGAGAGAAACAGAGTTAATGTTTAGGTCAATGTCCTCTTGTTAGAATTCAGGATGATGTTGATTCATGACAATTTAGTGACTTTGTTGGGCAACTTGTGAATTAACTAGTTTATGCAACAGATTCAGGACAAATTATCAAATGAATCCACAAAATAATCAGTAAATTCTGGATCAGGCAGTTTAGAGCAAAACCAATGTCCTTTATGTCCAACAATAATGCTAAAAGAAAGCTCTAATTTGGGAAGCATAAGACTCAGTTGGATTCATAAAGTTATTCTGTTTCATAGCTGGAATAGTTTGCACCTTCTTGGGTGGGTGTAGCACTCTAAGCTGAAACATCACTTCTTTTGTACTGTGGTTGAAATGAATACTATCTGCAGAAACACTGCAGATGTTTTTTTGGCAGCACCTTCAAAACGTGCAACTTCACCAAGGAGGCCAATTGTAACAAGTGCGTGGGAACATGATCACAACAAACATTCATGTAAGTCACACAATATCCTGACCTAGGTGCATATGATCCCAAATGATTGCTGAGTCAAAACATTTTGAAGTACTCAACTATGGGAAAAAATCCACCACATAATTGCACTGGTACAAGAAGAATGTTCGCCACAGCCCTCTCAAGGGGAACAAAGCTGGCAATAAATACACGGTTTGTGATGGAAGGACACATTCTGAGAAAGAGTTAAAAATAAGATCGAAAAACATGTTCACAGATCATCTGTTGACTTAACTTAAAATTTACTGTAATGCATTACAAATACAATATTTATAAGTATTTAATTGGGACTCATTCATTTATTCATTCATGGGACATGGACGTTGCTGTCTGGTCAGCATTTATTGCACACCTGTAGTTGCTCTTGAGAAGGTGATAGCTAGCTGTCTACTTGAATCGTTGCATTCCGTATGCTGTGGGTTGACCCACAATAACGTTAGGGAGAGAATTCCAGGATTTTGACCCAGCGACTGCAAAGGAACGGCGATATATTATCAAATCAGGATGGTGAATGTCTTGGAGAGGAGCTGAGAATAGGTTTGAATTTATTCCTGGAAAATGAAATTTCCATTTAAGAGACAGTATAAAACATAACTATGGAAGGGGTTTTCAGCTGTTTTAAAAATTAAGTGGGGGAATTTTAATGCAGTCTAGATTATAAGTTATCCACTGAAAAAAATGCTTAGTTAAAGTTACATTTCATATGTTTGGGGACAGCAGAAGTGTTAAAACTTGAAATCTTGTTTCATGATTCTTCCAGTCAGTCACTGGAAATTCAAATGTAATGTCAAAAGTTATTGGTTTCTAAGAGGAGCAAATCAAAGGGACCCTTTGCGGGATTCAAATCCACATCCAGAGATGAATACGCTGGGGTTTACAGGACTTTAAATAACGAAGATTTCACATTGGCTTCTGCTGTAGTCAGTGAAAAGTTATCATGGCTGTGGTTATAGTGGAAGTATTTCTACGGAGAGAGAATTTGTCATTGAGTGCCTTGCAGCAGATTGCAAAGATAAATTTAAATGGGGATTTTAATAGGCCTTTAAAAGGGAGAAATTATTGAGGTATTGGTTCAACATCTAAACCTTGAAGGGAAAAAGACTACCCAAATAGAATGCAGATTGGGTTATCTAGGATTCAGCTGCAAATGAAACAGCTAGAATTTAAGAAACAAACAAATTAAGAGATTTGAGTTCTTTAAATTAATTAAAGAGAAAAAGAAAATATAATGTGAAGATTTGAATTAGAATGTATTGAGTCAGAGAAAAAGAAAGCCTTGAATTGGGAAAAAAAGAGGGAAGCCAGAAAGCATGAATTGGACAATGAAAGAAAGAGTATGCACAACAGGAAGTAGCAGAGAGACTTGACAACACATCAGCTTTAACTCTTGGGCTTGATTTGACCAGGAATATGTGCTTAGTGACTAAATTCAGTGAGGAAGGAATTGAAATGTATCATATACTTTGGGCAAAAAATTGTTACGAAGTTACAATGACCAAGAGAAACTTGAACAGTTTTACTATGACTGTTTTGGTAGAGAAAACGTTGGAGGTTTATTTGACTCTTTCAACTGAATTGTCTTTAGAAGTGTTGAGACTGCTGTGCTTAATGTGTATGTGCTTGTTCCAGAAGCTTACAAATTTTAGAAATCAGACTTTTGTGGAATTTTCTAGAGAAAAATGTTTGGTATTTCAGATGGTGTAGAACTATGAAACTTAAGCAAGATTTTGAAAATCTTAGAGACAGATATCATCAATGGAAGAATTTAAAAACAGTATCCCTTAGGCATAAGTTACCATGATGCTCCTCAGTTTAGTAAGAAGAATAAGGCAGGATTTTACAGCCTTGCTTAACCCAAGACCGAAAAATCCCGCCTGAGGTCAATTGACCTTCTTATTATCTGTCCCTCATCCGCTTCGATTCCGGTGGCAGTCAGGCTGATAGCGTTCTGGCGATACTGTGGGAGATAAGTACGATTTAAGGGGACCAATATGCTACTTCTGACATGGAAAGGGCATGTAAAAGCAAATTGCTGGAGATTAAAAATTAAGATGGTAACATTTGTAGGAATGTCTAGAGTTTTTTCCAGAAAGTTTTGTGCCAAGGAGTGAAGCATGTAACATATCAATACCATCTCATAAATTAACAGCAAATATAAATTGAAACATAAAAGATTATGAGAGTTTTTTTATTTGAGAGTGTAGTAATTGTAGTTTTGTTTGATAAAGGAATGAAAAGGATATTATTCTGAGAGAGATGCAGAGTCAATTCAATCTGTGAAGTTTGCAAAAACATGAATTTCTCCCCACATAGTTTCCCAAATAGCAATGTCTTCATACAGGGCATTGATACAAACTGTTTACATGATCTGTTGTTAAAATGAATTTAAATGGTGTTTTAGTCAGTAGTTCTATTATTGTGACTGGTGTCAAAATTGCCTATTAATGATGTTGACATCTTACAAAGAACAAAGAACAACACAGCACGGGAAACAGGCCCTTCGGCCTAACAAGCCCGCGCTGCCATTTTAACGTTCCCACTTCCACCCTTGACCCTTGTCTATGTTTACGGAAATTGGCATTGGAACCAAATTGGGGAGACAATTTAGGGACAATTTGTTTTGCCAATCAGCCTAAGAGCACATCTTTGGGGTGTGGGAGGAAACCGGAGCACCCGGAGAAAACCCAAACAAGCACAGGGAGAATGCACAAACTCCCACAGATACAGGCCCAAATCCCTTTATCTGCACAACAACAGTGATAGTTACTGAGCTGTCGTGTTGCCCATCAACTGGTCCAGTTTAAGCATACACTTACGACGTGAAACAATAGGCTACTCTCAAAAAATCCAAGAGCAGCCCTCTCATGACCCATCACGTATATGCCCCTTGTTGGACAACAAGGTGGACTGAAGTACCTTAGGATAAAAGAGAAATACATCAGTAACATGCACAACTTATACAATTCCCAGGAACGTCCCAAGGCTCATGATCCCTATTTAAATCAGTCTACTATATTCTTCCATCCCTATTTTGCTCATGTGCCCATCTAAGTATCTCTTAAATAACTCTAGCGTGCCTGCCTCCACCACTTTACTTAGCAGTGCGTTCCATACCCCCACAACCCTCTGTGTGAAAAACCTCCCTCTAACATCCAAATTATACCTTGCCCCCCTCACCCTAAGCCATGGCTCCTCGTGATATTTGATTCCAACCAAGGAAAAAGCTTACCACTGTTTACTTTCTCTATATCTTTCATAATCTTGTATACCTTTATTAGATCTCCTGTCAGTCTCCTTCTTTCTAAAGAAAACAGCCCCAATTTGCCTAACCCAGTCCTTTCATACCAGGCAGCATCTGCACTCCCTCCAGGGTCTCCACATCCTTCCGGCAGTAAGGCGACCAGAACTGGATGCAGTATTCCAAATGAGGTCTAACCAACGTTCTATACAACTGCAACATTAAATGCCAGCTCTTGTACTCTATACCCCTTCCTATAAAGGCTAGCATACCATAACCTTTCTCCACCTGTTCTGCCATCTTAGGGAAAGATATAGCTGAAAACTATGCAGATGTTCCACAAAATCCATTTAGTTGTTAAACATAAGTATGTGATATCAAAATCAATGAATTTGGAAAATTATAGGCTTGTCTCTGGATCTGTTGTAAAGAACAGTAGTTTGACTTGAATTGTCCAAAGAGTCAAAAACTCAGACTTCTGAAATTAAAAAGACACAGGCCAGAATTTTACATGACTAAGCTGGATGAATGTCCTACCCCGAAGTGCGTAAAATATTGCAAGAAGACATTGGGAGATCAGTGGATGCAAACCGGATGTGTGCCCAGTGAAGATTAAAGGACTAGTTAAGGCCATTAAAAGCCCAATCAACAGTGATTTTACACTGCCCATGCTATTTTAGCTCAGTGTACGGGAAAAATGTGTGCCATGGTGCAAAGGCCACCACTATACAAATGTTTAGTTGCAGAACTTGATTATTGAAGTTCCCTCAGCACCAGGCGCACCTTAGTTGGTCAACCAGCATAATGTCACATTAAAAATGCAATCTCAGGGAGGAGTGCATTTCAAGTCCGCTTCTGGCCAAACCAACCTTTGGCATGCACTGAGGGAAAAATTCAGTTAACTGAAACATCAGTCTGTCAACAAAGGGTGAAAAATAATTGAAAACAAATTGAAGCTTTCTGAATTAAACTTGCTGGCAGAATCTAAGCCCAGGTGTCAAAGTAGATTAGAACAACAGCATTCCAGGCTGGTGGAGAAGGAAAGAAAGACAGTGCTTTTTAAAAATAATGACTTGGCCACAACTAATGCTGACACTGCAAAATCACAAGGAAGAATTTGAGTTCCGGAACTGGCATTGAAACTTCAGAATGTTGAAGCTGTTGTTCTCATGAAGGAAGAATTGAACAAAATTCATACTGCATGAAACAAAGAATTTACAATAATTCATTAACTTTCTAGAAGAGTATCAAGACTTCCACTAATTTGACCTTTCTGGGATTCTGAAAGTAGTGAAGGAGAACTGTCATCTGACATTTAAACAGGAGAAGGGCAATTTAGTTTGCTTAGTTGTCTGAGACTTTTTTTTTAACAAACCTGGAGATTAAAACCCTACAGCCATGAAAGAGAATGAAGATCCAAAGTTAAACCGTGAGTGAAGTGTTCGCAGATTATGTTTGGAAGTCATAAATTGTTTATCTTTTTTTTCATTCATTTGTTCAAGGGATGTAGGGATTGCTAGTTATGCCAACATTTATTGCATGTTAGAAGGTGATACTAAGTCACTTCTTGAACTACGCAGTCACATGGAAGGTACAACTGTCATAGGATCATAGAAAAATCATAGAACAAGAAGGAGACTTGATGAGTTGCCACAGTGCATTTTGCAGATAATACATATTCTGTGTTGATGGTGGAGGGAATGAATGTTTAAAGTAGTGAAAAAGGTGGCAAAGGTAGCATGGTGGCACAGTGGCTAGCACTGCTGCTTCACAGCAGCAGGGACCTGGATTTGATTCCCAGCTTGAGTCACTGTCTATGTGGAGTTTGCACATTCTCCCGTATCTGCATCGATTTTCTTCGGGTGCTTTGGTTTCCTCTCAACTTAAAAGATGTGTGGGTTAGGTAGATTGGCCATGCTAAATTGTCCCTTAGTGTCAGGGGGAGTAGCTAGGGAAAATGTCTGGGGTTATGGGAATATGGACTGGGTGGGATTGTGGTCGATGTGGACTCAATGGGCCGAATGGCTTTCTTCTGCTCTATAGGCTTCTACGAACTTCTATGATAGGGTACTATCAAGCAGACTAATTTGTCCTGGATGGTGATGAGCTTCTTGAGTGTTGCTGGAATTTGTGTTGACAATGTAATATCCAATTCTAAAAATGAACTAAGGGAGATTTTGAATTGAACCCATATGAGAAGAGGAGTTGCTCATTTAGATTTACAGCTTACACCTAATGAAAAAGATAATGGGGATTGTCAGCAAGTAACAGTGTAATCCTTGACAAAGTTACTCAGACTGAACCAATTGTGTCATCTTTTAATCAAGAAAACTGGAAAAATGTACAAACTGCAGATTAAGAAGGATGATATGCTGCAATGCGTAACACAAAGTGAAACTGTTAGCAGTAAAGCAAATTCTTATTTATGTGAGAGAAAGAACTTCAAAGATTCATTTAAGTTAGACTTTAAATCCCAACTGAAACGTATGATTGATGGTGTCAGACTAATCTATTTGAGTGTTGATGTGAATTGTATACTGGTGAGATGGGACAACATGGGAGAAATTGATATATCTATTTAATACATTAGTTGTTGAAAATATGTAGAATCTTACATATGTAAAATCTTATAAGTTGTTGTATATTGGATAGTGTTTACTTAAACTCATCATCGGTAACTATGCCAGTGGTTTAGGGGTGAGATGTTACAATTATGAAGTTTTTAAGTTTGTTACATTTTGAACTGCCTGTTTAATTTAAGGTAAAATGGAATAATGAAGCAGGGTCCTGCTTAATGACAAGCAGGGTGACTTGGTTTAGATAGGGCAATGAGGCCTAGATGGATTTATTGGGAAGAAGATGCAACATGATCACAGATCACTTGACAATGACAAAGGAATCTATGATGACTCTGGATAAACTGATAGTCTCAATGTTTCACAGGAACGGTGTAAGCAATGTCTGGTTTTATAAATGGATACACTTTTAATTATATATTTAATTTCAAGCGAGAATGGAGATGGGGATCTAAATGATAGCTATTGAGCATTTCTATGTGGATACAAGGCCCATGTGAATAACATTGCCATGGAGATGGATTTTGGAAAGGAAAAAGCACACCAATGTCTTGTAATATTAAGTAATAGAGCTTTTCTTAAGATATCCTGACCTCAAAGACAGGTGACACTGTAAGAATCTGAGAGAGAGGAAGTGAGAATTAGTCAGCAAATCTTTATTGTTCATCATGCAGAATGTGGCTGGAAGCTTGATTTAAATGGGGTTGGATTATTTGACCATTTTTGGCTCCAGTCAGGAATTTCACGGTTAGCCCTTATCAAGAAAGTTAGGTCAGAGATTACATTTGATTAGATGTTTTCTGACTGGAAAAGGAAGAAAAAAGCAAGCCATTTGAATCGAGAATAGTTTTTGACTGACTCCTGGAGAATGAAATGTCCACAAAAGGGTTAGATTAAATTATAACAGGGAAGAGAATTGTTAGTCACTTAAAAAATTAAAATGGTGTAAAATTTCTGTAGTTTAGAATACAAGCTACCAACAAAACAATGTTGCTTTTAGTTTGTTTATACAGTAAATGTGTTAAAACTTGAAACATTGTTCTGCGATCCTTCTAGTCAGTCACTAGAAATGCAAATGTAGTTTTAAAAAGTTATCAGTCTTATGGGGATCGTAACAAATTGATGAGTAGACATTTTCAAAGACTATAACTTTTATTGCATACATTAAGCATGTCTCTTTATCAGTAGTAATTGATGTTTATTTAATTTGCATCATATATCATGACTAGAATGGTAAATATGATCCTTATTATAAACGTTGTTAATAAAAGCTGCTGAGTTTGGATACCAATAAAAATCAATTATTATTTATTGTGCTATGCATGATGATACTATTTCCATGAAAGACTTATAAAATTTCATGAAAATTATACCAAATTAAGAACAAATGCCACTGGATCAGAATAGAAAATAACATATTGGACCTTTTCTACAAAAATCACGTCAATTTAGAATTTATGTTCAACATTTGACAGTTTAACTAATATATAGCAGCAGTATTTACTATTTTAATTATGGTATTTTATTCAAGAAGCACATTCCCAGCCTAAAAGATTGGGTTATAGTGTAACTTACATGGAGAACTTAATTATGTAGATGAGGTAATCAGATTAAAAATATGTGACAATCATTTCACAGTAAAAATAAACAAAATTCAACTGATAAGGGGTGGGTAGGACTTTAAAAGGAATATAATATTGAATAAAAATTATATTTACATTGAAAAGCAATACACCATTCCTACAGTACAGCCACTGAAGCACATATAAAATACATAATTTAAGAATATTTGGTGAAGAAGTGAACCAAGGGCTGTGATCTGCATGTGATCTAATTATTTGGACTATAACTCACCATATGAAAAATGAATCAAAGTTTACATTTGTGTCCATGGTTTAATATCCAATACCAAATGTGATTGTGCATCATCCTACATAAGCTGCATCAATTAACATTGATCAAACCACTGATCAACATCAGCAGGACTGCAGTACAGCACTGATCACCATTTAACTTATAGACTCAGGCTTATCAAGGACTGAGAGGACACAAAATGCATTATTAAACAACTATTTAAATATGTTTCTTCTCAGTAAATAGGTAAATTATGATTCTGAATGTAATTATCACCAGCATTGCCATCATTTGATATCTGCATTTCAACATCTCATTAGCTGGGCCCAATTTAATTTGAGATCATTCGCTTCAGCATTACAGCAATACAGATTTAGCTGATCACAATTTAACATTATTTCAATATTTCAGTGTGTAGGGATATACTATGGAAACAGACCATAACCAAACTCTTCCCCTGTCAATTTATCTTTCTGGAAGCGTAATAAAAGAAAAATGTGTAACCTCCTTGACATAACTGTTCAAGGAATGGTTTCATTTTTATTCCTAAAGAGACTGTTTCCATCTCCAGATTATATCAATGATAACTCATATATGATTTCTCCATTATCAAATGATCATTTCTATTTCCTGCTGTTGCAATTTTTAACTGTTATACTATGTGTGTTAGAATCATACCATATTTTTCTACTGAGTTACCTGTTCGGTTACTCTCTCTGCATCTCTTTTTACCCCTGCCTGCTTAATGCTTCTAATATTCTTCTCATTTTTTTCCAACCATCTTGAGCTTCTGTTGCTAAGAAATGCAGAAAGGCATTTTTTAATATGGGTTTCCTATATTAAAAAAGAAGAAAGAAGAGGTCAATGAAATTATGGACCAAAAGTGTAACTTTTGTGGTAGGAAAGACAATGGAATTTTTACTCAAAGATGTAATCAGGAAATATCTAGAAACTGAAAATAAAATAAAGAGCAGTCGACTTAGATTTCAGCAGGAACTGTCTTGCATGGCAAAACTTATTGAGTTCTCTCAAATAAAACCAGAAAAGGAAGATCAGGGTAATGCATTAGGCCTACCAGGTATGGATATTCAAAAGATCTTTAATATGGTACTGAATGGAAGATCCATGAGTAAGGTCAAAACATGAGTCCAAGGATAGGTAGTAGAATAGATAGCAAGCAGGCCTCAATGGAAAACAGAGGGTGGAATTTAAAGATAGTTACTCAGATTGGCAAATAGTGGGAAATGGTGTTCTATGTGCATTATTTCTAGGACTATTATTTTGATTTGATTTGACTTATTATTGTCCCATGTATTATGCAGTGAAAACTATTGTATCTTGTGCGCTAGACGAAGCATAGTGTACATATAGAGAATAAAGGAGAGGGTGAAAATGTATTGTTACGACTATAGCTAAGGTGTAGAGAAGGATCAACTTAATGCGAGATAGATCCATTCAAAAGTATGATGGCAGCAAAGAAGAAGCTGTTCTTGTTATTCACCATTTGCATAAACGATTTGGTCCTCGGATACAGAAAACCATATATTGCAAGCAAAGCTGAAGCTAACCAGTGTCCTAGCATTCACATAGCCAGTGAAGGTAATATGACCTCAAATCTGCTTCTACATCCTTACATACAATCTGCAATATTTACCTGTGCATTGTGCCTTGGAGTAGTATGGTGGATCACCCTGCTTGAAGCCACCACATGTAGAACCACTTCCACTTCTGCAGCTAAAAAGAGGAGTTTTGGAGTACTGGATAATTCCATCACTTTCCTACAGAATTACTTTCATGCCTCTATATTAAGTTTGATTTTGCTATATTTTTGATTGTTAGTTCTTATCCTAAACACCTTCTATTTTAGCAATTCTGCCTCCAGACTAAATACAGCCCTTACAAAAACTATGGGCGGAATTCTCCCATGGTCCAGCCAGGGGGGTAGGATATGGAGGGACTTCAAAAATTGGATTTATGCCAATGTTAATTTTGTTGTGGGATCTTTTGTTGATGCTTGCCATGGTGAATCAGAAACCTCACCAGAGGCTAATGTGATGCTGATTTGCATCCCACTAACTGGCTGCAGATAAAGGCCAACCTGAAGCTTTCACACATGGCTGGTTCTCTGTGAGGTCATTGGGAAAACACAATAGGTTGTTCAGAAATTGGGACTCAGCTAAACAATGCATGGGGTTGCCTCCGGGGTTGTGATGGAGGCCACCAGCAATCCTGGAGTTGGAAACCCACAGCAGTGGGGCAGTGGAGGCGGGGGGAGTGGGGGGAGCATCTCCAGTTGGATTTTCCATCTTCAGTGTCATTGATCAGATTTATCATCTAGCCTTAGAGTCTTCCTTGAGATCCTTCTTCTTTTTCAGGAGGTCCATTTTCTTTCTACATTGGTGGGTCAGTGATGTTGGGTGAATTTTCATTACGGCACTTAGTATGATGGGCAGATCGTGGTTGTCCTGCCACAGGACATGGCACTAAACACCTGGGCACATAATTATTGAATTGGAAGAAAAGACATGGTTTCTGCCAGCCTCTGCAGCTGGAAACTCTCCATGTACCTGCCTCAGCCATGAGACTTAGGTCAGAATTCTCCCTCCTCACCACCCCTGCTACTGCTGCCAGCAAGAACAGAGAATTTGGCATTCAGCGAAAACCACATTCACTGCAGCAGGACCAGAGAATCCCAGCTGTGGCTGAGGTCAAAGAATTCTGGCCTAAGTCCCAGTTGGTAGAATTCTACCCTACAATAATAATTGCTCCCTTTTCTGCACACTTTATTTAAGTTATTGCATCTTCTTCAATTACCTCTCAACACACATTCAAAGCTGCACCTGGAGCGATGAATAATTATCATAATCGGCTAATCATGGAAAATTATTTGTAAGTACAACACTACACCACAGGTTAGCTTCACACATGGTGCCAGTCACTTGTTGCTAAGTTGCATTGATACAGAAAACTAGTCTTGGACAGAAGCTGATATAAACTGTGCTGAGAGAATATTTGGTTTGTTTCCTGGTTACATATTTGCTAAAACAAGGCTGTTAATTGTATCTCTCCCTTATTTACTGCCATAATTAAATTGCAACAGCCAGCTCCACAAGGTGTATAGATGATCCGGTATGTAATGAAAGTTATTTGGCTCTTGTCACATAATCGTGAAGATAGATCATTCAAGAGAATGTAATCACATTTTACAAAAATATTAAAGAATCCATGCCAACAGCTTGGAGGTGGAATGGCAAGGGTCTCATACTGAGCATTCCTACTCCATTCTGTTCTTCTTAAGATAAGTATGAGTGTCATCATCAATAAATATAAATCATACTCAGCCGTGGAAACCGTCCAACTTGAAGTATTAAAGTATTACAGGAGCTGCAGTTTATTGTACCGAACTAATACCATTTATAAATGATTTTAGGGAAACTCATTGATTTTGCGAGACCATATTGATGACAGTGGGTGCATCTGGGAAAATTGGGTAATCAGCCTCATTGGGCACCTAGCAATCTAATGTTTGATTTGGGGCATAAATTGGAATGCACTATTAGTGCATGTGACTACCTTTGTGCATTTAAAACCACATAAACATGATTTTTTTTTAACCGAATTTCCCACATGATGCCCACAATGTGAAACTGATCCAGAAGACTTGTGGAGAGGGACCAGGTCTTAATGAGAACTAATTTTGCTTCAGATGAATTTTTGAGGAAGGGTCACAGTGGCCTTTGCTGGTTTTTGCCCTAAACATTGGTTGCTGGCTGTTCTATTGGATTCATATTTTTGAGATTTATTGCCTTGACAACCCTTTGCTTCATTATTTTTGTTTATTTTATTTTGTTTATTTGTTCACAGGATGTGATTGTCTCTGACTAGGCACATTTACTGTCTATCTTTAATTGTCCTTGAGAAGGTGGTGCTGAGCTGCATTGTTGAACCATTGCAATCCAAAAAGTAGATACATTCAGTGCCATCAGAAAGGGAGTTCCAGGATTTTGAACCACCAACAGCGAACGAATGATGATATAGTTCCAAGTCCGGATGGTGTGTTACTTGGATAGCAGCTTGCATAGTGGTGTTTCCAAACTGCTCCTTTTAGATGATAGACATTGTGGGTTTGAAAGATACCCTATATCTAAGGAAGGATGTGCTGGCCTTGGAAAGGGTCCAGACGAGGTTCACAAGAATGATCCCTGGAATGAAGAGCTTGTCGTATGAGGAAAGGTTGAGGACTCTGGGTCTATACTCGTTGGAATCTAGAAGGATGCGGGAGGATATAGTTGAAACTTATAGGATATTGAGAGGCCTGGATGGAGTGGATGTGGAGAGGATGTTTCTACAAGTAGGAAAAACGAGAACCAGAGGGCACAACCTCAGACTAAAGGACGATCCTTTAAAACAGAGATGAGGAGGAATTTCTTCAGTCAGAAAGAGGTGAATCTGTAGAACTCTTTGCTACAGAAAGCTATGGAGGTCAGGTTATTGAGTGTCTTTAAGACAGAGATAGATAGCTTCCTGATTAATAAGGAGATCAGAGGTTATGTGGAAAAGGCAGGAGAATGGGGATGAGAAACGTATCAGCCATGATTGAATAGTGGAGCCGACTCAAGGGCCCAGTGGCCTAATTCTGCTCTTCTGTTTTATGGCTTTTGTTGTTGAAGAAACCTTGGTGAGTTGCTGCAGTGTCTCTCATAGATGGTATACACTGCTGCCACTGTGTGTCTGTTTAGGAGGGAGGGAGTATTTAAGGTGGTAATGGAATGTAATCAAGTGGGCTGCTTTGTCCTGGATGGTGTCAAGTTTCTCAACTTTGTTGGATCTGTACTCATCCAGGCAAGCGAACAGTATTCCATCGCACTCTTGATTTGCGCCTCACGGATGGTGGACTGGTACTGGGGAGTCAGGAGATGGGTATCCCTTTGTCAGTTTTGAATAGCTGAGGGAGAGAAACTTATTAAGTAAGAACACCTGCAGCATTTTGGCTACACTTGCCACTGCCCTGGCACCTATGTTTATGGATTTTCCACATGTACCTTTATATTATATTATATTATATTATATTACCTTCATATTATATGTATCTTTATGTGAGGGGATCTGTCTTCTGCACCTTCACTACCAACCACGTTTGATGGAGTTGGACCATTTACTGTACCATCAGGCTGATACAAGATCTGAACCAGGAGCAGTCCTTCATATCACAGCATCATGAAGTTTTCACGCTACCAGATCTTTCCAAGACAGCCAAGGACATTTGCCACATTAGGTAGTTTTGCAGCGCACATATGTATCAAATAATTAACTGCTGCTATATTTGGTGGATAGTAATATGTTTTTCTGAGCAATATGAAAATCAGCTATACAGGATTCTCTGTGCTAACTACTATGGAACCAAATAGGTTGGGAATTTATAGCCATTCCCAACGGTGACACCCCCGCAGTAAGTTCCCTGGTGGCAGAGGGTGCCCACAATGGGAAATCCCGTTGACAGCAGTGGGACTAGAGGATCACGTCACCATCTAATGGTGGGGGATCTCTGCTACCGCAAAACACACCACAACGGGGTGGGGACAGTACAGGATGGGGCGACAGGGGATGGTGCAGGGTTGGGGGGGGAACAGGGGATAGTGCAGGGTGGGGGGACGAGGGTGGATGGGGAATGGGGTAGGGGAGGGGATGTGTGGACAGGGGATGGTGCAGGGCACATTCCACCCATTGAAGATGCAACAGATAATTTGGGCCAATCAATGAAAATAGGCCTTTGCCTCCTTTTAAACAAATAATCTTAATCATATTTGGCTGTCAAGCTTCCATGTTCCTATAAAGACATTTCTTCCATGTATCTATCTAGACTAAACTTGAATGTTGTCATAGTTTCTGCCTCAACTACTAATTCTGAAAATGAATTCCAGAGCCTCACGACATTCTGTAGGTAAAGAAATTTCACTTGGCCTCATTTAAATGGTCTTCACTTAAATTAATTTAATCTTTTATCTATGGTCTTTTGTACAGATCCCTCAGCTACTGGAAACAGCCTGATTACACTTGTCTAAATCCTTTTATAATTTAAAAAATCTATTCTGTCACTCTATAACGTGCATTGTTCTATGAAAAAGGAGCCAGTTTTCCAAAGTACAAAATGTTGCTTATAACACCCAAATTGGCATCAAACTCTGCATGTTAATCTTTCAGCCTTGAAAAATAGAAGTGGTTCTGTGAAACTAATATTCATTAAATGCCACCTCACCACAGTCATCGTTATCCATATCAATAGCCATTATTTAGAAAATAGCTATGTTACACTCAGTTTGCTAAATATTACACTGCAATCTGGAGCTTTTCCCACTTTTCAGAGCATATCATGGAGCGTGATGACATCAGGGGCTGGAATTCGCTGGTGTAGCAGACTCCCCTGTCGCTGCCAGCGAGAAAATGGTGCGCAGCTAAACCTCCATTCACAGTAGCGGGATGGGAGAATTCCTGCTGTGGGCAACGTCATAAAATTCTGGATGCTGTTTACGATGTCAATGCGACAGTTAATGAAAATACCATTCGTGAGCAGATCAGAATTAAGGAACCCACTTGCATTATTTAAATGGAAATTTAAAAACAATTACATATTCACTGGAATAATACAGTCAGAAGGCAATAATACATCTTCAGTCTATGATAGGTGGGAAATCTGTTTTTAAGAACAGGCTTGTCTGGTTGGGTTTTACAACTAAAACTGAGACCAGAGTCACAGGGACTGTTTATTTCACTGGGCAGTTACATTTTGGATATTTTCTCTGGAGATGGCCTTTTCTCCTCTCAATAAAGGGGTTCTTTTTGCCATTCATTAATATTCTCCTGTCAGCAACCCCAGAGTGAAAATTCTCAGCATCAGCTGGAGAATATGGTCTTTATTGGAGACACAACTCCCAGTTAGAAAGAAAAGAAAATTAAGAGGAGGAGAAAAAGAGTGAGGGGAATAAAGGATTACAGAGAGATTCAGGACACTGTATCTTTAGGAAAGGGACAGAGCAGCGCAGGACACCGATACTTAGAAACAGTCTAGAAACCCTCAACAGTGGCACAAATAACCTTGTGGTGGATGGATATACAGGTGGCAATTCTGCAACTTTTAAGAGCAATAAATAGGTTTTAGTGAAACATTTCTTTCCATTTTCCAGTTGCTTTGAGAGAGTCCCAGTCAAATCCTCTCCATCAATCCACACATTTACAGGATTCTTCCTGCTCTCCCTCAAACATTGATTTCCTCCCAACCTTCAGGCACAAATCACATAGCCGCAGTTATCAATAAAGAGTATAAACATGAGAGAATGTGAATGCTGTGTTTATTCACAATTCTTCAAGGTGTTCTAAAGAGAATTAAAGAGAAATGGGCCTACCTCACATTAAGTTGATCTTTTGCTACACCCTAACTATGACTGTAACTGTACATTCTGCATCCTCTCCTTTCCTTCTCTATAATGGTGTAGAAGATTTAAATCTAAATTCCGGCTGAGAAAACAATCGTGAATTAAACCATTTTTCCCGCCAATTCAGCACTTAGAATATTTGTGGGAGAATCACTCCCAAGTCTTGAAACAATGATTTTTTTTTATGTGCTTTGTCTGTATAATGTGCAAGAAACAATAGACTGCAGACTAATACACGTGGCAATAATAAATCAAGTCAAATCAAATCCTGCTGGCAGATGGAAGGTGACATTAATAGGCCCATAATATGATCATCTTCCTTTGGTGGATCTGTAATGTGCTCAGACTTGAGAGGCCAAGGGGGTGATTGTCTCATTGCGATCCACTAGTTATTCGGTGGGTCAGGTTGGGACATGCGCACGTGTATGTTGGCTGATTACAGGATTCGCACGTACGTCCTGATGTATGCATGTCTCCCACAGCCAGAGAGCAGACACGGTCAAGACCATGCTGGAAACCAGTCGGAAGACCAGGTAAGTGATTTTAATCTATTTTTGATGTGATTTAAATGTTATCACTGGGCTTGAATTCTCCAGGCCTATAGCATCTCCAGAAGTATTTCACTCTTGTGGGGTTTAAAGTAGCTCCCCACTTCTGATAAACTAGTGGGAGACTCTGCTGAAGTGAAGATGGGGGCAATTGGAGCCACCCAGAGATCAGGTCGTGGGGTGTGGGCACCCTAGCAGTGTCAACCTGTGCCCCTGGCACTGTCCAAGGGGCAAAGTGCTCATGCTCAGGGAGCACCTTGGCACTGCCCACCATGCACCAGGCAGTACCCTTAGTGGTGGGACCTATTACGGGCAGGGCTTAGCGGGATTGATGGACTGAGGGCCCACTACCACACTGCATGAGGATTGGTCGGGGTTCAGGGAGGCCACTGATTGAGGCAGGCTGGGAGGGGTGAGAGAAGGTTGGTCTGCCAGGGAGGTCTGCTTCCCAGAAGGGATCTGCCACGGTGGGAGGGTGGTGCTGAGGTGGAGGGGGATGGTGGGGTCATCATGGTGGGGAGGGGTGCTGGAGATTGGGATGCTCAGGGATGGGGGAATTGGGCTGGCCCAGGAATGTCTGTGGAAGTCGTGACCGGGCTATGGGGCAGCACAGTGATTGAGCTGACCTGCAAACTGCAGGCTGATGGTTCGGGGTAACTGTACATGCGCAGAGTTCTGGAACTGTCAAACTCCAGTGTGAATAGGCTCTGTCCCCTGAGTTTTTAATGAGATTCATGATGGTGAGCTCTGCAGTGCACAGCGTGCTCAGAGATTCGAGTCTGAACTCCCATTGAAAAAACAACTGTGAATTACACCATTTTTCCTGCCAATTCAGCACTTAGAATTTATGGAGGAGAATCACCCTCCCCCCAACTCTTGAAACAATGATTTTTTTAAAAAATTAAACCTGATATTAACTTTTTCTCTGACTTTTTAAATAGTATAAGCAAAATAATGTTGTGCAGGTGCAGTCAGGACCTTTGGTGATTGAATCCTTTCGCTGGGACATTACAATACTATACAGACTCACTGCAATTCTGACTTCATCTATCTATTGATCAGAGAATAAATGAGCAGATACCATATTGTCAATGGCCGCAATAGCAGTTCCTAATGGAACATAATGTATTGAAACTCTCACATGTAGATTTCTACCCTCACACTGAATGGGGGTCAATTTTGTGACTGAGCCACTATTTCCAGTACCAAGATACAGTGTATTACTGCTGAAGAAGAAAATGGAGATAGTGTTGCCCCAGCACCATTACCCAACCAACTTTCTATATAATGGAAAGTGACCTGATGGCCAGCAGACCTCCTTCCTAAGATACACACAAAAATTCCAGGTCGGGATGGTAATGCAACAAGGAGACTTTCCCTCTCATTCCTTGATTTTAATCCTGACATTAGAGGATACGGCAAAAGAAAATCCAACTCTCCACCTCTCTCTTGTCTACATATTTGAAAGTGTAATAGCACACAAAACAAATAGTGATTCGATAAGCAGTGCATTTAAGATCTTTTTACAGAATTGTGCTTGAGTATATTTTAAAATATTAATAATTGACAGACTAAATTGATCTGTCTTGGTTATTATCCCCATAAGAATAAACTCTAGTAACAGCAATAGCAAGATTACAAAGCTATTTGCTTCATAGGGTGGTAATAATTGCCAGACAATAAAATTTTTAGTGCTTTAACATACGCTATATCTAACGCTCTAATTGTTCCCTGAACCGATACAATCATAAGATCTTCAGAAGCACATTTCATTGTGTCTTTGTCATCTCTTTGAAAGAGCTATCCAATTTGCTTCAGTGTCCCCCATACCCCTGCAAGTGTTTCTTTTTTAAATCTTTCTTTAACTCTCTTCGGGAGTTCCTAAAGAATTTGTTTCTGTAAACTGTTCTGATCAGAACAACTTGCTGCATTTAAAAAAAGAGTCCTTTCTCTGCCTGGCACTTTGGCCATTTGCTGAAAGTTTCTGCTGGCTGGCTACCAACCAACAATCCGATAAGTAACTGTGCAATCAGGTGATGACGGTCCCATTGGGTCGGACAATGAAATGCTCACAGAGCAGAAAGGACCGGCCAACTGAATCAAAACTGCAGAGAGACCATGGACAAAGAGAAGATGTAATGCACCCTCATAAAATATGTCATTAGGGTCAGGGTTAGGGTTTAGGCTCTTTAGTTTTCCTGCTGTGACAGAGCAGAATGTTGATTTGAGAGATTCAAAAGTGGGGTTGCTGAAAAGTTAATTTGAGTGGTGACAACAGGAAGTTTGAAGAAGAATGGCAGATTGGTGGATATGGTGGTAGATTATAAGGCCAGAGACAGAGAGCATTTTTTTTTTAACGTGGAGGCAGTTTTGAAAGGGAGGGAAGAATTATCAGGTTGGGAAGTGGGTGTAAGAGTATGTCAGAGATGACAGGGTACTTTACAATCAGATAATGTATTGACCATGCAATCAAAAAGATGACTGATGTGTTAGTCAGCCACAACCAGGGGGAAGCCCCTGGTGCCTATGGAAGAGATGTCTTCCATGTCTTGTAGGAGGGGTTGCTGGGGGATGTTTAATTTCTATGGTGATTGGAGCACCCTTTAAAGATGGCACTGTGATCTCCGTGCAGCCGGTCTCACTGGCTCTTTCAGGCCTGCCACAGCGATAGCTTAAACCATACCAACAGGTTGTTTTTCAGAATCACCAAAATCTGAACTGAAAACTAGGCTAAAACTGGTCAATGCAGCTGGAGAGCTACGCATCATTTTTCAGTCAGCGCCTGACACTGCAAAATGATTGGAAAACTCTGTCTTGTATTTCTATGTTCTTTCCTACTGACTACCATGGTAGACTCAGGCAATGTTACCATATTAATGCAGTTCCAACGTACAGGAACCACTGATTCCTGTCACATGTTCAATCTGAAGACCTTGGAAGATGCATGTATGGTAAGATTTTTTTTGTACATTTCAACATTTTTGTACAAATCCAACCTGTTGAACTAAGGCTATGCATCAGATACAAGTTAAAAATTTACACAAAGACTTACATAGGTGACCAATAAACAGTTTGCAACATGTACTAGCTAGTTGATACCATCTTCCCTTGCATCTATTTCAAGGAATATAGCTACCACAGACATCACGTGTGCTAGCTCCAGCCTCTTGTAAAGTATGGTATTCTGCCGTTTTCTGCAGAAAGTGCATTTGAATATCAATGAGGATAAGTTTTGATATGCACATGTTTTATACACTGTAGTTACCTTTGCAAACTGTCAAACAGGAAATCAGGTGCTACACTGCATCGCCACTTGTCCATATTTACCACTTCATGCCCCCATCTTCTTTAATGTCACTTTCCTTTCCTTGTCAATTCTTCATCACTCCATCCACTGCTGCCTTTGGAAAGATTGATAAATATTTAACATACTTTGTTCATCTTTTCTTAACAGTCTCAAGAAACAGCTAGTCAGCTGAAGCTAAATATCTAAATTGTCTCTCAAAGATGGTCCAGCGAGACTGTCTCATTGTCAGGGTGGAAGTGTCCATGAATATCAAAGGTTCAGACATCAGTTGAAGAATTAGCCCCCCTTGTACTTTCTTAAAGCTAATTTACTAATTTTACTTACGGCATTGCACACAGTCTATGAAAAGGTAACTGCTAATGATTCCAAAACCTTTCTTTAAGGATTCTACATATATGTTGGCCTAAAGAATCCAATCCCCATTCCGCCAACCCTCCTCCCACTTCCAAAAAATGAAATATGTTGGTCAATTTCTGAATTGAGGAACCAATTCAGAAACATCTGAGATCACAAGAAAGAGGAAGTTAGAACGGCAGTAATACAACGACTCTTGGTTGGGATTTTCCTGACCCACTACAGAGAATTGAGATTTGACAGCCAAATTTTCCATTCCTGCTGACATTGGTGGAAGGGCATATGAAATTGGAGGATTCAGACCTTGGTCTTTGATTCCAGATTCTTACCTGCCCTTCCACCAATGCCAGCAGGAATAGTTATAGTTATACAGGTTTATAGCATGGAAACAGGCCATTTGGCCTACCTTGTCCATGCTGCCCTACCTTGTCCATGCTGCCCTTTCTTAAAACCCTGACGCTAGTCTCAATTGCCCGCGTTTGGCCCTATCCCTGTGTACCCAACTTACCCATGTAACTGTCCAAATGCTTTTTAAAAGACAAAATTGTACTTGTCTCTACTACTATCTCTGGCAGCTTGTTCCAGACACTCATCACCCTCTGTGAAAGAACTGCCCCTCTGGACACTTTTGTATCTCTCCCCTTTTTTGGAAAATTTGAAAAATTTTTGGCTGCCAAATCTCAATTCTCTGCAGTGGGTCAGGAAAATCCCATCACGAGTACAATGTCTTTGAATCAGAGGTGCTGATGCCAAGCCAATTTCTTTCTGAGACCTGAAGTGTCCCAGGCTTAGTAAATGAAGCTGTTTGTGCCCATTTACACCAGGAAAGCAAGACTCAGTTTGAATTCAAAATCATTTAAGTACAATTCAGTGGTACTTGTCCGAGATTAAGTATGTTTCCTTTCTCCATCCATTTCCAGTGGGTGGAAAAGATCTTAACTGGTGTCTGGAAGAACATTTTTTGTGAAGTCTACCATTTCATTTTAGAAGACTTCCTACATTTCTGAAATGATGAATGTTTTTTCAGCAAATAAAATGGTGATATTTTTCATCAACACAGGGGTTTTTCAAAGCAAGTCTGATACTATGGCTGAGATTTTACAACCTTGCTCAGGTGAGTCTTGTAAAATTCCAAGCGAGGCCATCGGAGAATTTTGTTTTGCGAGCCTTGCCCCTCCCCAGTTCTGGGGTGAAGTGCTGCCAGTAAAATTCCAGCCAGTAGTTTCTATTCCAGATTGTATGAAGTGATGGCTATTGATCAGCAGGACATTCTGCCAACCCTTATACACCTCTCTGCCATTCAATCATTTTGTACCAGATTTGCAGCAAGAATACCAAAGCAAAGTAATGCAATGTCAAGGGGTTATAACTAGTAGATGGCAAGTCTAGTACCTTTAGTTGTTAGGCCTATTGTTCATTTGTAGCTCGCACTACATATCAGGTATTGACTGCCCAAATATACATCTTAAATAACCAGAACTTTTGCTTTAAATACCAAATCATGTCTGCATAACTATTACCACTTTGGTATATTTCCTTAGTGCAGAAGTCATAACTACTAGGTGTTCAACATGAAGTACTAGGAAGATGCAAATGTTACATTCTGATTGCTTCTGAGGAGTAGTTACGCATGAGATTCAGTGAAAGAGCAATAAAGTTGACTGAAATCTTCAGATGGTTAATGTAGCTAATGTACATAGGTGTTAGCAGATCATAGAATCCCTACAGTGCATTTGGCCCACTGAGTCTGCACCAATTTCCAAAAAGGTCATCTTATCCCAGGACTAGCTCCCTACCCTGTCCCTGTAACCCCTCCCATTTACCATGGGTAATCCACCTAACTACACATCTTTAGACACTAAGGGATAATTTGGTGTGGCCAATCCACCTAAACTGAAAAACACCTTTGGACTGTGGGAGGAAACTGGAGCATCCAGAAGAAACCCATACACAGAAAAAATGTGCAAACTCCACACAGACAATCACCCAAGGCCAGAATTGAACCTGGGTTTCTGGCAATGTGCGGCAGCAGTGCTAACGCCTGTGCCAACATGCCGCCTATATTGGGTGAGAACAAGATTGAGTTCACGATCAAATAATCTTCCCAGATTGTAGTTGATTGCCATACTCAAAACTGTAGGGGCCTTTTTCACACATGCATATTGGAATCTAATGACATTGTGCCACTTCTGCTTTCCTGGTCTGTTTGGGGACAGAGAAAGATCAGGTCCAGAAGTGGCCAATAAAGCTGATTTTTTTCCTTCATGGGACAAAGCAGAGCTGGAAGCTGTGGGTTTTTTGCAGATTCCTGCTGATTTCCAAACTGTTCCAGCAGGAATTGGAACTGGCTGTATGTTAATGAGGCCCTGGAATTAACGTGGCATTGCCTCGATTTGCAATTCAGCCTGCTGCTTACTCATGCAGATTAAATCTGTCTAAATATAAGTATGCTCACAAGGTTGAGTTACTGGATGGCTGCTTACTTCTGTGCAGTATATCCAAGCAAGAGTTAGTACCTTCAGGAGAGGATGGTAAAATTAGGGAGAAATAATTGTTGAAAACATGAAAAAATAGTCCAAATAACATGAAAACTACTATTTCTCATGCAAGAATAATTGACTCTGAACACTAACATTGCTAATAGGAGGTATCTTTAATGTTCCATTAGACATTTTTTCAACAATTAACTTTTTGTTTGACCCAATTAAATCCAATTAAAGAACCAGTTACCTTAGCTTTATTTATGCATCTAATTAATTGTCAACACACTGTATGCAAAGTTATTAACTTGAGAATTGATAATTTGAAATTTTATTTGATTTCCTTTAAACACCAAACCTGTAATCACTGCAACTTCCATCATTATCTTTTTTTAATTATGTGCCTGCTTTATGCAACAACTTCTATACAAATAATTGTACATTCTTGTGTCATTTGTCATTGGTAAGTATAATCCTAGTTTTATGCACACAGCCTGTGTGTATCTGTATACAGGTTTAATTTGTTTTCATTTTTATATACAAAGTGATGGTATATTTGATTCCATGTGGTGATTTGACCATCAGGATAAAACAATTGGATTGCATTTCTATGTGCTAATACAGTAAGTAGCAACATGATCCTGCCAAATCCTGTTATGTGAGTTTCTTCCTAGTATTTTAACAAGCTCCAGATTGTTATGGACAGGGAAAGATTATGAGGACAATTCCCCTTTTCCTTCAACTCTTGACCGACCAAAGGCAGCATATTTAAAAAAGGGTAATGTAACTGTCAGGAACAGATAAACAGCATATGTTCTTCTAAGCTTTAAAAGGAAATAAAAGTTCATGATCAGAATATGCCTTATTAAGTCTCCTTATCAGAAACCTAGGATGGGATTTTTCAGCTGCGCTCACCCCAAAACCAGAAAATCCCACCCACGGTCTTTACATAGTCCTGCTGTAATTCCCGTGGGGGGCAGGACAGGAAAATTTCCCCTCTAGTTTCTGTCATATGATGACAGCATTTTTTTCCATTATTCTCATAAACAGTTTCTGATGGTTAAGCCATTGTCAGACAATGGAATCTGTCTTTATTCGGATAAAATAGAGCTTTTCACATTCATTTTCTTGATTTCAACCAAGTAGAAGACTCTGCAAAAGTTTTGTGAAACCAGTCTCTTTAATTCATTGGAGAAGTGCAGTCAGTAAACACAAGAAGAGCCATTTGTTCTTTAGTGTGATTTTTGAAAGATAGGAAGACCATTTGTATTTTGATAACTTTTTCAAGACTTGTTTAGGTAGCTCAGTGTTCTTGCAGTTCCATGCATATTGGCAGTATAGAAAAGGTCACCTGACCTCTCAACTTAATTTTGTTTTACTTCATAAGTTCATATTTACAACTTATATGATCATACTGCATGCATACAACTTTTCCTAACAAAAATATTGAGTCAATCTAGCTGCAAGAGCATAGAATTATGAATAGAACACCTCTTCAAGCACTCAGTGAGGGAGGTTTCCTGGTATGAATGGTGTAACTCTCAGCGTTTGTCCCTCCTGTAAAGACAACTCAAAGATATCATTGGAGAAGGTGTTACTGCAGAAAGTAGCAGAAAGAAATCCTCCTAATGGAACCAGTATACAGCAAACATGAATTAAACTAATGAACCATATGAATATTATCTCTTCGGTAAAAGAAAATCTGAATTCAGAGTGTTATGATAGGAAAGTCAATGAATGGCCCACTAAAACTAAGGGTTTGACTATTCAATGTTTGACCCACCAAATGATGCCACATCTGCAATGTTGCCCAGAAGCCACTGGACTTATCTTGCATTGCTTCAACCTCTTAAATATTGTAAGGGCTATTTCCAATTTGGATAGGCTTCTTTTCACTCACACAACTCTTTCATATCTACTTGCATACATTCTGCTCCATATATGACAAACATTAGTTGTTTTTTTTTTAAACCTGCCCACTTCTGGGGAAGATGGCAATGTAGTGATAATGTCACTAGACTAGCAGATCCACCCTAATGTTCTGGAGCATGGGTTCAGATCCCACCCAAGCAGGTGGTGGAATTTTAATTCAATTAAAAGAAAAAGTGGAATTGAAATCTAGTTTCAATAACAATTATTTATGGTTGCTAAAAACCCAAGTGATTCACTCAAGTCCATTTGGGAAGTAAATTTACCATCTTTATCAAGGTGGCCTACATGTGACTCCAGATCCAAAGCAATGTGATTGACTCTTAACTATTCACTGAAATGGCTGACCTAGCCACTATTTTAAGGGCAACAAGAGGTGGGTGAGCAGTGTTGCCATTGCCAGTGACGCTTATGCCCCATGAAAGAATAACAAAACAAAAAGATTTTATCATCTATCTCATAATCTCATAGGCACACACCTTGTTATGTAGGACAAAATTAGGTGGCTTCTTTAAATCAGTTACCGAACATCGTCTGCCATATCTTTATTCACTAGAGATGCAACCAACTCAAAGGAATCCAAGACAAGGACCTTCTCAATCTAAATACATGCCGGTGTTATAAATAAGGAGATTCCTTTATTCTGAAATTCTAGTTTTCCACTTTGGATTTATGACTTTTCAAATATAGTTGCACAGAATAATTTCTATTTTGGCAGTTTGTAGGATGTGGTGTTAAGCTCAAATATTTGGGCCCTCTTATAATAATCACTATAAGTTTCTTGCAGGGTAAAACTGCCATCTCCAATGTATTTTTTTCTGGCAATTCCTTTTCTTTCAGAGTAGAAATGACCTTATGCATGGAAATTGCAGAACTACTACCCAGCTCTTGGTGATGGGTGGATGTGTCAAATCAGAATGATTTTACTAAACTGTGTTTGCAGCATGAAAGCTGTAAACACAGGGAGATTGGTTTGCAAATAGGTATTCAGTATTGTAGCCCAAATTCTCTGATTCACACTTTCTGTAGAGTGCAAATTCCTTGGGAATATGGAATTGTGGAATGATACAACAGAGACTTTCCTGTGAAAAGGACTCAATGACCTTGGCTTATACATGCTTTCAGAGTTTTTGGGTCAAACAAGAGTCTTATCTGGTGAAAATATTTTTTTGTGGAAAGTGGAAGTTAGGTATTTTGCTGGCTGTTTAGCGTATTAATACATTTCCAAGCTTTGCATTTTCCTGTTAATTTCCTGATTTCCAAGGTACTATCTATTTTAATGGATATGGTATGCCACAGGTATACTAGTCTACTTAAAATTAGCCTTAAAAGATTTATTAAACCATGTAATGCTTAATGAATCCCTAGGAGTGATAGAAGGCAAGATTCAAAGAGATTTAATGGGAGAGCAGACCATCATAAAAGAACAGCCTATAATAAGCTTGTAAAAAGAACATGAAAATATCCATCGATATTTCCAAATAGAAATGCTACAATTCCTTTGTTCCTTATTATTTTGAAATATCCATGCCATGCTTTGATCCAAAACGTGGAGATCCTGAAATAGGGACTTTTATTCTAAAATAAACAGGGATTTAAATAACCAAACAAAAGCTATGGAGATACTCTCTACTAAGCACTGACATGATAGAGCTTACTTCATAGCTATCTGCTTCTCTGAGAAATAATAGTCATTTAAAGGGCATCGTAGTGAAACATTTTTATAATTAAATCCTCTTTGCTTCCCAAAATGCCATTATTAGGAGTTTCACTACATCAGGAGTCTGCTAATTGATCATCACTAACAGTTGGACATATTGGGGAAAGCAGGATATCGTATTCATGAAACAGACTACACACTGGTATCATGCACAAGAATAAGTTGTTTTCCTGAACTGTAGCTGAATTTAATTTGACTGCACTTGTTATTTATTCCACCTGTGAAACTAATCTGAATATTTGTATACCTTATAAATAAAGGTGTTCTGCTTGTACTGCAAATACTTGCAATTCTTGCACAACCATTTTATCCAAAAGACTCATACTGGTGTACGTATGCCACATGAGGCCAACCTACCTTACTCCATCTACCCTTTCAATGTATCCTTCTGTTTCTTTCTCCCTCTTGTGCTTAAATGAGTCTATGCTATTTTCTGCAATTAGTCTTTGTGATATGAGCTCCACATTCTAGCCATTGCCTGGATAAAAAAAGTTCTTATGATTTCCTGATTTATTAGTGATTGCGTTATGATCTCAGCTGGTGTTACTACTGGACAAGTAAGGATGGAATCCAGCTTGAGAGATTCTATTTTCTTTCCAGAAAGGCGGAGGATGGCTATTGAAGACAGTCACAGAGGCTGCTGATGAACTTTTAACAAGTAACAAAGCATTTACTAAATATGAAAAGATGAACTATTTTACAATACTCCTTCACCTACAATTATAATTTTATGGACATAGAATAACACAAGTTATAAAAGCTATTTAATACACTAATGTTCACAATAAATACGCAGTCTATGTAAACCAATAGGCAATCTGTGGTCAGATACCCTGCGCTCTGAAACTAAATGATAGATGTCACCCCAGACAGATGTGATGGGCCTCTCATCAATTTCCCCAGGACTAGTCACACCATTAGCCAACCTGCTCTCACTGAATTCTGTCTTTTTCCCTAAGGTTTCCAATCTCAACTCTTGAAGAATTCGCTTTGGAATCTGCTCCCAAATAATACTTTCCTTCGGTTGTCTTCAACAAGGATCCACCTTCAAGGTTTTCATTTCTCCTTCTGATGTCCCCCTTCCTTGGATTGCCACGTACAATCAAATTTTGCCTTTCACACACTCTCTGTCAGTTTGTCAGCTGTACCAATCAAATCCCACTATTTCATAGACCTGTAGTTAAGAGTGACAGAGCATTGGTTATCTTCTTGAATGTCTACCTCCTCACAAACCTATTTTGCTTTAAATCTGCTTTCTGTAAACAATGGCACATTGATTAGCACTGCTGTCTCACGCTGCCAGGGATCAAGGTTCAATTCCAGCTTCGGGTGACTATCTGTATAGAATTTGCATGTTATCCCTGTGTCTACATGAGTTTCTTCTGGGTGCTCCAGCTTACTCTCACAGTCCAAACATGTGCAGGTTAGGTGGATTGACTATGAGAAATTGTTTCTTAGTGTCCCAAGACATGTAGGCTAAGGGAATTAGCGAGATAAATGCATGGGGCTGCAGAGATAGTGTGGGGGAAAGGATGAGCTTGGGTAAGATGCTCTAGCAGAGAGCTGGTGCAGACTTGATGTGTCAAATGGCTTTCATCTACACTGTACAGATTTTATGATTCTATAATTGCATGATTCCATCAGCTTACCCTCTTTAATTTGGAAACTTCTCCTCTATTCCTCTGAACAAGAATTGTTTTTAATCATTGTCCTTGTTCTCGACCTCATTATTGTCTTGGGATCTTCCTGTCCCATTTCCTGGGTTTTGGAACCTTAATTTTTAGTTTGGGATTTGCTCTCTGTCCCTTTTCGTGTCCTGTCTGCTTTGCATGTTCTTCCAACTAACTCCAACCTGTTTTTCCTGCCTCTGTGGGCCATCTGTCGCTAAGCAATAGCACAGATTTTCTATTTCAATAGCCATAAAAGCTCATTCGAATGCAAGCATCTTTTGAAGTGAAACCAACACTGAGGTTCTCCTTTCTTAACGCAAAAATACTGAAATATAAATTTAACTTAAAGGTATGGCTTATTTCCAACACTTACAAATGCAAATACAACTTTCTTGACTATTCCAATTTCTTAACAACCACTTTATATTTAGTTGTTGGGTAGTACCGAACTTGAGCATTGCTGAAAAAGAAGTTTTGTCGAAGATTTCTAATTTGCATTCATCAGGGTTGTAGCAAGAATACTAGTGTCAGGGCAAACAACAACTTGATACTGTATGAATATAGAGTGCTGTCTGGTTGACAAGTGGACTTTGATTGATAAGAGGCATTGCCCTGAAGAATGCACCGGCTCACAGTGACTGTCAATTAAGGCCTATTTTTGAACCTTTTCATGTGACTTTATCCTAGCTTTCATCCTTCAACTTAGTTTTCTTATTGGTTCTGTGGCTGTTCCTTATTATCTGCTCACATCTAGAAATAACTAATCAGATTCTGGACCATAAGAACAAAAGGTGACTATGATGTTCTGATCCCCAGACTCCCCAAACATCATAGAATAAAAGAACAAGAAATGTAGATAGTTTTGTTTTAATGAAAAGTATGAACACTTAGCAATAGAATGTTCAAGAGATTATCAATGTGCAGCTGGACTGAAGCATACTGAGATCAGAAGCACCAGTTAACAATTAGTGTGAGGTAAATATTATTGTTCCATATGGACTAAAAATGAAGGAATAGATATTTCACAATTTATACTGAATTTTCTATAACAATTATTACTCAATTCAGTCTCATGTGAATTTAAATGTTGAAGACTTTCAGACATTTTCCTTACATATGGACTTCAGTGCAAATAATGTAGTTATATTCTGAATTGTGAAGTGAATTTATTTGAAGATTAATAAGTCAAAAATGAATGTTATACATTTACATCAACTTTCTATTATATATTCCTAGTTCTCCGTTAATAATGGAAACTGTCTGTATAAACTGAATTGCATTCTCTCACCATAGGCAGTGCTGTCATCTTTCACTATAAGAGCTCACAGGAGAAATCTTACTCCGATTAAAGCTCCACCTCCAGGTCCTCTAACCAATTCAGAGGGTGGGCAGGAGGACATGGCCACTTTGTCAGAGGAAGGATTTCCATTTAATGGGGCCACAGCACAGTTTCAGAACGTTCAGCTACGCTTAGATTTTTCAAGGTTCCAGAATCTCCTTTCTGAAAAAACATTTCCGTCCTTCTCTCTTTCCAACTCTATCCCGCAAGAGTCTTGAAGATAAAACCGAGGGACTGCAATGAGTGATCCCTCCCAAGAACAGGGGATATTATCCGACTTCTCCAACCAGACCGGTGTGCATAGATGTGACTGAGAAGGTTTGATTTATTGTTGTCAAATATATTGGTATATAGTGAAAAGTATTGTTTCTGGTGTGCTACACAGACAAAGCATACCATATCGAGAGAAGGGAACGAGAGAGTGCAGAATGTAGAGTATACAATTATAGCTAGGGTGTAGAGAAAGATCAACTTAATGTGAAGTAGGTCCATTAAAAAGTCTGATGGCAGCAGGGAAGAAGCTGTTTTTGAATCAGTTGGTACGTGTCCTCAGATTTTTGTACTTTTTTCCTGATGGAAGAAAGTGGAAGAGAGTATGTCCGGGGTGCGTGGGGTCCTTAATTATGTTGGCTGTTTCTCGAGGCAGAGGGAAGTGTGGACAGAGTCAATGGAAGGGAGGCTGGTTTGTGTGATGAACTGAGCTTTGTTCATGACCCTTTGTATTTTCTTGGACAGAGCAGGAGTCATACCAGGCTGTGATACAACCAAAAGGAATGCTTTCTATGATACGTGTATAAAGTTAACAGCTAGCGTGCACTCCCTCCAAACTGGAGACAGTCCATTGATAAGATCCAGGGCCACAAGAGGGTATAGCAAGACAGTGCCAATCCCCGCACTATGATTTTCATAGCACTCCCCTGCTTAGCACTCCTCTCCCCAATGCAAATTGCATTTCTAATCATTTCCTCTTTGCAGGCACCTCACATCCCTATAGTCAATAATCACACACTTTCAGCCTTTTGTGCTTGGATTGGTTGAGGCAGAAGAGGTGGGCCTCCAGTGACAGATGCCTACTGACCACAGAAATGCAAACTCACAGACCACCGGGAAGGATGGTTTGTTCCAGGAGGTTCAAATGTTGTCTCCTGCTGTGAGACATAAACCTTTTGAGGCACTGGTATTCAAATATATGCAGGAAGCTGATCCTTCTCCACCTATGGACTTTGTGTTGGCTGTTTCACCTTTATCCAGCTGGATCTCAGTATCCATTCCCTCTACTCAACGAGGAGAAGGCAGCTGGTACAGCTGCTGGTGTTGCTCCCCCCTCTTCTGATGGAGCTAGCAGGGATGAGCCTTCTACTCTTGGCCCGTAGCATGGGTGGAGAGTGAAGCTGCATAAACTGCTTCTATATCACTCTAAAGCATGGCATCAGGGCAGTGCAGCTGGAGCTGAGTGAAGAGCTGGAAAGATGGAATGCCTTCCAAGCATTTGATAATCACCTGCCAAACAATGACAACAGTCACTGACACAGGAGTGTTTTAAATGTCAGCTATATCTTCAGTCTAACTGAGCTCCTGTTATGCACTCACCTTCTCCAACCTGCTGGATTACACTGTGGAATTCCTATGATGTTGGGAAAGAGGCAATCCACATGTAAATTCATTCCTCTTTGCGAATTCCTTTAGTTAATTGAATTTAAACTGTTCAAATAGCTGTGACGACTTTTTAAATCACATTTTCGGAGCAAAAGTCCAAGCTTCTGGATTACTTGTCCAGTAAATATAAGATATTGTGCCATTTCTGATTAATTAAATTATTTAAATGATTAGCTGCCTCCTGAGAGTAGAGTAGTTAAACCCACCCTTTCCCACAACACCCCAGAATAACTCCTCAGAGGCTGATGTCCTGTCTCCAGATTTCCTTTATTTACAAACTCCATTCCACTTCTAGAGTGCTTCAGGTACACAACCAGAATCCAGCGTGCTGGAAGACCTGACGCTCCCAGTTTTATATACAGGCGAGGCTCCTTGATTGTGTAGGCAATGACACGAAGATGAGTGGAAAAGCAAATTGCATGGAGTACACGGAAAGTCTGCAGAGAGATCTGCACAGGCTGAGTGAGTGGGCAAGGACCTGGCAGATGGAATATAACGTTAGCAAATGTGAGGTTATCCACTTTGGTAGAAATAATAGTAGGAGGGAATATTATTTAAAGGGCGAAAAGCTGTAGCATGCTACGGTGCAGAGAGACCTGGGGTTCCCTGTGCATGAATCGCAAAAAGCCAGTCTGCAGGTGCAGCAGATGATCAAAAAGATGAATGGAATGTTGGCCTTTATAGTGATGGGGATAGAATATAAAAGCAAAGAGGTCTTGCTGCAACTGTATAGGGCACTGCTGAGGCCACAACTGGAGTATTGAGTGCCATTTTGGTTCCCTTATTTGTGAAACGGTATATTGGTCTTAGAGGGAATACAGAGAAGGTTCACCAGGCTGATATCGAAGATGAGGGGGTTAACTTATGAAGAGAAATTGAATAGACTGGGTCTGTACTCATTAGAGTTCAGAAGACTGAGGGGGGATCTTATAGAGACTTACAAGATAATGAAGGGGCTAGATAGGGTAGAAGTAGAGAGATCCTTCCTGCTTAGGAAGGATAGGGCACAGTCTCAAAATAAGGGGAGGGGAGTGCAGTTTAGAATGAAATTGAGGAGGAACTTCTTCACTCAAAGAGTGGTGAATCCCTGGAATCCTCTTCCCATTGAAGTGGTGGAGGCTACCTCATTGTATATATTTAAGTCATGGATAGATAGATTTCTGATAGACAAGGGAATTGAGGGTTATGGGGAGAAAGCAGGAAAGTAGAACTGATTCACTTCAGATCAGCCATGATCTTATTGAATGGCGGGACAGGCTTGAAGAGCTAGGTGGCCTACTCCTGCTCCTATTTCTTACGTTCTTATCCCAAACAGAGACATCTTTTTGTATGATCTCATTCAGGGACATTCTTTGTTGCAAGAAGGCTTACATTAATGCAATTAAATTACCTTGAAATTCCTCTAGTCACCACAGTCTGGCATCTTTTCGTGTCAATGCACCTAATTAGCAAGTCTTTCAGAATGTGGGAAGAAACCCATTCAGACACGAGGAATGTGCAAATTCCGTACTGACAGTGACCTAAACCGGGAATTGAACTGGGGTCTCTGGTGCTGTGAGGCAGCAGTGCTAAACACTGTGCCATAGTGTTTGACCTCAATCAGGGAGTTAATACTCCAAGAGACTAACCTCATTGCCTCATTGAAATCATTATACTCTGCACCCCACCAGAAATAAGTAAGTGAGGGATTGGTTGAGGCAGAGATTTTAAAAGAATTTGCCTCCTAACCAACCCATATCCACTTGCCTTTTGGGGATTAAAATCCTCCCCTCTGTGCCAACATGTTATCATGGTAAAAGCACATTTCAACACGTCAGTATTTGTTTTGTAAAATGTCTTATTGTCCCATAAACTCAAAATCATAAAATTTACCTTCATCAACATAGAAAGCAGGCAATAGAAGATAGACAGTCCATTATAAACCCCAGTCACTGTTTCTTTCAGCTAGAGTGTATAGCGGGTGGACCAGTTCTTACTGCCTATTTCTGTCCCTTGCCAAAGTTGAATTTTAATTCATCCATATCAGCAGGCCAAAATTCATAACAGCAAACAACATTCCAGCATATTACATTGACAAAACCTTAATTCAAAGAAGCAATTTCATATTAGCAAACATGCATTGTCATTTTCATAATTGCAAAGCTCCATTGCAATGTTTCAGCATATATAACACAACAACAGGAAAATGATGAAACCCTGCCAATATACCAATAATTTTAATGTAATTTTAATTTCACAAGTGCAAAACATGATGACAAAATGTTAGTATTGCAATGGTACATTGCTAGAACTTACTTGATTAGGTTAATATTTATATTTGGAAACAGTTTATCACCATTTCAAAATAGCAAAATTCACCTTCAATATTCAATGTTTATTAACAATGGCAAATTCTTCCACCTTTTCAATCAAGGCATCCAGTGTAGCATCCAAAACTTTGGTGCGCATTCCTTCCCATGGCCAGCTATTTTTTACTCCGATTAGAATGCCACCCAGTACCTTTCAAAGGTACAGGTTAACTGTTAGGAGTTCAGGCTAAGTACTGATGGACAATAATGATATTGAGCTACTTGCTGATGTGCGTTGCCATTGGATGGCCTGGGGAGCACTGGTTGCTTGCACCAAATTATGCTAATGAAAATCCAGCATGCAGTGATTATGCTGACTACATTACTCTGAACAGGCAGGGATTAATCATGAACCACTTTCTAATGGCTAACATGCTGTAAGTAACTCTGTGACTTGATAACAAATTTAATCCCTTGTATTTTTGCCCAGATTAGTTCGCTGGAGACGGGCCTTACATTTTGCAAAGGTACGGTTTGCATAATTTATCTGGCTTAATCAGTAGCATGTAACCAACCAAATGGTAAAATGTATTTCTTTTAGTCTCAAACAAAGTCTGTTTGTTGCTTTTTGGAAATATTTCCAAGAACCCTGTGCAAAAGCCCAAATTTAGTAAGTGTGAGTGATATTTTAGGAAATTACCAATAAGTGATGGTTAACTTGGTGTGCCTCCTGCTCCAACTCAGCTTTCACTATCCAGTGCTGTCAGACCCATGCTCACATTACTGAAATACATAAAGTATCCAACAATGTGCCTCTTCCACCAAACCTTGTGTTTGCCCTCAAAATGTGGCCAAAATTCAGAGGGCTGTCTCAAGTGTCCTTTCCTGCAGTGTTCTTTCATAAATGTTTAAAGACTAAATTTTCAACTTTGCTGATTTCCCAACAGCAATCAGCTGTTCTCTGTTTGATTTCTTCAGGGAAATTGACCTTAGAAAGCATAATAAAATCCCATAATAAATTCCTCCCTGACCTTATTAATAACAGTGGCTTGTGCCTCTAGGATCCATTACTTCAGATTGCTATATGCCAGAGTGCCCATGAAATTGACCAAGCTCCCTCCAATGTGCTTGGGAGTCTGATTTATACCTGATTTATAAGTTATACCGTCTATATTACTATTAAGTTTAAATATCCTCACAATGAAAAAAATGGTTTCACAGATTGGCTTCCATATACGAGACAAGCAATTGCGAAGTATAATTTTTTTTTGATTCTTGCAACATGTTGCACAACGTCTTGGTTTTTTTACTCCTTGTATTGAATAAGGTCTACACACTTTTACTCTATCCTTGATGGCTGGAATTTTACTGCCTGCCTGCCATGCGAATTGGAGCAGGCGAGGGGTGAAGCATAGAAAGGCCTGTTGATCTTGGGTGGGATTTTATGTTTTCAGGACGAGCAAGGCTGTAAAATCTTGCCCATATCTTGTGTGACTTCATTTTTGATTTCCCATTTTGAATGAATCAAGCTTGCAATATTTTGAAAGGGGCAGCAAGATGTCACTTTGGGAGAGTTAAGTTACATTTATCAGATTGTAGTGTACACATTTTGAAGACTTCTAGTTGCACTGCAGGAATGTTGGCCAGTGTACAAAATGTCAGCAATATTTGCTTTGAAACTTCTATAAAAAGTGCAAAGATATCCTGATGGTACACAGACTGTCAGCTTTATCACTAAATTATGCCTATGGGTTATATGGCCTATACGTTTTTGGCACAATGTTCCTAAGCTATGATTAGAGCTTGTGGGGTAATCCTGGTTTCACTTAACATTAGGACTGAAAGCTGGAGGAGCCAACTCAAGTATCAAGAATTCAGAGAGGTGTCAGCCTTGGCTCAGTGGTAGCACAAGCTGCTGGGCTAGAGATCATGGGCTCACTTCCCAGTCCAGAAACTTAATCTCAGCTGACATTGCAGTGCAGTGCTGAGGAATTGTTACAATGTCAGAGAGGTTGTCTTTTAGACGAGACCTCAAACCAGAGTACAAAATTAAATACTGTGGCTGCTGGAAACCTGTAACAAAAGCCAAAAATGCTGGAATTATTCAGAAGCTTTGGCAGCAATTCAAAGATCATTGACCTGGAACGTTAACATATTTTTTCCAGAGATGGTGCTGGACCTGCTGAATATTTGCAGTATTTTCTTTATTTTGTGTTGTCTATCCTTTGGGAGGGTGTAAATTCCCTCATGGCTGTATTAAAAAATGAAAAGACAGCTGCCCATAGTGTTTTGCCAATATTAATTTCTCAAACAACACAATTAAATTGGATTACCCTAGTGTAATATTTCGTCTTCTAAGTCAGAATATGTAGTCCAGATCAAGTTCTGGCTTGGAATTTGAGGTTGGCATCTTGTGGGTACATACACCCATTTGAAGTGGGAATTAAAGTCAGCCACCCACCATTTATGACTATGTACCTTATGAACTGGTATGAAAATGGATATTTTTATGGAATGAGCATTCATATCGAGACCTGTTAGATGTTATTCACAATTTCACACTGTTCTCCATAGGAAGAATGTCAAGATATGTGTAGTACCTTGCAAAGGTGGGAACCACCAACTAGGTTAATAAATGAACAGTTTATGAAGGTAAACATAATGTTTACCTTCATAATGTTGCCTTATGAAGGTAAACATTTATGTAGAGAGAGTGATCTAAACACTACTATACACCATGACTACTAACTGACAAAGAAACCCATGCTCACACCAAGATTCATGTGCTCCAGCCTCATAGACCAAACAGGTCACATGACACTTCATGAGTGTGCTCCTTAAAGGGATACGCTACCACAACGTGAAAATAACAACAGTGTTTATCTTATATTCCAAAGGTGACTAGCCAGTGAGTGTGCTTTCAATGTTTCACCATGTTTAACAAGACTGCTATATCCGGCACAGTAATTTGATGTGCTATTCCCCTTATCCAAAGGAATCATTGTGCAGCTGAAAAAACTAATGCTCAGTGAGGTGAGGCAAGATACTGTCTTGAAGATTTTCAAGGGATTAGAGGAAACCATCAAGATGAGAGCAGGAGTTATCCTGCCTGAAAAAAATAGCAATCAATTAGCTCAAGAGGGAAATGGAAAAAGAATGAAACAGATTAACAAAATGGCAAAAAGATTGTGTTTTTTAAAACTCTTACTATCAATATAAAATTTAAGTGTATGTTTTGGAGCAGATTACAGCATGCAAGGCATTCTTTTGAAAATGGAGTAAATTATACCCCTTTGTTAAATTGAAGGTACTTCTATTAATCACTGGTCTGCACCAAACCTAACAATATCCATTGAAGAGAGAATAATAAGATGGAATAATAAAATACTATAGTTATGTGCAATTATTCTTTCACTTGCAAGAAAGACCTTTACAAATCATTTGCACCTGCAGCATGTTTGAGCTCATGTTGACAAGGGAACAGATGGAATTGTTCTATTATTGGTGCCACATCCTCCGTTTACAAGTTGAATTTCCTCAGGTTTTTCTGATTGTCCACATCACCTTCAATGGATGACCTGTAAAAACTGTGGAAATAGATATATATGCAGTAGTTCATCAAGTTGAGTGCATTCATATGAAATACCTTACTGCGCAAATTTACTGATGCCAGTTACAAGTTACATATTTGTCTGGAATCCCAATAAAACTTTATCAGAAACTTTCAAAAATGATGGTTTCTGCAGGATTTCTACCAAAGTTCCATCATCCAACTCCATCATCATGGAAACTCAATGGACATGATCCTATCTGCCATTTGTGTAATGCTCCTGCTGAAGTGAAGTCGGAGAATGTGGCGCGAGAATGGTGGGTTTGCAGAGATTACATAGATGTGCAAAAGGACAAAAGAAATGCATCGTGGTAAGTGCAATACACTCACATAGAATACAGTGTGGCACATAACCTGGCACAGCTACACAGATTCTCACTTACAGAAATTACGCCATTTAATGAATGCAACTGGAAAATATTCAAAGAAAGGATTATCTGCCATATATGTTTCTGATTCAGAAATGGAACTAATTATATTATGAAGTCAACTCAGGCAGAGAAAGAGGAAAAAGTAAACCGAGAATAACGAGAAAATGGAAAAAAACGAGTCAGAAAAAAAGAAATCAATAAAGTTAATAACTTGAAAGGCAGTAAGATACTATAACAAAAAAGCTAAAAGCAACAAATTGAAAATATCGGAGATTTGTTTTGAGGCCATAAAAACGTCTGAGGTAATTTGGGTGAGGGAATGGTGCACAAGTGCTAACAAATCAGAGAGATGATCTTACTGTATTTTGTGATGATGTGTCCTTTGCTTTAATTTGATATGTTCCTGTGACAGGAGAAACATATTTGGGGAGCTTGCCCTGTAAAGATTGTCTGAGCTGGATGGGGATATGTCAACTCTTAAAGAGCACAAGCTCACCATTAATTCAGAAACTTGCGATGATGAGAAAGCTAAGTTATAATTCTATACAGGTGAAATATGGACACAGTTTTGATGTTCATGAACTGGTAATCATGTTGTAGGGGAGCAACAAATGACTTTGTCCTACTCGAGATCGAAGGACATTCTTCAGTATAATTCAGGTGCAAGCTGGCTAGAGAGATTTTGCCAATAAGATCAACCCAGTCAGTCAGATTTCTTCTACAAATATATTTGGGCTGAATTTTAATGCGACAACTGAGGTGCCACCACTGGGCACTTTGGCCAGTTGCAGGACTTAGAGAGTCAGAGAGCCAATTAAGTGGTCACTACTGGGCTGCCATCACCACCAAGGATAGAAGCCATTCCTCAAGAAAATCTATAACTGACTTTGTAAGCAAATATCAACGATAACCCTCTACTATAGGACCGACAATTTCCAGACCAATGAGGAGGTCAGCAGCATCAGCAGCGCCACCATTAACAGTGGTCATTTTTGGGTTTGCATCTGCAAGACAGAAGCTCATTAGTGGCCATCAGGTTGGGGGAAAGGTGGGATAGTGTGCATTGCTGAGGCCTGACAGTGCCACTGCTATGGCGGTGGCTTTAAACACTGGGACCTGCTTTGTAGTATGGAGATGCTGGCATTGAATTGGAGTAAACACAGTAAAAAATCTCATAACACCAGATAGTGGCTTTTGCTACCAAATAAATCTGTTGGAAATTAACCTGGTGTTGTGAAACTTTTTACCCGCTTTGTGGGCCATGGAAAGCCCCAAAAAAGAGACTGGTACCTGCTAAGAGGTCAGGTTTCTCTAATTGGTCCCCAATGTGGGAGCAGCACTCCGCCCCCCTGCCCCCCTGCCCCCCCGCCCCCCTGCCCCCCTGCTCCCCTGCTCCACGCCATCCCCAAGCACCCCTCCCACTACTTATACAATTCCCATGGAAGTGGGAAGAGACCTTAATGGCCACTTAAGTGGCTTAATTGAGCTCCCACAGGCAGCATCTCTGTCAGCTATCCCACTCCTGGCAAAATGATAAGGCAGCAGAAACAGCATGACCTTAACTACTTTCCCATGCTATTTTGTCAGCCTTCCCATTCTCAACTCATTGCCAAAGGGCTGTTAAAATGTCCAGCCAAGCAGTTAGATTGCTGTTTCAGCAGAAGGAATAGTTCAGGACCTATTATTTGTTGAGCCCATCAAGAATGTGACAAAACTAATGGAGGAACTTTGCACTTTCTGGCAAGTGTCTTTTCAAGCATTTCTTACAACCATTGCCATCTTGCACATTTTTTTCAAAAGTCATTGAGCATAAGTTTCTCACAGCTGAAGATGGCTACTGAGGAATAGTTAACAGCTATCCAAGTTTCCAATGTGAAACATTCTGAGTTCTCAGTGAGGACAGTAGCTATGTTGCTGTAGAAAATTCTGATTTTCACAGGGTTATCGTTCAGAGTTTACGTTCTGGCAGACAATACTGTCACCATGAACTTCCACGTTATAATGACATAGAGTTCTTTATCTGGATAGTAGTCTGTTGTTTATTTCAGTAACTACACAATTGTGGGAGAAGCTTAGACCATTTATGTTAATAATGCTACTATTAACTTAAATATAGTTTTCATTAGACTAAATTTACAATGCAGCATTGGTTTGACATGTGACATTAAGTGAGGGATGTCTTGTGGCACAGTGGCTAGTGTCTCCACCACTCAGCCAGAGCTGGTTCTCACCCTACAACTTGATGCCCATGGAAGGTACATTCATGGTGTGGCCAAGCAGAATGACTATATGTAAATCTTTCTGAAACATCTATAATAGGTGATAAGAATGGGAAGTTTTCCTAGTCAGCCAGAACTTGCAGAAGGCAATAGCAAACCACTGTAGTACCTTGCCAACCACAGTCTTGAACCAATGTCTGTGGTCATTGATATCATCTTAGGATATGATACCAGAAGAAAGGGAGAAATTAATAAATATAACAATATTGGGGCAAGGGAGTTTGATTCTGTCCTAACAGAACAGTCATAAGGTAAATGCAGCCAGAATCTCAGGGCAGGATGTGACCCAATATCAAAGGAAAGAATAGTCTGATTCTTTGGAAGAAAATATCTCACTTTGTTTTGTTTTGGATTCAGTTTATACCAGGACATTTTATTCAATATGCAGAAAATTCACATGGTCTGGATGGGATGTGTCCTAGGTTGCTAAGCAAAGAAAGAGTGGAAATTGTAGAACAGTGGTTTCCAACCTTTCAATGCTCAAGATTACTATTTGCATCAAAATGCAGCACAAGATCTACTCTTAAAAACTGGACTTTATTGCAACCACCTCAAAATGTATTCATGCATAGCACTCACTAATTCTTCATGTGACACCTGTGTTTTCAAATTATCTGTGAGTGCTGTGAAGTCTGAGTCATAATTTGAGATGACCCAAAGAGTTATCCTGATTTGAAACATAAGAAATAGGAGCAGGAGTAGGCCATCCAGCCCCTCGAGCCTGCCCCGCCATTCAATAAGATCATGGCTGATCTGTAGTGGATCAGTTCCACTTTCCCGCTTCCTCCCCATAACCCTTAATTCCCTTGTCTATCAGAAACCTATCTACCCGTGACTTAAATATATTCAACGAGATAGCCTCCACCACTTCAATGGGCAGAGAATTCCAGAGATGGCTCTATTTCTCTCCAAAGATGCTGTCACACCTGCTGAGTTTCTCCAGCATTTCCTGCTTTTGTTTCAGATTCCAGCATCTGCAGTATATTGCTCGCGTTTTTTGTTTTATTCAACTGTGGGACATGGGCTGGCCAGCACTTTTTTTTTGCCCAGTCCTAGTTGCCTTTGGAACTGAATGACTTGCTAGGTCAGCTTGGATAGCAGTTGAGAGTCAACCACATTGCCTGCAGTAAAGGAATTGAAACAAACATAATGATTTGTTTCATCTTGTCTAATTCCTGGAATTTTCTGTTGAATTATTTTTCCAATTTGTTCAAGTGGTCATAGAATTTGTTTCAATTGAACCATTTCCCTTTGACCTGTTGGATTTTTTCCAGATTTGGGAAGTGCTCAGTAATTTCACTCTTCAACTGGGAGCACCGCAGACCCAGTTTCAATTTGAACACATTCACTACACTTACCATGCGTAACAAGTCTCTCTCCCTCCCCCGCAGTTCATAGTTCAGCTTGTTCAATGTTGCACTAATGTCTGTAAGAAATGCCAAGTCTAGCAACTGCACATTATCTGACACTGTGCTGTACACCTCTGTTCTTGATTCAAGAAAGGTGACAATTTCAGGTGGATTTAAAAATCTCTGGAGTACTTTTCCTCAACTTAATCACCTCACATCTGCATGAAGGATGAACTCACCTAGATGGCATCAATCTTACCGAATAATGATTTGATCAACCAATGTTGCAGAGCTCTGGCCTGGATTGAGTTGATGATCTTGACAACAACCATCATTCCATGAGAAAAGTCAATAACTTTGCTTGCTAGTGCTGTTGGTGGATAACACGGTGGAAATTGACAAAGAAGGGGAATTCAGGATCATTTCTGCAAAGAGTAATATAGCCTGCATGGGCAGCCAATACTGATGGTGCACCATCAGTTGTGATAGAAACCAGTTTGTTGATCAGAATGTTTTTTTGCAATCTCATACCTTTTAAATTAATTGTAGACATCCATATCTCTTGTCATCTCTTTGAATGCCATGCGAATGAAAACAATTGGCTGGGCCATATCCATCGTGTTTATTAACTCATCAAATTGCAGTGAGGAACATTCAAGCCTGATAAGTCTTGGAGTATTTTTTGAAACACATCTTTGGACAATGGTCCCACCCTTCTGGCTACTGTTAAAACAACAAGCAACATGCTGTTGTCATAATTTTACGTTTCTTTTTAAAGTCTTTGAACAAGGTGTCGACAGAAAGCATGATAACTTCTTGATAACTTGCCATCGGTGAACCTGTTCTTATATTTTGTGAACAGGTAGTTAATGTGAAAAAACATTACTTTGCTAGCCTTGCCTTTAGCCGTAGATTTTGAAGAGAGACCGCTGAGTTTGCAACATTCTCTTTAACTCTCCAGCTTTGCCCAAATGGTGCTGTTTAAAGGGAATTTTAATTGAAATTTAGCATGCATTGTGTTGTGATGCCATTCCTAATTGCCTCTTTCACTGAAGGCTACGCTGTTGCCAAATAAAATGAGTGGAGGGCAATTCCCCCAGCCTGTTGCACTGCTTAGCATGGAGGCCCCTAGGAGGTCGGGGATAAGGGGGTGCTCTGGGAATCGCCAGCTTGACAGTGCCAGCCTGGCTTCTGGCACTGCCCTAGGGGAAAAGTGGTAATGCCCAGAGGGCACCTTATCACTACCACTAGGCATCAGGCAGTGCCAAGGGAGTATGGTCTAATGGGGGCAAGGGGAGAGTTCCCACTGCCAGTATGCACAGTGGTGATAGAGGGAGGGAGGCCAGTGATCAGGGTGAGGGGGTTAGTCTGCAGGGGGGAGTTGAGGCTGCTGTGGGGTGGGGTTGGAACTGCTGATCGCAGGGGGAGTGAAGGAGGGAGAACAGGACTGGCTGTGGTGGGCGGAGGGGGGGATGTGAGGCAATCAAGACGGGCCGGGGGGGGTGTCGAGGCTGGCCCGAACACGGTTGGGTGGTGGGAGGTTCGCACAGCCAGTGTCGCAGGGCTGGCCATTGATCAGAAGGCTGACAATGCGGGCTACTACACATTCACCAATCTCCACTATGACAGATCGGTGTGTATACAATGGCCTGTGTAATAACACCACGGAGGCCAAAGTCCCATCACCACTTTATTTACTTTATTTTAGTTTACTTTATTTACACCATGCATCTATACATAGCCAGCTTTCCAGTTGCTCCCTGATGGATGTAGGCTGGGAGTCTGACACACCTGCTTTAATGATGTAGAGATGCCGGCGTTGGACTGGGGTAAACTCAGTAAGAGTCTGGCAACGCCAATTTTAAATCCAACTGATTTATTTGATAGTAAATCTGCAAGCTTTCGAATTTCGTCTTGGTCAGGCAAATGCAGTGTTCTGGTCTGCAATAGCACACATCAGCACAGACAGTTACAGATTGCTGATTAGAATGCGAATCCATACGTCTAACCTGTTATTCAAGTGTTAAAGTGGCTAACAATGTGGGTGAAGGGAACCCTGAGCATTGGTTAGAGAGATGTGTATTGTCTCCAGACAGCACAGTAAGTGAGGTTTTTTGCTAACCCAGGCAAGTCATGGGGGTTACAGATAGTGTGACATGAAGCCAAGATCCCTGTTAAGACTGTCCTCATGTGTGCTGAACTTGGCTATCAGTCTTGGCTCTGCGCCTTCGTGTGTCGTGAAGGCCACCTTGAAGAACGTTTACCCGAAGGTCGGAGGCCGAATGCCCGTGACTGTTGAAGTGTTCGCCCACAGGAAGGGAACAGTCTTGCCTGGTGATTGTTGAGCGATGTTCATTCATCCGCTGTTGTAGTGTCTGCATGGTCTCCCCAATGTACCATGCTTCGGGACATCCTTTCTTGCAACGTATTAGGTAGACAACGTTGGCCGAGTTGCAAGAGTATGTACCGTGTACCTGGTGAATGGTATTCTCACGTTTGATGATGTTCCATGTCTATGATCCGGCATGTCTTGCAGAGGTTGCTGTGGCAGGGTTGTGTGGTATTGTGGTCACTGTTCTCCTGAAGGTTGGGTAGTTTGCTGTGAACAATGATCTGTTTGAGGTTGTGCGGTTGTCTGAAAGCAAGAAGTGGGAGGGTGGGGATGGCCCTAGCGAGATGTTCATCATCATCAATGATATGTTGAAGACTCCGGAGAAGATGTCGTAGCTTCTCCGCTCTGGGGAAGTACTGGACAACAAAAGGTACTCTGTCCACTGTGTCCCGTGTTTGTTTTCTGAGGAGGTCAGTGCGGTTTATCGCTGTGCACGCCGGAACTGTCGAAAGCTTGCAGATTTACTATCAAGTAAATTGGTTGGATTTAAAATTGGTGTTGCCAGACACCTGCTTTAAACAGAGAGCATGAGGCTCCCTGATTTAACCATCTATTAGGATTCAGACAATTCATATTCTAACAAGCCAATCTCATTAATCATGAATCATGCCCCAAAGTATGAGGAATCCCCTCGGTTTGCTTCCCTCGGGCCTCTTTATCTCTGCTTGAGTGCCGGGTCTGGCTCCTCACACTGGGCCTCTGATGTCGGCAGTGTGTGACGATTGGACGCTTGTCTCTTCTGCTGCGACCGCCAGAGGTCTGGTTCCTCATTGACTTCACGTGGTAGGGAAAATCGCTGCAGCTTCATCCCTTGCGTCCATTTCAGACCCTAAGGTTCCCATCAAGGGTGCAGAGGAGGCAGTGCTGCCTTGTTGAGGAGGACTTTGCTCATTCCTAGGGCTGCAGGGTAAACTTGGCTCCAGAACAGGTGGAGTGTTTGAGGCCCGGACCTAGTTCAGCTATTTCCGTACCACTGCCTCGCCTGCGCGTACTCAGTAAGATACTTGTCTAGTCCTCGACTTGATTGTCCCGATTATCCAGGTGGGTCCGTTTGCATTATTTCTGACCCAAACTCTTTTCCCCGCTCAAGTGCCTCTCTCGGGGGGTGTTGTTAGGGGCCCTGTATTGGGCTTTCTGGTGTCATTCCATCTTTCCTCCCAGGTTTGGCAACAACGGGGCTCAGTCTAGTGTGGGGTCATCTGCCCATCAGTAACTCTGCTGTTTCAGTTCTCGTGGTGATGTGTGGAGTGATCCTATAATCAAATAACTAGCTTGAGAATGTTGTTTCTAATGAAGTTGTTGGCTATTTTTTCAACCTGGCCTTTAATGTCTGGATTCCTCTCTCCACTAGGCTATTTGAAGCCGGGTGATAAGGTGCCATCTTGATGTGCCAGATCCCATTTGATTTTGTAAATTTTATGAATTTCAGGCTGGTGAACACTGAATCATTATCGGAAACTAATACCTCTGGGATCCCGTGCATTGCGATCGAGGTGCACAGTTTCTCAATGGTTGCTGTTGTGTTTGCCGAGTTTAATTTCTATATGTCCAACCACTTGGAATGGGCATCCATTAACAGGAACATGGACCCCATAAATGGGCCTGCAAAACTGACATGAGAGTTGCAACCACTGTCTGTCTGGCAATTTTCATAGGTATAATGGGACTGCCGATGGCATCTTCTGTCCCTGTTGGCACTTCTGGCACTGTCCTATCAGTTTTGCTATATCTGTGTCCAGACCAGGCCATCAGCTATAGCTCCTGGCCTGCATCTTAATTTTTGATACTCCAGGATGCCCATGATGTAGTTTGGCCAGTATGTCCCGATGGCCCTGCCTTGGAATGATGATCCGTGCTCTCCACAGCAGTATCCCATCTTCCACGCTGCTTCCTCCTGCTCCAGTATAGGTGGAACTGTGGGTTTTTCCAGCTGCTATGGTGCTTTACCTTGGCCAATATAGGGTCTTTCTGCATCCACAGGCCTATATTGTGCGCACCCACCAGAAGGATATACATAAATTTCAATGTCATCACGGTCTCCTCCATTCTGGTGGGGTGTCTGATAACGATAGCCACGTAAGGCATCAGCATTTGCCACTCTCGTTCCTGTTTGATGCTCCAATCGATACTGATTTGCCACCAGCAATAATGCCCAACGCTGGATTTGGGCTGATGCTATCGACAGCACTGCTTTGTCTTCCTTCAGTAGCCCAGTAAGAGTTTAGGATGTGTCATGATTGTAAATTTTTGCCCATATAAACACTGGCGAAATTTTTTGACTGCAAAGTTTATCGCCAGTCCTTCCTTTTCAATCTGGGCATATCTTTGCTCTAGCATTGCCAAGGTCCTCGAGGCATATGCTATTGACTGCTCTTGCCCATTCTGCCACCTGTGTTCCAGGACTGCGCCCACTCCATACGGGGACGTGTCACAGGCGAGTACCAATTCCTGCTTGGGATAATAATGTACCAATACATTTTCAGATAAAATTTGCTATTTAATTTTCTTGAAAGTCCTATCCTGATAGGCTGACTATTCCCAAGTTTGTCCTTCCTTTAGCAACAGGTTGACGGGGTCCAGAATGGAGGACTTATTCTGTATAAATTACCTATAGTATGTTACCAGTCCTAAAAATGACCATAGCTCCTGGATGGTTGTGGGAGCTGGTGCATCTTTTATTGATCCTCCAGAGGATGTAGGCCCGACTGATCCACTTTGTACCTGAGGTAGGTTACCTGTGGTGCTAAAAAGGCGCATTTCTCTCTTTTCAGATGCACTGCCGCTGAAGTAAATCTCCTGGAAACTTCCTCCAGATTCTGCAGATGGTCTGCCCTTGTTTTACCCATAATGAGGACATTGTCTAGGCAGATAACCCTGTAGGAAGCTCTCCACGGTTCTCTGGAATATGACACAAGTTGATGAAACCCCGAAGGGCAATTTCTTATACTGAAGGAGGTCTTTGAGTGTATTTATTGTAGCAAATTTTTGTGACTCCTTATCCAGCTGTAGTTGCAAGTATGCATGGCTCAAATCCAGTTTTGTGAATAAGAATCCTCCTGCCAACAGGTCCTCAATCCTGGGAATTGGGTATTTGTCTAGCTGAGAATAACAATTTATTGTTTGTTTGAAAACACCTCAAAGGCGCACCCAGCCATTGGCTTTAAGAAGAAACGACAGGTGCTGCCCATTCCATGGTTAAATTATTCCTTTGTGCTTAGTCTTTTGCTTTCCACATCGATCTTTTCCCTTAACGCAAATGGTACTGGTCAGTCTTTGCAAATCTTTGGGACAGCCTCCGGGTCAACGTGCAATTTTGCCTTGACTCCTTAGATTATCCCTAGGTCTTCCCAAAAAACCTCCAGATATTTGCTCAGGGCCTCACTTAGACGACTATTTTCCAGTTGGAAGATATTTGTCCAATCTAGCTGGATCTCTTTTAGCCAGTTTCACCCTAGTAGGCTTTTTCCTAAACCTTCTAATACTATTAATGGGAATCTAACTAATTGTTTCCCGCAAACAACTGGCACATCAGTTATACCCATCATTTTCGGAGGTTCCCCAAATAAGTCCTTAGCCTTACTGAAGTTTTGGTCAGGGCTAAGGGTTGGAGTCCAGAGCAGATCTTGTCTCCCCTACAACCAATACGGCTGGGCCTGTGTCGATCTCCATTATAATTGGATGTCCATTTAGTCTCATTGATAATTTGGTGAGTTCTGATTTTGATATTGCTATGTTTAGTAGCTATTTCTTGTCAGAGGTAGGGGCAGCTTTCAGGCTGTGCATTCTCCTGCCCCTCAGATTTTGTGTCCATGTTGGTTTGGAGACTTGCTTTTCCTCTCTGCATCCTGACACTGGCAACCATAGCAATGTTGTGTCAGACGGGGCTCTACAGGAACTACTGTCATTCTGGACTTAATCTAACCTTATCTAAGTGAAGTTCTATAGGTGGATTTGGGTTCGCTCATATCCAAATCTTTCTGGAGGGCTGTTAAGTAGTGGCCTGCCCTGTAGTCATAGTCCCCCAACCTATTCTCCCAGGTGTTGGTCTCTACCTCCATCGGGATATGTTGGAATTCATGCGCTCCACTTGCCACTTTTTCTAATGACAAGGCAAGCTGTAATGCCTATTTACAGTCCAGCTGGGCCTCCATGGCAGATGTTTCTGTATAGTCATATCATTAATTCCGCATGCCAACCAGTCTCAGAACATCTCATTTAGTGTCCCCCTGAACTTGCAAGCCTCCACCAGATGTCTTAGCCTTGTTAAGAAACTGATGATTGACTCCACTGCTTCTCTAAATCTGGAGTAAAAATGGTACCTCCACAGGATCAGGGGTGGCTTAGGGTCATAATATTCTTGAATTAAGTTTGACAATTCTTGGAAGGGCTTTGTGTCTGGTGCTTCTGGGAAGGTTAAACTGCGCATAATCGCAAAAGCTGTTGGTGGACACACAGTGAGCAGGAGAACTTTTTGCTTCTCGTCTGAGGTTGTCATTTGCCTTGAAAAAATACTTCATCCTTTTCACATATTGGCCCAGCCCTCCAATGCGGGGTCAAAAGAATCCAATTTGCCAACAAGTGGCATGTTTTCTCAACAATGGTTTCCCTCAATATATGCTGTGGTTCAGCAAGTTCCTTCAGATTACTCCTTTTTCCTCATAGCCACTGTAATAGCTCTGTGGAGGTGAAAGTCCCATCACTAAGTTACTTTATTTACACCATACATCTGTACACAGCCAGTTCTCCAGTTGTTTCCTGATAAATGCAGGCTGGGAGTCTAAACACTTGCTTTAAATAGGGAGCATGAGGCTCCTTGATTTAACCATCTATTCGGACTCATCAGGTATCTCTTTTCATACTCTAGTAAGCTAACCTTATTAGCCTTGCTGAAATCACCATACCTCTCAATGCTATGCAGCCGGCCTCTCCAGCAGGAATAGGCACCGCCCACTGATTTTTATCATGACTCACTTTAGTACATTCTATTTGCAGACCACTGTTAGAGAGGCTCTTACCACAATCTTGCAATGCTCTTTAGATGAGTGAATTTTGTTAGAGAAATGAAGAATTGCAACAATTCAATCCTGTCATATCCTTTTCAAAAAAGCAACGAGGGAAAATAAACCTGGCAATCATATGTTAGATATCTATGACATCTATGTTGGGAAATTATTCTTGATATAATCCAGGACAAATGAATGGTACTTAGAAAAATAAGGGTTAATAAATAAAAAGTGGTGTGCATTTGCTAAAGGCAAATTATGTTTGAATAATTTGATTGAATTATCTGATGAAGCAACAAAGAGAGTTGATGAGGGTATATAAATAGAAGACTTCTCAAAAGAATTTATTTTTAAGAACCAGGTAATAGATTTGTAACTTGTTAGCAGAAGTGAGGAACATGTCTGCGTAAACTATGTTGGCTAAAGAAATTTCATGAAAATTGTGCATTTGTCTATTAACTCCTATATTAAAACTGCGGTAGAAAATTAGAAGTACATGGAATAACTGCATAGAAACAAGTTATTCAGCCCAAGAAATCCATCTGAATGCTTATGCTCCACTAGAGCCTCCTGTTTTCCTTTTGTACTCTATTATTATAATACTTCATGCCTGGGAAGCTTGGCAACCATGATGTAGATCCCACTGCTTGGTAACCCCAGGAATGGATGATCACGGTGCACACAGACTGGATGGAATTTAAGGCCAAATGCAGAGCTTTGCAAAACACCATTAGACATATCTTGCCATTAGAGTACCTGCCTATTATCCTGATACACTTACTGCCTGCAACATAGCAAATTTACTCACCAGATCAATAATTTACCTACATTTTCATGAGTTTCAAATTTAACGAACAGTAACTTACAAGGGACTTGATCAGTTCTCTTCCAGAGGTTCCTGTAAATAACATCCAGTGACAATCCCCTGTCCAATACATTGGTCACGGCTTCAAAACTTTCAATCAGTTTCATCAGGCATGACCTATATTTTACAAAGGAATGCAAACTTCCTCTCAGCAGCTGAAACATTTTACAGGGACTGATTTTTCCCATCCTGCTGTGCTAAATAATTAGTGCAGCAGGTCGGGAGAATCATGCGGGAGCAATTTGCAGGATTCCCATGGTCGTTCATGCCACTCTAGCATCTCCCAGTGCCGGATTCTGGTGCAGTCTGTTCCATGCTGGAAATCGGCAGGGAGCTGAGGTGAGCATTTAAATGATATTTTATATCATTTATGTAAAATATCAATTCAGGCCCAGGACTGAATTCTCCAGGCCTACTGGCATCTCCCACTCCATCAGAATCACTCCAGCGGAGATTACACTAGCTTCCCATTTTCAGGGAGATAGTGGTCTGACCCCGGTAGAATGAAAGTGGTGTAATTGGGGACCTGCAGGGAGTCGGGTGGGGGAGTGCCCCCAAGGCATGGCATTCTGGCCTTGCCAGCCTGTGCCTCCTGGGCACTGCCCAAAGAGCATCTTGGCACTGCCCACCAGGCATTGGACATGCCAAAGGATGCTGCTTACTGGGAATGAGGCTTGGGGACAAGGCCTAATGGGGTGGGACCTAAGCTATGATCAGTGGGGGTTCTGCTGCCCCTTTGCCTAGTGATCAATGGGGGGCAGGAGAGAGGCCATTGATTGATGCAGACTGAGAGGGAAGGGGGAGGTCTGCAAGGGAGGAGGGGTTTGCTGCAAGGAGGGGTCAATCAAGGGTGGGGAAGTGTCTGCTGAGGGGTGCTTTATGCACTGGGAGGGGGGAGTCCCTGTTAGCGTGATCTGAAGATCCTGCTGGTATGGAAAGCCAGAAGATTGTGCCATTATTTATTCATTAATATCATTTTGCTTGTGTTAATTTTGGTGAATTTCTGGCCAGTCTAGGTTGGAGCAGGGGGAGAGCCAGGAATGATCAGTGGATCGTGATCGGGCTGTAGGGGTTTGCGGATGCAGCAGTGTGGGGTTCTCAAGCTGGCTGGTGATCAGGCTGACCAAGAATAGAGGCTGACAGTGCAAGACCATTGTGCATGTGCAGACAGCCACTGGTTTCAGCCTCCCATGTGGGAATAGGCCCTACCCCTTAAACATAATGATATTCATGCTGGTGGCCACTGATTTACAGTGTGTGGGAGATTCTAGTCAGAACTCCCACTGAAGAAAAACAATGTGAATTATTCCAGTTTTCATGCATATTTAGAATTTTTTGGGGAGAATTCTGCCCAAGGTGTTTAGTCCCCTAAATGCACACTAGCAATTTTCTAATTACAGATGTCAGGATAACTGATTTATAATTTCTGGTTTCCCTTTTTCATCTTTCTTAAATAGTGCGGTGACACGTGCTGTTTTCCAATCTAAAGAAACAGTTTTTGAATTAAGTGAACTTTGCAGATGCCCTGGCTGTAATCTTCCAATGTCCTTATCTACTTTCTTTAAAGTCCTTGGTTGTAAATGACCTGGTCCTTCTTTAGTGCTAATAACTGGGATTCTCTGGCCTTCCATGACATGCCATCAGAAAACAAAAAGTAGGGATGTGCTGTTAGCGTGATCTGAAGATCCTGCTGGTATGGAAAGCCAGAAGATTGTGCCATTATTTATTCATTAATATCATTTTGCTTGTGTTAATTTTGGTGAATTTCTGGCCAGGATTCAATATTAATCACTTTGTAATATTGGGCATGCTGATCTATTGCTCTTCTCTAATCATTGATCCATGAATCTGTAATGCCTTTTTTCATTCACAATGTTGTCTTTGGTTTGGTCTGGCACGTGATAGTTGTGGCCTCTTCTAAGACTTCCACAACAATGCAGTCTCTCATTAGTTCATCCTTCAGGTCGTCATGTTCACAATATTTTGCCAATCGATATACCTCATTGTGTTCCCTCCTAGTCTTTGGATGTGTTTATTAAATTTTGTCACTCTGCAATGATGATTATTGAACATTAACATAAGTATTGAAGGCTTTAATAACTTTTTTGTATGATGTGTGTCTTTGGTAATACCCTGTTTGACCATAATGTCTCTGCACTCCTGCCAATGGAATATAGTAAGGTACTGACTGATCTGCTCATTACCAGCCCTCTCCCTTAGTCCAGATGATATTCTGTGCCTGGTGAACTTGCAAAACCAACTCTGCTCTGATGAAGGGTCATCCAGAAATATTAGCTCTGTTCTCTCTCCACAGATGCTGTCAGACCTGCTGAAATTTTCCAGCATTTTCTGTTATTGTTTCAGAATGCAGCGCCCTCACAAATTTGCTTATATCTGCCACTTTTCAGCCTGGTTCAAACCTTCCACGTGGCCTAAGCACTCTATTGAAGATAGGGCATTATGCATCTCTTCCTTTTAGCTTTTTCTTTTTCCTGATTGAGCTGAAGATTTTTCCACATTGTTCTCGCCCTGCAGTCAGTTTCCTTGCTGCTCTTTTCAGGTGCTGGGCTCTTCACTTGTTTCTCCTTGCGTCATGTTTAACCATTGACAACATGTGTAATTGTTGCCGTGGTCTGCTATATGGTAATTATGATCTTATACTTACATATAAGGCTGGAGGCAACACTATTAACAAACTATATCTTTTATTGACCATAATGCTATCCATTCACAAGGTAGTCTCTACATGGTGCTCCACCTGAAACAATATCTTCTCATTCTTTGCTATCATGGGATCTTGCATCATTGATGATATAGATATATATTTACATATTCAATATTAACTCTTTCTAAAGAATTATCAGTTTATTTGTGTCCATATCACTCTTGACAATCTTTTTCTTCCTAATGTAATTTTTTAAAATTCTATTTTGATTTCCCTTAAAATTGATCTTAAAATGACTTTAATTGATTTGTTAAAAATAGCACTGCAGTGCTCAGGATCAAATAAACAATCCCTAAGCAGGCTGCCTATATCCAAGGTAGGGCTCGATTTTATAATAATCTTTAAACTGCTTACGTTGATCAGGTAAACATTTTCTTCCTAGAATGTAACGCCTCAGTAAACAATTGGCTGTTAAACCAGTGCTTTGAAATACTGACTGAATGCTATGACCAGGGAGCAAAGCTTCTCATTAATTCAAAACAATAGGCCTAGCTTTCAGCTCTTAATTTTTACTTCTAATGCATTTGGATTATTGTAATTAGTTTCATTTGCTTGACTAGAGTTTGGTGAAGTAGGATGCGAAGAGGTTTATGTGAAGCATAAATGCAGAATTGTTCAGTTGTTCGAGTGGCCGATTTCTTTGCTGTAAATCCTGTGTATCAGCAAAAAGGGTTTTAAGTTGTCTGTGTATTAACTTAGCAAAATATCTGATGCAAAATTCAAATAGGCTCCTCCATGTTGCAAGTGGTCATGATTGTAGGGGGCCTCTTCTACAAGAAGATTGTTGTGATAAAGATAAATTTCATGTTAGTACCTGAGAGAGCACTTAAGTAAGGTAGTTCGCTAAGCAAGTTAGAGAAAGTTTTATTCTCCATTGGGTTGTGCTATAAACTGATCTGGAAACATTTGATACTGACAATGAGGGGGAAAAACTCTTAATTTGATTATATTTGTGTATATGCCAAAATTTGTGTTCTTAAATGGACTATTAAAGAGAAAAAGTTGAATAATATCAAAAGAAAGTTTTTGGAGGAGAAATTTAAAAGGAATATATAAACTCAAAATTATCAAAGTAGTTATGCTTAAAAAGCTACTAAAACTCTCGCATCCTCCCAGAGTTACAATGGCCCAATTTCTTCCATCACTTTTAAGGAATAGAAAGTGTGATAGTGAAGCAGATTATTGTATGGGAACTTTACCTGTACAAGGTGAAGCTCAGTGAAGTAAATATTGAGTCATTTTCTTTAATTTGTCTTATTGACACAACCAGATAAGAATGAGCAATAACATCATTACAACCCATTCTTGTAGCTGTATGATAAGATTAAATACATCACATAGCCAGGAATTCAGATATTGTGGAACATTATTCATTCTCTTCAATATGGAGTTAACCAGCAACTCAAGAATGAAAAATGCTGGAAAACCTTAGTAGGCCTGACAAGGGTCATGCAGACTTGAAACATTGGATCTATCCTCCCTCCCCAGATGCTGTCAGACCTGCTGAGATTTTCCAGCATTTTCTATTTTTGTTTCTGATTCCAGCATCCACAGTATTATTTCTTTAACTCAGAAATGGGCTCCTCTTCAAAGATTTTTTAGATTTTTTTTATGATACAAACTGAGCATTTATCTACAAATAGCATCATTGGGAAAAGGTTAAGAAAATATAAAAAGCAGTTAAGAAAATAGGCAAAGTCACAGAGGTCTTCAGAAGCTAAATATTCAATGTCGTCTTGTCATACTCTTTTTCCAGCTTTGTTTGCATTTCTTGCCAGTTGTTTGGACCGAGAAAAAATAGCAATTGGAACTGACTTGACAGTAAGTGCAAAAATATTCATATCTTGATGTAACTAATGTGTGTTCCAAAATGTGTTCATTCTTAAATGGAACATTAGGAAGAAATATGTTTTAGGAATAAGACATTTATGATGACATTTTGGAATGTGAAAACAAATTAAATTCATGTGAAGCCATAAGCAATGAGTCAGGTTTTGCTGTTTACAGCAAACATCAGCACAAGCCATATCTTCTACTGACACTTGTTCACAGGCTTTGCATGGGATCTTGCACAGCAATTTGCTGTCGATAGGACATACAAATGGCTCATGTTAGATTAGCAACAGTTCCTTAACCACGCAGATTGAAGAATCCTTACTGAGCCACGCAGAGATGGAATCAGGAAGTGTAAGTTAGAATAATGAATTTGGTGCCAAATACAATGTGGAAAGTGAAATAAAACAAGGTGAACAAACATTTGGATTAAAAGACATATTATTTTCTTATATACGCAATCATTAAAAGCTCAAGAAGTGAGTTTCCCTGCAATTATTTAAGTTGATTTTCAATGCCAGAGTGGTTGGTTGGCAATAAGTTTTTTTAAAGAAAGCTAGTCTCAGCATCGGTGACCATGAAACTAGTGGACCCATTTGGTTCATTAATATCCTACAGAGAAGGAAATCTATTGGCATTATTTGGGCCGATCCACATCTGACTCCAAACCCACAGCATTATGATTAACTCTTGACTACCCTCAGCAAGTTGTATAAAACCATGATGAAAAAGTCTAAAGAATAAAACTGGATCAAGAACTAAAATTTCAACCAAGGCACTGAACAAAACAAAGGCACAGCCAACCTAATCAATCTTGCAAAGTCCTCCTCACTACCATCTGGTGATTTGCTCTAAAATTAGGGAAGCTGCCCCACAGACTAGTCAAGCCAACAGCCTGCTATAGTTACTCATCAAATCATACATTTCAACCAATGATCCAGACAATTCCATTATCATCCTGGCCCATTCTGACCCACTCACGAGACAGACTGACTAGAGAACTGGTAGAAGACTGGCATACAGCAGGAGACAATAACACTGGAAGTCCTCAACATGGGTTCTGAACCCCATGAAGTTTCATTGCATAGGCCAAACACTGGCAACAAAAATTTCTGCTGATTGCCAATTATCACGCTCTCTAAGTTAATAAATCAGTGCTTCCCCAAGTTGAAATCTGCATGTAAGAGACATTGAAAATAGTAAAAACCTTGAATACACTCTGAGTGGGGGCTTCCTTCTCTATTGGTTGGGTAGCATCATCACTGACTGAGCTGACTGACTCCTGAAGGACATACTGGCCAAACTAGCACTAACCTGCAGTGAGCAGATATGTTAACCAAAGAGAAAAGCCTATCTGACCACATCTTCTTCAAAGTATCTGTCTCAAATGCATTCATGAAAATATTGATACAAGTTACAGCATTACAGGGCTTATGTAACTCCACTGTGTTATGTGGAATGATCAGCCACACCAGCTAAAATAGGATAAATTCAGAACAGCTCAACAATACAACAATCCACCAAGCAGAGCTTGGAACTCGGAACTGGGCCATCAGCAACAGCAGAATTGCATTTCATTACAACCTATAATCTTTCCCATCAAACCAGGGGATTAACTCTGCTTCAAAGAGAAGTGGAGGAAAACCTGCCAGGAACAGTTTCAGACATACCTAAGAATGAAGTACCACCTTGGTGGAATTACAACTGAGTGCTATTTTCATTACAAACATTGCAAGCAGCAGTCTACAGAGCTAAGTGATCCTGCAACCAATAAATTGGATCAAAGCTGTGTTGTCTTGTCACATTCATTCTTGAATTGTGGTGGACAAACAACTAACAAGCACTTCCAAAATATCCACATCCTCAATGATGGACAGCTCAGCGTGTCAGTGCAAAGGGCAAGGCTGAAGTGTTTGAAACCATCTTAGACCAGAGTGGATAATCCATCTGGGCCTCCTTCAGAAGTCCCCAGCATTACAGTTGCTGATCTTCAACAATTCAATTGCAAGTGACATTAACAAACCGCTCAATACACTGGACACTGAAACGACAATGGGCCCTGACAGTAAACATCCTGGCTACAATATTGAAGACTTGTAGTACTGAAGATGTGACATTTCAAGATACATTGTCCTGGTACAACCAGAACACTTGCATCAGCTCCATAAAATTAAAAGTTGCTCAGATATGTCCTGTACTCAAAGGACAGGACAAATCTAACTAATGCCCCATCAGTTTATTTTTAATTATCAGCAAAATGATGGAAGATACTGTTAACAGTTTTATCAAGTGACATTTACCCAGCAATAATCTGCTCACTGATGCTCAGTTTAGGTTCCGCCAGGAACATTTGGATCCAGACCTCATTTACAGCCTTGATCCAAACATGGACAAAAACATTCCAGAGGTGGGGTGAGAGTCATTGCTCTTGGTATCAGGCCAACATTGACCAAGTGTGGTAACATTGAAGCTAAGGGATTAACTGGGGAAACTCTCCACTGGCTGGAGTTAATGAAACACGTAGGAATAAGGTTGTGATTGTTGGGGGCCAATCATCCTAGCTCCAGGACATTGCTGCAGGAGTAACTGAGGGTACTGTCCTAGGCCCAACCATCTTTTGTCTCATTAATGATCTCCCCTCCATAATCAGGTCAAAAATGAGAATGTTTACTAATGATTACACTGTGGTCAGTTCTATTTACAATTCCTCAGGTAGCAAATTAGTCACTGCCCGCATGCAGCAAATCCTAGACAAAATTGAGACTTGGATGGTATAACTGGTCGATAATATTAATGCCACACAAAGCCAGGCAATGGTCATCACCTACAAAAGTGGGCCTAAACATCTCCCTATGACATTCAATGAAATTACCATTGCTGAACCTCTATCATTAGCATTCTTGGAGTCACTATTGACTAGAAACTGAATTAGACTGGTTATATAAATATTGTGATTCAAAGAGCAGGTCAGAAGCTGGGAATTCTTTGGTGAGTAACTCTGTATAGCATGCAAGAAACAAAACAAAAGCCTGAGATCACATACTAACCGACTCAAAAACAGTTTCTTTCCTGCTGTTTTCAGATCTTTGAATGTACCTACCTTCATTATGTTGATCTTGCTCTACACTCTAGCTATAACTGTAACATTACATTCTTCATTCTCTCCTTTCCTTCTTGATGTATGGTATGCTTTGTCTGTATATAGTGTGCTTTTTACTGTATATTAGTACATGTGACAATAATAAATCAAACCAAATTGAATCCTACAGAACTCCCACACCCAAACCAAAGTCTTAACCCAACATATTTATAGCTAATCTCCATCTTCCTTTAGTTTTTCAGAATCCATATCCTTCAGCAGCTTCTTCAGTTCTGGATTTTGTTCATGAGTTGCCACTATATTGTTAGGCTTTGTTCAGAAGGTTTGGAGGCTTGTAAGATTGATCAGTAGTATTTATCGGAAACATGTAACTATTTACTTATGTAGAAAGTGTAGCGTAAGGCCAGAATTTTATACTTGGAAAGTGCGCAACTTGTGTGGACCTAGGGACAAATGCAGAACCCATTTCTGGGCAAAGTAGAAAGAGAAGCTCTAGGAATCATTTTGGAATCAAATGTTTTTCTACCAATTCCTATATCGAAGGAAAATGAACAGATCATTGATCACTGAGAATGATATTTGGGCCTTATACTGGGGCTTCCATCTCTGGGGGTGATGCAGAGAGGGGCATTGCTAATTGCAGCACACACATATACAATAAAGTATCATCAGTCAAATCTCCACACTAATGGACTCTTCCGAGTAACTTTACCCGTCAATAAACAGTTTGAGTGGAAACATTTTCTCCTTCGAGCAGGTAGGTAATATTCCTGTAACCACAGGACAAGCTGTTGAGAAGTATAGAGTGACACAGTGACAGTGATTAGTTCTGCTGCCTCACAGGGTTCGATTCCTGGCTTGGGTCTGTGTGGAGTTTGTATATTCTCCCATGACTGTCGGGTTTCCTCCAGGTGCTCCTATTTCCTCCCACAGTGCAAAAATCTGCGGGTTAGGTTGATTGACCATGCTAAATTACCCCTTAGTGTCAGGGGGACTAGCTATATTAAATGCATGGGGTTGTATAGATAGAGCCTGGATGGGATTGTGGTTAATGCAAATGGCCTCTTTCTGCACTATAGGATGCTATTATTTGTCCAGAAATGATCCATTACTGCCAGAAGTTATAGACAGGGTATTTTGTGCCATGACAGTTGGACTAAACCTGGAGTTGATGCCACATGATCACCCAAAGATGCAAGCTATTCATACAAGCTGGTTGTTTTCTCTGAGGAATTAGAATCATCATTCCATCATTATTAAAGAAACATGCACTAAACTAACTACACAAAGGTCACTGTGGTAAATTGAAAGTATGGGAGATAACCAGAAATTATTTCTGGAGGCCAACACTTGATATTTAATTAAGGAGAAGGCAACAATTGTTTGTTTTGTACAAAAGTTCTGAACCTGCCTCCACTAGCATCGTTACACCCATGGAAATGGCCAGAAGGGCCATGGCAAAGTGTTCATATAGATTATGTAAGACCACTCGAAGTGTGTATGTTTCTCATTGTGATCGACGCCCACTCTAAAGGTTCTGAAATCGCCATTATGAAGGCGACATCCTGATAGACAACAAAGATTTTGTTATCCTCAACAACTTGTGACAATAGGCTGCAGTACATTTTGCAAGAATTCACAAACTGTTTAAAGAAGAATGCGATTTAACACAGATAATCTACTCCTTATTATCCTATCACAAATGGGCTGGCAGAATGGTTTGTTCAGATAATGAAACATTCATTGAAGGTAAATTAAGAGCAAGGTTCGTTGTCTAAATGACTGAACCAAATCCTAATGACTTTGAGGAATATTGCTCATTGAACAATCCAAAGTTCTCCAGCTTGGCTCATGATAAAGCACCAACACAGCGTTTGATTTGTCTAAGCAGCCCAAGAAAACAGAAATTGTCAAAAAAAAAACAAAAAGGTCAGATTATACAGTGCTAAACACTGTATTTTTCATAAATATGAAGAAGTATTGGCAAGGAACTATCGCACCAATGAAAAGTGAATTCCTGCCATCACCTTAGCATAGATCTACACTACAAGCTCGAGATGATAAAGCATGGAGGGAACATGCAAGCCAAGTTTTGGCAACCAGAACCAATTTGCCAGAGACAGAATCACAAGCTACGCCAAATGAAGGCCTGGACATAATCAAGAACCTGACAATATCCAAAATAATTGGGGAGGACAGTCCCTCAGCTGAGAATACTTCAACACTGAGTAAATGCTGAACACTACATCTCCGGTGAAGAGAACCTTGGACAATATCCAAAATAAAACAAAAATACCAGAGGTTGCGGTCAACATGAAAAAGCAACACCTGAGATTTGCCAACAGCCATCCAGAAATCAACGACCTTCAAAACAATCTAAACTCTTGACTATTGTTCATACTGATTTTGATTGTTCACATTATATTGCACTTCATTGTAGGAACATCTGATGTAAAGGGGGAGGAAAATGTCTTGTATTCATGGTTTTCCTTTTTGGAACATCACCACCCATTTATGTGGGTAAATGAGCAGGCTGTAAGTACCTTTTCAATAAGTTCTTGTTTGCTTGTATCTTTATGGTCTGCAAAGCTACCCTTTAACAAAATACCACAAGGGGCTTGTTAAGAGTGACATTATTTATTAGACTTAACTTATTTAGAAGTTTCTGTATCGTGTGGCCAGAATATATTTTCTTTTCTGGTGCATTGAAAATTAATTTGATTTGGTTTTAATGGATTGAGATTGCTTGTTAGTTGTAATAGGATCCAGATGTAGCTCAGGCTTGTAATTGTATTGTGTAGTCTGCTGCCAAAGTTTGGAGTTTGTCTAACATATCATGATAGTTTGCACAGAAGACAGTGCCATTAATGCCTTGGAGGTCTAGCTAGAAGATCAGAAACTCAAGGCATTCCTCGTGTTCCTGCCTTCCTGAAGGTATTTCCAAACTTCCTCCACATTCTCACCCTATGCCTCTCCAGGCTCCTCATCAGACACATCACATGCAGGCATCCTCCCTGATCTTTAGAGCTAATGCACTTTCCACAGCTGCCAATGTGTTTTGCTGACTATTTTTTAAAGAGGGGGCTTAAGTCTATAAGGAGAATATTGCTTGAAAAGTAACTCATTGTGAGAGGTTGTAGTTAAGATTGTACCTTGTCTTGTTTAAGTATTGTTGAATTGTTAAAAGTTCAGTTAATATATTCATTATAGTTAAACTGTGTTCATAAATAAAATTTGTTTTGATAAAAGCTTCCAAATTTGTCAGTAGAATCACACCTAGATTGAAAAACCTTATCCTTTCATTAATACCAAAATAGAAAATTGTTGGCGTACAGTCTGGCTTCATAATATACCTTGTGCTGTAACCCTCAGGCAAAACTTTCAGAGCAGATGAAGTCCTCAAATACAGCTAGGCTTACAAATCTATGGCAATCAAAGGATATCTGGCAGGACTCTAATTTCAGACAACAGCAAACTTGCAAATAAACTGAAAGTGTTTGTGCTTCAGGGGCTCTTTATCCTACTTTTGTATGACAATTTGATGAAAAATGCTTCCTGCCTACCTGTTTTTTTGCATGCAATGAGCATGCATTGCTCAAGCAATGTAAATCACAGAAAAAATACTTTTAACTGGCCTTAATCTGTCAACAGATGCAAATCTGGGTTAAGATGGCATGGTGGCACAGTGGTTAGCAGTGTTTCTTCACAACTCCAGGGACCTGGGTTCAATTCCTGGCTTGGGGTCACTGCCTTTATAGAGTTTCCATGTTCTCTGTGTCTGCATGGGTTTCCTCCAGGTGCTCCGGTTTCTTCCCAGAGTTCAAAGATGTGCAGGTTAGGTGTATTGCTCATACAAAATTAACCCTTAATGTCCCCTGCTGAGTAGATTAGCGGGGTTAGTGAGGTAAATATGTGAAGTTATGGGAATAGGGCCTAGGTGGGATTGTTATCAATACAGAATTGATGGGCTAAATGGCCTCCTTCTGCACTGTATGGATTCTATGATTCTTCTATGATCTGACTCCCATGCGCATTCAGCAACCTCAATATCACATATGTGATGTCAGGAACACATCCAATGTCATTTTGTACAAATTTTTGTGTGTTCGGGTCAAGCATGACTCTTTGTCAGAATGTAAAACTTAGGTCTAAGGGTCTGTCACATCAAAAATAAACATGGGACTGATCACAGTACTGCCCACATAGTGATGTAGGAGATGCAACACTTGTATCCAGTAGTCAATGTAGTGTTGAATAGAGCCATGTTAGAAGCAATCATGGAGACAACTCCCAGCTTGGACTTTTACTATATCTAGTTATACTATATATAGTTTCCAGTAGTTAATAATTAACTGTTAAACTAATTCAGACGATGAATACCTGAATCAGACCCACCAAAGTGCACCCAGCATCTACTTGTCATTCATTCGATCCGCTACAGGATCAATGAGCAGTACTGTTCTTCAATCTCATATTAACCCTTGCTGTGGTGAACACCCTTTATGGGAGCCAAAGGATACTGCGAATGGGGGGGGGGGGAGGTGTGGAGTGGGGCCTCATGAAAATATTGTTGAGACCTTTGGATCAGCTGCGATCTCATTGAACGGTGGAGCAGACTCTAAGGGTTGGATGGCCGAAGCCTGCTTCACATGCATCTGTGCATGAACTTCCTGGAAGTGAGAGTTGAAGAAAAGGACAATTGGGGCAACAGCTTTCGGATTTCTATATTAATTAGAGTCTTATTGGAATAAGGTAAATGCTCTGAGTCTCATTGCTATTTGCACAGCCCAGTTTAATTAATCCAGAGAAGAGACATTTTATCCTTTGCCTGTAAAAACGCGAATATTAATTGTGATAGGAGTTAAAAATGATTGTCCGGGAAGTTAGGATGAATGTTCTGGATGAATGAATTAAGGATATACAACAGAATCTTCCTCACACTTGTGATCTTGCTGTTTCACTCCATTCTTACATTCTCTTCATTGACGCATCACCAACAAGCGCTATATCCGATCACTTAAAAAAAAGCGAAAACTCTTGCCGTTTATTATATGTATCTACATGCTTCAATGAGTTAAGGTGGTATTTATCCTCTCCACTATGCCTTCCATTCATTTACTAATCTTAGGTATTAAAAAACTGCATTCATTTTAATGAAATATCAGATTCCCAAAACATGGCTATAGTGATATTTTGCTATAACTTTTCGGGAAAGTAGACATCGATTAAAATCATTCTTCTTAAAAACACACCAGCTCAGGCAATAACGCAAAAAAAAAAGGAATGTACAGAATTGTAGCAGAGGGTTTTTAGTCAAATAGAAACTTGCTGCCACTTTATTCGAAACTCTCTCATATTATAAAACTAGAGTAAGTTAATTTACTCTATTTCACTGTCTTTTTCTCATTTGGCTCAGTTTTACATTCTGACCGTTTCTACAGTGCACATTCCAAGGGCTGATTATTGCAATCGCTCATTCCTTGTTGCATAAGACATCATGTGCTTTTTTTTTTAAGCACATCATATTTCAGCATCAGGAAAGCAGGGTTTAAAAGTTTTTGTTTGTTCTGTTGTTGAGGTGTAATTGTTGGCTGGGAGGCATTAGGACCAGAGGGTGATCGCTGGCGAGAGGGAGCTGACGTTCTGCGCTTTCCTAGTAAGGAGCTGACTCACACGGTGACGGCAGAAAGTCAGACAGATCTTGAGAGAAAGAAGCAGAGAGAGCGGGAGCGAGCGAGAGAGACACACACACACACACAACCAAAGAGATTGGGAGAGGCGGTAGGCAGTCTGAGAGTGCAGACTTGCTGGCACCTGCAGAGAGGACAGTTGCAGCCGGCAGTTTGGCGAGTGTTGCCCCATCGCTCGAGTGGATAATGTCTACAGCGGAGGAGAGCCGAGTGGCAGCGGTGACTCCACTCAAACTGACCGGGCTGGTGTGTGTGGTCCTCTCGCTGTGTTTGGACGTGGTGGCCTTGCTGAGTCCAGCCTGGGTGACAGCCGACAGCCACTTCTCACTCTCCCTTTGGCAGAGGTGTTTCCGACCGGGCTCGGTTCCCGACAGCGAGTGGAACTGCAACTGGGCTCTGGGCAGCGGTAAGAAGGACAGCGCCGGGGATCCGGGACAGGGCGCAGCGACTGAGAAAGAGACAGCCAGGGATACGATTTGTAGGGTCAGATAGAAAGATTAATAGGGAAATGTCGCACGAACAGATCAGAGTAACGGACAAGAACCCCGAGGCAGACTCTTACTGGGTATTTGAGAGATAACTGGAAGTGTTGTGAGTGATTAAGTATCAGAATGCTTAACCGACTTAAATAGAGCTTTGTTGGGACACTTAAAAAGTAAGGATGAAGAATTAGACAGAATGGGAACAAGAACGAGGAACAAATTGTGACCAGGCACTAAAGGAGAACTGCCAAGTAGCAATATTAACATTTAGAGTCAGCACCAATAAGAAAACATACAATACAGAAGGAAAACAAAGATTAATGCCGTTTTGCAAAAAATCTTACATATGTACTTATCACAGAAACAAGCACAAATATATTCAAGCAGAAAGAGTATGTAATGGGACTTGTTATATACTAACAAACACAATGCATACAGCAAGATATACTCCACAGTGACGGAAATACACACCGAGACCTGCTTTATCCTGGCAAAAAACTGGCATTGACAGATCATCTTCACTAAAAAGTTAATGTCTACATTGGAGCACGCTTGCCCCTGTTATGGGAACAGACATGCATTAGAACATGTGTACAGACGTAAACACAGCCACAAGAAAACATGTTGTGCCGACTGAAACACATATGTTTACATATTAAATTCTGACAGAAATTAGGTACTGGTCTGTGCTACACACTGATAATGATAAGTAAGTGCATATAGATGATATATGCTGACAGATATTCATATATTGTGAAATCAGACTGACAAAAAATACAGATGACTATGCTCACAAAGTGAGGGAGGGGGGCGGGTGGGTTTGCGGGTACACCAGGCACCATTAAATATTAAGAGAACTTAAGATGAAAATGAAGATGAAAATAAGATAAATGAAGATGAAGATGTATGACAGATTGTTTAACAAAAAAGAGGAAACTTTTAGAGACTGTCAGAAGCTTACGAAAATCAAACATGATCACAGGATGATAATGATATTAGCTAACTGTACACATAGGCATACTGTGAATATTGACCTTAGATGTAGTCTGACAGAGAGGAAAGATTGAGAGAGATACAAACGGAGGCAGAAAGGAAATGAAGACTGTGAATAACATGAATACGACTGAGACCGAGGAAAAATAGAACCAGAGATTGAACCAACCACATGAAATGAGTGAGAAAAAGGAACTGTGAGGGAGACGGGATGAGAGTAATATAAATGTATAAAAAATGCAGAATTATAAAAAAAACATAAAAAGCAAGAAAAATGCAAGATAAATTCAAAACACATTGAGAGAAATAACAGGGGCTGAAAAAATAGCCAGCAGAAAACAGAGGGGAAGAAACTTAGAAATACAGACGGTGGCAAAAATAGAGAAAGACAGAAAGAAAATGCAGAAAATTGGCGAAAGAAATAGGGGAGAGGTGGATAAACCCAAAAGAAGTGAAAGAAAAGGACATAAGGGCAAGTTTATGCTGCTTTCGGAATTCAGAGCGCTGTCAGCTGGACTGACACTGTAAGACTTCAGTCTGCTTGGCAGTCTTCTAAGTTTCTCCGCCACTTTTGCGGTGAAGACTATCGGCACGGGAGTGAAAATATAAATGCAGCTTAAAGGATCTTTCTGACAATTGTGGACGGCAGTATAAATGCAGTTAGAAGGTGACTGATGACAGTTATCCGGAATAAGGGTGAGGCCGAGACTGCTGGAAGCAGATTGTTGGCGACAGAGGGTGGATAACGGGAGACAGCGTACCCACCACTGCAGCAAGCTGATGGATGGTTATACATTGACAGCTTGTTTCTGCACCTTTGTCTTTATTGTGGTGAACTGTCAACAAGTCTTGATTTAAAAAAAAACACATCCCCTTGGCAGGGATCCGTTCCTGGATCTCAACTTCTTGTTCCTCTCATTCTCGCTTCCATTTCGCCTTTGTTGGGAAGCTTTTAAAATCATGCCTTGGTGGACAATTTGTTTTGAGTCCATTATTAATCCGAGGTCACAGGTGAACAATGAATGTCGCTCTCCCCCCACCCCGTCCCCCCTCCGCCTCCCGAGCTTTTGTTGCAGTAAACAATTGTTGATTTGTCTGGATCTTTCCCGGGACTGCGTGTGCATTCAAAACATCACAATGTGGGCTTTAGTTTTGATAGCGCAGCCTGCTGCTCCCACTCTCCTCGCCATTTCATAGTTCTGTTGTTTTTTTGTATGTATATACATAAAGCCCTCGTGAATGATAATAATAGCCGCACAGCGCTTACCGGTCAACAGGCTGGTGGTGCCCAGTTATAAAAGTATGGACAATACATTCTTCCTAGATTAAAACATTCAATTATTGGGAGGGTGGGAGCGGAGGGGGGATTTGAAAGGTCAGTTGGCAGGCAGGGTAGCAGCGATTACTGACAAACTGCAGTGAACAGTCAAACAGTTAACCATTCCCGCTCTCCCTCCTCCTCTCCGCAGACACGCTGCTCAGAAACTCCTTTTTAAGTCATGTTGTGCAGCGGCCACTTGGTGTTTTTCACACGGCATTTATACTGATGAATAAGAAAGTGCAATGGCGATAGGAGTCTCTGAACTAAAGCAAGCCGCGCAGGAGGAACTCTGTCTGCTTGAGGACTCGGCGTCACTTTCCTATCATTTCCCACATGATGTCTCGATCTTTCCTGTTGTGGTATTTAGTTTAATTAGGGGCAAAAAATCCACAAACTTTAACGAAGAGTCCACTTTTTATTTTCTGCCTGTGTCTGTATATTTGGACACCACTAATAGATAAAAAGCGGACAGTCAGTTGTGTATATGCACTCTTGTTTGTGGCACCCAGATTTTGGATCAACGCCGACGTTTAGGGATGTTTCCTCTTTGGTCATTCAGCCCAGTTTCCAGTGAAGGTTGGAACTTGAAACTCAGAATGCAAAACATTGCAATGTTTTTGCAAGAATTAGCCGTGGCAGAGGTCTCACGATTAGAGTAAAACAATAACTGCAGTGGAAGTATTCTACAGCGTTCAGCCATTCAGAGACAGTCACACTTTGAACCGACAAGTTTAATGTTAGAATCCCAAGGCATAATTTCATGACTATTTTTCAGTTTCTAATGGGAGTCTGACTTTGCATCTGAGTAGGATTTGCTATAAACCTTTTATGGATCAGTGCTATTCAGATAGACCAAAATAGCATTTTTGTATGTTTGACATTAGATTAGTTTACATTATTGAGATTGCACTCCTGAAATAAGAAACATTACAGTTTGGTTTATTGCAAAATCCTTGTAAAAGATTCGAGAAAATGATATGTCCCACGATTCAATCATCACAACCTAAGTAATGAAATCGTGAGTGGGTTATGTCAAGGCTGTTTTAGCAGGGAATGTTTTACATGTGCATGGTTTTCCACATTTTGTTAGTGTTGTGAAACATTTACATCTTTAATTCCCTTTAGTTGTTGTCAGGTGCGGATGTTTGCATAGGTGGACAACAGCACCATGTGATAACATTAAATTGCTCCAGGGCAGTCGTGCCAAGTTTTTAGTGGGTAATATTCAATGGATAACAGAAACAATTCCATGGAGATGTGAGCTCTGAAACTGTGTGAATCCGTTAGTAACATTAGGCCTCGCTGGGAGTGAACATGAATCATAATTTCAGGTATCTTAGTTTGAGACAGGATTAGAAAGGACATGGAAGTTGTGCTGTTGGTGACAGCCTCCTTGTGGAGAAGGAATGATATTAATGAGGTGTCATGCTGAAATTCCAATTGCTTGGTGAACCCTTATGGAATTTTCACCTGCCCGAAGTTAAATAAAAGGCACATGACTAACACACCTGGCATGTTAAAATTCTTTTCTTAAAATTAAGTTATTGTTAATTAAGTTTAATCATTACTTTTTATTTGTTGTATGTGTTTTCATGTTAACTCCCTTTGCTGTATTTTCATACTGCCAGTTGTTGCTGCAAATGTCTTGCAGGAAACAAAGTGCTGAGGATGGGAATTCCTCTGAGAGTTCCAGTACTCATGATTTCAATGAGGAAGATGAGTTCACAAGGGGATGATAAATGCACATAGAATGCAATATGAGGAATTATGCCAGCAGCAATCACCACTATGGGACTTACACTTACAGATGCTGGTAATTTTAAGTAGGCATGTCAAAGGAAAGCTGTCTTTGCCTTCATTTTGCAAGGGAGGCTATCACTGAGCTGCAGCATATGCTCCAGATTGACCTGCAGACAGCTGCTGGAACAAAGAGGACACTTTCCATAAATATAAAGGTTATCAATGCCGTAAGATTTTATGCCACTGGATCATTCCAACTCATAGCAGGGCATGTGATTTTGCAATGCAGTGAGCCATCTGCAGATGTGTCAAACAGGTGACAGATGCTTTGCATGTAATGGACAACATGCTCATCAGTTTTCCTGTGGAAAGGTGGCATAAGCTACAGAGGAATAATGACAGGTTTTACAAGAGTGCAGTGCGTGGTAGATGGGACCCGTATGGACATCAAGACTTCTCACATCAACCTTGTGACCTATGTGAGTGGAAATTACTTTCACTCACTTAACATGTCTTAATGCAAGTCAGTATCTGTTATTAAAGATGCCTTTATAATGCAGAAGTCAAAGATGCCTGCACTATTTGAAAGCTCAAATAAATTGGATGAATAGTTACCAGGAAACCAGGGCTATGCTTAGCAGCTGTATTTGATGCTTAACCAAATTTTGACAAGTGTTCATTTTTATTTACTAATTAGATGCGTGAAGGCCAATATTTATTGCCCACCCCTAATTGCTGTTGAGAACGTGGGGGTGAGCTACCTTCTTGACCTGTTGCAGTCCTTCTATTTGACTTAAAGCTACAGTATTGTTGAATAGGGAGTTCCAGGATTTTGACACAGTGACAATCAAAGCATGGTGATATTTTTCTAAGTCAGGATGATATGTGATTTGGAAGGGAATTTGCAGCTGGTGGTGCTCACAAGTGCCCACTTCCCTTGTTCTTTTAGGTTGTGAAGGTTACAGGTTTCAAATCCTTTGTTGAAGAAGCCTTAGAGAGTTGTGGTACTGCATCATATGGTTTGTACAGGCTCTATATACTGTTAGTGAATGGAATGAATGTTTAAGGTGGTGGATGGGGTTTTGATAAAGCAGGTCGCTTTGTTCTGAATGGTAATGATCTTCTTGAATGTAGGCACTACGTTCATCCAGGCAAGTGGGGAACATTCCCTCATATTCCTGATGTGTTTTTTATGGGTGCTAGAAGAGTTTTGGAGAATCAGGAGGTGAACTACTCACCATGAAATTCCCCACTCTTATATTATAGCATATGGCTAATCCAGTTAGGTTTCTGGTTAACAGAGAGGCCAAGAATATGAATACTGAGTAATTCAGAAATGGAAATGCCACTGAAAACCAAGGGAACATCGTTAAATTCTGTTTTGTTGGAGATGGTCTCTGTTTAGTATAGCAAGAAAGTTATCTTGTTAACTCAAGTTTGAACGTTGCCCAAGTCTAGATGAATCACAAGAAGTTAGTATGCAGGTATAGCAAGTCATTAGGAAGGCACATGGAATGTTGGCATTTATTGCAAGGGGAGTGGAATATAAAAACAGGCATATTTTGAGATAGCTATAAGGTATTGGTGAGACCATATCTGGAGTAGTATGTACAGTTTTGGTCTCTTTATTTGAGAAAGGATTTGAATGAAGCAGTTCATAGAAAGTTACCTTGTCTGATACCTGGGATGAAGAAGTTATCCTATGAGAAAATGTTGGACAGATTGGACCTGTGTACATTAGAGTTTGGAAGATTCTGAAAGGTCTTAATAAGTGGATGCAGAAAGTCTGTTTCCACTTGTGGGAGAAACTAGAACTAGGGGCCACAATTTAAAAATATGCAGTCTCCCATTTAAGAGATAAAGAGAATATTTTTCTCTCAAAGGGTCATTATTCTTTTGAATTCTCTTCTTGGGAAAGCAGCAGAAACATGGTAATTGAGTATTTTAAAGCCAGGGATAGATAGATTCTGGACCAGCAAGGGATCCAATGGTTATCGGTGATAGGTGTGAATGTGAAGATGAGGCCACAATCCCAACAGCCATTATCTTATTGAATGGCAAAACAGGTCTGAGGGGCTGAATGGCCTCTTCCTGCTTCTAATTTGAAAATTTGTATATGTGTTCGTAACTCGTGTAGATGCATGCATTATGTTTGCTGCATTATGTGAGGAGTTGTGAAAAAAAACTAAATTCACTGCCATTATCAGCAAACATTTCCATTTTTGACCTTATGATAAAATTGATGAAACCGCTGAAAGTTGTCTGCAGAAAAGTCTTGAGGTTGAGATGGTTGGCCTCCAAGAGTCACAACCATTTTGCTTTGTGGTAGGTATGATACTACCCAGTGAAGAGTTTGTCCCTGATTCCATTACCTTCACTTTCACGAGGGCTTCTCGATACACTTTGTTAAATACTGCTGTGTTGGGGTCAATCACTCTCAATTCATCTCTTAAATTCATTTAGCCTTTTAGCCTATGTTTGGACGAAGGCTGAAATGAGGTCTAGAGCTGAGTGGGCCTGGCAGAATCCACACTGAGCAATGAGGTACAGGTTATTGCTTTTGGTGCCTCTTGTTAGCTCCGTCAGTGACAACTTCCAGCACTTACTGATGATATAAAGAAGACTGATAGGGTGGTAACAGGCTGAATTTGATACATCCTTCAATTACTCAGGCCATTTTTCACTTTGTCAGGCAGATGGATGCCTCTAAGAAGAAGGATCAGAACTTTGCCACAAGGCTCCTCAAACCTCCTCCACCATTCAGCAGAATCGTAGTTGTCCTTATTTTGCCTGCCAGTCAACTGGAATTCTCTATTTCCCTATGGATCAGTATATGTCTAAAGCTTTAGTGGAACAGCTTGTTCTAGTGTACGTGCCTTCAATACTACTGTTGCATGCTATCAGACAGAGTCCTTACACTTTGCACTCCAGTGCACTCAGCTATCTTTTGATATCACGTGGGGTGAAACAAATTATCTGAAGACTGGTATCTGAGATACCGGGGAGATATTACATTACAGGTTAAAGATGATTGCAAGCAATTCAACCTTAAGTTTTGCACTTAGGTGCAATCTTTAAAATTGGGAATGTTCATGGAGCCTCCACATTCCCCATTTTGTTTACATTTACACCACCATTCTGTATGCAAGTAGACTATAGAACTTTGATTTGAGCTGTTGTTATGGAATTGCAGAGCTCTGTCTCTAGCATGTTGCTAAAATGTTTTAGTCCTATATTGTAGCTCCACAAGATTGGCACTGCATTTCTAATCATGACTGGCACTGTTCCTGGCATGTTCTCCAGATTTGGTTTCCTACTTTAATTGTTAGTGTACAGTAATTGATATGTTGGACCATGAGATTATAGATTGTGAAGGACTGCTAGCTGCTGCATTGCTAATAGCCCTCTGTGCCTCATGCAATGCTCAGTTTGAACTATTAGATCTATTCAAAGTCTGTCCATTTAGCACAGTGCTAGAGCCACACAACACAATGAAAGGCGTCCTCAAGTTGAAAACAGGACTTGGTCATCACTAGGGCTTTGTGGTGGCCGCTATTACCAAGATTGTCATGGATTCATCAGCAGATAGATTGGTGAGAACAAGGTCAAGTACCTTTTTCCTTCATGTTGGGTTGGTCACTACCTGCTACAGTCCCAGTCTGGCAGCTATTTCCTCTGGTCTCAGCCAAGTCAACCAATCGTGGCAGTACTGATTACAGATTGAAATCATCCATTCAGAATATATTTTGTCCCCTTGCTACTTTCAGTGCTTCTTCCAACATGGGGGAATATCAATTCTGAGGGAAGGTATTTCTTCAACTATGTTTGATCTGGTGCAATGAGACTCCATGGAATCTGAAGATAATGCTGAGGACTCTGAGAACAACTTCTTCCTAGCTTTGCCTTCAACTCTGGGAGGTCTGTCCTGCTGGAACTAGTCATAGCCAGGGATTTGTCTGGGAATTTGAATAAATGACATGATTCTCTGTCAATAACTTTATTGGACTCTTGTTGATTAAATTGCAGATCAGCCTCCTAATTTTGGTACAAGTCCCAGATTCTGTCACAAACATTAGACTGAGGGAGCTGAAACATAGAAACTAGGAGCAGGAGTTGGCCATTCAGTCCTTTGAGCCAGCTCTGCCAAGGACACTGAGGACAGAATTTATGAAGAAACCTTAAACAAAATCAGATTAAGATATGGTTCATCTCGAATTAATATAGAACATACTGCTGGTATGTTGAAGCAAAGATTCAGCTTTTTGGACCATAAAGAGAGCTGGTTCTACGTAGCTCCTTGAAATATCAAGTTATAAGCCATTATATGTAAGTTCACTAAGTGATGAGATTTCATCATGTAACAAGAGGGGGAGGAAGCTCTTGTGCAGTAGTGACTGAGGCGAGGAATAAGGAAAGGAATAATAGAAATGGTTTTGCAGTCTGGATTTTTGGTGCAGCAATCATTAGTAGCTATTCACAGTAATTTCCAAGTTGATCCCTGGTCCAATCTTGGAGCTAAATTGAAATATTATACAGTGTACCCAGAAAAACCATGCTGAACGTTTAGACATCTATCATACCAACTTGTGGCATCCTTACATCCTACTAGCAGTTATAACCTGAACATGATCTTTCTCAACAGAAGTTAGTGAACATCATGTTAGTGAGCCAGTGAACTAGCTAATAAGGCAGTGAGGGAAAGAGATGCTGCTTTTGTGACTATTTTTCCAGCAGTTTATGCTTATCTCCAAGTTAGGTGAGTGCAACTTTAAATAAATTGTTCTGTGCAAATTATTTCACAATTTGACTAGTTAAAGAATGAAGTCGGACAGAAATGACAGGATTGGTGGTGTGCAGCGACTGTAACATTTGGGAACCTGTGCAACGACAATCTCAGACAGCCATATCCGCAGAAAGTCTCTGCAGCTTGGGGTATCCGGATGTGCACTCAGATCCTGCGGAGAAGAGCTGGTGGGGGTATTCACAGACATATTTAACCTCTCTATACAACAATCTGAGGTCCCTATCTGCAGAAAATGATCAACATCCCAATACCTGAGGAAAACCAAGCAGTGTGCCTTAATGACTATTACTGATGACTCTGACATCCATCACCATGAAGTGCTTCAAAAGATTAATCATGGCATGAAACAATTTCAGCCTCCCAGACTACCTGGATCCACTACAGTTTGCCTACCCCTGCAACAGGTCCACAGCAGAGGTTATTTCCCTGGCCTTGCACTCAACCCTGGAACACTTAGATAACAAGGACATTTATGTCAGACTTCTATTATTGACCACAGCTTAGCTTTCAACACTATAATTCCTTCAAAACTAATCTCCAAACTCCATGGCCTGGGCCTTGGCACCTCCCTCTGCAAATGGATCCTGAATTTCCTAACTCACAGATCATAATCAGTAAGGATATGCAATCATTCTCAACACCTGTGCCCCACAAGGCTGTGTTCTCAGCCCCCGACTATACTCCTTGTACACCTATGATTGTGTGACCAAATTTCCCTCCGATTCGATTTTCAAGTTTGCTGTGTCGAATCTCAAACAATGACGAGAAAGAATAAAGGAATGAGATAGAGAATCTGCTGAACTGGTGCGGCAACATTAATCTCTCCCTCAATGTTAACAAAACGAAGGAGCTTGTCATTGACTTCAGGAGGCGTAAAAGAGAACATACCCCTGTTTACATCAATGCAGACAAAGTAGAAAGTGTCGAGAGCTTCAAGTTTTTAGGTGGCCAGATCACCAACAACCTGTCCTGCCGACACTACAGTTTAGAAAGCTCTATTTCTTCAGAAGACTAAGGAAATTTGAATGTCAGCTACGACTCTCACCATCTTCTTCAGATGCACCATAGAAAGCATTCTTTCTGGTTGTATCTCAGATTGATATGGCTTCTGCTGTGCCCAAAACTGTAAGGACTACAAAAGGTTGTGAATGTAGCCCAAACCATTAAGCAAACTAGCCTCCCATCCACTGACTCTGACTGCACTTTCCGCTGCCTCAGCAAAGCAGCCAGCATAATTAAGGACCCCACACACCGGACATTCTCTCTTCCACCTTCTTCCTTCGGGAAAAAGATACAAAATTCTGAGATCATGTACCAACCGACTTAAGAAAGCTTCTTCCCTGCTGCTGTCAGACTTCTGAATGGACTTACCTTGCATTAAGTTGATCTTTCTCTAACCCTAGCTAAGACTGTAACACTACATTCTGCACTCTCTTGTTTCCTTCTCTATGAAGATATGTTTTGTCTGTATAGCGTGCAAGAAACAATATTTCTCATTGTACGTTAATACATGTGACAATAATAAATCAAACCAAACTTCAGCTCTGAATTGTTGAGCTGGAGTCTGAGTTGCAGGGCACTAGCGAGGAGGAAGAGTTACCTGAACACTTTGTTCCTAAAGGCTATCACTCCTCTTGGGTTACAGCAGAACTTGTGAGTTGGTCAATGGTCAGAGACAAGAGGATGTGGCTGTGGGTCAGATGGGTAAAGGGCATCAGTATGAAGTGATGGAGGAAATTCAACCCCTGACGTTATCCAACTGGTACAAGGTGCTTGCTATGGCTGAGGAGGAGGACTACAAGGTGGATGAGCATGGTACTATGGTGAAGAATGCCATTCAAGTGGGAAGAGCAAAGAGGAATGTGGTTTTGATAGGGGACAGCATAGTCTGGGAGTTAGATAATATTGATTTGAGAACAAGAATCCAGATGACTGTGTTGCCTGCCCGGTGCAGCATTCGTGATATTTGCATAGGGCCAGAGAGGAAATTGCAGTGAGAGGGGGAGCATCCAGTGGTCATGGTCCATTGGGTGGCTTAGTGACACGGTGGTTAGCACTGCTGCCTCATGTGAGATTATGAGGAAAGAGTGGAATTGTTGTTGGTGCAGGCTTGATGGGCTGAAAGTCCTCTTTCTGCACTGTAGGAATTCTATGTAGGTACCAATGACATAGGTAAAACTAGAAAAGAGGTTCTGTGTAAGAGTATGAGGAACTAGGTACTAAATTAACAAGTAACACCTCTAGATTATTACCTGAGCTATGTGTTAATTGGTCTAGAGAAATAAATTAGAGAGATGAAGCTGTGGTTCAATGACTGGTGTGGGAAAAATGGGTGCCAATTAGTGGAAAAAGTGGGGGCTAGACCTTTGGGACAGTCTACACCTGAAGCATACAAGGATAGGTGTGGATTTAAAAAGGCTATTCCCTCTTGTGGAAGAAGCTACAAACAGGGATCTCGTTTTAAAAATCAGGAATGACTCATTTAAGATGGAGGTGAAGAGAATTTTTTTTCTCTCAGTAGGTTGTGTGTATTTGGGACAGTATACCTCAAAAGGTGTTGGAAGCAGAATTAGACAGATTATTGATAAGAAATATGGTGAAAGGTTATCATGTGAATGTGGAGTTGAGCTTATATTTGGATCAATTGTGATCTTATTGAATGGCAGGCCAGACTTATGGGGCTGAGTGGCCTATTACTGTTCCTAATTCAGATGTTATGTATATTCATGGGGTAAGAGTAAATAGAGTGCTCAATGAGTGGGAGGAGCAGATGTTTTGGCAGATGGCTACTTGATAGCACATGACCTAAGGAGCTGAATTGGTGTTATATTCATGGGTGCAGGTTATGTGGTTAGAGCTACATCTGACTGTCATGCTCCTGCTAATTAGCTCTTCAGTCTTAAACGTACATGATTTTGATGAATGTGATTCTTGAGGAGAATCCAGCAGAAACTGCTTGATCTGTTTTTTTTAACCAGATTTGTGATGTGGGGCACCCACGCAGGATGGTTTATTATTTGCATAATATGTCACTGAGTTGTGGCATCCCACCATAATGATTGGAACTAGAACTCTGACCCTGTCAACTTCAACAGACTCTGGGAAGACAGAGTCCAAGGTGTCAATGGCTTGAGTCACAATGTTCTCAGGAAAACCCTGACCAGGATTTAGTTCCTCTGTTCTTGGCCACTCCCCTGAAGCTGCTACTTTCTGCATGGTGCAGTCAATCACAGAACAGTGCAGAGATGATGAATATGCACACTGTACATTCATTGATAACAGCTCTGGAATATTTATGCCGACCTAAGAAAGTCACGAGGACCTTTCGATCATCCATCAAATGTCTCCTGAAACCAGACTAACGAAAGTATTGATCGATTGTCCTGCATTTCATGTCAGATTGGAATCCTGGGCGGTTTTTTTTCTGCCACTTTACTTTTTCTCATTTGTATTCTCAGCTACTCCTGATGCTCCTTCCTCATATTCACGGCCTTAGGGGTCCAAGAAAATTGGATCTGTGCCGGCATCAGTCCCTTAGATGCCGCATTCTTGGCTGCCACCAGCTTTTCCATTTTATCATTTGATAGAGTCAGGCCCAAATATATCTTGACACAGCTTTTCAAATTGTGTCAACAGCTCTACATATGGCAGTTTAGAGTTGATGTGCATTGCTTGCTCTGGTTGTGGCTATCCTTTTCTGGAAGACTGTACAATGTCCAGATGATATAAATTGGCAGAACATCCAGACTACCAACTGTTGTGCCCAGGGCATTCTTGTGGAATATCATCCAAAACTATACATGTAGGTTCAAGGGTGCAGATTCAGAACACCTGTTCCAACATTTATATGTCTCAGTGCAAGATTATTGTTTGCCAAACAAAATTTGCATTGAGCAACTTTTCAGAAAATCGTATGAAAAGTAGAATGCTTATTTGAAGACACTGCATGATACCTCCATGCATGTGCTGTAACTTACATTTCTTTTTCTGTGATGCACATAATATCCCATGCTAATATAGTATACAAAGGTGTGTGCAGTATGTTTGTCATTCTCTCAAGAAACATTTTCTTCCTTAGCTTTCAGACTACACTTCTACCTGTGTCAATTCATTGACTCCTTTATCTACAACCAGCCAACTTGAACATCTGCTTTCACTAAAGGTTGGTGTTTTGCTCCGAAGAGTCTCATCTGTCTTTGCTGTATCTGTTACAAGAGCAACTCCTATGCCTTCTCTTGGAAAGGATCTGTGTTTCTCTTGGACTCCATTGCAGCTTGCACCAAGTTATTTCTAAGCATATATGAAAAAGCTCTCCGCTTTAAGAGTGAGTAGTATTCAGTTCAGAGGTAGTGGTACAACCCCTCCCTCACCCTGCCCCACTCATTGTATCTTGTCCAGATCACAGTATCTGTTTTCCAGGCAGTGAAGGCCAAATACAGTTAATGAGAAGGGCAATTTTCAGTAAAACTAATGCATGGCCAGCATTTATGTGCATAGATAGTGCAGTGTTCCAGTACAGTTACACACTGTGGGCTGAATTTTATAGGACCTGCATAGAGACAGAAATCTTTTTGATTTGATTAGATTTATTATTGTCACATATATTAGTATATATTGAAAAATATTGTTTCTTGTGCACTGTAAAAACAAAGCATACCATTCATAGCAAAGGAAATGAGAGAATGCAAAATGTAGTGTTACAGTCATAGGTAGGGTGCAAAGAAAAATCAATTAAATGCAAGGTGAGTCTATTCAAAATTCTGTTGGTAGCAGGGAAGAAGCTCTTCTTGAGTCAGTTGCTATGTGACCTCAGACTTTTGCATCTTTTTCCCGATGGAAGAAAATGGAAGAGAGAATGTTTGGGGTGTGTGGGGTCAATAATTATGCTGCTGTTTCACCATGGTGGCAGGAAGTGTAGACAGAGTCCATGGATGGGAGGCTGATTTGCATGATGGATTGGGTTACATCGAGGGTGGCAGGGAATGAAGTGCGGGCCATCTTCCCATAGGCATGGAATTTAGCCATTTGTAGTGAAGGGGGAGGATAAAGTTTCCATCTAAAGGCTTTTTGGTTAATTAAAGGCCTCTTCCCACCACCACTGGCATTTTACAAGTAGTGTTTCTGCTGCCATGTGGAGGGATATCCTGGTGAGCCCAACAGTCCCCTTGCAATTTCAGACAGAAGGGACCTTCTGATCAGGCACTCCATGGACACCAAGCTGGTGCCTCCCTGACTGGTCTTGGTAAGCCCCAGCAGCACCAAACTGGATGCAGTTTAGCAGTGAACATTGCTCCCAGCGCTTCAATTCGCTAGAAGCCCTTGAAAGTGGGCTGTCATTCCTTAAAAGGCCATGAGCCTAGGTGGCAACTCATTAGCTGCTAGATTGACATAAAATCCTGTTGGGGCACTTCCAAACAGCCAAGGCAGATTTCCCTAACTTTCTGCTCCATCATCAGAGTCGCCATCAATCCAGTCTACTGTGTGTAGCAGATAAGTGGCAATGGGTCTGATCTTGGCATTGCATTGCGCCAGTTTTTGGGCGTGAAAACTTGGTTAAGTCAAGTGTGAGGTGAATAGCATGATTCACACCTACCTCCATGCTGATTCCCCCTTTACCAAAGTGCAGAAATGGTTGCAATTAGGATTGTGCCAGAAACGGATGCATGCATTTAAATTGATTTAATGGGCTGCACACCCAACTTTACTGGCACTCTCCTCTTTACCACCACTTTCGCCCATCCAAAATCAGCGTGGAGCAAACATGCTCCATATAAGTTCAATTTGGATGCTCCGGTTAATGAGGAAGTAAGTGTCAAGCATTCGATGACTCTCTGTTTAAGATTGGTATGAGGAAGGAGGACTCCACTGCCACTCTGCCTGAGATCAGTGAGGAGGAAGAGGGCTCCGCTTCCACTCTGCCTGAGATCAGTGGAGTGGAAGGGGGGATCCACTGCCACTCTGCCTCAGATCAGTGGGGAGGAGAGGGGCAGGGTGGATCACTCTGCCCAAATTTGTTAGAGTAAAAAGCAGGAGTGGGCCACGATTGGTCTGGGTGGCGGGATTGGGGGGTAAGGGGGTCAGTAATGTTGGGGGGGTGGGGCAATGTCTATGGAGGCAGGGGGGAGGTAATATCCAGCCTAGGAGGGATGTATAGGAAAGCAGTATTTTATCATTTTTTTTTCTGTGCATGTGCAGTTGGAGATACCAATTGGAGCTGTAGGGTTTCAGGCGCGTTAACCCCCATCCACAGGCTTGTACATTGGACCCATTGATACTTTTACTGACAAAATGCCTATAAGAGTGTCACAGAAGGGTATTAAAATCAGATCTGAAACATTCCCAATTTCAAGTTTGCCCAGCACTTAGAATCAAAATGGTAAAATAGGGCCCAATGTGTTGGAATTAATGCACTGTTATAATTTGAAAATGTCAATTTGGAGGAAGAAAAGTTATTTGTGATTATGGAATTGGTTACATTTGCCTTTTTCCTTAAGCTGTTTGGTGAATTATTAGCATCATCTTGTTTGTCATTTATTAGAGACTTTTAATGATATAATTAGTAGGATCGATAAAGGGGAACCTATAGATATAGTATATATGAACTTCCAAAAGCTCATTAAGGTGCCACACAGAAGGTTATAATACAAAATAAGGGTTTATACATTTGGGGGCAATAAGAATTAAGGATTAATGCATTAAGGAAGTTAATGGACAAGACACAGAAAGCATGGAAAAATGGTACATTTTCAAGTTGGCAGACTGAAACCAGTAGAGTTCTGCAAGGACTAGTGCTGGGGTTTTATCTATTTAAAATCTATGTTAATAGATTAGGTAAAGAGATAGAGAGTGATGTATCCAAGTTTGTTGGTAATATAGAGCTAGGTGGGAATGCAAGCTGTGAGGAAGACACAAAGAAACTACAAAATATTATGAAGGCAAAGTTTGTAAGGATGTTTCAAGCAATCTTTTAATTTAAGGTAAAATAGAATATTCTTGAAAGGGGGTTGGTAGGAGATAGTATAACTACCTGGAAGAGGCCAAATGGTTTGGTTATTGTAGGGACACATTAGGACTTGTTGAACAAGGTGCAAGATTCTCACACTTGAAATTAAAGCTAAAACAGCAGGACTGGCTTTCTGTCTTTGAGATTTCAGACAGAAAGTGAAAGGGGAGGGGTCTCAGAGAGAGTCGAAGGGCTGTAGCTTATGTTCTTAATATAGAGGAGAATATGTCCTTTCTGAGGACTGAGGGAGGAAACAGTCTTTGGTTAAAGAGACATGTCCGGTGGCAATCTAATGAATCTGGAAGACTTATTCTGATGTGGCTGCGAGTAGAAAGAATGGCTGGAATAGCGCGTAATGATGGTAGTCACTTCAGTTGCTTCTCCAGAAATTGAGAAATGCCTCTACTGAAAAAAAAACTGGGAGAAGCAAATGTGTTGGAAGCCTTGAGTGATGTTGGACTGCTTCCTGTGAAAACTATTATTCTGCTGAACCTGAAAGTTGTAGACTGAAGTCTCACAGGAGATATTTGGAAATATAATCCAAGTTAACTCTCCAGTGCAGTTCTAATTTACTTTTTGGATGGATGTCAGACCAAGACCCAATGGACCCTCTCAGATTCATGCAAAATGAAGAAGGTAATGTGAGCTCTTCCTGTCATCCTGGCCAATATTTATCCTCTAACCAGCACTGCTAAAAAATAGATTATCTCATTGCTTTGTGCGTTTTAGTTTCCATGGGTGCAATTCTCCTATTGCAGTCCTGTCGGGCTGAGCTGGGAGACGCTCATGTTGGCCCTTTTGTGTGCTCTCCATCAGCTTTTATGACCCGCTCGCGTCTCCCAATCAGAGAATAATGGCGCAGCACGAACCTGCGGAAAATCAGCGGTCCGCCGATTAGCATGAGTTTAATTATCTTTACGTTCCATTATCGGGATTCTCATAGCAATCTCCGCCCATGCCTGCATTTCCCACCTCTTTGGCGTGATGTAACTTTGGCACAAATCAGAATAAGTATTTAAAAGTTTCAACCTGGCGTGGCAGCCTTGAACTGGCATGAGGAAGTAAGTGCTGCTGGCAGCGCATGGGGGATGTTGCAGGCAGGCCCTGGAGATGCCTGGTGGCCTGCCTCCTTCTGTCTTAAGGTGCTATCCTGTGGACCAGTGATATTTGTTGGCGGGAAAGAAGGGGGGAGGCTTCTATTCCCTCACATCTCACCCGGACAGCACTGTAGCGCAGTGTGGGAAGCAGCCTCGAGGATCCTGTGTCACCCCCCCTTCCCCCCATCCCTCTGGGCAATGCTGTAGTGGAGGCAGCCTCAAGGGTTCCCGCTCACCCCACCATCCCCCAGGCATCGAGTGTTCTTGCTGCCCCTCCCCACTCCCCCTGGGCAGTGCCCGTGCAGATATCCAAGACCAAGGCAGAGACCCACTACAACAAGGCCCATGCAGCCACCCATAGAGTGGTGCATTGGCCTGCTGAAAATGCAGTTCTGCTGCTTGGACCGTTCTGGGGGGTGTGGGGGGCCCTCTACTTTGACCCTGTGCATGCTTCACATATCATTATCATTCTTTTTTGAGACACTGCCGACCAGAGTGCAGTGTCAGGCTGCTGCCATTCACTGCTTCTGCCATCTCCTTCTACAGTGCTGTGGCGGATACACCCCATGGGTTAGGGCCGTGACCGGAGAAGATCTGCTCACATCTCTCCTCCACGGCATTTAGCAGCTCCTAGTCAGCCTGGGAACCGGTTTCCGCGCAGACACCTTTGTGGCATGACTGAACTGTGTGTCCATTCCTGCAGCTTATATACAGCTCTGGCATAATTGGGAAGTGCAAGTGGCCAGTTCAGGGCCCATTGGCAATAAATGCTTTTGAGAGATTTTGAAGGCTGCATTCTCTTGGGGTGCTGATTAACTGTCATTCAATAGGCTGCTGTGTCCAGGTGGGTGTAACACGCAAGGATCTCATTCAAGCTGGGATTGTGCATGTCAGCACAATTGCTAGGTCTCTGAAGGCAGCAGTGAGGACAGTAGTTTCAAAGGATGGAGGGATCGGATATCCACATTATCCGAATCCTTTGGGTACATGAGGTGAGCAGGCAGCCATGTCTGTGTGTGAGGGGAACTGGGTGGGGAGACAGCAATGAGGCCAGTGATGTCTGAGGAAGGGGTTGTGGGGGCCAGCAATGAGAGTTGGATGGCAGTGATCTGGATGCTGGGAGGTCTTTTCAGCGATCTCCCAGAGATATGCACGTGTGCGGGTTCCCACTCATCCCATTGATTTCAGGTTCTTTGACACGAATAGGCCCCACCTTCCCCTGAATTTTTAATAAGATTCACAGTTGTGATCTCTGCAGTGCACAGAGTGGAGAGATTCAAGTGTGAAGTTGAACTGAGAAAACAGTCATAATTCCCCTGCCATTGTTTCCTACATTACAACAACAACAACATTTTAAAAATATTTATTTGGCTGTAAAGTGTTTTGCATCATGAAAGAATCCATACAAACATGTCTTTTTTTTCACTTCTCACTCTCTCCTTGTTTCAACTCTATTCAAATATGCAAAATTATTGTGAATCTGAATCTTATAGTTCTGCGCTGCAGTAAACTGAGACACCAATGGCTAGATAGTGAAAGCATTCGTGATATCTTTTAGTTCAGGCTTATTCAACATTTTTGCATGGTAGAGTCACATTTCCATTTCTTTCTCACTCAAAGGCCAATGAGCAAATTTCAGAAAGATAAGGTATGAGCATGAATTTCAAAAAAAAACATTTTAAGTGTGAAGAAAAGGAACAACTTGCTGAGCAGAAAAAAAGCAATCTCAAAGCAATAGATCGATAATCAAAAATCATAATTAATAAAGAAGACTATTAGTGTCAGAGTATATGTCTGACTCATTTCCAGTATTAGGATGCTCACTCCCTCACTGTCACTCTCAGTGTGAGTGGATATGTGTATGTGCTGGTGTGTGGGGATGAGGGTGTGAGAATCCTGAGACTGGGAGTGAGTCAGGCACATATTCACTTCTCCTCTCACACACACACACACATGCTCATTCTTTCTCACACATTCTTTCCCTCACACACTCTCACTCTCACACACACTCTCTCGCATTCTGGGCAGGATTTTCCAGCCTTGCTCACTCCAAAACTGCAAAATCCACCAAAGGTCAACAGACATTTGCATGGTCCACCTCTTGCCCTCTATGATTCCCATGGCGGATGGAACAGAAAATTCACCTTCTGCTTCACTTTCCCTCATTCTCACATTCTCTCAAACACACACACTCTCATTCTTTCAGAGTCATAGAGATTTGCAGCATGGAAATAGGCCCTTTGGCTCAACTTGTCCATGACACCCTTTTTTTAAATCCCTAGGCTAGTCCCAATTGCCCGCATTTGGCCCATATCCCTCTATATCCATCTTACCCATGTAACTGTCTAAACGCTTTTTAAAATACAAAATCGTACCTGCCTCTACTACTACCTTTGGCAGTTTGTTCCAGACACCCACCACTCTCTATGTGAAAAAATTGCCCCTCTGAACCCTTCTGTATCTCTCCCTTCTCACCTTAAACCTATGCCCTCTAGTTTTAGAATCCCCTATTTTTGGAAAAAGATATTGAATATCTAGCTGATCTATGCTTCTCATTATTTTGTAGGCCTCTATTAAATTGCCCCTCAGCCTCTTACGCTCCAGAGAAAAAAGTCCCAGTCTGTCCAGCTTCTCCTTATAACTCAAACCATGAAGTCCCAATAGCATTCTGGTAAATCTTTTCTGCACTCTTTCTAGTTTAATAATATTCCTTCTATAATAGAGTGATCAGAACAGTACACAGTAAAGATAATATGGCTGTAACATCAAGATTCCGATAATGTTTGGCAACGAACTGAAATCATACAGGTTTCCCTCACCATGCGTGAGAAAGCTTAATGAATGTTTATCCCCAATTTCAGACCGAGGAACCGTTTGCGTCTGAGGCAAACGTGATAACCACTACAATACAGAAACAGCTAATATCCTTTGGGAACAAAATCTGCAGCCCTTACCTGGCTTGGCCTACATATGGATAGACATAATGGATATTTGGGCAAGTAGAGATGGGCAATAAATGCTAACCTAGCCAGTGACATCAACATCCCATGAAAGAATAAAGCTCATTCCACTAGTATTATCTCGCGGGATCATAGAATATCATAAAGTCCCTACAATGCAGAAGAAGGCTATTTGGCCCTTCGAGTCTGCACCAACAATAATCCCACCTCAGGTTCTATCCCTGCAACCCCACACATTTACTCCATTATTACCTCTAACCTACACATCCCGTGACACTACGGGGCAATTTAGATGGCCAATCCAGCTACATACACACTCTTTCACACGCACACTCTCACACATGTAATCTCTTTCACAATATTCACTCTCATGCACACTCACTTGCTTTCATACACTCTATCTCTTTCACATTCTCTTTCACTCTCCCTCACATACACTCCCGCACACACTCTCATATGTTGTCTCAGACATGCACACTCTTATTCTCTCTTGCACTCTTTTTCTCACACTCTCACATTCTCGCATTCATACGATCTTTCACTTTTTCTCAGTCTCACATCTTCTAACACACATACACTCTCACCGTTTTACATGTACACTTTCACAAGTGTTCTCTCTCATGCAACATTCACTCTCTCGTAACTCACTCTTGTTCACACATCTCACTATGTTTCACTCTCTCACAGACTCTCCCACTCACACTGTCTCATACTCTCTCCCACACACTCTCTCACAGACACACACACACTCACTCCCATATACTCTCACACTTGTTCTCTCTCATATTGCTCTCTCTCAAACAGACATACATTTTCTCATATTTTTTCATATGCCCTCCCTTTCTCTCACATTCTCTGTCTTTCCCACATACAGCCCTAACCCTGAAATGAGTCTCTTCAAACCACTACCTGGGCCCCACAGCTAGCTTCTTCCCTCTGAGCACAGCAACAGTTCATTAGTTCATTTAGTTGATGGTAATTTTTTCCTATTTTTAGATCCGTCCCTGTACCATTTAATATTCCTTGAGTGAGGTGAAGGACTTTACAATAAAAACCCCAGTAACTACCATTTACACATTTAAGATAATTGCTTGTTAATGTAAGAGGTTGGCTTGATGGTCACTCGGATTTTTCATCTAGAGTTTTAGCTCTGAGCTTCCTGACCCAGTCAACAGTGGCTTTGCACACGATGAAGCTCACCCCATTTCTTCTGCTCTTAACCAATTGTGGTAAAATTCTATCTTTACAGATAGTCAGATCCATTGTTCATATTTTTGTATTTAATTTGCTATTGGATGTATTTTTATAGAATAGCAGGAAAATGCTTTTCATAAACAAAGGAGATTGCTTACCTTCCTTTTTGATTGCTAACTTGTTATAAAATCACATTCTTAGAAATGGAACATTTCAGAGCTGCGAATTCTTGTGTGATTTCCTTTGTGAGTTAATTAAGGAATTGAAAAAGATGGAGGCGATTCTCCCAAAAACAAATTCTAAGTGCTGAATTGGCAGGAAAAATGGTGTAATTCATGATTGTTTTTTCCAGTGGGAGTTCGGACTTGTATCTCCCACACTCGTCACAGTTGTGAATATCATTAAAAGCTCTGGGGGGCAGGGCCTATTCACGCCAGAACTCTGAGCATGTACAGTAGTCCTGAACCATCAGACTGCAGTTTGCTGATCAGTTCGATGGCTGGCCAGCCTGGGACCCTTGCGGTGCTGTCCCTGCTGCACCACCCCACAGCCCAATCGCAGCCCGCACAAGCATTCCCAGCCAGCTCTGACCCCCACTCCCCCAACCATGTCCAAGAGCACCCTGATTCTCCTGGGAGGCAGATTCCTCCTGGCAGAACACCTCCGCACCTACAGCCTGCTCTGATTGCCAGCCTCCATCCAGCCTTGACTGACTCTCATGCAGAGTCGCAATGGGAGCCCTCAGCCACACCAATCATCCCTAAGCCCCAGCCCTACGTACCGTCCTCTAGGCCCCACTCTTAGGCCCCATTCACCAGCCCTGCTCCCTTGGTGCTGCCCTATGCCTGGTAGGGTACTTTGGGAATGGGTACTTTGCCCCTTCGACAGTGCCAGGGGGCATAGGCTGGCACTGCCAGAGTGCCCATGCCTAGGGGCACAACACACACTACTGCCCAGCCCACAGGAGGCCCCAATTACACTCCCTTCTCTCCAGCAGTGTCTCTCACTAGTTCCCCGAAGGTGGGGAGCCATTCCAAACCTCACTAAGTGAAATTACACTGGTAGTGTGAGAGATGCTATCGGGCCTGGAGAATTCAGTCTTGATAATAACATTAAAAATAGATTAAAATGACTTACCTGGTTTTCCTGCGTGACCCCGACAGCGCCTGCTTTCCGGCAGTGGGAGATGTGCACACGTCGGGAACACATGTGAATTCTGCAAATCGGCATATGTGCGCGTCTCCTGATCCACTGGTTGGAATAGGAGGATCACTGCCGTACTTACTAACATTTTGATAAATGGCGAGTTTCAAAACATAAAACAGTTCACAGAAATAATTTTGAAAAGATTAATGCATTATCTAAAGCTAATCTAAATTAAATCCATGGTGGATAAATATGTGATACCACATTCAGTCTATTCTGCAAAATACTCTACAATTTATTACGTCACTTATAGATGTTATGTTTTTATGATGTAAAAACACTCAAAAGGAACTATGTAAGTGCATTGTGGGTTTATTTATTTAAACTAAGCACATAAGAACGTATATACATGAAGAGAAAACTTAAGATATGAGTGGTGTGTACTCTGCACACTGGCCAAAGTGAGACTGGATCGTAAAATACATTTCCCTCTGGTAATGGCATACTGCTTTCTCTTAAAAGCTTACTACAACAACCCTATCTTTTTATAGATATCTTTTTATATCTTTTTAAAGATAGCTACCCCCTCCATTTCAAAGAAGTATTGCAAATTACCACACATATTTGTATTTAGTTACGATTTCATAGAACTGATGAGTCTTAGATGCTGTAAACTGTAAAGTTAATCTGTACATCCATCTCGAGTAATGGTAATCAGGTCTGGTGGCTTCTATAATTATTTACATTGATCTATGGGATTGTCATTCTTGGATGTTGTTTCTATTTGCATTTGGGAACTCTTTCTCGGTGCAAAAAGGACTGCAAATGATGAGAGGTTGGAGGGGTGGATATAGTCGGTATGATGGTGGAAGGACCGAAATGGATGGGATTTGTCCTTGGTTCTGTCTTGCCATTGCAACTTTGTGTTCAGTGACTTGGTTCTGAATAAACCTTTGTTGCCTCGGTTGGTTGCCCCCCGTCTTCTGTGGCATCTTGGATGCAAATGTATTGTCCCAACTCAATCCTGACACTTCCAATTTATTATGCACGTTCGTCATCTTTTGTAGTTTCAGACATTGTTCTCTAGATTCTGAGAAAGTAGAATAAGTAAGTGTAGATAAATTGGCATGCATAGGTGTGTCAAACATAAACTGTTGCTGTGCTGTGCAGATACATGGATTTGAGCCTGTGTCTGTGGGAGTTTGTGCATTCTCCTCGTGCTTGCGTGGGTTTTCTCCGGGGGCTCCGGTTTCCTCCCACGTCCCAAAGATGTGCTCTTAGGCTAATTGGCAAAACAAATTCTCCCTAAATTGTCTCTAATTTGGTTTTTAATCCATAGATCAATAAACATAGACAGGGATCACAGGTAGAGGTGGGAACATCGGGGAGGCGGCGCGGGCTCGTTGGGCCGAAGGGCCTGTTTCCCGTGCTGTTTTGTTCTTTGTTCTTTGTTCTTTGTTCTTTGTGCTGGTGATGGAATAGCCTACTTAAAGGCAGATGTAACATTGCAATGTATAGATGTTGCTTGATCTGTCTACATTTGAGACTTGCGGATTTCACCGTATGAATCATTTGTTCAACTGGACGGTTCAATCCAGAGAAATATGTGATCAATATTCCACTCCTTACACATATCCTAAAAGGACTTATAAATTAATATAGATTGTTCTCTGCCATGATCTCGCTAGGCACTCCAGATAAACTGAAAATTGCACTAAGAAAGTGTGTGCAATGGCCGTGCTTGATTTATTGTGCAATTGTTTAATAATGGGGTAATTGATAAAGTTGTCAACAATGAAGATGAAGTCAGTGTTATGGACATGAAAGAGTTTGGAAGTGATTTTGGATCAAAGATGGGTAGGAATGGAATCAGTGGCTCTTATTGGTGACTTGGCATAAGCTCTTGACATATCTTATACTTTTTGAAACAACTTCAATGTCATTGTTTGTACCTGGTCTCTCACATGAATCTTCCCTTCTGCACTATGGCCCTATGTGAGTGATGAAGTTGTTGAAGAGAATCAGGCTACAAAAATTCTGGTATGATGATCTGGCTGCTTTTAAAAATGATTCATCAGGTAATGCCCCAGCTTGTCCCAGTAAGGCCAAAATGGTCTCTTGTTTTCATACACATGCTGAATTGAATCAGGCCATCATTGAATGATGGGTTTCCACAATTTCTGTTGAAATCCTATGCTGTTTCTTTTTGTAACTGCTAGCATTTGCATTGCCCAAAATGTACCAATCAGTTGACGGATTTGCCTTTTCCTGCACATGTAATGTTGCAGCACCCTCGAAACTGTCAATTTTGTCGAAACATTCTGGATATTTCAATACTAGTTTGTGAACTGAGGTGATAGGAATACTTTCTGAGGTTAACCTATACGAATTGTGACTAATTCTATAAATTGTCACCAGTGCTGAGATCACAGCTTGTTAGTCACCACAATGTAAATCTTCTGTGGCACCCAAGAGGATTAATTGTGCTTGCATTCCAGGATTATGGATCCTTCGCAAAGGTCAGTGAACCATTGTATGCACAGTAATGGGTTTTGTCATGGCCTTCCATATCTCTGTTTAGAATTCTCTGAAGTAATGTGTTGATACTTGCCCTTGTATCAATCTTGGTCAATATCAAATAGTTCCCAACTTTCTTAGGTAAGTAATACAAATTTTGGCAAACATTTCAGAGGGAGTGACGGTGTCTTTGTGTTTTCTATGAGATTGATGGTGGGAAACTTATGTTCACTTCATACACTTGGTCATCATTTTCTGGCTTGTTAATCACCTCATATATATGTTACTGAGGGATACCAGATGGTCAGTTCTATTGCATGAAAGTACCCATTGTATAGACTCTGGATTAGTGCATGGCACTTTGTGGCTGCATCAGTCTCTACGCCCGTGCAGTGTCACTGTCAATGATTCTTTCTGTCACCTGCCTTGCAGAATTGATGAAAAACTGGGCATTTCCTTGGTGCATGCAGAAGGCTACTTTTCCATACACCTTGCTGGGTTTGGTTATCTAGTGAGTGTATCAACAATTGGGGTTACTTTGGAAGTGTAGCCTTCATCTCCTTGCATGGATCATTTTGTATTTATGTCCATCCATGAGTAGTTCTTTGATGCTATAAGCTTTGATCTTATCTAGTAGATCTTTCAGGAATGCTTCCATGGGAGTGGATGAGATGCTCACCAACTCTGCAGTTCTATCTGCTAGTTTTGTGTTTGAAAAATCACAGTGCATACTATTTTCATAGCTCTTGAAAGTGGAGTCATAGGTGGGTAGAGTGGTGAAGAAGGCATTCAGCACGCCTGGTTTCATTGGTCAGAACATTGAATACAGGAGTTAAAACATCTTGTTGAAGTTGTACAAGACATTGGTAAGGCCACATTTGGAATTCTGTATACAGTCTGGTCACCCTATTATAATAAAAAATGGATGTTATTAAACTAGAAAGAGTACAGGAAAGATTTACCAGGATGCTACTACGATTTGATGGTTAGAGTTTTAAGGAAAGACTGGATAGACTGGAACTTCTTTCTCCAGAGTGTAGAAGGCTGAAGGATGATCTTATCGAGGTCTATAAAATAATGAGGGGCATAGATCAGCTAGATAGTCAATATATTTTCCCAAAGGTAGAGGAGTCTAAAACTAGAGGGCATAGGTTTAAGGTGAGAGGGGAGAGATACAAATGCATCTAGAGGAGCAATTTTTTCACGCAGAGGGTGGTGAGTGCCTGGAACAAGCTGTCAGAGGTGGTAGTAGAAGCAGTTACAATTTTGTCTTTTAAAAAACATTAGACATGGGTAAGACAGGTATAAAGATATGGGTCAAACGCGGGCAATTGGGATTCGTTTAGGAGTTTAAAAAAAGAGTGGCATGGTCAAGTTAGGCCAAAATGCCTGTTTCCATACTGTAGACCTTTTGTCTCTGTCACGCTATAATCTTGTGTCATTCAGAATTGCTGGGCAAATTTTATGGCTTGCTTGTTTGGTTCAGATATACCTGAATCAAGAATCATAGCTTTGTATGTTGTTTAGACATTATGGCTGGAATGTTACCATCATTCATGCCCATATGCTTTTCCTTTCCTGCTGCAATGAAGGGAGATTTGGCTGAGTGCCAGATTCTCTGATCTTGCTGCAGCAGGAGCAATCTTTGAACAGCTGGTATAATTGCACTCTATGAATTTGGATTTTAGGTTAGCTGCATCCCAATTCAAACTGTGGAATTTTGTGGGCATTTTGACAATATTCCTTGTCATTCCAACAACAATATTGTTGTTTTATTTGATTAAATGTCCTGCAACTTACAAAGATCCACCCATTATGACCATAACCTTCCCTGGACTGATTTGTATGACAGCTTTTTTGTTTGACTCTCCCTCGCTCGCTATTACTCCAGCACATACTCTGATCACTTGCCTGTCAATTGTCCTACTCAGTGCAATGGATCCAACTGATTACCAACACTTTATTTAATCACCATTTCGGACATGTATTTTCAAAGTATTTCTGTGAAGTTAACACACTGCGTTCTGAGCCCACTGTGAGATAATACTTTGTCACTGCCTGGCCAAACTGGTAAGGGCTGCCTTATGCCATTTACCTGTACATAGTCTTGCTGTCAAGTTGTTTGACCACCAGTGACAATCATATCGTGTTTTATAATGACATGAAACGCCAGTCACTCGTAAGGAATTGTATAAACATGCTATGTATTGAGTTATTTAAACTAGGCACAAAGAATATATATACATGGAAAGAAAGTTTGAAGACATCAACAGCAGAGTATGTGCTTTGTGTTCTGCTCACAGGCCAAAGTGAAACATAGACTGGATCATATGACTCACTTCCCTTCTAGTGATGGCATGCTACTAACCATTAAAGATCCCTTAAAGAGAAATTGCAACAATCGATTATGTGATTTTCTTAATCTAAGCCTAAACTATAATGTTTCACCCAATGACATGTATCCCGTCTTACACTACTTGACCTGGAATAAAATCAGATCTATTTTAATAATTTGCAATAATGCAAAGTCCCACTAGTGAATGCAGTACATGTTGAACTACATTCCAAAAGTTAGATTTGAAATTGGGGAATCTATGTTTGGATTTTTAAGTTTTCCCTCTCTCTGCCTAAGTCAGGTGGCATCTGGTATTACCTCAGAGGAAAACGTAAACCCCTGAGAAATGCAGAAAACAATTCTTGACAGGTTGGTTGGCTGCTTTTTTTGCATGCAGTGTACTGGCAAACTGTTACTGTACTATTTTTTGCACATGTCAGATTTGAACCTGCTGTTCAAATGTTAGAGATTAGCAATGGCAATACTTCCTTTTCCACACATACCCGTTTGTGCAATTTACATTTGTGAATATTACAAGTTGGCAGATTTATATTACATCATTTTTCTGAGTCTATTCAGGATTATCAGGTTGTTCCTCTTTTGCTTTCTATGTTATAGATTGGGAGATTGCCACAGTTGCTTTGCTTCTGGCTGGAGCAGCCATTATTCTTATTGCCTTTCTGGTTGCCTTGATCTCAATCTGCCAAGGAACCCGTCGGAGATTCTACAGACCTGTGGCCGTCCTCTTGTTTGCTGCAGGTAACTCATTAATAAATCTGAATTTTATATAGATTATATATTCATCTTAAATATAAAGAGATGACTTTACCTGTGTGCAAATGATTATCAACTGTATGCAGTCTTTCACTGTTTATCTTCACAATCAATGAACAATTTCAGCGGTATAAATTTTTTGAACCAGTTTGATTGATTTTCAGAGATGTGAAACAGAAAATCTGTGGAAAAATGACATATCCATGAAATAATCATGAATATTAGTTTACGTTCCAATTTTCTTCATGGAGCATAGATCCATAGACTGATAACATCCTGCTACCTTGGCTAAGGAGTCATTGATAAAGTATAACACCAAGCATCAGAGGATTATTTAGCTGTGGAGGAACAACAGTTGACCCCAATTTTGTTTTCACACAATATGCAATGAGAGTCACTGGACAGCAATTGGCAAACTTTTGTCTACCCTCAAAGCTGTAGCCTATTGTGCTGCTCATGTTCCTGTCTTGGCTGAGAATTGGAGTATTAACTGTACTGCTATTCTGCAAACAAAAATCTAAAATATGTTCTGATAAGTTTGGTAAGGATTCCTCTACAGCTAGTGCAGGACCAGGCTCTGTGGGGTTTTCTGGACCATTATTGCTGTCATGAGAGCAGTCCTTGGCCGCACCAGACATCCCTTGCATCAGACAACCTAAAATATGTTTTAAAATTAGTGGAGAAAGAAACTGGATATGTCTAGGCCAACATACTTGTTAAAACTGATTTCAGAGGAAGAAACCTGGTGATTTTGTTTAAAACTTGTGGCAAAATTGTTGGATAAATATTGGAACAATTAATGAAAGGGTAATAGTTGAGATATTACTTGTGTATAATTCATAATGTACCTGCAATGTACATTGCGTTAGAAATAATTTTGTGCCCTAGCATGAGAGTATCTGAAGGACTCAAATAAATCAGTTCAGAGGCTAACTGCGGCCATACAAATTTCTATTGCTGGCCATCAGCACCATTTGGTTCCCAACCAATATTTGTGCGAGGGCCCTTTTCAGCAACAATTAGCAGAAGAGAACCTTGGAAGTAGCCGCACCCCCATTGCCATGTGGGCTGTGGAGACAAAATGATAGGGAAGAAAAGATGACTACTATTGGCCAGAGACAATGAATAAAGAATAAAGGACAATAAAAGACAAACGCCAGAATTTTACCCCTATTGACATTGGCAGGATTTTCCCATTCCATCACCATGAATGGAGATTTTGCAGGCCACCAAATCCTCTGACTTTGCTGCAGTGGGAGTGTGGCGTGAACGGCAAGTAAGAAACTGCAGTTTCTTGGCCACTCTGCTGCACGTTTTACTGTGTCATTGGCCGCCAGCAAGATCTTACGGATCCGCACTTTGCATGGCTTGCCCACCCTGCCGCTGGGAAACCCACCTCCGGGGGTCACCTTTGGCAGGATTGGAAAATCCTGCTGGTGGGAAGGGCTGGAAAATCCTGCCCGAGACGGCAAGATACAGGATAGGTAGAGAAGGAAAAAAATGATATTGATATTGCTGAAAAAAAACCAAACTGAGATGATCTTCTAGCTGCTCATGCAGGCAGGATCTGATCCTGCCAACGGCGCATCTTTGGCAGCAGTTTCCCAGCCAGAAGATTCTGTCCCTGGCTGTTATCATGCTGCCCTTCCGGTGGCAGGCTATGGGGAGAATCCCACCCAATGGGAGAGAAGGAGAGATTTAGGCAGAGGAAGGAAAACAATATGACAAAACAAAGAGACAATGGGAATAACTTTTACTTTGGGTGACCATATATACTATATTGTCCCTTAGAGTCCAAAAATGTGTCGCTTAGAGGGTAAATGGTAGGTTAGCCATGGTAAATACGCAAGGATACGAGACACGTAGGTCAGCTTGGGTAAGAGATTTCAGAGAGTTGATGCGGACTCGATGGGCCAAATAGCCTACTTCTGCACTGTAGGGATTCTACAAGCAAATGATGTTGATTCAGCTACGCCTTAGAAATCCATCCTGATTTACATTCCCATTCATTTAGTGATTTGCCTTTAAATTTATCCCAAAAATATACCCTCCAATGATGCTAGGATGCACCTTCCCATTTCCTACACTGGTGGAACAACATTAGGTATAGCCTGAAGATGGGCAAAGGAATTGTTATGTTTGATTGATTTGTGCCCATCGCTTCCAGACGAACTTTGTACTGTGTGCTAATTTTCATGTTTGCAATATGTTGTTGCTAAGAGACTTCCCTGAGCAGGGGGCCCAAACTTGTGAAAAGCTTCTCCAGCCTGTACTACTTGAAGCCAGCCTATAATTGTTAAACGGAAAGAGCATCCTGGCTGCAGCAGATGCTTTAAGTGGCTGGGGATCAGTAGCTGAACAGTGCAGCAAGAGAGCACAAAGCATGCTGCACTGATGCGGTGCTGGACAGGAGTGCAGCATTTATCCAGGGGGGACCAGGGGGCCCTCCAAATGGACATTGCAGAGGTTGTGGGAGCAGAAAACCTGCAATCAGTGCCAAAAGATAACCCCATGAACCCAGATTCAGTGTAGCTTATTATGTGGGGGTGGAATAAGCATGTTTACACACTCTGATCCCCATGGAATACAATAAAGACACTTGCCAGATCAATCTGATACATCTCACCTGCTTTCAGGGTTTTCTGAGACCTGGGAAATCTGACTAACAAGTGTTGAAGTTAAAAATTGTTAAAATGGAAGTGTGTTGCCTCCTTAAAGTTTAAATGATCCACCTCCAGAGAGATGCCAATGTTGGACTGGGGCGAGCACAGAAAGAAATCTCACAACACCAGGTTAAAGTCCAACAGCTTTATTTGGAATCATGAGTTTTTGGAGTGCTGCTTCTTCATCAGGTAAATGGAGAGGTCTCCACTCACTTGATGAATGAGCAGTGCTTTAAAAGCTCATGATTTTAACCTGGTGTTGTAAGACTTCTTGCAGTTAGAGCCAGAGAAGGCAGGTTGGAGTTAGGTTTCCTGTTTCTTTTACTTTTAACTCCTCTGCCTGCCCTGTTCTGAGGAGGAGTGGATAAATTAGATTTCCACTCTAATTTTCTTCTCATTTTATCATTTTTTTTTGCTTATATTGTTTTTTTTAAAAGCTTCTAAATATAAGTTGTAAACATGTTTTTATTTCTGTCTCGTCCATGCAACTTCTCCAATGTCTGGCCTCCTGTTCAATACCAGCTTTGCATTATTTATTGGACTTTCCTATCATGTTTCCATGTGTGTTTTAATAGTTTAATCCCTTTCATATTTTATTTAATCCAAATATTTTTTAAAATTATTTTAATAATGCATTTTAATTATTTAGTAATGAAATACATCATGGGGAAAATATGGCTGTTTATATATATATATATTCATACTGTGACCTTGTACCTGTTCATTTTAATTCCAATTACCATGTTTTTATTATTTTGATTTGTTTACCTATCAAAATTATTACTTATTATTAAGCAGTATCAGAAATAAAATAACGTAAGAAATGTTACAGTTTCTTTGCAATTCCATTAATTCCACAGTATGCCTTCTTCTGTTTTCTTCTCTCTTGAATTAGCCACCATTTGTTTCTTCTCACAGTCATGGGACCACTGTATTCTGGACTGTAAACGCTAATAATGCTTGTCTCTGTGCCACACTGTGCTGTGCACTATAATGAGGATTCATTTAGCCATATTGCAGGAACACCTGAGCAAGCAGCCGTTTTAAGTGACCAGCTTTGATTCAATGGACAAGATGTGCAAGGAGGTGAATAGCTCATTATTCAGCTGTTTAATGACCAATTTCATTTCTAGGATGAGGGATCATCTTCTGCTGCCAGTGCAGTATCCAAATTAGTGATCAGCGATGTCACAATTTGCCAGTGACGGGAAGAGATCCAGGTTTCTTATGTTAAAACCACTTCCTCCAGGAGGAAGGTATGCGCATTTTGAATTATAGAATGAACAAAGAACAACAGCATGGAAAACAGGCCTTCGACCCAAAGAGCCTGCGCCGCCATTTTAACATTTCCATTTCCACCCATGACCCTTGTCTATGTTTACGGAAATCTGCATTGGAGCCAATTTCGGGAGACAATTTAGGGACAATTTGTTTCTCCAGTTAGCCTAAGAGCACATCTTTGGGGTATGGGAGGAAACTGGAGTACCTGGAGAAAACCCACACAAGCACGGGGACAATGTGCAAACTCCCACAGATACCGGCCTAAATCCCTGCATCTGCTCAGCAACAGTGATAGTCACTGAGCTGTCGTGTTGCCCATCAACTGGTCCAGTTTAAGCGTACACTAATGATATGAAGCAATAGGTTACTCTTGAAAAAATCCAAGAGCAGCTCTCTCACGACCCATCGCGGGTGTATGTTCCTTGTTGGACAACAAGGCGGACCGAAGTACCTGTAGGATAATAAAAGGTTCCATTTGCATTTCAGAATAGACAGGTTGAAAATAATGGCACAATTGTGGAAGGCATCATGATCAATTGATGATAGCGTTCATTATTATTATCAATATCATCTTGATTTGGAAAACTTCAATCATTTTTTTCAACCACCAAAAAACAGACTATCTGCTTCTTCACTTCAATCTTATAATGATTTTCAAGTTACTCTTTCCATTTGCAGTACACACCTTTAAAAGTAGGATACACGAAGCTGTTCTGAAAAATTGACATGGTAAAAATAGTGGCTGAAAATTTATGTGACCACTTCGAGAAGGTTTCTTCGCACTTTCTCCTCAACCAATGAAAAGATTAACAAATAAGGGGATTGAAGCAAAGGTACCAAAATAAAACTTCCCGACACTTGATCCTTTCCACCTGCTGCTCCTTCTCTTTCTAGGTATCAGTAGAGTATGAATTGTCCAGGTTAGAATAGGCGATGCACCAGTAGACAATTATACATTTAATATTTTATTAGCTTAGGCCTACTTTTCATTTCATGTCTTCCAGAATAATTTAATCTGTTTTTTTTTTAAGTGGTGGTGTTCATTACATTTGAAAGGTGCACATTTGTTTTGTTTTTTTGTATTTATTTAACCTTTCAAGATAATATGGGGAAAAGTAGAGTTTAATACAAAATCTAGCTGTGTACAATATTTTGTGTCAGTGAAAAATATTGCTTTTTATTCCTGCAAGATAAGGTTTTTTGTAAGGCAAGATTTATTTTAAGTTAAGCACCAATTTATATTGCATATTTTAGGAACTCGTATTTTCACGTAAAGTGAAAATTCCTGGAATTATTGACAAGCTCCTGGAGACAGAGTTTGATCCATCCAAGACAGTACAGTAGTATTGTAGAGGAAAGTATTTTTATTGGCACCAAAAAAGGGTAATTTGACTTTGGGTGCTTATCTAAAGTGGGGATAACATTGCAGTAGCTTGTTTAAAATTAATCTCCTGTCACATTGCTCAAAGATAGTGTTGCCTGGAATACACTTGCTGATGGTTAACACACATCCACTACTACCAAACTTGGCAATGGTTCAGTCATTGCTATAATATGACAAATTTACAGGAATAAAATGATTTGACTTGAGGTTAAAAATGTGCATATTTCATTGGTGCTAAAAGAAATATCCTTTACAGTGATTACATGGAATTTTAAATACAAATTTTAAAACAATTCTTTCACTTCTTTGCCATTCATAGAATTATAGAATCCCTGCAGTGCAGAAGGAGGCCTTTCGGCCCATTGACTTTGCACCGACAACAATTCCACCCAGGTCCTTATTCTGTAACTCCACATAATTATCTTAGTCCCTCTGACACAAAGCACTAATTTAGCATGACCGATCAACCTAACTGCACATCTCTGGAGTGTGAGAGGAAACTGGAGCACCCGAATGGAACCCATGCAGACATTGGGAGAACATTCAAACTCCATACTGACAGTGACCTGAAACTGGAATTGAACTCAAGTCTCCGGCAGTGCTAGTGTGCCTCCTTCCCTAAATTTTCTCCCCCTTTCCTTTGAAGGTCAATGAAGAATGTTGTGGTGTTTGCCCCCTTTAAGGGGTGATCTGCTGAGAGGATCGTGTGATCCAGGTAATCAATCATAGACAAACGTGGGAGAATCACTGTAGCAAATATGGGCTTTTGCATCAGTTTGATCCTGGAAGCGGACTGGCAGCCATAAATATTGCAGTTCTGTTTATCTAACTGGTAAACAGGAATTATTAGATTGGCGATAAGGATAAAAGAAAAAAAAACAGCCCAAATATCCTGAGTATAAGTTACATTGAAGTTCAATTCAAGTTGAGAAACAGAAGGGTCTGTGCAGATATTCCCCTATTTGGACAGATAGATCCCTTTATTGATATAGCTTCTGTGGATAATTGGATACAATACATAAAGCGTTTGGGCTACTTTTTCATATCCAACAAAATAAAAGAAGGGGGGAAGGAAAAGTAAATTCTAAGTGCATGTGAGACTACAATTTAATATGCATACTTACATCATCAAGCAGCGCAACTCCAAGTCATTCACTGAGATAGTTGAATTGCTGAAAACACACTACCACCCAAAGTCATCGATAATATTGCAATAATTTAAATTTAACTCACCCACAGCAAGTTAAGGCAGACTTCAGAGCACTGTGACTTCAGAACCACTCTCCAACAGATGCTGTGGAACTGTTTATTCTGCTTGATAAATAATAATAATCCACTGAAAGCTATTAGCAGAAGCAGATAGAAATTGTAAGAAGGTGTTGGAGATAATATTGGCGATGGAGTGCACTGAGAAGGGTTCACAAGAGCTTCAGCAATCCACCAGTTAGGGTAGAAAGCTGCAGTTAACAGTGGCATCAAAAATGAAGATATGAATTTAACATGGGAAGCAAATGCAACTACAAATAGAGCGAGAAGTTTAAAAGAGCCAATCAATAACTTAGGAATGAAGTAGACGCTATCTGTGCGGGAATAATCAATGTGCTGAAGTCTACCAGTATAAAGAAAGCACCAGCCCCCAGAAACTCAAATCATTTTTAGGATGTTAAATTACTATGGGTGTTTTCTGCCAAATTTGTCAACATTATTGGCCCCCTTGCATATGCTACTACAGATGCACCAGCGTTAGTTTTGGAAGATTACCCAGAGAGAAATTTTAATACAGTAAAGCAATTGTTACATTCATCAAGTTTACTCATGCATTTCAACCCTCTAAGAATTTGGTGTAAACCTGTGGCATCTCTTCATGTGGAATTGGTGCAGTAACATGACTGAATATGGACAAAGAAACTAAAAGACCTTTAGGACACATCTCAAGAACCTTCTCAGAGGCTGAAAAAGGCTACTAACAGATTGAAAAAGAAGGTTTGTCAATAGTATATCATGTTAAGAAGTTCCACCAGTATGTGTCTATGGGGGGCACTTTACCATTGTTACGGACCACAAACCACTTTTGATTCTTTTTAAAGAGGACAAGACTATTCCACCAACAGCATCAGCAAGAATTCAGCATTGGGCATAAGTCCTGTCTACCAATGAATATACATTCAAGCACTGGCTAAACACGTAACGAATGTGGAAGTGCTTGGTCACCTGCCTTTACCAGAGAGTGAAGTACTTCCCCCACTACCACAGGAAATTGTTATGGCATTGAATTTCTTGGACATATTGCCAGCAAATCAAGTACTGAACCAGCAAGCTTCCACTATCGTCCAAAATGAGGCACTGGCTACAATAAGCTGGGGCCAGTGAAGAGATGAAACCATACTGTATATAAAAGGATGAATTAAGTTGTGAAGATGGCATCGTATGTTGCGGAATCAGTGTAATCATCCCAGTACCAGGAAGAGAGTTGCTCCCAACTGAATTACCAAGAGCCTGCCCTGATATATCTAAGATGAAAATGCTCACACAGGGTATGTACTGTGGCCTAGCATCAATGCTAATATTGATAGTCTAGTGAAGCATTGTGAACAGTACTAATTACAACAAAGGTTGCTGCTATATCCCCACTGTCTCCTTGGGAGAGGACGAGCTTACCCCGTGGGTGCAAATTCATGTTGATTATGTGGGGCAATTCCTGGGCACCATGTTTTGTGCTCCCTGTCGATGCCCATTCAATGTGGATGAAAGTGTTTGAACTAAAAGTCTTTGATGTTGCACGCTATAATTGAGAAATTGCATCAGTGCATTTCGACCCACAGGTTACCTGAAGTCATAGTGTTGGATAATGAAATAGCCTTCACAAGTGCTTAATTTCAAAATTTCACCTTGTTAAGTGGTATCAAGCACATCAGGACTGCGCCTCAGCATCCAGCATCCAATGGAGGGGCTGAATGAGCTGTCCAAACCATCAAGGCAGCCTTAAGAAACAGCTAGGAGACCAGAACTCACAATTCCTTCTGGGCTATAGAACCACTCTGTGTTCTACAACTGGAGTACTGCCAGCACAGTTGTTGATGGGCTGGCATCCTAGGACCAGATTAAGCCTGGTGTTCCTGAATTTTCTGGGTAGGGTAAAGGCCAGTCAGTGCAGCCAGAAGAAGAATCGTGATTCAAGCACATCAACAAGGTCATTTTCAGTGGAGGAAGCTGTGCATATCAGAAAATTTGAAAGTGGCTTGAGTTGGGTCCCAGAATTTGTTGTACGTAAACAGAACCTTTGTCTCATGAAGTAGACGTATAAGAAAGAATTGTCCAGATGCACATTGACCATTTACAAGGATGAGAGTTGTTCCAGCAGCCAGTATGGGCACCTGAAGCCATGTATGTCACCAGCAAGAAGTGTTATTGACTATCCAAGCAATGAAATACCAAGTCAGTCTATGAAAGCTGAGTTTGTCATCCCCATGGAAATGAAAGAAATTGGGTAACCAGTAACTGAGGGTTTCTTCAGAAAGCACCCCAGTGGAAGCACCCCTGACAAGGAGTTACACAGCTCTACTGGAAGTTGAAAACTATCTGAAAGACTTAACTTATGACAATGTGGAGATGCTGGCATTAGACTGGGGTGGGCACAGTAAGAAGTCTCAGGTTAAAACACAACAGGTTTATTTGGAATCACAAGCTTTTGGAGCACTGCTCCTTCATCAGGAGCAGTGCTCCGAAAACTTGTGATTCCAAATAAGTCTGTTGAACCTCAATTTGTAATAGACTGAATGTATGTTCTAATTATTGGGGAATGAGTAACTTTAATCATTATTGATGTATAAAAAAACTTAGAAGGGGAGGTATATGCTGTATGTAACCTTTCAGGAGTGCTCTGCTGAGAGGGTCACGGAACTAATCAGGGACCAGGGTGGGGAGGATCACCCTATGAAGCATGTGTTTTTGTATCAGTTCAGTTTGGAAGCCCTGAGACTGAAAACCCCTGCATTATAGTAATATGTAAATATGCAATGTTATTTAGTTATTGCAGTTGTTATTTACCAAACTGATAATCAGGAATTACTACAGATATCTTTCCCTGTACCATGACTCCATTGCCCAGCAGCTGGTCAACTAAACATTCAGCACGATGCAGTGTCAGAGGCTAACATTGAAGCATTCCTAAATGTCCTACCTGTGCAAATACCAACCCCCTCAGCAGTAGAAAAACATCTCTACCACCAAGCTCCTGAGCAGGAGAAGCAATCTCTGCCAAACAGCACTGTGGGCTCAAAATATTTATTTCATCCTCACACGGGGGGGGGTGAAAATGACAACAGCCACGCTGCTGCTCCTTCCTCTCCCCTCAATTTTTCCCTAGAAAGTAGCATTTTCTGGTCCTTTTTAGATTACAGTCTCCGAAATCAGTCAAAATCATGGCTCAAATGAATTTTCCATCTCAGGATCCAGACTACAGAGGAACCTTGCTATAGAGATTCTTTTTGAAGACATTTCCAACATTAAATAATCAATTAAATGGTAAAAAAAAGATTTATTTTCCAGAATTATGCGCTTTTGTACGTTTGTTCTCTTATAAATGGTCACCTCAAATTTCCATAGGGACTATCTGCAGGGAGATTAGGAATTCTGGCTGCTTGCATAAACATACTGATCTGCATTATGAAAAGTAATGGAACAGAAAAGGGAAAATATTTAAAAAAGGAGAGATTTGATTCATTAGTTTTGTGTTATTTCTTTTTATGGGTAGTAAGTTTGGAAAATAGTTGGAATGACTAATTGCCCTATTTTTATGTTAGGTGTTTATTCCTCTGTACTTTTGGTCAGTGTTTTATTTTGTACTGAGTCCAGTTCACCCATTACCCCTGTATTCACTGTCTAAAGGTTAAGCAATACTTCAGTTTAAAATTGCTCATCCCTTGTTTAGAAATTCTTGCCCCTCTCTATCTTTGTGATCTATAATCCTCCAAGGTACGTGTTCCTTCAGTTGTGACCACTTGAACATCCCCAATTTTTGTCACTCCACCATTGCTGTCAAGGTTCTTAGCTGTAGAATATTCTCCTGAATCTGTGTCACCTCTCTTTCCTCCTTCAAGACATTCCCCAAAACATATCACTTTAACCAAGCTAGGCCAACAATCCTAACATCTCTTTATATGGTTTGATGTTAGTGTGTGCTTTTTGAGAACACCTTGGAAGATTTTATCACATTAAAAGGCTCTATATAAACACAAGATGTTATTATTGATGTTGTTCGTTCTTTTTTAGGTGTAAAGTGTTTCAACATTCTCCCTGTGTCTACATGGGTTTCCTCCAGGTGTTCTGGTTTCCTCCTACAGTCCAGAGATGTGTGGGCTAGATTGATTGGCCAATCTAAATTGCCGCTTAATGTTCCAGGATGCATAGATTAGAGGGATTAGTGGGTAAATATGTTGGGATATGGGGATAGAATCTGGGTGGGATTGTGGTTGGTGCAGACTTGATAGGCTGAATGACCTCTGTAGGATTCTATGTTTACGTCTGTATAAAATGATGATGAAATTACATTGCTGAAGAAGGGAACAGAGTCTATTTTTTTGTATCCAACACAAAGCTTTGGCAAGTTAAGTACAGTCGGTATTTTCAATAGTTCAAAGTTCCCTCCTGACCTTATCAGTTTGATACAGTAGTATAGAATTGTGCTGATGTGCTAAAAAGCAGTTGTTTCATCATTTTTCAGCAGTGGTTACTTAAAAATTGCAGGAAAAAAGATCAATGTTGGCCGACACTCTGAAGAAAATAGGTTTAATCAGATCAGCACAAGCTTTGCGATGTTGAGCTAATGTGCCTTAACCTGAACATTGAGCAAGTATGTTTTTCTGCATTATTATGTATCTGTAGTTCTAGTGATTTCTCTAGAAATTCTTACAACAGATATCTTAAAGGCCTGAATTTTCCAGTCTTGCCATCTGAAGAGTGATACTTCCTATCCGCAGCCATTTGATACTCCAGTCGTAGCCATAGCATCATAGAGTTTTTAGCACAGAAAAAGGCCCATCGTGTCTGCATTGCCTATCAAAAATCTATCACCATCCCATTTTCTAGCACTTGGTTCTTGGCTTTGTATGCTACGGTGTTTTAACTGTGCATTTAAATGCTTCTTGTGAGGATTCCCACCTCAACAGAGAGCTCCAGATTTCCACTACCCCATCTAAATCTCCTGCCCCTTACCTTAAATCTATGCCTCCTGATTATTGAAAGTTTTTTCCTGTCTACGTCACTCATGATTTTGTATACTTCAATCATGTTCACCCTTAGCCTTCTTTGTTCTAAGGAAAACCACCCCCACCTTACCAGCCTCTCTTAGTTGAAACACTCCTGGTGAATCTCCTTTGCACCTTTTCTAGCACAATCACATCCTTCTATTGCGTGAACATTAATTGGCTGCAGGCGGGACTCCCATTCCTTATTAGAGAGTAAGTCCTGCCTTAGAGAGCTACTAGACAATCTGGGTGACTGGTGGGTTTCTAGTCCCTGCACTGTTAGAAGCTACAGTGAACAGGAATGGAATTGCAAACAATTCCTGGAACCAAAGTCCTGGGATTCCGGGAAAAGATGAGTTTTGAGAGTGTCTGGGCTGGGAGAATAGGAAGTCTGGCAGGATTGAACAGTCAGGATTTGGAGTTCAGAGGGGAGAAGCTGCGGGGTGAGCAGGGAGGTGCACCAGTTACCAGATTTTAAGCCGGATAGTCCAAAATCAAAAAAGGACTTCGGAGGAAGGCATTCCCTCCATCCCCCCCACAAGAGGCCTAAACCAGATCTGGGAACTCATCACACCAACCTAAATATTGGGGCTGGGCCCAGAAATGTTTTTCTGTACCAATGTTGATAACTTCATAATTATTCACATTAAATTCCATCGACCATGTTCTGGCCCATTCTCTTAGCCTGTCCAAATGCTCTTGAAGCCTCCTTGTAGCCTCACAACTTGCATTCCAGCTTGGTGTCATCAGCAATATGGAAATATTACAATTGGTCCCCACAGTATTGATGCTTGGTGCACCCTACTAATACCAACCTTTCATTCAGAGAATGAACATAGAACATAGAACATTACAGCGCAGAACAGGCCCTTCGGCCTTCCATGTTGCGCCGACCATTATAAAAAAGCAATGACCCTCCAAACTAAACCATTCCCTTCTCTTCCATAAACTTATCAACTAACCGCTTAAACACCACCAAACTTGGCGCATCTACAACTGCCGCAGGCAGGGCATTCCACTCCCTAACCACCCTCTGGGTAAAGAACCTACCTCTGATATCCGTCCTGTAACTATCACCCCTTAATTTAAAGCTGTGTCCCCTCGTGCTAGCTTTTTCCATCCTAGGAAAAAGGCTATCACTGTCCACCCTATCTAAACCTCTAATCATCTTATATGCTTCGATAAGGTCTCCTGTTAGCCGCCTCCTCTCTAACAAAAACAACCTCAAATCCCTCAGCCTCTCTTCATAAGACCTGCCCTCCACACCAGGCAACATCCTGGTAAACCTCCTCTGTACCCTCTCCAGTGCCTCCACATCTTTCTTATAATGTGGGGACCAGAACTGCACACAATACTCCAAGTGCAGCCGCACTAGAGTTTTGTACAGTTGCAACATAACATTGCGGTTCCGAAATTCAATCCCCCTACCAATAAAAGCTAAGACTCCGTATGCCTTCTTAACAACCTTATCAACTTGACTGCTTACTTTCAGGGATCTATGCACAAATACACCAAGATCCCTCTGTTCATCAACTCTATTAAGAATCCTACCATTAGCCCTATACTCTACACATTTATTATTCCTGCCAAAGTGCATTACCTCACACTTTTCCACATTAACTCCATTTGCCACCTCTCAGCCCAGCTCTGCAACTTGTCCAAGTCTCTCTGCAAACTATAACACCCCTCTTCACTATCTACCACTCCACCGACTTTAGTGTCATCTGCAAATGTACTAATCCATCCCTCAATACCCTCATCCAGATCATTTATAAAAATTACAAACAGCAGGGGCCCCAAAACAGACCCCTGAGGCACACCACTCGTCACCGAACTCTACGATGAATATCTCCCATCAACCACCACCCTCTGTCTTCTATCTGCCAGCCAATTCCTAAGCCAATTAGCTAAATCACCCTCTATTCCACACATCTGCATTTTCTGTAGAAGTCTTCCATGGGCCACCTTATCAAACGCCTTACTAAAGTCCATATATACTACATCAACCGCCTTACCCCCATCCACCTCTTTGGTCACTTTTTTCAAAAAACTCAATGAGGTTAGTAAGGCACGACCTACCCTTTACAAAACCATGCTGACTATCCCCAATCAATTCATTTCTCTCTAAATAACTATAAATCCTATCCCTAATAATTCTCTCCAATACTTTGCCCACAACAGAAGTAAGACTCACTGGCCTATAATTCCTGGAAGGTCTCTCTTCCCCTTCTTGAACAATGGGACCACATTCGCTATCCTCCAGTCCTCCGGAACCACACCCGTAACCAACGACGACCTGAAGATCAGAGCCAGAGGCTCTGCAATCTCCTCTCTTGCCTCCCAGAGAAACCTAGGGTAAATCCCGTCCGGCCCAGGGGACTTATCCAACTTCAAACCCTCGAGAATATCTAGCACATCCTCCCTATCTACTTCAATACTTTCCAGTTTGCAACTCTGTACCTCAGTGTTCTCCACAACTACATTTACATCTCCCTGCGTGAATACCGAAGAGAAATATTTATTCAGTGCCTCTCCAATCTCTTCAGGCTCCACGCACAACTTCCCACTGCTGTCTATGACTGGCCCTAATCTTGTCGTAACCAATCTTCTACTCTTAACGTATCTAAAGAAAGCTTTAGGATTCTCCTTAATCCTATCAGCCAAAGTCTTCTCGTGTCCTCTCTTAGCTCTCCTCAATTCACTCTTTAGCTCCCTCCTGGCTAATCTATAGCTATCCATTGCACTAACCAAGCCTTCAAGCCTCATCCTGACATAAGCCTCCTTTTTCCTTTTAACCAGCGAATCAACTTGTTTCGTACACCAAGGTTCCCTTACTTGACCATTTCCTCCTTGCCTGACAGGGACATACTTATCAAGGACTCGCAGCAGCTGCTCCTTGAATAAGCTCCACTTTCCAGATGTTCCCAGTCCCTGTAGTTTCCTAGTCCAATCTATGCACCCTAATTCTCTCCTGATGGCCTCATAATTACCCTTCCCCCAGCTATAACTACTGCCCCCAGCTTCATGCCTATCCCTATCCATCACTAAAGTGAACGTAACCGAACTGTGGTTACTATCACCAAAATATTCACTAACTTCCAAGCCTATCACCTGGTCTGACTCATTGCCCAGCACCAAATCCAATGTAGCCTCACCTCGAGTTGGCCTATCTACATACTGAGTCAAAAAACCTTCCTGCACACTTTGTACAAAAACTGACCCCTCTAACGAGCTAGAGCTATAGCTATTCCAATCAATATTAGTAAAGTTAAAGTCCCCCATAACAATTACCCTATTACTTTCAATCCTGTCCAGGATCGACTTTGCAATCCTTTCCTCTACCTCTCTAGAACTTTTAGGAGGTCTATAAAAGACTCCCAACAGGGTGACCTCTCCTCTCCTGTTTCTAATCTCAGCCCATATTACCTCAACAGACAAGTCCTCATCAAACTTCCTTTCTGTCACTGTGATACAGTCTTTGACTAATAATGCCACTCCTCCCCCTCTTCTACCTCCTTCTCTACTCTGACTGAAGCATTTGAACCCTGGAACCTGCAACAACCATTCCTGTCCCTGCTCTATCCATGTCTCTGAAATGGCCACAACATCAAAGTTCCAGGTACTGGTCCAAGCTGCAAGTTCCTCCACCTTATTGCCAATACTTCTTGCATTAAAGTATACGCATTTCAAACCATGTCCTACTCCACCCGTACGCTGCTGTGCTTTACAGTTCTCATCTATGACCCCCCTATTCTCGTCCCTCTTAGCACCCCAACTACTCAGGATCCCACCCCCCCTCTGAATCAGTTTAAAGCCCCCTGCATAGCCTTTGCAAATTTTCCCCCCAAGATATTGGTTCCCCTCTGGTTCAGGTGTAGACCATCTCTCTTGTAGAGGTCCCACTTATCCCAGAATGATCCACTTTTCCCTTCTTTTTCTTTCTGTCTGTTAACAAGTTCTAAATCCATATTACTATATTGCCCCCAATCCCATTTGCTGTAATTTTATCTACTACCCTGGAAGCTTATCAAAAGCCTTCTGAAAATCCTTTATCAATGCTACAAGTAATATCCACAAAAAACTCCAGATGTTTGTCAAACATGATTTCCCTTTCATAAATCCACCTTGACTCTTGTCTAATTTTACAATTCTTTTTTAAACATCCAGTTGTCCCATCTCTATAATAAATTCTAACATTTTTCCACTACTGAATCAACCTAACAGATCTGTAGTTCTCCATTCTCCCTCTTTCTCCCTTATATAGTGAGGTTACATTTAATATTTTCCAGCCTGCCAGAACCTTTCCATAACCTACAGAACTTGGAAAGCATCCTCTCTCTCTCTGGCCAGCAACTTCCTTCAACACTCTGGGATACAGCTTATCAGGTTTAATGAATTTATCAACCGTCAATCCAACTAACTTTTCAAGTTCTTACTAATACTTCTAGTTCCTCAGTTTCACATGTCCTTTTGTCACTAGTGTTTGTGGAAGATTTACTTTCCTCTGTGAGTACAGATGCAAAGTAACGGTTTAATTTCTCACCCATTTCCTTGTCCTCAACTAAAAGTTATTCTGTTCATACCTGCAATGGACTCACATTTGCCCAAACTAATCTTTTCTTTTTCATATGCCTAAATGTAATAAGTTCTTGGAGGCAGAAGTCGCTTTAAGAAAATCCCTTTATTTACAATCTGACAACAGCATACAAAGTGTTTTCAGTTAGCGGTCTACATTAGGAGCCCCGGAGGAACTGACACTCCTGGTTAGATAGATAATAAGAGGCTGTCTGATTGGCCCATTAATTTGGCCATTAATCAGGGAGTTCATATTCTAATCAGACCCACCTCAATCGCCTGATTAAAGTCATTACACTAAATAGCTTTTATGGTCCACCTTTATGTTCCTCACTCGTCTTTTTCCCTTTTTTAATCAGTTTCTTGGTCTTCCTTTGCTAGGTTCTAAATTGCTCCCAATCCTCAGGCTAATTATTACTTTCCCTAGCGTTCGTATAAGCCACTTTCTTTGAACTAATGTAATCTTTAACTTCTTTCATTAACTATGGTTGATTTATCTTTCCCTCTGGGTGTTTGTGCCTTAGAGGAATGTATATCTGTTGTAGACTATACTATTTCTTTAAGTATGAGCCATTGCCTGTCTACCACAGATTGTTAGTTCTGTGTTAGAGCTTGACTCATAATCTATATTTAAACCTGAAAGAAAACTGACCAGATTTTACCACATGAATCTAATTTTTTTCTCTCTCTCTTTCTGTTGTGGGGGGAGTAGTGGGGACTGTTTGACTGGGCAGTCTGGTTGGAGGATTGAGCTGACATGATGAAACCACCAAAGTTCCAACCAAAGTTAGCAAATCAAACTGCTTCCTCTACCTCATCAGAGGATTACATTTGCCTTCCTCTAAGTTACTGTTGACACCTTCATATCTGTTTAGCCCGTGTCAAATTCAGAGACCTGGGGTCTTCTGATTCCTCCCACTGCCCTCATGAATGGCTACCCACTCTTGTCCTTTTCTCTTCTGGATTCAGTTGAGTGGTCACACTCAAGAACTTGTGATCGAGAAATTCCTTACCCTCAGGGGTGGTATGGTGGCACAGTAGTGAACATTGCTGCCTCACAGCGCCAGAGATCTAGGCGCAATTCCCAGCTTGGGTTCTTGTCTGTGTGGAATCTGCACGTTCTCTCTGTGTCTGCATAGGGTTCCTCTAGATTCTTAAATATGTGCTAGATAGGTGCATTGACCATGCTAAATTCTCCCTCAGTGTAACCGAACAGGTGCCGGAATGTGGCAACTAAGAGATTTTCACAGTAACTTCATTGCAGTGTTAATATAAGCCTACTTGTGACACTAACAAATAAACTTAAAACTTGAGAACTGGTCTTTGAGTTCAGTAATCTCAGTAACGACACGCGCTATAAAGATAAGGGTGGCGATTCTCCTATCCCACTATGCTCATAAATTAGAGCAGTGGGCCAGGAGATATGCAGCGTGTAGTGCGATCCACACTGGGCATCTGAACATAAATGCCTCTCCCTGAACAAGATTTCTAGTGCCATCAACTCTGTGCCAGAAATAGACCTGGAACTGCATTGGGTATGCAGGGGAAATTTTAATATAATTTAAATATAATTAGCGGACTGAAGTCTCCAGGTTGCTGGCATCTCGCACCCTTCTAGGAGTATTTCACTCCAGCAGGAATTACAGTAACTCCCTACTTTCAGGTTGTGGCAGCCCAACCTTGAAGGGAGAGCACTCGGGGTTTCCTAAAGAGTCAGGCGGAGGGGTGCATAGCCTCTGGGCATTGGCATTTTGGCAGTGCCAGTCTGTGTCCCTTGGCACTGCTCAAGAGACAAAGTGCCAATACCCAGGTGGCACCTTGGCACTCTCCATTGGCTGATGGGTGGAACACATGGGAGTGGGACCTGGGGAAGAGTATAGTGGGGCGATCAATGGGGATGGGGTGTTATGCAGACAGGATCAGTGGGGGAAGAAGGGAAACCAGCGATCGGGATGGGCTGGTGAGAGGGAAGGGGTTGTGACTGTGGGGGGGCATTTGGGCTGGGGGGTAAGAACAGTTGGCACAGCGGATGGAGTTGGGACTGCGGTGGGAAGAGGTTTGATTGTCGGGAGTCTTGTGACTGGGCCCTGACATGATTGTGGGGTAAACACAGTAAGAAGTCTCACAACACCAGGTTAAAATCCAACAAATTTATTTGATAGTAAACCCACTAGCTTTCAGGGTTTGCCTCTTTGTAACTCGCCTGACGAAGGAGCAAACCCTGAAAGTTAGTGGGTTTACTATCAAATAAACTTGTTGGACTTTAACCTCGTATTGTGAGACTTCTTCCTGTATTTACCCCAGTCCAACGCCAGCATCTCCACATCATGATTGTGAGGGACAAAGATAAGGTCGTGGGGAGGCCGCACGGCTAGCGATGCAGGGATTGTGGGGCTGGCCAGCGATCTTGGCTCTGACAGATTGATGCATTCACAGTGACCCGCTCAGCACTAAGCTGTTACCCTCTCCGGCAGGAGTAGACCCACCCCCCGATTTTTCATGTGATTTATGTTCAAGCACTCTGCAGTGCACAGAGTGTGGGAGATTCATTCTGAAACTCCTGCTGAAAAAAAAACAGATTTACACCAGTTTTTGGTACTTAGAATTTTTCAGGAGAATTCCCCCACCTCCCCCCAAGTTCAGTAGGTATCGTTCTTCTCTTCATATAAAAACCATTTACTGATCCTGAATTCAATGCACAAAATAAAGAAAACCAAAAGTTGACTTTTTCATTGGGATGCTATTTGCATCATTCAAAATGCCAATTTACATTTAAAGGAAAAGTCAAATGGGTGTGAAAATGTAGATAAAATACATTTGTTCAAAATTATATGCAGATTATACTTAAATGAGTAGAGATTTATCTTAAATTGTCTTATTTTAGATTACAAGCCTTCAACTGTTTCATCAATGACCTTCCTTCTAACATAAGGTCAAAAGTAGAGGATGTTTCCTGCTTCTGAGTTCAATGTTACATTTTCAATCAGCAGATTGATTTCATGGAACCCCATGATCAATAAAATTTTGGATTAAAATAAAATCATCTTTAAAATTTAAATGTATCGAATAAGTCAACATATTGATGTATAGTTTTAGATTTTGTGTTAATTCATTCATGAATGCTGGGCATCACTGACAACATCAGTACTTACTGCCCAACCTTCATTGTTCTCGAGAAGGTGGCGATGAGCTATTTTCTTGAACTTCTGTGGCACAAAAAATACAAACTCAGAGCATTTAAGAAGGGAATTGCTGGATTTTAACCCAACATCGGTGAAGGAACAGTGATATATTTCCAAGTTAGGATGGTATATGACTTGGTGGGGAGGTTGCTTGTGGTGATGTTCCCATTTGTCTGCAGCCCTTGTGCTTATGGATGGTGAAGTCTACATGTTCATAACACACTGTCAAAGGAACCTATGCATGTTTCTGTTGTGCAGCTTTAGATGATACACACTACTGTCACTGTGCACCATTGGTTGAGTTTGTGAATGTTTAAAGTGTTTGATGAGATGTGAATGAAGCAGGTTGTTTTGTCCTTGATGGTGTCAAGTTTCTTGAGTTTTAATGGAGCTGCATTCATCCAGGCAAGTGGAGAGGAATATTTCATCATATTCCTGATTTATACCTTTCAAATGGTGGACAGGCTGGGGAGAAACAGGAGGGTTGTTATTCGTTACCTAATTCCCTCTGACCTGTTTGTGTAGCCACAGTATTTACATGTTTCTGGTCAGTGGAAAGCCTCGGGATATTGATGGTGAATGTAATGTCACTGAATGTCATGGAGCAATGGTTAGAATCCCTCTTGTTTGAGATGATATTTGCTGAGAAGTTGTGTGGTGGGAATACTACTTATTAACCAAAGCCTGAGAGATATCTAGGTCCAGATGCACAAAGGTATGAACAGTTTCAGTATCTGAGGGTTACAAGTATCCCCTCTTTTCATCTTATAGAACATAGAACACTACAGCACAAACAGGCCCTTATATTAAATGGATGATCATTGATAAAAGAGTTGAAACTGATTGCACCTCTGACACTGCCCTATTAAACTCTTGCAGTGATGTCCTGGAGCTGAGATGATTGACTTCTAGCAAACTTATCTAACTTCTCCAACCAATGGAGAAATTTCCCTCTGATTCCCATTTTCTTTAATTTTATGAGTACTCCTTGATACTATATTTGATCAAATGCTGCCTTGATGTTAAGGATAAGCATTCTCACTGTGGCACTTTGCTACAATGAGATTTGGAAATAGTGCAGAACTAAAGATGAGCATCAATGATCAAGTTATTATGGAACAAGTTCTGCCTGATCGCACTGTTGATGACATCCTCCATTACTTTTCTGATGATTGACAGTAACTTATGGGATGGTAATTGGCTGGATTGGATTTGCCCAACCTTTTGAAAACCAGATATACTGGGCAATTTTCTACATTGTCAGGTAGACATCAGTTTTGTAATTGTATTGGAACAGCTTTGCTAGGAATAGAACTCAGCATTTTTGGCTGAAGTTTATTGCAGATGTTTCAACTTTATCTTTTGTACTGGTGTGCTTGTCTCCTTTCAGGATGGGGCTATACATGGAGATGGTGATGGAGATGTCTAGGCCAAGGCAGTATCACTATGTCAAGCTGTTTCTTGATTAATTCATGGAATGATTCTCCCAAATTTGGCAGTGGTCGGCAGATGTAGTGAGGAGTTTTGACTGGGAAAATTGTGCCTGTGTCATAAGTGATGGTTAGGTTGCTTTTACACCCTGTAATTTTTCTTATTTGACTTATCTCTAAAAGTTGGCTACAAACTAAGTAACTTGCAAGCCCATTTCAGAGAGCATTTAAAAGTCAGCCTTTATGGGTTTCGAGCTACATGTAGACCAGTTCTGGTAATGTTGACAGATTTCGTATCTTAAAGAGCATCAGTGGAGCAAACGGGTTTGTAGAACAATGCAATTGGCTATTTGTTACTATGATTGAGTCTAGCTTTTGATCCCACTTTTATTTAATTAAATGTAAATTTCTTCAGCTATTGTGGTGGTATTTAAACTCATGATTCCAGACTATTCATCTGGAAGTTTTCTGGATTACTAGTCCAGTAACATACATTACAACTATGCAACCCTTCCTGGAGTATCTGAATATCAGATTTCTAAAATTGGTAACACAAGGGTTAATGTTATTTTTTTAAATTGCTTTTCGGAGACACTCTTTCAAAAATGTGTGCACAAGCTTTCTCCAGAAAAAATAGCAAATTATCGAGTTCTAGTGATGGATGAGGTACTACATCAGATTACAAATATGCTACTACACCATTGAATAATTGGGCATCGAGTGTTCACGTCTGTGACTCCACACACAAAAATTTCAGTGTTGTTCCAGTACATTATGAGGGGAGCCAGATGATGGTATGCTGTCTCTGTTACTGCATCAGTTAACTCGTGCCATAACCATACCACACAGAAATGGTGCAACCTTGGATGCAAACCAATTCAAATGGTTTGAAGAGAGACAGACGGAATTTTAATCTACAAGGGTACGTAGGTTTGGGCACAAATAGTGGGGGGGATTTAGACTAATGAAATTGACAGTATGTACACAAGTGTTTTAGGAGAGGAGGACTAGCAATTGTCATTTATTAAATTTTGCCATTAATTTAACATTTCATCATTTTTGACTTTAACAGGAGTTCACAAGTTTTAAGAACATAGAACATAGAACATTACAAGTTTTAAGAACATAGAACAGCCCTCAAAGTTCTGCCGAGCTACGTCCAATCCCCAAATTAAGCTATCTCCTCCCTATAATTCTGGAGTGCTCCACGTGCCTATCCAATAACCGCTTGAAAGTTCCTAAAGTGTCCGACTCCACTATCACAGCAGGCAATCTATTCCAACTCCAACCACTCTCTAAGTAAAGAATCTATCTTGGACATCCCTCCTATATCTCTCACCATGAACCTTATAGTTATGCCCCCTGGTAACAGCTACATCCAATTGAGGAAATAGTCTCTGCATGTCCACTCTACCAATCCCTGTCTTCATCTTATAAACCTCTATTAGGTCGCGTCTCATCCTCCTCTGCTCCAAAGAGAAAAGCCCCAGCTCCCTCAACCTTTCCTCCAAACCAGGCAGCATCCTGGTAAATCTCCTCTGCATACTCTCCAATGCTTCCATATCCTTCTTATAATGAGGTGACCAGAACTGAACACAATATTCCAAATGTGGTCTTACCAACGTCTGGTATAATTGCAGCGTAACCCCATGGCGTTTAAACTCAAACCCCCTGTTAATAAATGCTAACACACTATAGACCTTCTTCATGGTTCTATCCACTTGGGTGGCAACCTTCAGAGATCTGTGGATATGAACTCAAGATTTCCCTGCTCCTCCACATTCCTTAGAACCCTGCCTCTGATCCTGTAATTTGCACTCAAAACCTACCGAAATTAATCACCTCGCACTTGTCAGGGTTAAACTCCATCTGCCATTTTTCGGCCCAGTTCTGCATCCTATCAATGTCTCTTTGCAGCCTGCAAGAGCCCTCCGCCTCATCCACTACTCCACCAATCTTGGTGTCATCAGCAAATTTACTAACCCACTCTTCAGTGCCTTATTCCAAGTCATTGATAAAAATCACAAAAAGTAGAGGACCCAGCACTGACCCCTGTGATACACTGCTGGTAATTGGCCTCCAATCTGAAAATTTTCCCTCCGCCACCACACTCTGTCTTCCATGATACAGCCAGTTAATTAATTATCCAATTGGCCAAATTTCCTTCTATCCCAACTTCCTTATCTTCTTCATGAGCCTACCATGGGGAACCTTATCAAACACCTTACTAAAATACATTTATACATCAACTGCTCTACCTTCGTCCATACACTTAGTTACCTCCTCAAAAAATTCAATCAAATTTGTGAGCCAGGGCTTACCCCTCACAAAACTGTGCTGACTATCCCAGAATAAACTGAATCTTTCAAAATGGTCCTAAATCCTATCTCTCAGGACCCTTTCCATTAACTTACCGACCACCAAAATAAGACTAACTAGCCTATAACTACCAGGGCCATTCCTATTTCCTTTCTTGAAGAGAGGAACAACATTCGCCTCTCTCCAGTCCTTTGGCACTATCCATGTGGACAGTGAGGACCCAAAGATCAAAGCTAAAGGCTCCGCAATCTCATCCCTTGCCTCCCAAAGTATCCTAGGAGGTATTCCATCTGGCCCAGGAGACTTATCCACTCTCAGGTTTTTCAAAATTGCTAATACATCTTTCCTCAGAACATCAACCTCCTCCATCCTATCAGCCTGTATCACGCACTCCTCATCAAAAACATGGCCCCTCTCTTTAATGAACACTGAAGAAAAGTATTCATTCAACACCTCACTTATGTCTTCTAGACTTCCATAAACTCACCACTAAAAATAAGGCAAACAAGCTGTGGCACTTGAGGGGTCCAAAGCAATCTCAGGAAAATATGCTGCTAAATATTCACTACTTACAACGGTTTACTGCCTATCGTAAAAGAGGTTGGTCACGTTACTTTTGTTGATTGTTACTGTCTGCACTTTGGAAGATTTTGGTGGTTTGCTTAATCACATCAGGATAAGTGCTGCTTATGCTATTTTAGATCAGACTTCAGATAAGATCCAAGAGGATCAGCATCAACAAAAGCACCCATGTAAGCCTGCTGCTCACAGACTTGTAGCTGCACAGGAAAGCGAGGTTTAGCAAAGAGATGCAGCTCACAAGAGATTTGACCCACAAAACGCATCTATTGGCAGAGGATCATTTTCTGGGTGTGTCTGAACTGTAGTTCTCAGGAAGCCCAAAATGTCATGTGGAATGTTGGCAGATAGCATCCTCGAAGAAGGCCTACTCCAATGGTGAGTAGCTATGGCCCAGGGACCACATGCTATGCATCTAGGTTCTGAGTCCAGCCCACAAGATATTGACTGTTACCCACATGCTGGGTTGCCACATTCTGCTTATTTGCAACCACTTCTTTTTTTCCTCTATCGGTACGACTGAAGTGATACACACGTGAAGCAAAGGCAAGTGAAGTGAGGTGCATGCTGATTGCACACAACATTGAATGTGAGAGCCATGCGCTCCCTGTGTTCAAAATATAAATATTTTATTTTTACCATTTGAAACTGATGATCATTCTATAAATATATTTAGATGATAAAGCATTTTCTATAACACATCATGAAATACTTGGCTTGTATTAAATGTATTTAATCTTATTCATGGGGTCATGGTGAGTGAATAAGTCTGATCTCAGTCTTGCTGCTCACTGAGAAAAAGGATGCCCACTCATGAGGCCCACTAACTAGTCTAGATTTCCCATCACTGGCTCATTCCATACTGCATCTAGTCCCCATGTATTACCCGCAGCAATCAAAACCACAACCACTCCTTAAGTCTCTTTGCTTCCTAATGATCCCAGGGCTGTGCCAGAGCAGTTTTCAGGATCACCTAGTCAGCCACACATAAGACAGGATTGTTTAACGGAATAGTACTATAATGTAATCTATGATGACACCAGTTTGGATGAGAAGGGGTTCAGCTTTTCAGCTCTTGCTGGCTTTCCACAGTGCTGCGTGCCATTGAAAGCACACACGTGACAATCCAGGCAGCCCCCAGGACATGCAGGAAAATTGTCAACTGCAAGGTTGAGCTCTATAACTCCTTATGATGTTGCCTTTGTCTCAATGACATGTTTCTTCCTCCTGTTGCTGGGGAACAGTAACACTTTTGGTTGACAGCACCCAGCAGCACATCCAGGAAGTTATCTGTGAAATAAATCACATCCTTTGGCTGGAATCTAAACTCACACTTCCAATTCTCTAAAAACCAACTCCAAGTTCTTCGACTATCATGTTTAGATTGTCCCTTTAAATACTGGTATTGAAATGGTATCATGTGGATCCACATCACACTCAAGAATGGACAGGTTAAGTCACAAGCAAAATGATAAGGAGGTGACTGAATTAGAATGCCACCGATGGACATGCAGCACTTACTTATAGGTTTCCTGTGCTTTATTGGACCTTGCCTAACATCCAGTGCCTAAAAAGCTGAAATTCAGGGCCTATAACTAAAGAGTGAAGGGCAAGAAAGTAAAATGACATCAGAAAGCAAATGATTTAATTTCTGAATACATTTAAATCTTTACCATTTTATTTAGAATGATATTAAATATAATCGCATTCACATTTGTGGACAAAAACCTCCACACGTGTTTTATGAATGTACACTGCGACGTGTCTTCAACATGAGTGCTTGGAAAGCTCTTCTAAATAATTTCTATTTATGTAGCAGCCTGAAGCAGTAAATCATCTCCAAGTGTTTCACAGAAGCAAAATCATACATCCGAGCAGTAGTGTGACAATTGACAAAGATGACTAAGGGCCTTAGAGAGGTTTTGAGAAGGCTTTGAAGATATGGGGAGAGTGAGGAAAGCAGTCTGATTTAGAGAAAATGTTCTAAAATGTGTGGCCAAGGCAACTGAATGTTCAGCTAACACAAGTAATGCAGACAGAAAGCGTTAAGGCAAAGAAAGCCAAGAATAGAAGTATGAAGGGACTGTGCTGTCATGTGTGGATAGAAAAGGTTGCAGATGAAGGACGAGGTGAAGCCATGGAGTGCCTTGTTGATGAGAGTGCAAATTTTGAATTTGATGAATTTGGGGGCTGGAGAAACAATAGAAATAGATAGGGGATGGTTAATGCAGGATAGAATATGGGTTATGGAGAAACAACTCAGGAGAGCTTTCAGGAAAGGGTTAATAAAAGTGATTCTGAAAATAGCAAAGGTGTGGATGAAGTTTTCAGTAGAGGTGAGGAATATTGTAAAACCGGAATCGGTAGTTTTGGTGACAGATAAGAAATAGGTTTATTCCAAAAACTCAGTGTTAAATGAAACATGGTTATAAATTGTCTAGTTCAACTTGAACAAGGTATTTGGGAATGGGATTAAACCAAGGACCAGGATGCAGAATTTTTGACAGTATTATGGGATGGTTTTTGATTGGACAGTGTTAAGTTAGAGAAAGATCTGAACTGTCCATAATGTGATATTTCAAAGTCATAGCTTTTGTGTAGAAAAAAGCATATGCTTGGAAACTGGTCCATCGCTATGTATGATGTCTGTAAGGAATTAAAGTACTTTGAATTAAATCTCTTGAATTTGAAATCCCATCGTCCTGCATTGGAATATTTCAAATGGTATGGCTGCATTTGATAAATAATGTTAAAGGAATTGGGAAATCAGAGCTGCAATTCTCCCAAAAGTACAGAATTGGCAGGAAAACTGTTTGAAATCCTGACTGTTTTTGGCAGTTCAGCTTCTCACTCGAATCTCCCTACTTTGTGGACAGCAGAGGTCCCAGACGTGAATATCATTAAAAACCTGGGCGGGGGGGTGGGGGTGCACGGTGCAGAGTCTGTGCATATGCAGTGATTCCGATCTGTCAGTCTCGTGTTTGCTGGCCAGCTCAATCACTGCAGTGCTGCTCCTCCAACACCACCCCCTGATTGCAGCACCCACTGCAATTCCTGGGACAGCCCTGATCTCGCGCCAACCCCTGGCACCAATGCATAGCTACCCCAATCCCCTCACCTTGGAAGACCCCCCCCCATTGACCTCTGACCCCGTGATGTAGGTCCCATTCTGACCTACCCTTCCTCACCTCAGTGAATCTCAGTCACTACTCTCCCTCCATCCCAAAGATGATCCTGTCTGCAGAATGGCAGTGGGACCCCCCCCACCCCCAACGATTGCTCTTACGCCATGCTCACAATAGGCCCCACCCCTTTGGCACTGCTCGATGCCCAGTGAGCAGTGCCAAGGTGCCCCCTGGGCATGGGCACTTTGCCTCTTGGACAGTGCCAGGAGCACAGGCTGGCACTGCCAAGGTGCCCATACCCAGGGCCAGGGGCATCAGCTCTCACAGTTTGACCCTGGGGCAGCTCTCATTGCCCCCTTCCTTCATTCCGGCAGTGTCTCTCTGAACGTGGGGAAGTAGCCTAAATCCTGCCAGAATGAAACATTCCTGGTGGGGTGGGAGATTCGATCAGGACCTGAAAGTTCCCGATAATGATCTGCTAAGCATATTTAAAATATATTTTGAAAAGGTTCAAATTACTTATTCACCTTCCCACCAGTTTCCAGCATGGTCTGACCGGTGACTGTTTGCTGGCTCTGGGACATCTTATGCATTCCTGGCGCATGCGCAAATCCCTGTACAAGGTGGCAATGTGTATCCCCCATGTCGACCTGCCAGAAAAGTTGCGGGTCATGACGGGAAAATCGTGGCCCAGATTTCAAAGCTGTTAAATGTTTCAGTTGTATTTTGCAATAGGAATGCACATCTGCACTTTCACTGTTTGGCTTTTAGAATCATAGAATGCCTATAATGCAGAAGGAGACCATTTGGCCAATCAAGTCTAACCACAGTCCCATTCAGGCCCTATTCCCATAACCCCGCATATTTATCCTGCTAATCCCCCCTGACACTAGTGTCAATTTAGCATGGCCAATCAACCTAAACTTGCACATCTTTGGACTATGAGAGGAAACCCACACAGATACAGGGAGAATGTGCAAGCTCCACACAGACAGTGACCCGAGGCTGGAATTGAACCTGGGTCCCTGGCACTGTGAGGCAGCAGTGCTAACCACTGTGCCACCCAAAGGTAATTTGTGCAATATTGCTTGGAATATGTATTATACTTCTCTTTCAGATCAAAGATATATTTGTACACATATATTTGAACAATATTAGTATTTAAAAAGGACTAATTTACTCCAAAAGTGCACTTTTCTGTTGTCAATTCTGGGTTTTATATACACAGACCATGAGAAAATGACTTTGCATTACATCTTAATCATACCATCTATGTATGTTCATTATCTGAGGTACCGGCAAATTATATCGATCCAGAAGATCACAGTTAAAGAAACTGATCTGTAATTTAACCAATCTCCGTCAGGGCAACAATGGCCATCACATCAGGCTTTAACATTGGGATTTCAATAGGTTTCCAAATTTGGCATCTTGTAATTTGCTAAATATTTCAATGTTGATTGACAAATAAATTGGATTCAGCTAAGATGTTGTCCAATAGTTTTGTTGCCTGCTGGAAATCTGAAAAAAGAAGAAAGCGTGCTGGAAAAACTCATCAGGTCCAGCAGCATCTGTGGAGAGAGAAATAGAATTAATGTTTTGAGTCCAATATGACTTGTCTTCGAAACTAAAGTTGGAAGGGATTCCGAAGAAGAATCAAAGAAGAAACATCAATTCTGTTTTTCTCCCTCTACAGATGCTGCCAAATCTGCTGAACTTTTTCCAGCATTTTCTGTTTTTAATTTAGATTCATTATCGAGGTTGACAAATGGTTACATGCTAAAGGGTCAATTTCCCAAATCTCAGATTGACTCAGCATTTTCAAAAACAGCCTGTAATTTAAAGTGCCTTTAACATAATAAAACTTCTCAGAACATTGCTCAGAAGTACTAATAAGTAGAATTTGACCAAGCCATAAAAGCTGACATTGAGCAGATGAAAGAAAGGTTTTAAGGCATGACTTAAAGGAGGAAAGTAAAGAGCTGTAGAGGGTTAGGGAGGGAATTCCAGGGTTTAGGATCTTAGCAGCTGAAGGCATCTTTGGTGAAGTGATTAAAAATCAGGAATGTTCAAAAAACCAAACAGAAAAGCCAGAGATTTCCCAATGAGTTATAAGGCTGGGAAAGACTGTAAAGATGAGGAGAGATAAGGATATGGAGGGATTTGAAAGCAAGAATGAGGATTTCAAGGAGATAATTAGACATCTTCCATCTACATTAATGCATGGAAAACTTCATGGAACCTGGTGAAGATTGACATCCTCCATCTTGTACACAGTTCTTAAGAAGGACAGAGACAGTGATCTTATAGTTTATAGAATAAACTGGAAGATGGAAATTGTCTCAATAATGTTCAAAACTTGACCTGCATAAGAGATGTGTTTGGTGTTCTTTGTGTAAATTACTAATTTCAAATGTACATCCACCTTAGGATAAATAGGGGTGGTCAGAGAAATTGGACCCTTACTATTAAGTTTATCAGCTCTCTTGTAAGATGAGGGCAGAATGAAATGACAACCGTGGAAATTGATGTGCATTTAATGTACTTAGTGATCCCAACCCAACTGTTCTATTTAATGGAATATATACAAGTGGGACAGAGTGTAGGTGGCACTTAAAGTAATATTTTAAATTATTATTTTTTTGATAAATTAATTATAATAATATCACAAACTCTGACATTCATATTCAGGTTTAGTGCTGAATACTTACTTAAATTTTAACCTTTAATGATTTCCAGTGACAACTTCATAATGTATTGCATAATAGGTACACGATCCTGAAATATTTCTTCACTTTGTTACTGAATTTTGTACATAAAAAGTGTTATGTAGGTTGAAGACAAGCGAGAGACTTGAGAGCCTGCATTATTAGAATATTTTTCATTCTTCATATTTGTGGCTAAGGAACATATGGCTATTGTTTTAACCATGTCTATTTATTTGCAGTTGTTCTCCAAGTATGTGGACTCATTTTATATCCAATCAAGTTTGTGGAAACAGCCACCATGCGAACATATCATGAGTTCAACTGGGGTTATGGCATTGCCTGGGGAGCTACAATCTTCTCATTTGGGGGAGCCGTTCTCTACTGCTTAAACCCAAAGAACTATGATGACTACTACTAGAACAGAACTGATTCCACTGACAAATTTAAAGTAGAGCTCACCACCTATGCTTACTTGCTGTTCTCTCAGTTGAAGTGTGGCATTTAACCTGTTCTATCAATGCACTATCCACTTTGGCTATAATGAAGATAAAAGCTTTCAACCCTGCACCACAAGGAACTCTGGAAGAAGTTATGGCTGAAATGAAGTTATTGGCAGTTTCATATATGGACGGCTGGAATGCAGACTTCTGATAGTGTTATATCATCTAAGATCAATCACAAAGAAGCTTGGCTTACAGTGAATAATATTAAATAAAAAACATGACTGCAAGACATTCACTTCAATATGCCCGCTCAAAAGAACTTACTCTGAGATTGATAGTTTTGTGTTTCCTGTTTTGAGGCTGGGAACTTGTGCCTCATTTTTGGATTTGGTTCAGATAAAAGTATGTCAACCGATGATTGTTCTGTGGTAACTTAAGTATAACTGCATGCTTGTATCCATTTACTCTTATTCAGCAACATCTTCTGTAAACTTGTCTTAATGCAAAGTAGAATTATATTACTCCTGTTTATAATTATTACAATGCATTTGGAATACAAAGTAGTTCTCACACTGTGTTGAAGTTCCATTTGCATTGTCAAATTAAAACTGCAGTATTTTATCTATCATTTTCTTATGCCTACAAATGAATTTTATGAAGTATCTTTAAAGATAAACAACATAAGCAAATGTACGTGTACTTAGAAGCCACGATATAAAATTAACTATGAGCATTTTCAAAAGTTGAAAAGCCAGAACGGACCTTATCTACAATCGTAAGCACTCTAATTTATTTGAGCAACTACTGTATTTTTATATAGATCTCTGCACACAACTTCCAGAATACTGTATACTATTCCTTAAACTGTGCCTAAAAAAACTTATTTTGACTTATATCTAAGATAAATATCATATTTCCAGTTATTTGTTACCTCTTTCTTTCTCTGTATCTTTCCTTCCCAAAATAATAGATCAAAAATATGTTCAAATATTAGAAAATGCATATTTTGGGAAGGAAATAGAGTTCTGTTCCAGCTACAAAATACAGCATCAGTACTATGAATCGATAGAACTGTGCAGAATAAACAGCCTGTATATCTTAATTCTTCATTTTATCATTATTTTCTAAAAGAAATTTCCCAAGGATTTTTAGAGATTTGATTGTGTGATTTATCTAAAAAAAATCAAGAACTGTTCTTGCTCTTATATGGATATTAACAGAATATGCTGAATGATTAAACTCCATCAATTTTTCCTTCAACTGCACGTTTCAAAATTGATGATCTCAGCAACAAGCATTCCCTTGGCAAGTACACTAACACCAACAAACAGGACACATGAATTAACCAATAAATGTACCCCGAGCTATAACAACTGTGGATGCTATTATGCCTTCTGTAATATTATGTAATTACATTCCATATAACTGGTAGTCAGCCTGTCTCACTTTCTAATTACAATTAACAATGGATAAAATATTAGGACTGATCTTTGTAACTGGTATTTGTGATACAGTCACAGCCAATGCGTAGCATTTCACTGATTGATTTTTGTAGGAATAAGAGTGGGACATTAAGCACCTGGAGACTGTTTTGCCATTCAATGAAATCATGATGAACTGTGCCATGTACCTGAGTTTGCTTCTTATCCATTAATACCTTTAATTTAGAAAAGACTTTTAGCCTCAGATTTAAAATGAATCCAGCATCAATTGTGCTTTGCATAATGTCTAAATCTATTTTTTTTAAACTACAGAGTAGACATTGTATTCCATCAAATTTGTAAGATTAAGAGTTGATTTTTAACTGAAATTTAAAAATGTTAAGGGAAACAGGGCAGACAAGGAAAAAATACTTTTACCAGCTGGAGAATCCAGAACTAGGGGACTGTTAGATTTACAAGGATGTTGCCTGGATTGGGAGGCATGCCTTATAAAGATAGGTTGAGGGAGCTGGGACTCTTCTCCCTGGAGAGACGTAGGTTGAGAGGCGACCTGATAGACGTTTATAAAATGTTGAGAGGAATAGATAGGGTGGACTCTCAGAGACTATTTCCCTGGGCTGAAATGGTTGCTACGAGAGGACACAGATTTAAAGTGAAGGGAAGCAAATACAGAGGGGATGTTAGGGGTAAGTTTTTCACTCAGAGGGTGGTGAGTGAATGGAATCGGCTGCAGTTGGTGGTGGTAGAGGCGAACTCGCTGGGGTCTTTTAAAAGAGTATATGGGAACTAATGGGATAGGAGGTTATAGAAAGGTCTGTGGCTTGGTAGGTATAAATGTGATCAGCGCAACTCGTGAACCGAAGGGCCTGTTTGTGCTGTAGTGTTGTTCTATGTTCTATGTTAGGGACCAGATTAGAAACTGCAAGGAATATTATGAAGTTAGCCTAGACCCCAAATTTATTTGATTTTGGCATTAGTGTGGGCATGAAGTATTTCGCTCCAGATGTGATTCTATTGACCACTAGATAGTTTTTATTAAAACAATTTTTATTTAAGAACACTGTTAAAATATAACAAAAGGAATTAGCATAACTTTTATCAATTAAAATACTTAGATGTGACAAAGTATAATTCTTAACAGCTATCAAGCTCTATAGTTCCAATTTAAGAAATATTCCATAGACATATATCCTTCTTCAGAACCAATTAGCAGCAAAAATAGATATGCTCATATGGATGCTAGACTTCCAGGCTTTTAATCCCTCTGGACAGATATAGAAAGACACCTGCATTTTGACTCCCATACAGCAATTTCCAGAGAAAGATTGCATGCAGCAGATCTTCAGAGAAAGAGACCTATGTCCTGCAGATCCCAGTTTCCATTTGCCAAAGAAACAGAGAGCTATTTCTGCTCTCTACAGATTCCAAGCAGCAATTAAACTGTGTTTCTCTCTTGCCTAGCTCCACCTAAACCTATGACTCTTCCTGCCAAAACCTTAATTGAACCCCAATCTGAAAAATCCCAGGAGAAAACATTAAAATAACAACCCTATCTTAGTCCATATAAAAACAAACAAATTAAGAGTGTTACTAAGCCAATTGACCCCAATAATTAACTGCCCATGCCATAATATGGATGATGTTGGCAGTCGGCAGACATGTGCAGTTGAGCAGCAGTGGGCATGCCATTCCTGTTTGAAAATTTTTAAAAAGACAGAGGTGCCATTTGCACATCAAGGGAGCACCTTTCTAAAAAAAAACTTTTTTCCTACCCATCTGCTCTCTAAAACCCACAAACATCCCCTATCCCACCTTTACAGTCCCCTTCCTGAGCTGGCCAAATCCACCAGCCAAATAGCCCAGACTTAGCTTGATCTGGGACCTATTGACTGCTGGCCAATTGGATTAGTTGATAGATTCTGAGGGGAGAACTTACTTCTGTAGTGAGGATAGAAACCCCATTGTAAAGCAATTTAGCCTACTCACAGTTATGTCTGTGGGTAGGCTAGTGTGGTAAAATATCAGGACAGAGCTATGTTACAGATATTTGTGACACAGCCATGGTCAATGCATAACATTTCACTAACTAATTTTTACAGGAATAGGAGGGACATTAAGCCCTTTGAAACTGTTTTGCCATTCAATGGTGTCCATGCATTTGCTACAGTGACACCTGAGATATGAAAATAACATGTACAGCTGGCTTTCAGTCGACTTTGCTTCCTGAGGTATGGAGAGCAGGCACTGCCTCCCCTGCTCCCCTTCAAATGCAGTCCTGGATATAAGTAATTCTACACTGCACTCCCTTCAAGGCCAATGTATCATTCTAAGGTATGGTGCCCAGCACTGCTTGCAGAACTCCAGTTGTGATCTAACCAGGGGTTTGAATAGTTGAATAATGTCTTCTATCCTTTTATATTCTCATCATCTAGATGTAAATTCCAGCATTTCATGAACCTTGTTTATTTTCTATACCTGTCCATGACACTTTACAATCATCTATGTATCTGGACCTCCATGTATCTTTGGACCTCAGCTACTACTAGCTTTTTATCATTCAATAAATATGCTGTTTTTTTAGCTTCAAAGTGGATGACCTCACATTTGCATCCATTGAAATCCATTTGCTTTTGTCCATTCACTTAATCTATCAATCTCTCTGTAATTATAATGCTTCCATTTACACAATTTAAAATACAACCCACCTTTGCATGATTGGCAAATTTGGACATGTGGCTTTCAATTCTATCATCTGATTAATATTTTCAAACTAAAATATAAATTATCTGTGAACTTCTACAAAGAAGGGTGAGAAAAGACCACCAGGTCTATCTCAGCTAGATACATTTACACAATCTACCAACTGTTTAATCACATAGCCTCCTAAGAGAAGGAAAGCAAAATTGTGTCCTTGTAGCAAACGCATGGACATCAACATGTCATCATGACCTAATGGCCTGTTCTCTGTACAGAAGGTTTTTGGGGAAATGACTGTCATCCACCCAATGAATGTAGACCAACCATAATAGGTATCATTGACTTAGTAATGAATGTATGCTGTCAAAATTGGCATGCTTGGAGTTAATGACCCTTGCCTGCATTTATAATTCTACAAAGCAACAATCATTTATTAGGGATTGGGTAAGCAATTCTGGGATCATTGATCTAAACTCTGGGAATATAGAAAGTTTGAAGACTCTGTGTTCTGCTTTCAGCTCACAGGCCAGAGTGAAACTGAGTATGGATCAAATGACAGAACTTCCCTCTAGTGGGGTGGCACAGTGGTTAGCACTGATGCTCCACAGCTCCAGGAACTCGGGTTTGATTCCTGGCTTGGGTCACTGTCTGTGTAAAGTCTGCACATTCTCCCTGTGTATTGCATGGATTTCCTCCAGGTACTCTAATTTCCTTTTACAGTCTGAAATACGTATGGGTTAGGTGCATTAGCCATGCTAAGTTCTCCTTCAGTGTATCCAAACAGATGCCAGAGAGTAGCGACTAGGAAATCTTGCACAGTAGCTTCATTGTATGTTAATGTAAGCCTACTTGTGACATTAATAAATAAACTAAACTAAATTAGTAATCGCATGCTGCTTTCCCTTACAGGCATTTTATAGCAATCTTGTCCTGCCAAAAGATGTTGAAAATATATCTGAGACAGCGAAGGTAGAAATTCTTCACCAGTTTTTTCTACCCATTATATGCAGCAAGGTTTATCCTGAATGCATTAAGGACATCCACTTATCTTCTTTGACTGGAAGTGGTGTATTCACTCTGGAACATGCCAAAAATACATGCAAAAGTTATGCCTTAAACATGTAAATAGAAAGAAGTTAAGGAAGAAATTCAAGAACTTTGGACCATGATAACTGAAATAATGTCTGTCAATACTGGAACTGCTAAAACTGGGGATACCCAAGAGGCCAAAATTGAAAAGATTGCAGGGCTAAATGAGATTACAGAGATAGGGAGGAGAAATTGGAGAGATTTGAAAACAAATATGAGAATTTTAAAATTGAGTGCTGCTTAAGACTGATCAGAAAGCACAGCATGATGGTTGAAAGGGACTTGGTATGAGTTAGGACACACAAAGCAGAGTTTTGGATCATTTCATGTTCACAGTGCCTTGCTATAATTAAATCTATGGATAAGGGAGGCAGGGATGAGAGTTTCAGCAGCAGATAATCTGCAGTTGGGACAGAGTCAGATGATATTATAGAGTTGGAAAGTAGTGGTTTCGGTGATACCACACAAATGTGCTCATGAAGCTCATCTCAGAGTCAAGTATGATAACAAGCTTGGAAACTGTGATAACCCCCATGATCTGCATGGGGAATCATTAATTGACCTCCCCGTTGGCCTCATTGAATACAAACTCCCCAAGGACTGGTGATTAACCCACCAATTGGAGCTCATTTACTGAGCTCTATATAAACAGGACCCTAAGCGACCCCATTAATCTTTTGGAACTTGTTGTGTTCACCACAACTTGTAGTTATTGTTTATTTCCATTTGTGCAATAAAGGCATGGTTCCTTCGCAGCCGACTTCTGGAATTAGTATAGAAACATTATTTAGTTTCAGACTGTTGCAGGGTGAGGGATGGAATCAGTTGTGAGTGAACATACTTTTTACAGGAGACAAAGACAATGGGCTGGATTTATTGGAATTGGTGGAGCAGGCATAGTGAGGAAGAGCTGGGAGAATGGGGCTAGAATACCCACATTGGATTCCGACAACAGGAATATTGTTCCCAATTAAGTTAAAAGCCCAGTGTGAAAATCTTGCTTACTATTGGGAGGAAGGCAATTGGATTCATTAAAGAACACTTTAAACCATGTTTGTGCCCATTGGAATTTGTGGTTTAAGGGTAATCCCTAACTTGAATATCTGTCTCTTGCCTCCTGAAGGCTATGCACTCCCTTACATTTTCTGTGACACTCATCCTCCTCTGATGCCCAGCCTTCCATCATTCACTGGGGTCCTGGGATTCAATATTGACCCTGGGGTTGAAGGTCAGTGCATTACTAGCTACAGCTCCTGTCCCTGGTGGCCTATGTTTAGCCAACAGCTCTTGGGCCTGAATTGTTTTCCTACAAGAGCCTTAATCACATGCGAGACCAGAGGCTGGCTAGTTAAGTGCCTGATAGACATGTAGAGGAGAATTCTCCCATCTTGCCTGCCACAGGAATTGTAATGGGTAGCGGTGGGATGGGGATGGGCGTGCAAGGGACTACGCAGAGATTCATTGATCTCAAGTCGATTCTCCAGTCTTGGGGTGTGTGCTGCTGGAGAATCCCACCCTTAATTGCATCAGCCTCTCTCCTTTGGAATCAACACAGGATTCCCACTGTTTCTCAAAACAATGGCTGTGGGGAGCTACTGGAGCAAAATCCAGCCTAATAGTTCTATATTATCACAATAGAGGAAATAATGCTCATCCATACTTCATGTTGGATAAGCAGTCTGGTCATTTAGAGAGCGTGGAAGTATTGCGAGCAAGGGCAATGGAATAGAGCTGGCATTGTTAACACATGAGTGGAACCTGGAATGTGTTGTTGCATGATGTCACCCAGAGACAACATTTAGAAATAGGAGAGAGTCCAGGATAGATCCTTAAGGACACCAGAGAAAACTGTGCGGAAGCAGGAGAAAACCATCAAGGATTAGTGGAATGGGATGTTGGCTCATGGTTTAGTTGCTGCTGTAAATCATGTAATTCAGCAAAAATCAAGCCAATGAGATACAAGATATGGAATTTGTTAACAAGAATGGAAGTGATTTCATTCACTCAGCAGTGATTTTAACCAGTTAATTTATTAATATAATTCATAGTAAATGTGTCTTTCAATCTCGCAAAATGAGTCATTTTAAAAAAATTCAATAGATACAGATGTGAACCAGCAGAAGGTTAACTCTAACAATATCTCAAAAATATATTTGCCATTCAGTTATGTTTATCTTAAGCTAATTGTTTGTACTTGACATTCAAAATGATTAGATTCGATGATTAGTTAGTGCGGTATACATGAAGAAGGAGACGGAAAATAGTTTCCAAACACAAGGTGAAGAGACTCTTAGGGCTGCATGTAAAATAACATTGCAAACATGATAAATGTAACTATGATATAACCGCACAGTGATCCAAATTACAAGATTAATTTGTTCCATTTTGTGAACAAATTAGCCCTTACATCATCCAGCAGAGAAAATGTCAGCCTCCTGAATGCGATATTTCAGTTGTTAAAATGCTGTCTCTAAACTCTGGACTTCCTTGACTGTTAATTTGCATTGAAGCTGTGGAGTGCATTAGAGATATAACATTATTAATAAAGCAAAATATAAATATTGCAAAGCAATATCAATGAGTAGATTCCAGAGTCATTTGTTTTTTTTGGAAAGCTGAATGCAAAAGTATGGAGCTATCAGGTTAAAGTGTAGAAACTATCAAAAAGATTCTTTCATATGTTATTTTGTCAGCATACAACTGCAAATATGAAAACAGTATCTTTTTTCAGGAATATTGCTGCTGCATGAAAAGAGTTCCATACTGACAACTGGTTCAGAAGTTTATTAAGCTAACATGGAGATGTTGTCAAGTTTTGTCCTGAAGGTCTGTGCTGCTACAGTGAGCTGATCAAGCTAGTCTCAACAATTCTCATTTAAACACCAGCAGACACCCATTGCCCTTACTGCAGCCATAAGATCTCCTTATAGTAACACTGAAACTGATGATGGAACAGTGACGATGAACATGTTGGGCTAACATTAGGGCAAAATGCTTTTCGGTATGCCATTCGTCAAAGTGTTAAAAATGATCAAAGCCAATGCAAGTTATTTTCTGCATTGTCTTAGGCTGATTCAATCAGTTTAAGCCAATGATTTAACAGCAGAAAGCATCTTTGCAACTGGTAGTTAGATTTATTTTCTTGCAATCTACAAATGGGATGATGTTGAATGACAAATCATAGAATCTCTACAGTACAAAAGGAGGCTATTCTGCCTATTGAGTCTGCACCGACAACAGTACTTCCCTATTCCTGTAACCACCATACATTTATCCTGCTAATCCCCCTGAAACTACGGTCAATTTATCATGGCCAATTATCAACCTAACCTGCATATCTTTGGACTACAGCAGGAAACTAGAGCACCCAGAGGGAACACGTGCAGACAAGGGAGAATGTGCAAACTCCACACAGATAGTGATCCTAAAGCTAGGAATCGAACCCATAGTACACCCCCTAATTAATGCAGGCATTCTGATCTTTCTGTTATTGGAAATGCTGGCCTATGGACTGCCACCAAATTACCTTGGCTGCTTTTTGTGCAGCAGCTTTTCCTACATTTTCTCATTCTTGGGACTCTTATTTCTTTGGTGAGAATTCGTCTTCAGTTGCTGCTGCAAGAAAAATTCACAGGATGTGCTGCTGGGCCAGCACTTTTTATTACCCATTCCTAATTGCTGTTGAGAAGGTAGAGGTGAGCCACCGACTTGACCTGCTATGGTCCATCTCATGTAAGTGCATCCACAGTGCTGCTAGGAAAGGATCTTGACTTCTACCACTGTTGCACAGTGGTTAGCACTGCTGCCTCAAACACCAGGGACCCAGGATAGTTACTGGCTTGGATCACTGCCTGTGTGGAACTTGCACATTCTCCCCATCCAAAGATGTATGGATTAGGATTGGCCATGCTAAATTGTCCCTTAGTGTTGGCTAGGGTAAATGTTTGGGATTATGGGGATAAGGCTTGGTCAGATTGTGCTCAGTGCAGACTCTATGTGCCGAATAGCGTCCTTCTGCACTGTAGGATTCTGTGATTCTGTTGAATTACTTGAGTGCTGTTAGAATAGTACTCGCAGGCAAGTGGAAAATATTCATCACACTCCTTACTTGTGCCTTACAGATAATGGACAGGCTTTGGGAGTCAGATGGTGTTTTTGGCAAGCAACAAGTCTGAAACTCAGTTCCATATCTGCATTCATCACAACTCTTGCCACCTTCAGTAACTCCAGGCAGGGGCAAAATAACTTAATTGCCGAATGAAATGTGCTTCAGTGAAGAGACAACACACTAATCTCAGAAGAGTGTTCCGCTTGCTGCAGTGCAATTTCCCACATAACTCTTATGTGGGAAAGCTTATCAAAAAATGACAGAGTGCTGTTTCTGACAAGAAAAACCGATGCGTTTCTCTTCAGAGAAACCAATCAGTTTTCTCTTCAAATCTTACAACACTCTGTCAGTAAAAATCAAGGGGTTGTGATTTATGTTGTTAGAAACGTACCAGCAAAACCTGGCTGGACTGAGTTCAGGGTGCCATCTTTAAAGGTGCCCCCATCAGAGCTGCAATAAACCTTCCCCTACCCCAACAACACATTTGCATGAATTCACCCTCCTCTGCCCCTATGACGTATCCTCTGGGGATTGCCCCTTAGTACAGACTGGCACTGCCAAGGTGACATGTACCAACAGGCAGTGCCCAGGGGCATTGCCAGGGCACTACCTGGCCATGTAGTTCACCCCCTTGGGGTATATTTCCCTTTACACCCTGGGGAGACCCCCACGCTGGGTTCATGAAATGAGATTGGGCATTTTCAGACTAGAATGGCCATGGACTCAGCATGGCGAGGCTTTAAGATACGATGGGGAGGGGATACTTAATTGTATTAAATGCATGCAAATGCGTGTAAATTAGGTGACTTCACCAATAAGGGATAGGAATGTTCTGAAATTGCCTTCTCACCAGCGAGAACTGCAACTTCTGGATTTAGAGTTCCCACTAGCATTTCCACAGATGTCAAATGTGGTCTCAAGATTGACTCCTACATCATTGCTTTTCTGAATTAGATTGACCAATGTTGGATTTGGGTGCACCTCTCATCCTGACTGAGACTGCACAAGGCCATTCATTTCATGTACAAATTTTATAGTTGGCAATAACAAGAGTTCCATCCTACTACTCCAGGCTAGTTTCAAACTCTGAACCCAGAATGCTAAACAAATCCCCTAGATTTGATTTATTTTCAATGTGGGAAATGTGGGCACTTTCAGAGGAAATCACTTCTGATCTTAATGAATGTCATTTGGTTGACTGAAACTTCATAAAATGAATCAAAATGCTTTTGTTTTGCATCTGTTAACTGTTCACCCATTGCAAACATGCAGTAAAAAAATCCATAAACAGCTCTAATGAAATATATCAAAACCACATGAAGAACAGAACTGCCTTTCTCTAAAAATTACACCTTTAAAGTTCAAAACTAAAATCTGATGGAATTGGTTTCTCTATAAGTCATTACATGTTAGATAGCTGCAATCAATACTCATTAGCAGCAATGAGTTTTGTGGTGAATTCTATGTCGTAAAACACAATTGTTTTTGAGAAATAGATTCAAATGTCCTTGGCTCCTTGTAGCCTTTGAGCATGAAATCGTACTTGCAGCTTTCACATCTGTTCTTCTCTAACAATTACAGATGTGTTTCAGTCAATTTGCAATGCTGAACTTTTTAAAGTGGAATTAATAAAATATGTAGAACTGTGTGCGATTTGTATTATTTAAATGAATCAAGTCTTTGTACTGCCATTAATAACTATCATCCAGGAAGGTTATATTATCTAATTGATGGAAGTATTGTCATTAACTGTGTCGCATATCCCTTCCCTTTCCCTGTGATACATGACTGCAGAAATTGATTCTTCAGTGCCTAAAGACAAACTGATTAACATCTGATTGCAAATGACAGTTTAATTAGAGCGGATGCCACTTTCATTGTGAGGATTCAGTTGCAGAGCAAAATTCTCTTACATCTTCACGTGAATGAGCAACATTAATCACCAAAAGATGTATTTTAATATAACTTTTTTATCATTCTATTGAACTCTTTTGAATAATGTGCTGGCGAACAATGGGGGGTGAAATTGGTTTAGCTACTGTAGCGCAAATTAGTGGATCGGCAGTCAGTTTTAAACTCAACCTACTTTCTTTTCCCATGTATAAGGAACTACTAGGTTATCCGTCTTCCATTTGACACTCTGGCCCAGGACCAATTCACTCTCAATTCATTGTATTAACTACTTCAACTAGTTCAGATCAGTGCTAGCTGACCACCTGTGAGCTGTTTTTTGAACCACCATTATAACTGAGTGTGGCGGAAACCCCTGTGATTTTCCTACTGATTTCTAGCAAAGTTACAATGGTGGACCAGAAGCAATCCCAAGGAAATTCATTTCACTTTAGATGCCAAATGAGATCAAAGTTGATTTTTATTCTAAAGTAATTCCTGTACTGATGTTGAAGGTCTAGGAAATACTGTTGGTTAAAAACAATTTCAAACCGTTTTGCAGAATTTGTGAGAATCCAGTGGCTCGATTGTTCAATCAGGCTAATATACTCCAACGATTAAGCAGTAGCTACTGTGTATCACAGTGTGATGAGTTTAGCTTGAAAGTACCATTCACAGCATCATCAGCAGCAGTTCTGGATCAGCAAGGTAATTCTCAAGGTTATAATGAAATGTATTTCTTACAATCTTGTGGCTACAAAGGATAGTCCTCACAAATAAACTCATGGATCATTGCACTATTAACCCATGGCTGATTTGGTGTTTGCCACGTAGGGAACACATCAAATTTTTGCTGTGCAATGATTGGAATAAACTCCGCATCCAACTACCAAGCTATGTTTTGTTTGAGCACATTAGCTCAGGATGGGTAAGTGGGGGGCTGAACTATCATGAATAGCCAGTACGACATGAAACTGCTCTACACTTGTTTAAAGCTCGCCTGCACATCTCAACTGCCAAATGTACTGTAGATGGAGCACTGGAAGGAATGGCTTACCTGGGAAGGAATGAGGAATGGAGACACAATTTCGGAAGGCAGTGGAGAAGGAGAAGATTGCCGTAGAGGTTAATATCCCTAGAACTTCGATATGTTGCTGCAAGAAACACTTCACTTGAGTGGACAAGGTCAGTGAATTCATCGTCAAAAACCTCATCTCAATCGTACCACTAGCCTCACACACTGCTTGATGTGCCACACAATCCATTACTCGCTAACTTAACCATCTTTCATTGTTCATATATAACATTCATTGCTACACCTCACCCTCAGATGTTTAGCTACCCTTGTCTCGCAAGTTGCAAACACTGGCAGATATTCCAACATATCAACCGAACGTTTTGCATACAACACTCAATGACCACCCTTCCCCTACTCTCTTGCAGGCCAAGTAGTAAAGATCAGGAGCTAAAAGTGCCAAATGAGCAAGAAAATGGGCAAGTTTCAGACTTTTTTTTAGGTGAATTTGAAAATGCAATTTTATGACACTCCTTTTTAGCAGATTTAGCAATTCTTACCATTGCGGGTGAGGGGTGAGGTGGGCATGTTGGGGGCGGTGGTGGGGGGGGGATGTTAGAGAACCTGGGACCAGATGAAGCCAAACACTGACAGCTCAGGGTGTCATTATGCTGGTGCTCCAATCTCCCAATGAATTGGGAGATCTCCTGACACCCCTACTACCTCCATGACTGGGCCACCCCCACCCATCATTGCTGGCATTGTTAACATCCCGTCCTCCATGGCAACATGGTTGCTGGTATTGGGGCATTAGGAACCCTCCTGCCAACAATGAGTCACAGATCATGAACTCCCTCATAACCCATCCCGCAACTGCCCCCTTTGCTGATTTCACTTGCCCTCAGAGCTCTCCTCCAACAATCACTATCCCTCCCACAAATCACACCCCCATCTTTGGAGCTCATTCCCTATTGATCACACCCTTCCCACCTGCAAAGCTCCCCCATGCAGGTCACCACTGCCCCCTGCCCTCTCACCCCCGCAGATCTCCCCCCATCTCCGGAGCTCCCACCCTGTTTATCATTCCTTTTCCCCATTCCATCTACAGAGCTTTCCCATGTCATTCTCCCAAGTCTGCAGAGCTACCCTCCACTGATCACCCTGCAGCATTGCCCCTTGCCAATCACCATCCTCTCCACAGCAGTGCCCCTGAAGAGGATCCCTTCTTGTTTCCCCACTGTTTGCAGAGTTTCCCCTTGTCACTATCCTTAAATCCCCCAAGCAGAGCTACTTGCTCCCAGCAAAGCTCCTCCCTTGTCTCCCCAAATGTAGAGCTCCCAAACTTCCTATGGAGCCCTCCTTTTATTTCCTCCATGCAGAGTTCTCTCCCCCCTGCAGAACTCACCACTTTGCCTCCCTCTTGCACCACCCTCACTCAAACCCCCAAAAAGATCCACTCCACTGACACTGCCCAGCCATGCTCCTGAGTATCCAGATGGCATCAATGTCCTCTGATGATGGTGAGCCCATCATGTCTGCTCTCTGCTAGTGGTGACCAGCTAAGGGGTTAAGTACAAGTGAGCCTGAATGATGCCATCCAGGATTCACTAACAACATGGTAATTATGTCATTAATATTTAAGTTGGCTTTGCACCCTTTCTGGGCATGAAGCCAATTTCGTCAGCAACAGAGGGTTGGTAAGATCATATGTGGCATAAAATAGAGCACAAACCTAATTCTTCATCTTTCATGCAATCTTTCGGCTCGCTGCACTAGTCAATTGGCGCAAAGAGCCAGTAAGATCACGCCCTGTATATTTGCCTGTTCAAACTCCGATGGGGGAGACAATGCTTGCTATTGCTAGGATAGCTATTATTGAGGCTATGACTACCAACGAGACTGGGATATCTCCTTACAGTGCATTTCTCCCTCGTTCACCTCTGTTCTGATTTGTACACCATAGATGGTGTAAATATGAATCTTTTAATTCCTCCCTTCTCCATGCCACAATTTTATTTATGTGCTTTCTTTCTTTCAAATATCCAAGATACACAAACTGAATGGACAATGGAGGAACACCAAGAAGTCTGTGATGGTGATTTGATATCAGACTCACCATAAGCAGCTAAGTTACTAACATTGCTCATTCCTTAGAGGCAGGGGATGTAGATGGTGAGGCATTGGGCATGAGCAGACTGCAGACAATGGGCAAATATAACACTGATGCCTACTGGCCAGAGGAAATAGTCACATACAAATCCTGCTGCAGAGGACACAGATGAAGAGTTTGTTGGAAGGGATATAGAGAAAAGCTGGTGAACATACACACACGAAAGCTTGGTGAATTGTCAAGCCTGTCAGCGAACCCACTGGCACTATCTAGAAGCATGGAAGAGTCGAGTTTCATCTTGGCACAGGATATTGCGCAGAGCTCGAGGGTTGCCCTTTCCAGTGAGGAGGTGATATCCAACATGCGAACACTTGTGGATGGAACAATAGTGCAGCATCTAATGGCCAATGTTGTAGTTTACATTTCAGCAAAAGTGACCATCCAAAATCAGAATTCTTCAACTGAAGTTCAGACCACGGTCACGGAGGGTCAGAATGCTACAGCATAGCTTGGGTGACAGTGAGATAAAGCCGATTACAGACACTAATAGCAGTTTAACAATCTGCCCTCCAACAAATGATGAGGATTGCTGAGCTCCATCCCAGGGAATGGAAAAGCTCCATTTACCACTAACAACCTGTTGGCCCCTCTCAGGATGACTGCATTTATCCTCCCACACATATGAATCCTGCCCTTTGTTGTTGCCTAGCAGCCAGCCAGCACAAAAAGCTGCCCTTCATGCTGAGATGATACAGTCCACAGTTGGGGCTTTAAGGAGCAGAGCTGTTGTAGATCATTCTCCAGGTCCATCTACGGTCCTCTCCATTGAAAGTCAACGACCTTCTATCAGGCATGCTGTAATCACTGAAAAAGCATTGATATTACAGCAGACAAAGGTAAGGGATATGGGAGGAAGGGGGGATTAGCATGTTGAATTCGACGATCAGCCATGATCAAGATCCGAGTGACAGAGCAGGCTCGAAGGGCTGAATGGCCTACTCCTGCTTCTAGTATCTACGTGACACAGAAGGCAGGCTTGGAAGGAATGCATAGCGATGATTCAATTACAAATATAGCATGGTTTCATTTAAAAAGTTGACTTTGAATTTTTATTTAGTGGTGTTTTATTGTTGCATTCTGGTCAAGCAGATACTGTAATGGCTGGTGACAGAGTGAAGGTGAGGTTTGGAACTGATACTAAAGGAAGCATTTGTGTGGTTTCTGGCATTGCAGTTAGATGAGTTCTTCACAGATGGTCCAAGCAGCAAGGGCTGTCTTGATTCCCTGTCCCCTTCTTGTCCCCTTCTACTCAATATCCCTGTTCCTCACACTCTCACCCTTTAGGTAAAGGCAAGGGCTGTGGCCTCACAATGGCAATGTTGTGCAGCATGCGCTCGATCACAATAAGTCTTGGCATCTACTGTGTCAAGTACAGCAGAGGTCTCCCAGAGTTGTCCAAGCAATGGAAGCATTGTTCTAGCACATCAGTACTCCGCTCTATCACATTCCATGTGGTAGCTTGGCTTTCGTTGAGTGAGTGCTGCATACATGTGCATGTGTTGCACACAGGGGTCACCAGCCGTATCATCAGCAAATAGCCTTTGTAACCCAGTAGTCACCTTTCGGTTTGTTATGGGATGTTGAGGATGGGGTTTTAATGTGCATAGAGCAGCAGAAAGCTTACTGCAAGGATTCAGGGCATTGATTTGTATGTTTCACTTTGTATGGTCACATACAAACTGAACACCCAGGGAGTGAAATTACTTTTAATTCTGTCTCTGATATAAAACATAGAACATAGAACATAGTTGACATGCACACTCAAAGTGAGTTGCATGCAGCCATAGGCAACCTCCTTCCCTCCAATTCTAGCATGCATGTTCCATCTGAAAAGTATTCAACTCCCTTTGAACCTTAGTGAGCTCCCTTTCATCAATGTGAATGGCAGACTGAGATTTCACAAATACTTCCAGCTCCAGTTAGGATGGAATCAGACACGCAACAGTTCATTGTCACCTTTACAACCACTGGCAATGCCTTCCTTTCCCTGTTCTGAGCTTGTAGTTGTGACTGCAGCAGCTAGCAGATTTCATCCTTACTGAAATGTGCATGGCGGCACAGTATTAGCACTGCTCCCTCACAGCTCCAGGGACCTGGATATGATTCCAGGTTTGTGTCATTGTCTGTGCAGAGTTTGCACATTCTCCCTGTATCTGCATGGGTTTCCTCTGGGTACTCCGATTCCCTCCCACAGTCAGATGCATTGGCTATGCTAAATTGCCCCTTAATATCCCAATATGTATAGGTTAGAAGGATTAACGGGGTAAATATTTGGGATTATGAGAATAGGGTTTGGATAGGATTGTTGTTGGTGCAGATTCGATGGGTTGAATGGCCTCCTGCTACACTGTAAGAATTCTATTCTAGATGTAGACAATTTCAAGGGATTCCTAGTTGTCCATAAACTGGACGGCTTGCTACACCATTGTGGAGAATCATTAAGAGTTCAACCATATGTAGGCTAGACCAGACCAGATAGAGTTGATTTCCTTCTCCACAAGAAGGATGTTAATTGGTATTTTCATGGGTCATCAGTACTGTAGCTTTATATTCCAGATTTTATTAATTTAATTTAAATTCCATCAGCTGTCATGGTGGGATTTGAACCCATGCCCCTAGAACATTAGCCTAGGCCTTTGGATTAATAGTTCAGAGATATTACCATTACACCACCATCTCCTCATAAATTTCAAACGTTATTTCTTTCTTGAAATTCATGTTGGAGAATTTTTCCCTGAACAGATTGGGCAGTTGGCCTCCTATTGAGACCCTTGCGTTCCTTCTTCTCCTTCTATCACAGCTTGTCCTTTCCTCCGTGATCTCTGTTCGTCTTTGGAGAATTATAACAATATTCTGAAAAAAATTAACCATCATTTATCCAGAAAGCACTTGTTGATTCCTTCAAATAACGTTGTGGGGGCTTCTTTCCTACTGCTGAATATGGGTCAGCTGGGCCAAGTTGAGTGAAGAGTTTTGCATCGAAAATTACTGCGTTGGTGTCAAGATAGCTTTGTGCATTAAGTCACAATCTCTCATTTCTGCCTATTTCCAGCAGCCACTCACTGCATCACAAATATCTAGATCAACAACATTTTTTTATATGCGTTCAAAAAACCTTATGTTCGAAAAAGAAAGGGTTTTGAATCAAATCCTAAATTTATGTCATAGAATCCTACAGCGCATATGGACGCCATTCGGTCCATCGAATCTACACTGACCACAATTCACCCAAGCCCTATCCCCATAAGCTTATTTATCCTACTAAACCCGTGACACTAAGGGACAACATAGCATGACCAAATCACCTAACCCGCACATCTTTGGAGTGTGGGAGGAAACCCATGCAAACACAGGCAGATTATACAAACTCCACACAGACAGTGATCCAAGCCAGGAATTCAACCCAGGTCCTGGAGCTGTGAGGCAGCAGTGCTAATCGCTGTGCCACCTTGCCACCCCAAAAGTTTATTTAAATAGAACTTCTAAGTTCTATTCATATCTTCAATTTCTCGATAGAAATGCACCAAAAATGAAACCAGCACCCTGACCCTTAAATGTGGAACTATCTACTGAAGACGTTGGTCGATTTATGTTTGGGAGAGAAGGTGCCGGTGCAAATTTTAAACTGAGCGTCCAGATACTATAAAAGTTTTCATATGATAATTTTAACTACAGCAGAATGGAAACAAGTAGAGGCATATATTCTGGGACTAAGATCACAGAATCTAGGAAGGTGACTGTTCATTGCATGAGCTGGTTACTAAAAAAGAGCCATACAGTGCAGACTGAGGCCATTCAGCCCACCGAACATTTTACCCAAAGGCATCTTACCCAGATTTTGTTGCAGGTCTATTTAATAAGGAAAGAAAAGGCAAAATTAATTTAGTCTCTTCTTAAATTTCATGACTTTTTGGTTCTCACTGTAAGGGTCCATACCCTGAAACAAGATGTTCCTGACCTATAAATATACCTGCGCTGACATGATAGAAGCCACTCACTGACAATGGGGCACTGGAATTCTCAACTTCTGGGGCAAACCTCCGGTGTAACTGGAAGCTCTGAAATTTTAAAATTCAATGCTTTGGACCAAATCTTTTACAAGACAACTCCAGTGAACATTCTGGAAAATTATAACTAAAACCAAGATCAAATTTAATTCTATTCACAGACTCCCACACAGCAAGAGATCCAGTTACAGAGAGGTGAAGCTCAGCAATTAGAGAACAACACCAGAGCTGCCTGATACCTAGAAAAAAAGCACATACAAACTCGTGAACATCACAGGCTGACATGTGCGCTAACTCCCACCCATTACGTCATTCACTTATTCTTCCTCCCCCAGTATGTATTCCGCATTTTTATAGAGATGGAAAATGCAAATGCTGAAATGACTTTAGAACTGCGGAAAGATGCAGTGCAGCACAGACGAAGGGGGCCATTGGACACACCATGCACATGCTGATAGAGCTATCCAATTAATCACTGTACCCTGTTCTTTCCCTATCACTCTGCGGGCCTGATTTTACCATCAAATTGCACCCATTTTCAGGTGCAAAAACTCAGTAAAGTGGGGCATGAGACAAGTAGCATGATCTGCACCCATCTCCATGCCCATTCCCTCTTTACCAAGCATCTAAAATGGCCGCAGTCAGGACCGCAACCAAAATGGGCACGCCAGTCATTTGAATGCATTTAAATTGAATTAATTGACTGGATGCCCAATTTTACTGGCACTTCCTCCTTTACCACCACATTCGCTCATCGGGAATTGGCGTGAATCAGATATGCTCAATTAAAGTCCGATTCGGGCACTCCATCATTGAGGGTTAGTGAGGACGTAAGTGCATAGCGTCTGACAGCTCTCTTCTATGCACAGGCATTCTGTTGTTGCAGTCATTTTCTGTCTTGAGTCAGTGGCAGCTCTGTGAGTGTGTGTGGGAGTGGTTGGGGGGCTATCGCTCTACAGGGTCTCAGATGTCGATTTGCAACACGGACCTGGGTCTCAGCACTGACCTCGGTCCGAGCATACTCAGCTCACTTCCGGCTGAAGGATGTGCACAAAGCCTTTGCAAATTGCACTGCTGCAGCCTCTCAACTTTTCAAGGAGCTCTGGTTGTGAGGAGCATGTGGCTGGGGAACTGGGGGAGCTGTGATCATGGGTAGCATGTGGCTGGGGAATTGGGGGGTGCTGTGATTGTGGGGAATATGTGGCTGGGGAATTGGGGGGGCTGTGATGGTGGGCAGCATGTGGCTGGGGGAATTGGGGATATGGACAGTGACTGTTGATGTGCTAGGGGCACGCAGTGTTCCTCTCCATTTCCCCCCCACCCCCCCACCCCTCAGCCCTCCTTTAGAATGACAACATGGCATTTTCAATGCAGCCAATGGATTTTGCTGTCTTTTTGGTTGCTGCTAAAGGTTAGGAGGAGGAGGAGGAACAGGAGTGAGAATTGCAGGCACAGGAGGCCCGGGTTTTACCACTTCCAGGACCAGAGGGAGATGACTACCAGAGGCTGGAGGTGGCCACCATTCACTCAGAGAGTGAACAAAGGAGAAGGAGGGCGCAGAAATCCTTGCAATTCTATTCATGAGTGCAGTTCGAGCAGACGGAGGACACCATGTGCCGCTGACATCTCTGACTCCAAAAGAAGACAGTGCAACACCCGTCCAACCTGTTTGCAGAATCTGGCACTTCGAGACACGAAATGGAAGGTGCAAGTACCCATTCCTGGTAGCTGTCAAATTGATGGCCACTCTAAACTTCTACGTGACTAGTTCTTTCCAGACTCCAAGTGGAGATGTTTGTAACATCTCCCAATCTACCATGCACACCTGTGTGAGGCAGGTCACTGAAGCCCTGTATGCCCGGGCTGGCTAATTCATCAACTTCAACTAGACCAGGCACAGCAGGAAGCTTGGGCTGCACTGTTCGTACCCATTGCGTGGATGTGGCAAGGGAGGCCCTAATCACCAGATGGTTCACTGGCTAGGGGTTTGTCTGTCCCCCACCCCACCAAATTCCTTCTATATCCCCCACATTGTCACAGCAGAGTGGTGGGTCTGGGTACTCTGTGTTAGTGATTTTTTTTGGCAGGCAGGAGGGTGATGACTCACTAAGTACCATCCTGATGATGTCCTGGTGCAAACTAGTCTGACTGCTGCCTGAATTCTGCATACATGCTGGCAGCTGAGTAGTGGGTAGTGGGTTAGGGATCTGTGTAGTGGGTAAGGGATCTGAAACCCTCATACAGGGCCCTGGGTGAGTGGGTGGGGGAAGGGATGGAATTGCTTGTGGGGTCTAGGGAACCAATGCCTTCCTTTTGTTGGTAACACAGCATTGAGAGGTCTCCCCAACTGACAGCAACATGAGGCATCCCTCCAGCAATCATCAGTGGAAGAGGATTCATAATCAACACTCAATCCTTAAATGTCTTTGGTTTAGAAGTTGCAGTCTTTGTCCTATTTGTCAGCAAGGTTCCCAATGTCCTCCTGCACTTGGTTGTTATTTATTCACATCTTTTCAGAAAGAAAGACATACTGGCATTAGCAGCAGTCCTCTGGTTCACTATGTTAATCCTAGAAAGGGAGGGATCTTCTTATGAAAAGAGGTTGAGTACATTGGGCCTGGGGCTCAGAAGAATAAGAGATCACCTTATTGAGACATATAGGATCCTCAGAGAGCTTGACTAGGTAGATGGTGGGATATTGTTTCCCCTCGTGAAAGAGTCTAGGGCCAGAGGGCATAATTTCAGAGGAATGGGATGCCCATTTAAGCTGGAGGTAAGGGGTATTTTCTTTTTTCAAGGGTAGTGAGTCTGTGGAATTTATTTTACCACAGAGGGCTGCAGAGTCTGTGTCACTGAGTATGTTTAAGGTTGAGATAGACTGATTTTTATTCATCAAGAATATTGGGAATAAGACAGGAGAGTGAAGTTGAGGATTATCATATCTGATAAGTCATGATCTCATTGTATTTTGGAGCAAACTCTCTGGACCAAATGGCTTATTCAATTCTTACATTTTACGGTCTCTATTTCTAGAAACTTTTACACTTAAAAATGTTTTAAAACTGAAGGAACAAGCTGTGGGATACCATTTCCAGAAAGCTCTGGCCTAACACATTCATCAGAGTATTCAGTGGTATGTTTCTATTCAAGAAACAAGCCATCTATATATTTGACAATGGGATCTCTTACTTCAGGAGAAACCTGGATTTTGAAATAGAACCATTGCTTTGACCCATTTCCACCCACATATCTGGGGCAAACTAAAGGCAATTGATCATTTAGAGGAAAGGTTAGAGTCATTCAGGCATTTTGTAATATAAAATCAGGAATAAGCATATTAAGAGTTAATTAAAAACCCTCCAAAAGTGTGAGACATTGTTATAATTGGTTCTACTGGTGCTAATTATTCAAATTCTGGGAACGGATGATGGGTACAAGACAAATGTGATGATAATAATGAGGAATGTGATGGTGAATTGCATTTACAGTGATGGAGAATTTCTGCTCTGAGCTCAACTTCATTTTATATTCATATGTAATGCACTAAGGAGGATTTTATGGAATTGTCAATGATTGCAATACAGAAACAAGCCCATAAAGTTGCAAGGGCATTTTTGATATTGTTGCTATGTGAAGCTTTTTAATCCAGAAAGCATGATGAGAGGAATAAACATCTTATTTGAGGATGGATTTTTTTTTATTCTTTCATGGGCATCGCTGGAAAGGCCAGCATTTGCTGCCATCCCTGCCTTTGGATATCTCGCTTTGAGAAGAGCCAAAGAGGTTTACAGCATGGAAACAGGCCCTTCGGCCCAAATTGTTCATGCTGCCCTTTTTCTTTTAACCACTAAGCTAGTCCCAATTACTGTGTTTGGCCCATATCCCTCTATACCATCTTACTGTCCAAATGTTTTTAAAAGACAAAATTGTTCCTGACTCTACTATTACATCTGGCAGCTTGTTCCAGACAATCACCACCTTTGTGTGAAACAATTGCCCCTCTGGACCCTGTGGTACCTCTCCCTCTCACCTTAAACCTATGTCTTCTAGTTTTTAAACTCTCCAGTTTTTGGGAAAAGTTATTGACTATCTGACTGATCTATGCACCTCATTATTTTAAAGACTCTATGAGATCACTCTTAAGTTTCCTACACTCCGGGAAGAAGAGTCCCAGTCTATCCAGCCTCTCCTTATAACTCAAACCATCAAGTTCTGGTAGCATCTTAATAAATCTTTTGTGCACTCTTTCTAGTTCAGTAGTATCCTTTCTATAATAGAGTGAACAGAACTATACACATTATTCCAAGTGTAGCCTTACCAATGTCTTGTACAACTTCAACAAGACATCTCAGCTCCTGCATTAAATGTTTTGACCAATGAAACCAAGCATGCAGATGGACTTCTTCACTATTCTGTCCACCTGTGACTCCACTTTCAAGGAGCTATGAACCTGTGTAACACACCCCAGTGCTCTACCATTAACTGAGTGAGTCCTGACCTGGTTCAGTCGATCAAAATACATTGCCTTGCATTTATCTAAATTAAACTCCATCTGCCATTCGTCACACCACTGGCCCAATTGATCAAGATCCCATTGCAATCCTAAATAGCCTAGATCATCCATCGGGCAGTGCCAATGGGGCGTGGCCTATTGTGAGCAGAGACCAGGTGAAATTGGTGAGGGTGGGGGATCCTGCTGCCTCTCTGCATTAGGATCGATCTGGGATGGAGAGAGGGCAGCGACTGGAGCCGGCTGGGGGGGTGGTCTGCCAGGACGACTGCCTCCAGGACATTCTGATCCTGGGGAGGGGGGAGAGGGTTCTGTGGGGCAGGAGTCTGCTGGGGTGAGCGGATCAGGGGATCACTACTGCTGGGGGTGGGAACTGGACATTGGAGCGCTCCAGGGTAGGGGTTTCAGGGCTGGGCCGGAAATTGTTGTGGGGGCCACAATGAAGTCGTGGAGGGGGGTGGGGGGGAGAAGTTGGAGGGACAATACTGCAGGGGTCCCAGGCTCGCCAACAATCAGGCTGGCCAACAAACTGGGAATCTGACAGAACAGGGCCACTACGCATGGGCAGAGTTTCAGAACTGTCAAACTCCAGTGCAAATAAGCACCCTGCCTCCTGTGTTTTTAATGAGATTCATGACTGGAACTTCTGCAGTGCATGGAGTGCGGAGATTCAGGTGGGAATCTGACCTGTCAGAACTGTCGTTTTCCCACCAATTCAGCACATTTGGGAGAATCGCCAAAGAGCTGAAGAGCCAAGTTACTCATTTGACATCAGAGGTTAAGTCCCTAAGGGAGAAATGTGATGAGATGGAAGGATATCAAAGACAAAATAATATCTCTCTGATAGACCTTCTGGAGGGAATCAAAGGCCCAAATATTGCAGATTTTGTTGCCCGGCTATAGAAGCACGTGCTGCTACCTGAGGATGAGCCACCTCTGGATCGCATGCAGAGTGTTACGGGCAAAGTCCAGACTGGGAGAAGCTCCTCGGCCCATTGTTGCACGAGTACATTTCACCTCAACACAAGACAGAATCCTTTGGCAAGCAGCACAGGCTGAGGTACCAGGAAAATAAACAGTTGATATTTCCAGATTTCACCCCAGTGGTGCTATGGAGAAGTATGGCCATCGCTGATGTTAAACGATTCTGCATGACTGTCCTGGGGTCAGGTTCGGGCCTCATTTCCAGCTTGCTTGAGAATTATTCTCAACAATGGAACTGAGAACAGGTTCACGCATCCATTGGCAGCAATGAAATTTATGGAGCAGACTTTTGAATCGGGTGACTGCACAGCAGATGTAAACTGATATTTGTTTCTGATGAACCTGCATGTTATACCCGGATCAAATTGTCGGCCAGGAAAAGAAAATGGGTTTTGCGACTGTTAGGTTAAGTGTTAAGTCTTTGGTGTTTCAGGTTATGGCATCTGTGACCAAGATGGGAATGGAGGTGGAGATCATGTCCCATACGGAGTACTGTGAAGGCGCCGCATTACGTAGCTGTTGGAGGCACAGGTACCCTGTTTGGGAGGGCACGTGTCAGGGGGATGGGAGTGAGGTAGGGGATGCCGTGTTTGCAGATTTGACCTGTGTGGGTGTTTTTGCAATACATTTTTTTCTCTGTGGTGTGGTTTGGCCTTTTCCAAATCCACCTTCTCTTTCTTGCGGTTGGTTCCTCGCGGCCAGTTGGGAGGGAGCGTGTGAAGGCCCTGGAGTGTGGGATCTGCCGATGCTAGTGATTGGGGAGAGACTCCCTAGTGAAAAGGAATATCAAGCAACTGTTAGGAATATGGGATGCTGGCTAGGAGTCCCTTACGCTCCAATCTCGGAGTGAACAAATTCACTATCTGGAATGTCAGTGGATTAATTCATCCTCTTCAGTACGATATTTCAACATCTTCGACAACTGGGTACTCAAATTGCATTCATCCAAGAGACCCACCTCAGGCCAGTGAACTATTTTAGGTTTCTTAGAGTGTGAGCTTGGGGGGGGTCAATGCTTTCACTCAACTTTTCACACCAAGTTACGGGGGTGAGAGGAGCAGCAATCCTCATCCATAAGTCCTTACTCTTAGTAGTAGCCAATGTTATTTCTGACTCAAATGGCCTATACGTCATTGTCGGAGTAAATTATATGAGATGCTTCTAGAGTTAGTCAATGTTTATGCCCCAAACTGGAACTGTGAAAACCTTTTCCGGTCTTGTTTTGCACTACTTCCAAATCTGAATTCACATGGGTTGATACTGAGCAGAGATTTCAACTGTTGATTAAATCCTGCCCTGTACTGCTCCTTTCCCAGGACCACTGTATTTTCCAAATCAGCAGAAATTATTAAATAACTTTCACAAACCCATGGAAGTTTCTTCATCCGACTAGTTGAGAATTTTTTTTCACCTGTCCATTGAACGTATTCACATATAGATTACTTTTTGGTAGATAATAAGTTGCTCCCAGTGTGTGTGCTCATGCTCCTATGAAACCTCAGACCATTCTTCCTTGACAATGGACTTGGTAGTGGGGAGGAGGGTGAGCTCCTGTACGCCTTGGATATTCAATACTTGTCAGCTCTCTGATGATGAATTTGTTCGATTTGTGTTCACCCAAATTGATGATTTCTTAGAGTTTAATGATGCTCCAGAAGTCTCGGCATTGGAGACTTATGGGAGACATTGAAGGCTTATTTGAGGGGCTAGATCAAATCTTATTCAGTTAATGAGGCAAAGCAGAGAGGTAGGTGGTTATCGGAATTGCTAAGGCACATTGCCCAACTTGATGCCATGTACGTTGTGGGACCATCCCCAGAGATATATAATGAACATTTACTATTACAGAGTTTGAGACCTTGTCCTCGTGTCAAGAGGAAGAAATGCTGTTTAAATCCAAGTATACAAATTATGAATATGGAACAGCACAAGCATCAGCTGCACTAATGCTCAGCCAAAAATCTAATACCACAAATGCATACTCCAAATGGGATCGCTACTGATCCACAGCGGATAAATGAACTGTTTAGGGACTTTTATTTCGCTGTCTATAGCTCAGAGACTACCACTAATGAGGCGATTTTCAGTTCTTTGGGGCAGTGAATCTCCCCATGGTGGACAGGGGAAAGGCCACAGGATTGGAGAAACCAATCGATGTTGAAGAAATTGTTGGGGTGGCCAGAACTATGAGTAGGAAATGTCTGGGACCAGATGGGTACCACATCAAATTCTACAAAAAATTTATGAATTGGTTGGTTTCTCTGCTAGCGCATGATCATTGAATCATATGGGAACTGCTTTCTCCTGCAGATTTTGAGCCAAGTGACAATTTTGCTTATCCTTAAAAGTAGTAAGCAGAGAAAAGAAAGAGACAGCGAAGGAGAGAGAAGAAAGAGAGTGAGAGAGAAAAGAGCCGATTGCAGCAATGCTAGATTGGGATATAATTACAACCCCCCCACGCTACTCTGTTTGGCATCATGCCCTTAAATCCGCCGCTGCCAAAATTCCAAGTGGATTTTGTAGCTTTCACTATATACGTGGCAAGATGACTTATCCTGGTTAGGTGGAAATCAGGTGCAACTCCGATACTTCATAGTGGGTGAATGATACCCTTAAACTGGAGACGGTAACGTGCACACTACATGGGTCCACTGCTGGGTTCTATATGCCCTGGCAACCATTTGTAGCGCATCTTGGGACACTGCAGATGGAGCCAGGTGAGTAGATAGCCTGAGTGCTCCCACAGAAATCCCTCCAGTTGGTGGACATACACTGGCCCTTTACCTGAATGCACCTGCCCACCCTGCAGAGGTATGGGGACCAATATGAGAACTTTCCTCTTTTCCCTCTCACTCTCTTTCTTCTCTCTCATTTGTTGTCTCTCTTTCTTTTCTCTGCTTGCTAGTTTGTAGCCTGGGTTACTTGGATGCTCAGTTGATTCTCTAGCGATGTTCCTCTATCTTTTTGTTTTAGTACTATTACTGTCATTATTGGTGCAATTAGATGGGACTTGGATGGATTGGGCGCTGAGGTTATCAGGGGCTTATCCCCTGACCACAGAGAGCCCTGTGCCCTGTTGTATCCAGGAGACAAGCCTCTGTAACCCTGGGGCTTGCACTGTGTGGACCTATATCTGTGTTTGTTTGCCATGTAAAATATAAGAACACTTGCAATAAACATACCAAAAATGTACTGATGAGAAATAGTCATTTAGAATCTCATCCATCTCTTGTGGATCCACACATAGATGATCTTGTTAATCCTTAAAGACCCTACTTTCTTAGTTACTCTTCTGTCCTTTACGCATTTGTAAAATCTCCTTGGATTCTTCTTTGCTTTATGTGCCAGAGCAATCCTCTTTTTGCCCTCTTGATTTCTCTCTTAACTCTACTCTGATGTCCCCTATACTCTACAAGGAATCCATTTGATCCCAGCTGCCAATGCATGTCATGTGCCTCCTTCTTCTTCTTGATCAGGACCTCAATATTCCAAATCATCTAGGGTTCCCTACTTCTACCAACCTTGCTCTTCACTCTAAAAGGAATGTGCTTACGCTGAACCCTGGTTAATACTCTTTTGAAACTTATCAGCTGTCCATTTGCCTTCCACAGAGCCCCTCAATCAACTTTTGAAAGTTCTTGTCTAATACCATCAAAATTGGTCTTGCTTCAATTTAGAATTTTAATTTTTGGGCCAGACCTGTTGTTGTCCATATAGCCATCTTAAAATTAGTGGAATTATGGTCACTGGTCCAAAAATGATCCCTCACTGACACTGCTGTCCTCTGCCCTTCCTTATTTCCCAAGAGGAGTCAAGTTTTTATCCCTTTCTAGTCAGACCATCCACATACTGAGAAATTTCTCCTGAATACAGTCAACAAATTTCTCTCCATCCAAGCCTCTAATATTCTAGTTGTCCCAGTCAGTATTGGGAAAGTTTTTGTCCCCTACTATTAGCACCCTATTTTTCTTGGAACTATCTATAATTTCCTTTAATATTTGCTCTTTAGTATCTCACTGATTATTTGGAAGCCTATGGTAGAATCCGATCAAACTGATTTCCCATTTCTTATTTCTTGGTTCTACCTATATAGATGCAGTGGGCAAACTCTCAGAAATATTCCCTCTCAGTGCTGCCATGATAATTTTTCTAATCAGAAGTGCAATTCACCCTCCTCTTTTACCTCCAGTTCTATCTTTCCTATAGCATCTGTACCCTGGAACACTGAGCTGCCATTTAAGATAAGAGTCAACCACAGCTGTGGGTCTGGAGTCATGTAGGCCATACCAGGTAAGGAAGGCAGATTTCTTTCCCAATTGGATGTTAAGTGAAGAAAATGGTTTTTTACGACAATCGTTTCATGGTCATCATTAGACATTTAATTCCAGATTTCTACTGAATTTAAATTACATCATCTGTCAAAGTGGGATTTGAACCCAGCTCTCAGAATATGGTCCTGTGTCTCCAGATTTCTAGTTTAGTGACTAGTCCATTATATCTCCACCTCCCCTGAGCCATGACTGTAACACTATATCCTGCATCCTCTCTTTTCCTTCTTCCCTCTGTACTCTTTGAACAGTATGCTTTGTCTGTATAGCATGCAACACACAATATTTTTCATTGTATACTTATTCACTGTGACAATAATAAATCAAATCAAAGGAAAATGTTCTTATCATGACAGTGGTTGCAGGGAAAAAGGAGAGTAATGAGAAGAATAATGAAAGGACTTCAATTCATTGGCAGGTAAACCAAGCCTGCTACCTGTGACTGTTGTGAGGACATGAGGGTGAATGTTTGATTGCTATGAGATGAAGGATTACCATCCTGATCTATTATGTGTGTAGAAGCAATAAGTAGTTCATGGGGGTGGGATTTTAAGGCATAAAAATGAAGGTAGGAAAAACTTCACCTCACCCTTTGCTGTCCTGGCCTTGTCACTAAACTTCCTTTGGTACCGAACACAAGTCTGCAGGAAGATGTTCAATGTGCTCACCACTCCTAATCTTCCTTGGACATTGCTCCTAGATCTGTTTGAATACCTCAGTGCCATCCCTGGGGAAGAGGAATGGCCTCTGTTACCTCACTAGCTCCATCTGGCTTGCTGCTGAATTTTGTTGTTTGAACGCTCTGCAAATGATCCAAACAGATAAGAAACAATAGGCCAATTAGTTCATGGGGTGACTTCAGTAATGCAACAACAATTTATGTTTATAAACCACTCTTGACATTGGGGTGGTGGGGGAATGAGGGAGAGGAATAGTCAGATCTAGCTGAGCTGAGACAGGAGGAGGAGGAGGAAGTCAGTGGTTCCAGTAGCAAAGAGGAAATGGGGTGAGATGCTCAGCTCAGGGCTGAAAGTTATGAATGGTTTGAATCCATAGAATGTCCACAGTGCAGAAGGAGGCCATTGAGTGTGCACCAACTTTCAAAACAGCCTCTTAAAAAAGTGACTAGTCCACCATAGCCCACCCCCCACCACCCCACCCCGACCCCATCCCCGTCATCTCACAGATTTACCATGGCTAATCCCAGGAACCATCTTGGACACTAAGGGACAATTTCCCATGGACAATCCATGTAATCTGTGCACCTGTGGACTGTGGAAAGAAATTGGAGCACCTGGAGGAAATCCACATAGACACAGGAAGAACATGCAAATCACACACAGTCACCTGGGGCAGGAATCGAACCTGAATCTCTGGCATTGTGAGGAGCAGTGCTAACCACTATGTCTCTTTGCAACCAGTTTCTTGGTTCAGCCTCATACAAAAAAAATAGAGTGAATGTCATGAGAACAAACATGCTATAATAATCTTTCAGCAGTTCACCCAGGTTGAACAGTGAATGTTGGCAGAGAACATAGCTATTGAACAGAGCCCAATGCTATCCAGTGCTGATGTCCACAAAAACAGATGATTCAGCATTTAGTAATGTATTCTGTGCAGGATTAGTGCACTATTTGTTAGTATCAATCAATCTGATTGCTCAGGAGAATTTGATTACTGCTTACTACATTGTATTTTGAAAATTTATCTTTGAAGTGTTTTTAAATTGTTATTTTGTTACTCATGTCAGTATTCAGAAATAAAACGGTCTAACCCCAAAGCTGTGTGTGGATTCCACTGACCACACTCCTCCCTCCCCCTCCCCAATCCCGCTCACTGTGACACTGCATGACAATTCCAGACTGTAAAATTCCCAAGGTGTTGGTGGGAAACAGCTTAATGTTGAAACTTCATAATTTCATAGAGTTTCCTCGGTGATGTTAAATGCACAGAACTTGCAGCTGCTCCTTTATGAGGACAATGATAGGTGAGGATTCCCTGAGTTTGCGATGCACAGTCAAGACACGGTGTTCGAAAAGGTAGACAGTGAATCAAGAAACTGGAACCTTTCAAGCCACTGAAAATCAGCTTGTCGACAGTTGATCCTTGCACAAGCAAATAATATAAGGAACAAATACAATATAATAAAGGAGGAAAGTATTTGTCCAAAGAAACAACTGTAACCCATTCCCAACTGAACAAAGGCACCCTGGTCTTCACTAAGAGATTTTTGGACTTCACTAGTGGTTCACATATTCAATTCCAGCAATAACACTACCTCATTGTAATTGTACTAAGTATTAAGTATTAAGGATTCAGAGTTGTAAAGATTAATGCGTTCAGACAAAGTGTGCACATCTGGCAAGAAGCCTCAGTTCCCAAGAACCTCAACATTTCTCTTCTAAAATCAAATAGAAATCATCCTTGCTGTTATCTGAAAGTTGGTATCTATTCCCCCATTTTTCTCCCAAATTCGGGTACCTTACTCTTTACAATCAAGCTTGTGAGACCCCATGCATTTTTGTTCATAATGTTGTGCGCCTGATTTATTCTGTGCCTGGATTTGCAGGGTGCCGTTTGAGACAGTTCAAAGACACTACAAAATAATACATAGTGGGCCTCCTAAGTATTTAAGGAAGGCTTTTCAGTTTCAATCAGACATGGTTTTCTTGAAGCTGATTTGATGTCATCTTGGCTGCATTTCAAAATTGGATTTTTTTACTTTGCTGATTGCATTTATAAAAGTGGCATCTTTTATTTTGTCCGTCTCGGTGCTGACTTTTGCAAAAATTCCAATGAATAGATGGAATTGAGTTTGGTGGGACAGATTATTTGATATGTCAAGAGATAGTCAAACTAGAGGCCTCTCGTTTCAAAACTACAAAACTAAGAGTGCAGTTAGCTGCCAGGTATGATGTGTAATGTCACAGACTTGTCAGTCTCTTGTATAGACTGCTGAAAATTAGGATTCTTTGGAAGAAAATTTGGCAATATCTTGAAAGAAGATGAATTCATAAGCACTGCAGAAGCAGTAGTTAAGAATGAACTTGCATTTACTCAGTGTCTTCTACTGTGTATTTCAAAGCACTTTCATGTGCAGTTGCTATTGTAATTTAGGAAGTACAGCAGCCCATTTCTGCCAGCAAGGTCCCATGGAATTCAATAGGATAAAGAGCACATAATAAATTTCCTTTTAGTGATATTGATTGAGGAATTTGTATTACAAACCCACCAGGTAAAAACATTTGCTTTTCTTCTTCAATGGCTTAGATGCTTAAGCATCTTGTTTTCAAAAGAATCCCCCATACTCAATTTCAGCAATAGTATTACTTCAACGTAATTGTAGCATTAAGGATTCAGAATTGTAAGGGTTAATATGCAACCAGGAAAAACTGTGCCACCCACATAAGGATGTAGAGAATCACATGGTAAAGTGAGCCTGATGGCAATTGGCAAGGAGACCACAGCTGGTCAGGGCTATATCCTTTCACACATTAGTTGAGCAATACAGTGGTTAGCACTGCTGCCTCACAGGCCAGGAACCTGGGTTCAGTTTCAGCCTTAGGTGACTGGCCATGGTAAGTTGACCGTTACTGTCAGGGGGATTCACATAACAAGTGTATAGGGTTAAGAGGATAGGGCCTAGGTGGGTTTTTATTGGTGAAGGTTCAGCGGGCTGATAAGCCTCTTTCTGCACCTTAGGGATTCTATTATTCAGTTCTACAATTAATAAACAGATATTGTTCAAAAATATAAGCCTCTAGACCTCTTCATCATCCAGCCATGCAATATGGCAGCAGCCATGTTGAAGTAAAGAAACTGTAGTCTGCTCTGAGAGAAATGCACCTAACTTGAAGATATCAACTGAACCGCTGAAGATCACCTAAAAAGCTCCATTACTGTTATGGGAGTTGAAGCAAGGGACATTGCTCCACTGTGCAATGTAAGAGGACTTTACCATGGAGGTCAATGCAAGACATGGTCAAAAACAGTGTCAAAGAACCTAACCAGATCTTAAAACGATGATCACGTTCCAAAAACAAAGACCAAAATAAGCTTTCAAATTTACACAGAAATTTGGCAGCATTGATATACCAATTGTTTTAACAAATGAAGATAGAAGAATGTTGCAGCTCGGATCCAGATCCATAACACATGGCGAGCACACCCAAATAGAAAAATGTTTTTTTTAAGGAGAAGTCAGACCAAAAAGAGGCTTCAATTCAATTCTCCAAGCTTCGGAAAACAGCAAGCTGGCCAAAATGATTTGTTCATAAGATTTTCTGCAGAAACTCTGATGTTAAAAACAGCTCCATAACCGCGACATGAGCCTATCAAATCCTGATAAGTGCAGAAAGAGGAAAAAACAATTACTGTAGTGCCATCCAAAAAAAAATAAAGGTGTATTCTCTGTGCTGAAAACAGCCAAGGATCATAAATCAACACTGCCCAACCAATTAAGGCAGGTAGAAGGTTCAGAGCAGGTCCAGAATTGGGCATTGTCGAGAAAAGGATTCTTAAGATGTGATAGACTTGAATAAGAAAACAGAGGCTGAACAAATGAATACACTATTATGTTCAATGGATATAGTTGATGAAATAATTGCCAGACAAAAAATAAATGAATCTTCTGATGACTTTGAAAAGGCAATGAAGTTTTTTGACATCTACTTTAACCTAAGAAGCAATAGAATTTTGGGGAGAGCAAAATTTAACAAGAGTCCAAAAGCCCTGAAACGCATAGATGAGTGATTTATCCAGGTTGGCTGAAGCGTGTCTGTTTGTTGATCTTAAGCCAGAGCTTATAAGAGACAGAATAGTAGTGAGGATGGCTGATGATATTCTTTTGGTTGTACTCCAATCTAACAAAAATCTGGCTTTGGAAGAAAAGCATCCAAATCAACAGACAATCAAAGATCCGCCAGAAGAAATAATTTTGTGTGGCAAAGTTAAAACATGGGAGAGAGCAACCTAAACAATCCAGCTCAGAAAGCAACATAAGAGCCAGGAGACTCCAGTGCAAGGAAAGCAATACCCACGCAAAGCACAAGATGTTGGCAGACATGTCAGCATGTGGTGCCAAAGAACCTCACAATCACAAGCAATGTCCAGCACTCACTCAGCAATGCTTTCACTGCAACCCATGGGACGCTTTCAAAAAATGAATAAGTCCAAAACCTAGAGACATGTCGAGGATCCAAAATGCATCCATGAGATAAATGAGGCACACCAAAAAGAAGCCCAATAATGCTTCTTGAGAAAAATTAAGGATCTTAGATTCACATTTTGGAATGCTGACATTTTTGTAAATGGTTACCTCAAGTTGGCCACAAGAGCCAGTGTGGTGGTCCAGTCAGATTAGGAACTGTGGCTAAAAGACCTGTGGAGATGGATGAGAGACACACCTCTGTATGGTCCTGAAGTAATTCAACTATCGATCATAATCATGTTTCAAGAGAAGCTCCACTAAGGCAGCAAGTAAATAATCAAAATTCTGTGTATCATTTGCAATCAGTGCTTTTCTCTCCTGAACAGAGATGCTGATGTTGCCCTCAACCTCCTCAAATAGTGGAAGCTGTCAAAACAACCACTGTGATCAATTACGCTGAATTGGAGAATCTCGAGAAGTCTATCAGTGCTGACTGGGACTTCAGTTTTGAATTGTCCTCACTCTGCAGAGATGGTTATTCCAGTTCCTTTGTAGATGCAGAAAAGTCAGATGAACCAAACCACTAGAGAAAAACCAACAAACATAAAGAAACGGAGGGGAAGAAGCAGGAGCTTGATTGAGCCCAAACTTCAGTTAAAAATTTGTTGTCACAGAACCAGGAAAAACTATGGCAATGTGGTTGAATTTCAAACTTGCATACACAGCATGATGTCGATTCTGGAGCAAGAGAGAAGTGGCTATCAACTCCCCAAAACAAAACTCAGAGAGGCACAAGTGCACATGAAGAAACAAGACCCAACATTAGAAGTCAAACTGCAGGCTGAGCCCAAGGGCTCAGTAAGAATGTGGCTGTCTCCACTGAAAAAGAAAACATAAGCCCACTAAACAGAGTGAATATTCCCTCTGGGATGAAAGGAGAGGCCCAAGATATCTAACCAAAGAAGACAGATTGTTTACAACAAAAAATACAACACTAAGGAGCAATTAGATGTTGATACCAGAATATTTGCAGCATCAAGAACAATAATTTCAACACCAAACCAGCAAAATCAGCCAGAAGCAGACAAAGCCGTTCCAAACTTGAAAAAAACTCTATCTGGAAAAGTCAAAAGGCCTCCATAATCTATAAAGTCAGAGACCTCGGGGGAAAAGGGTAGCATGTAAATATTATTGTAAACCCAATTGGTAAAAACTTGCAGGATGGTGTAGAATTATCATGTTTGGGATTGGAAAGGGTTAATGTGGCTTTGGGAAAACATGATGATGTGGAGAGTCATATGGAAGTAGTGATTCTGGCAGAAATCAGCAAGTGATAGCGCCAAGTCAGAACTGCATCCTGTGTATGTAATATAAATATATATGTATAAAATGTGTTATTAATAAACAGTTAGTGTTCAACCATACATGTCTCCAGACTGCTTCATGAGACAACACAACAGTAATAACCTCCTCACAATTGACTATCTAGTGCTTCAAACTGCTGCTTGATAGGATTATGGCAGGTAGACTCTAATCTGTTCTTCCATTTTGCAATCATTCGAGCCAATGCAGCTTAGCATGAATTGGAAAGGGTCCACTTGTGTGCTAGATATTTGCTATAAAATGCTGCAACAACATAATCAATATCCTCATAGCTGTCTCTTCATCACAAGAAGTTTAATTTTTACATCATAGTATTTGAGGAACATATTTGAATTCATTTAGTATTTTTTAAGATTAAATTAAATGCTGCACTGCTTACAAAAACAAAACTAAAGTTGCTCAATTGGATGGCCCTGAAAAGCAGATCGGAGCCTGTGATGAGCAATTAATCCACACCTATTGATTTCAATGCAGAAAGCATGCCAATTTTATGCTGTTTGCTCATTTGAATGATCTCTGTGTCCAGAAAGAGCCAACTGCACTGTTCATTGGCTGCTTGTCTGAACAGCAGGCCAAGATTGTGAGTGACTAGTACCATTTAAAGCTAGCCTACTCCATAAAGCCAGCCTGTACCCCTTAAAGAGGAGTTGCACGCTGGGTGGAGCAGCTATTGGCAGCCAAGGTTAAAAATAATTTGACTTTGAGGATTGGCACAACAGGAGAGAAAGCAGGCTCCAACATTTTCCAACATTGGAGGCCTTAGAAGAAGAGGCAGAAAGGACAGGATATAATCTTGATGGTCTTGCTGCCATGGGGAGATGGGATTTTGGCAGGGGGGCTTGGGTGGGTATGGAGTTTGGGGGTGGATTGGATTAGAATGGAGAGGCTGGGAGAATTGGGGTGGAGGCAGCAGGGACAGGTGTGGGGCTGGCAGGCAGGGTGGTTTGGGTGGGAATGATTGTACAGGGGCTGGGAATTGCAGATGGGGGTAAGGGAATGCATGGGACTGGGGGCAGAAAAGGAAAAGGTCTTCCAGATAGATACAGAAGACAGTGCGAGCAGATAGCCATGGGGGTCAATGCTGAGAGTCTAGCCTCAAAGACCTATATGCAGTGGGACAAAAAGATAAAGATTAGGATCAGTGAATGTAGCTTCTAATGCCATATTCGATCAACTGCACCTGCAGCCTCAGCCATTGCTCAAATCACCAACCCTCACTCCTCCTCCCCAACTCCATGCATGCATGCATGCACACACACAATCAGATATTGTACCTAACATTTGTATACTTCACCTCATGTTTACACACATAACCAGATACAGACTCACATCTCACAGCTTGCACACATATAGCTATTTAACGATGAGAGCTTCTTTGGTCAATTAGATTGAATGACAGACACTGGCACACTTTGTTCTCTTTTGCAGGTAACACACAACTGAATACAGCAGAGCTAATCAGAAGGGGTTGGTCCATTTGGATGTACAAATTGCTATGAAGGTGATGGTTGTGGCCACTTTGGGATAGCTAATGTTGAAGACATGACCAGCGACAGGACTCAATCCATCAAAGACACCAATATCCTCAAACATTAACCCACTTCCACCTTGTCCCACTTCTGACTTAAACATTGCAGATGGTGGACAATCCACCTTTTATTTTCCCTTGTTCCCTAGGCCACAACCCTATCCTTGTATCTGTTTCTTTTCCCATACTCAGGATATGGAATGGAATCAGGCAGCACAGGAATAGCAAGCAGAGGGTGATGATGAAGATACAGCATACACACATAGTGAGCAGCTCAAATATTGACGCTGTGGGCCCGATTTTGCCAATCGGAGCCTAAAGGCTGGATCCGGGTGTAAAACGGATCCGACCCGGGAATCCTCATTCCAGCGTGCCCATACGCTTTTTGCCGGCTCCGCACAGTGTGCGCTGTGGGCGGAGCTGAGCACTGCTGGATCAGAGCTCTGAACTGCGCTAGCGATGTTTGAAAAAAATCTGAAACAGCGTGCCCGGGCATGATAAACAAAACCAGTGGAGAGAGCCGGGATGGGAGGTGGGGGCAAATGAGCTGCAATCGCATCCCCCTGGGAGGCAGCACCCTTTACCTGAGCATACCCCCAACCTACCTCGATTGCTGCTCTCCCTCCACCATCCTTCTGACCTGCAGTCGGTGGACCTGCAGCAACTTCTTGGCCTTTGGCTGGCGTCTGCCGGAGGACCAGATTCAGATGAATCTCTGATTGAGGGGGGACGGAGAATGGACTTGGGAGAATCTCCACCACCACACCCAACCATCCATCTAAGCCTGTTCTCCCTCTTCCAGCAGACACCAGTATAAGGCCAAGAAGGTGCTGCATGCAGTCCAACAACTCAGGTCAGAAGGATGGTGGAGAGAGAGCAGAATCGAGGCAGGTTAGGGGTGTGCTCTGACAGGGGGGCCTGACTTCCAGAGGGGTCCGAATCAGGGCACAGGAGGGGCCTGTCCCCCAGGGGGGTCCAATCTGGAGAGAGGGGTCTGCTGTGGTGAAGGCGGAGCAGGAGGCGGGGTCAGATTGCACAGCAGAGGGCAGGTCTGCCAGGGTGGTTAGTGGGGTGTGGAGGGAGTGGGGTGGGGGTTGGGGTCTGTGAAGGGTGTTCGAGGAGGATGGGCTTCGGAGGTTTCCCTGCAGAGTGGGAATTGGCTTCGAATTGTTATTCTGCAGGTTGATAACAGCGTGGATCCGGAATGGATCTGAAGATGGTAAAGTGGGATTTGGTAGGAGAGTTGGGCGCATGGTTCATTAAATCGATTTAAATGTATGCTAATGCATTTAAATCATTGGGCTGCCTGATTGGGGCGCAGACAGGATCTGCGTCCAAGTTGGGTGTCAGTAAAGGCGCAATCTGCTCGGATTCAGGTGCAGATCATTTTACGGTTCCATTGCCCGAATTTACCTCAATTTCACACCCCAAAACAGGCGCACATTTTTGGTAAAATTGGGCCCTGTGTGTACCTTAGAGTAGAGGTTCTCAACTGGATATTCCAGGGGTCCCTAGGACTTCATGAGGAGATTTTGAGTGATCCATGTAAAATAATAAGAGAATGTGTTGGAAAAGACATATCCCATTGGAGTAATTCCGATCTGAATCAAAACAAACACAGTTCAAGTTGTCTTGTCAAACTGTCCTGTGGGAGTGGATCAGAGCTGAGGTCTCTGTGTGCTCATTCATGGTTTGACTCAAGGTGTAAAGATAGAGAGGCAGTAAAACAAGCCTGTTTTTACACTAAGTATCTGGATGCAGTGAGCTAAGGGAGATTCCAGAGGAAGGAAGGAAGTGGGGCATGACTCTGTGTCTTTGCCTGGTGTGCACCACTGAGATTCATTGTCGGAGAGAGAGAAAAAGAGAAAGAATGAGGGAGAGAGAAAGAGATGAGACAGAAAGAGAAGCTGTGACTGAGAAGACAGGAAAAATCGTTTACTGTGTGGAATGTGCAAGTTCAGGTGGGACTGAAGAACAAAGAAATGTCAGAGTGGAAAGACAATAATCACTAAAAGTTGAAACACAAAGGGCATAAACATTGGCAGGTCTGGTTGGGCTAAATGGCCTGTTTCTGAGTTATTCATCCTACGTAATTCTACGACATTAAGCTCCAGTGAGATTGTTGCAGGTACAGGTTTGATGGGCCAAATTCCTCCTTCTGCACTGTAGGGATTCTGTGATTCTATGATTCTGTTCATTCTCATGTTTTTCCAGGAACATTATTATATGTATCAAATCGGTTGGCAAAATTCTCAATGTGTCCAAGTATTCATCATACTTCTAATTTCTCCTTACTTCTATTAAGTGTGTGTGATTTCACTCTTCCCCTAGGCCCAAATAAGGCCCAAAATATTTGGAAAAATTCAGTAGGTCTGGCAGTTGTGTGGAGTGAGAAACAGAGTTAATGTTTTCACTCCTTATGATTTTTTACAATTGAGTTACTGTCTATCTCCCTTCTCTATATATCAGTATGTCTATTTGTACGTGGCTCTGTTATTAGTCCAACAATTACTACCCTTGAGACCCTCATCTTTAATTAACTCTTGGTTCCTCATACTCACCAAACAGGATTCCTTCTAAATATTACTGGTCTCAACATGGATCACAAAGATTGGATTTCAGTCTCCCCACTTCAATATCCTTCATGTTGTATGACCCTCACGCTGATAGATCTTAGGCAACATCACATGTGGGATTCTCAATCCTGCGTACAAAGAATTCATCAAACTCCCTAATTATTGCATTCCTTACAACTGTTGCATTACACTGTTACATTTCCCCTTCTCCTCCCCACTTTGGACAAGATCCTGCTCCCAGGTGCCATGTCAGTATTTTGACTGTCCTGATAGTCTTCACAGATAGCAGATATATTGTGCCTTTTGGATAAGGTCAGTTTCTGTCGATTTTTATTCTCTCTCCTAGACTGTGTTTCCTTTACTCTTACACCATTTTCAGCAACCTTGTTCTGAACCTGTGCCTTTGTATCAGGAACTGAAGTTTGGATCATAGTGATCCACAGAGATCATGTTCTCGCCACCCCACCACATTAGGTATCAGAGTACCCGACCTTGCACTCCAGTTCAATGCCACTGAACCAGAGAAATTCAGGACAGAGACATCTCCCACAGTTGTGTTTACTGGGTATAGCTACATTGTCTGCAAAATCCCATATGTTGCAGTTAACCTGCTCTGCTAAAGCTGAGTCTAAATTATTTATAATGTTTAAATCTACTTCTTAGTCTGTCATAAGATTTTCTCCTTCTTCTACATATTAACTTGCATTACCTCAAAGCCTTGGATACGATTCTTAACGCTTACTGCTTCAAGCTATTACACAATACTACATATATTTGAAGTAAAAACCAGCAAGAAATGTGAGGAACCAGCTAATAGCTCAGCAATTTTCCATTCTTATCACCACCCCCACACCTCCTCCCCCACCTCGAGAATTTACACATACACACTCTGCTTAGCAAAGCATGTTACATCATTCACCATCCCTCTCACATTCACCAACCCCCTCATCCTGCATTAACAAACATTCAATCCATTTTATCAACTTCTATATCAATTTACAAAATAACAATGCAGACTCACAAGCTGTTGCTAAACTACACAACAGACCAATGGGCCAGAGATCATTGATTAATTTAATGCAATCGTAATAATTGCTTTTCAATCATTCCTCAGCTAAATGAGAAATGCTTGCAACTTTTCTTTCAAGAAGGTTCCTCCATCTACAACTCCTATGTGGTGCTCTCTGGCACCTCAGAAATACTGGTGAAAAGCTGCTATTCCTTTAATTCAGGTCTTTATGATGATTGTAATGCTGACTTCTAAGTGCCTGAGTTTGTGAAAAATGACTACAAACTACAGAAGATGAATGATTCCTTTAAAACCTCCTTTAAAGAGAATGAGGGAGATCCTAAATGAATACTTTGCATCAGTATTCACAAAGGAGAGGGACATGTTTCCTGGGAGTGTCTCAGAGGGAGGTGTTGACCCATTAGAGAAAATCTCCATTACAAGGGAAGAAGTGTTAGGTTTTTTAGGGAACATTAAAACTGACAAATCCCCAGGGCTTGATGGCATCTATCCTAGACTACTCAGGGAAACAAGAGATGAAATTGCTGGGCCTCTGATAGAAATCTTTGTCTCTTCATTGGACACAGGTCAGGTCCCTGAGGATTGGAGGATAACGAATGTGGTACAGTTATTAAAGAAGAGAAGCAGGGATAACTTGGGTAATTATAGGCTGGTGAGCTTGACTTCCATGGTAGAGAAGTTGTTGGAGAGGATTCTTAGAAATAGGATGTATGCACATTTAGAACGGAACAGTTTCATTAGTGATAGGCAGCATGGTTTTGTAAGAGGGAGGTCGTGCCTTACAAAGTTGGTGGAGTTTTTTTAAGGATGTCGTCTGTATGGATTTCAGTAAGGCATTTGATGAAGTCCCTCATGGCAGGATAGTGAAAAAGGTTAAGGCTCATGGGATACAAGAAGAGGTGGGTAGAGAACTGGCTTGGCCACAAGAGACAGAGGGTAGCAGTTGAAAGGTATTTTTCTGGCTAGAGGTCTGTGACCAGTGGTACTCCACAGAGCTCTGTACTGGAACCTCTGCTATTTATATAAATGATTTGGAAGAAGGATAACTGGTGTGATCAGTAAATTTGCGGATGACACAAAGATGGCTGGACTTGCTGATGGCGATGAACATTGTCGGATAATACAGCAGGATATAAGATAGGCTGGTAAATTGGGTAGAGAAATGGCAGATGGAATTTAATCCAGATAAATGCAAAGTGATACATTTTGGAAGAACTAATGTAGGGGAGAGTTATACAATAAATGGCAGAACCATCAAGAGTACAGAAACACAGAGAGACCTAGGTGTGCAAGTCCACAAATCCTTGAAGGTGGCAGCACAGGTGGAGAAGGTGGTGAAGAAGGCATATGGCATGCTTGCCTTTACAGGACAGAGTACAGAGTATAAAAGCTGGAGTCTGATGTTGCAGCTGTATAGAACGCTGGTTAGACCACATTTAAAGAACTGCATCCAGTTCTAATCGCTGCACTACCAGAAGGACATGGAGGCTTTTGAGAGAGTGCAGAGGAGGTTTACCAGTATGTTGCTTGGTATGGAGGGTCTTAGCTATGAGGAGAGATTGGATAAACTGGGGTTGTTCTCCCTGGAAAGATGGAGAAAGAGGGGAGACCTAATAGAGGTGTACAAAATTATGAAGGATATAGATAGGGTGAAGAGTGGGAAGCTTTTTCCCAGGTTGGAGGTGATGATCATGAGGGGTCATGGGCACAAGGTGAGAGGGGCAAGGCATAACTCAGATATCAGAGGGATGTTTTTTACACAGAGAGTGGTGGGGGCCTGGAATGCACTGTCAAGTAAGGTGGCAGAGACAAACATGTTGGCATTGTTGAAGACTTATCTGGATAGTCACATGAGCAGACTGGGAATGGAGGGATACAAACAAATGTTCTAGTTGGACCAATGGGCAGCACAAGCTTGGAGGGCCGAAGTGCCTGTTTCCTGTGCTGTACTGTTCTTTGTTCTTTGTTCTATCCACGCTGTTCACTTGTCCAGGTGCCCACCTATCTCTCCAACATAGAGCCAAAAACCTGAATAGTAGCCATTTGAGTATTCACTAAAGCTACAAAGAGTATGATAATGAACTCTTGTTATGAGGGCCTTCAGCCTGTGTAATGCCACTTGATGCTATGCAGGATGGCACTATACAGGCTGGAAATGAGCTCCTCCAAATTCTGATCCAGCGTGTTGACAGGTCATTCAATTATTTTTTATATTTAGCTGTTTTATTTCCATGGCATGACTATGAAATCATCATTGCTGGAACCGGCTGGAACTTTGCTTTGCACCAAACTGTTTCTACCACCCACACCTGCTATTACAGAATGATGATGACATTTTCACCATGTGCAGGTCCCTATAGCTACACTACACCATGCGGCACGTAAATACAAATGCCTGAACTGATGCCTGGAATTAGTGGGGCATCTGATGGTGCTTCTTCTGCAGGATTGACCTGCTGCACTATCTATAGTAACCTCCTGCAGCCAAAAAAGGCCTAGAAAAGAGATAAAAAAGGAAGAATTAGGATTGAATATATAAACTGAACATTAATAGATTATACCTTTAAGAAAGGAACTAATGTTGAGAAACATGCAGCATATTTGTTGAGGTGAATGAAGGGCTATCGATAGCCATGTGGCTTGCTTCTTTTTCCCCAATACTTATGAGCCGGCATAGTTTAATAAAGTCCAGGGGTTTATGTTCTGCTTGGATGAGAGTGATAATGTTGCTGATTGCTCTCCGTTCTCTTGGTCTTCTACCAATGGTTTCTCCCATTGGTATGTACTGTTTTGATCTGCAGAAAGTGGCTGTGGAAAAGTTAAATAAAGATGTACAAGGTTCATGCATGTAATTCATATGGAGGGAGATGGAGAAGAAACAAGATGGAATGATGATGAGGAGGAATGTCAAGCCTAGCGTGTGCAATGTGAAATGAGAAAGGAACATTTGGTCGTTGTTCAAGGGGTAGTGTAAGAAAAAGGATGGTGTTACTATGTGGTGTGGAGAGGAAAGGAAGAGGTGAATGTATGCAAAATAAGAGAGAGAGGTATGGCAGTACAGAATTATGATTGTCTGATGAAGGGTGTGATGGAGACAAATGTTGAGAATAGTGGGGACGGAGAGGGTGAAAGGCTTGTTGTTCATTACTGTCGTGAGATGTGGAGGGATGAATAGTTGTACTTACCTTTCTGTTATTGAGAAATCATTGAACCCCTAGTCCTGCAGATGGACTGGCCCTAACAAACATCTCTTTCCAGCCATGCTTGATAAATAGATAAGATGATGTTTCTGCTGCTGAGGAAGACTATCTCGTTCCTTGTCCTTATTCCACCATTAGGATCTCCAGGATGACATCAGGGAAACAGTGTATGGATAAAGGAACATTCTGTTCAGCCCTGCAGCCAATGTGTTTCAATGAAAAATGAATGCAGGGGAATCAACCTTAATTTACGTTACTGATTTTGCTTCAAATTGGTCATGGGAGTCATGTCAGAAATTGTGCGTGCTAGATAAGTGAACTATCTAATTCCCAATGTGAGTGGGTGGAGAATTCATCAGTTAAATTGAATTGCAGTCTGGTTGTTAAAATTACTTCACAACAATGATAACATGCAGTCTGTGAAATAGATGGAAATAATTCATGGAGTAACATCAAAAGATGTACTATTTTTAAGTTTATATCATCTTTTACTATGGGCCAGTGTCTAATGAAACACAATCCTTTTTCTCAGTGTGTTCAATGTGGTTAAGTAGCATGTTAAGTTCAATGTTTTCCGTAATGACCAAATATGAAATAAGGATTTAAAATATTTGACTATGTTGTATAAGAACTATCACCTAGTTATTTACAAGATATGTATTCAGTGTTTTTTAATGAAAGTAATACATCAATGAGCAATAGTTTTTGGGAATAGCATGATCCACTTTTTACTGTCACTTTCAATGTGTGCTTTCTCAGTTGCAGTTATTTCTATTGTGAGAGAACATACAGCTAAAGGTTATTGTACAAGTGCTTTGACACCCATTCATTGATTTGTATGCCACTCTGCTGGTTTGAAAAGATATTTTGGGTAGTTCAGATTGAAAGCAGGTGGGTTTGGTTATAAAGCACAAAGCACAAGGCTCATCATTTACATTAGTTTCCTAACCAGGGGGAGAATTGGTGTCATCAGCAAAGTCTATGTTGTTTCTATTAAAAGTTAGTAATAAGTTGAAACTCTTTCAAAGGTGATTGTATTTCATATGACAGGAATGCTTGGGCCAATTAACAGAATAGTACACGTAGAAAAGACATTTGTGTTTGTGCATGAGGCCTGCCATAAACTCTTAAATTTAACTTGCTTTATACCTGCTACTGTATGCAAGAGGGATTATGTTTACATCTGTTTATAGAGACAAAGTCTAATATTGTTATACTGACTGGATTGGCTCTGATAAATTCACTTGCCTGTTCCAATCAGCCTATTTGATATCTATTTTATTATTTTGTGCGGACTGTAATGATCAAATGATAAGAAGAATGACACTGATAAACCTAATCTCTTTTAGTTTGTTCAACTTAAAATACAATGCTGTTGATGATGCTTAGTCTAAAACAACATTTTTATAAAGCAAAACTACCACTAAATTTAAGAAACCCTGAGAGGCACAGTATTGATTTTAAGCTGCTGAACAAGGGTCTACTGGGATATAATCATATTAGCAAAAGCATTCCCATATGAGCAGTTCTATTGAGGTCACTGTAGGTTGCAAGAGCCCTCTGGCAAACGTGATGGCCATGGAATGTTACGACTATGATTATCATTGTTAAATTAAAGTGTTATGACCAAATACATGTTCTATGATTGGCGCAATGGTTTGGGGAAATAGCCTTCAATAGTGTTGGTATTTGATACATTATCCCCCGAAACACATTTCATTTTACAATGCTAATGGCTAAAGTGTATGTTTGTCCATGAAACTGCAAAATTAAAGTGTTGTAAAGGGCAAAACTGTTGCCTTTTATTACTGACCTAGAAAATTTCGGGAAATATTGGGATCATGCACACAGAAGTCTGCCATTGGTAACCACTAGGGTCAGTAGGAGCGTCCCAAACTTGAATGAGACCCTAACTCCCTCTCACTCCTCCAAGCAGCTGGTAAATCTGGAGCCTGCCCAATCACCAGACAGGGTTTACCAAGATTTGCCTAAATCTCAAGTAACTCCTGTTGAGCTTTTTATTCAAAGGAATAATTCCGCTGGCCTCCACACTAACACTATGGCTGCTGCTGGCACACTAATACCTGAAATCCCTCTCCCTTCTGGATTCACTGGTGGGTCAGTTGTTACGCTGGCTGTACCAGCATTAAGTTTATACAATTTAATTAACCGTCTGATGATGACGGCCAGTTTCACCATTCCCAGCCAATTTTAGCTACTTGTCTTTTAAGTTTCTGTTTCTGCTTCACCAGCACTCCCCCAGCTAACCCTCCTGCAAATTTATTAATTTGAGTTGGCCTGGCAGAATACGGCTCTTTTTGCTATCGTGGATAATAGCCCTGCTCTGAAAAAGTTATAGTGGTAGAGTGGAATTATTAATAGTTGGGTATATTTTCTGCCTTGGATATAATTATTTCATGAGAATTCTGTAGTTGTATGCCAAATTCCCATTCCTCCCGCTTCAGTACAGATGATAAAAGCAATCATCATGTTGCTGGTATCTTGTAGGGTTTGGCAAAGTGTTCAGCTATTAGTGCCAGCTCTGTGCTTAACGTAGGTGGGCAGTTCATTCAATTGATCGAAAACTGTAACAGTGGCTTGATTTAATTGGATCCTCTCAACACACTTCATCGGTGCTTTCCCCACAGTTTTGCAAACCTGTTTTGAACATCATGAACTTGAAAGTTCCATCCACAGTTGATAACTGTTCTGTTGCACTCAGCAAAGGCTGCCACAAAACATGACTGGCAGCCATAAACTTATACCCAGCCTGTGATACTTTCAGGCTACAAATCATTGTTGCTAATATTAGAAGATGAACATTGCTATATTTGTGTGACATTTCGTTATGCTATTTTAACAGAAATGTAGAGAAATCTGCAATTCACCGGTATTGGCCTAATTAGTATTGGACAGGGGAATTCCATATGATTAAGTTAAGCAACTGTCAACCGAAGCTGTAATTTCAGCTGTTGCATGTTATTCCAACAATGCCGTCCAGTTAACTGTGATCATGACTGATCTCTCACTGTGAGCCAATAACTTGCATTTAGAAAATTGCTTTAACATAGAAAAACATCCAAAAGTACTTCACATAAATGTAGGGAAAAAGATGCACCATATGAAAGAGATACGAAGAAGGTTGGCTAAAAGTTTGGTTAAAGTGGACAATTTTATGGAGACTAGTAAGATCAGACAGCAAGGCAGATTGTCATTGCCAGGGGGTTCAAGAAGGTAGGGCCTGGGTAGAATGGTGGTTTAAAGGGAGAGGGTGGCTTTCAAGATGCAATGAGATGAACACAAGAGTACGAGCAGGTGATCCATAGCACTGGAGGAGATTGCAGAGATAATGACAGAGAAGATCATGGGGACAATTAAACTGAACATCCTAAAAATCCCGAAGTATTTCAGAAGAGCGTTACCAAAGAGAATTGGATAATTAGTTTTAAGAGGTAAGTCTATTATCATTTTTATGGGTCTTTAATGAAGTTATTCATAGTCTTGACTTACAGATACTGCTGGAGGCAATGCTTTGGTAAACTTTACCTTTCATTGAACAATATATTAACTGTGTGCAATACAAATTTAGCATAATGCTCCACATAGAGCTATTCTTCCCTATGTTCTATGCTCTGATATCATATGATCTTTACACCATTGATAACGTGGACTATATATTTACGTATTTAATGTTAACCTTTTATACCACATCTCCCTCCAAGATTCTATTCCCATAAACACATTGATAATATTATCGAACATTAGGATTTAATGAGTATCATAACAATGGTGAAAATGTAGGGAATGGGGAATTTTAGAAGGGAATTTTGGAGCTGAGGGCTAAGCAGCTGAATGCATGAATGTCAATGGTGGAGCAATCTAAATCAGGGAAGAATAAGATTTGGAGGAACTTGGGGATTTTTGTAAATTGTAACATAGAAACGTAGAAAATAGGAGCAGAAGTAGGCAATTTGGCCATTCAAGCCTGCTCCACCATTCAGTATTTTCATAACTGGCCTTCCAACTGTCCTTCCCCCCATCTCCTTTGATTCCTTTTGCCCAAGAGCTCTATCTAACTCCTTCTTGACAATATAAAATGTTTTGATCTCAACTTTTTTCTTTGGTAGTGAATTCACTGTGTGAAGTACTCTTTCCTCACTTCAGTCCTAAATGTTTACACCTTATCATTAGACTTCGGCCCTTCGTTCTGGGACATCCCACCATCGAGAACATCCTTCCTGCATCTACCCTGTCTAGTTCAGTTAGAATTTTCTAGGTTTTTATGAGCTGTCTCCTCATTCTTCTGAAATCCAGCTTATATAATGCAAACCTACTCAATCTCTTCTCTTCGTCAGTTCTGTCATCCCAGGAATTACTTCGGTAAACCTTCACTGTACACCTTCTACAGCAAGAACATCCTTCCTCAGGTAAGGAAACTAACAATGTACACAATATTCCAGATGTGGCCTCATCAAGTCCCCACATAATTGTAGTAAGACACCCCTGCTCCCATTTTCAAATCCTCTCACTATGAAAGCCAACATACCATTTGCCTTCTTTACTGTCTGCTGCATGCTTACCTTCAGCAACTAGTGTATGAGGAGTAGTTGCTCATACATTGCATATTCCCCTTGCTTAATTTATAGCCATTCAGATAATAATGTGCCTTCTTGTTTTTGCCTCTAGTTGATAAGCTCATATTTATCTACATTATGTCATAGAATCCCTACAGTGCAGAAGAAAGCCATTTGGCCCATTGAGTCTGCAGTCACCACAATCCCACCCAGGTCCTATCCACATAACCTCATGCAATTACGCTAGCTAGTACTTCTGACACTAAGGACCAACTTAGAATGGTCAATCAACCTAACCTGCATGTCTTTGTAAGTTAGCAAATACATGACATCAGCTATGCATTTGCTTACCCACTCAGCATGTCCAAATCACACTCAAGCATCTCTGCTTCTCCTCGCAGCTCACCCTCCCACCAGCTTTGTGAAATCTGCACATTTGGGTATATTGCATTTAATTCCTTCATCTGAATCATTAATATATATTGTGAATAACTGGGATCCTAGCACAGATCCCTGTGGCACCCCATTAATCACCGCTGCCATTCAGTAAAAGACACATTTATTCCACTCTTTGTTTCCTGTGTGCCAACCAGTTTTCTATCCATCTCAATACACTATCCCCAATCCTCTACATTTTAGTTTTAGATCCTAATCTCTAATGTGAGGCTTTTGCTGAAAGCCTCCTGAAAAACAAATCATTTCCACTGGCTTCCCTTCATCAACTCTACCAGTTACATCCTCAAAGAATTTCAGTAGATTTGTTAAGCATGATTTCCTTTCATAAATCCATGCTGACTCTGTCTCAATTCTGCCACTATTTTCCAAGTGCTCTGCTATAAAATCTTGATTATGGACTCTAAAATTTTCCTGTTTACCAATGTTCAGGCTAACTGGTCTATAATTCTGTTTACTCTCCTCCCCCCACCACTTCCCCCCCCCCTTAGTCCCCCTCCCCTCCACCCCCCTTGTTTTTAAATAGTGGAGTTACATTAACTAATATCTAATCTGTAGGAATTGTTCCAGACTCAAGATAACCAGCAATACATCCATTAATTCTAGGCACACTTCCTTAAATACTCTGAATTATAGATTATCAGGGCCTGGGGATTTATCATCCTTCAATCCCATCAATTTCTCCAACACCATTTCTCAACTAATACTGATATCCATTCCTCCCTCCCTGTATTCCCCAATATTTCTGGTATGTTATTCATGTGAAGACAGAACAAAGTAGTTATTTAATTGTCAGCCTATTCTTTGTTCCCCATTATAAAGGGGAGGTGATGGCTTAGTAGTATTATCACTAGATAATTATCCCAGAAACTCAACTAATGTTCTGGAGTCCCGAATTCAAATCCCATCATGGCAAGTGGTGGAACTTGAATTTGATAAAATATATATGGAATTAAGAATCTACTGATAACCATGAAATCATTGTCGATTGTTGGACAAACACCTTTGGTTCACTAATGCTTTTTAGGGAAGGAAATCTGCCATACTTACATGATCTGACCTACATATGGCTCCAGAGTTACAGCAAATGCCATCTGAACAAAAGCAACTAGGGATCTGCAATAAATCCTGGCCAGCCAGAGATGCCCATTCCCACAAGTAAATAAAAAGAAAATTAAATACCCTGTTTCTGATTTCATCAATCTTTCAATCTTACCTCACATACCTACAGAAACTTTTATAGTCAGCTTTTTAGGTTGCTCATAATCTTATTCTCGACCTACTCATCAGCGTTCAGGACCAGCATGATCCAGTAAGGAGGAAAGGCAAAGATGGTAAATTAAGGGACCCTTGGATAACAAGGGAAGTTGTGAATTTAGTTAAAATGATAAAAAGCACATATGTAAGGGTTAGATAGCTAAGACTGTGAGGCGTCTAAAGAAAGCAGAAAGAACTCAAGCAGGGAATTAGGAGAGGAAGGCAGGGCCTTGAAATAACCTTGGCAAGTAGGGTTGAAGAGAATCCCAAGGGATTTTATACATATATTAAAAAAAGAGGATAACTAGGGAGAGGGTAGGACCATTCAAGGATAAAGGAGGGAATTACCCTTGGAATCATTGGGTGTGGGTGGGATCCAAAATAAGTACTTTGTGTCAGTGTTCACCAAGGAGAAGGACATGGAGGATAATGAGATTAGAATGGAGCATGCTAATATTCTAGGGCACTTTATAATCAAGAAAGAACTGCCATTGGGTCTTTTGTAGAGCATTAAAATACATAAGTTTCCAAGTGCCAATGGGATCAACCCAGGTTATTGAGAGAGTTAAGAGAAAAGATTGCTGGGGTCACTCTGTTTGATTCTGGCACTTCATTTCTTTGCCTATCACTTATTTTATTCCTTTTACTGTCTTTTGTTCTATGTTCTACATTCTACATTCTATTCTATTTTCCCCTTCTTAATCACTCCCTTATTTCTTCTTTGCTGAATTCTAAACTTTACCTAATACTCAGGTCTGTTGTTGTCATCTCTGGCCAATTTGTATGCCTTCTCCTTAGATCTAATATTATCTCTAATTTCTCCCGTAAGCTATGGTTTAGCCACATTTTCTGATTTACTTTTGTAGGAGAAAAGAATAAACAATTGTTGCCATTCAACTATGTGTCCTTTGAATGTTTGCCATTGCTCATCAACTATCATTCCTTTAACAAATGTTTTTCAATCCATCACGGCCAATCACTCATAACATTATGATTTCCTTTATTAAGATTCAGGACTCTAATTTCAGAATCAATTATGTCACTGCCCATCTTGATGAAGAATTTTATCAGATAATGGTCGCTCATCCCCAAGGGTTCTTGCACATTTAGATTGCCAATTACTTTCATTTTACATAATATTCAGACTAGGATAGCCTGTTCTTTAGTTGGTTCCTCAATGTATTGGTCCAGAAAACTGTCTCATGTACATTTTAGGAATTGTTTCTGTACGTCATTGTGATTCATTTGATTTGCCCAATCTACATGCAGATTAAAGTGACCTAGAATTACAAATTTCCTATTTAATGCCATTTTCAACATCACCACTATAGTTTGGAGCTCTATATGCAATCCCAGTAACATTTTTGCCCCTCAGTGTTTCTCATTTCTACTTATATAGATTCCACATAATTAGAGTTGATATCTTTCTTCACTATTGAGTTAATTTCCTCTAACCAGCATTGCAACTCCACCACCTTTTCCTTTTTGTCTGTCCTTCCTAAATACTGAATATCCCTAGGTGTTCAATTCTCATCCGAGGTCACTCTGCAGCCATGACTCTGTAATCCTGAATATACCAGACCTGCTTACATCTATTTGTGTGATTAATTTACCCAGTTTAATGCCATTGTTCCATGCATTAAGACACAAAAACTTAAGGCTTCTCTTTTTAATATTACTTGTCCTGTTCCCATTATTTTTCATTGTCACTCTGTTTGATTCTGGCACTTGATTTCTCTGCCTATCACTTTTTTTATTCCCTTTACTGTCTTTTGTTTGTGTTCTTGATTCCCCTTGCTATGTCTCCTTGCATAGGTTCCCAACTCCTTGCCATTTTAGTTTAACCCCTCCCCAACCAGTTTAGAAAACACTTCTCTCCCATAATAAAACTGGAGAACACCTCTTCATCCAACAACAGCCACATTCTCTCCGGACAGATACAATCTTTGGTAATATTGCCACTCTGAAACCTGCAAGTAGCTCATCCATTATCTGTATACTCTAGCCACTGGGTCCCCTCATCTATGCATCTGCTCCCACCTGTGGTTTTCTGCCACTTCTCCAGCATGAGAATGCCTTGCAGGTGTCTGTTCCTCCATCCTAAGTTTTCCTGCTCACGGTAGGAATCTCCTGCTGAACAAACAAAAATTACAGCCAGACCTCATTCAATCCCCAGTCTCATCTTAGCTCCCTCTCTACTGAGCCTCCTGCCAGGAGAATGAATTGTCCAAGGAGGCCTCAAGCCAAAACCAAGAGTTGCACTTTTCCTTCCTTTTATGCAACATGGGCATCACTGACAAGGCAGCATTTATTGCCCATCCCTAATTACCCTTGAACTGAGTGGCTTGCTCGACCATTTCAGCAGACAGGAATGTGTATGTATGAGAATATTGCTGTGGACCTGGAGTCAAATGTAAGCCTGACCAGATAAGGCTGGCAGATTTCCTTCCCTAAATGACAGTAGACTGCCAGATGGATTTTTATTGCAATCAAATGATAACATCATGGTCACTACTACTGATATTACAGATTTATTAATTGAATTTAAATGCCACCAACTGGTGGCATTTGAACCCCTGTCACTAGAACTTTCGCCTGGGCCTCTGAATTATTATTCCGGCCACATTATCACCTCACTATCATCTTCCATTAAAACTGAATGAAAAAGCCTCAGAAAATGTCTGCTGAGTGTGCCTGTAAAGGCATTGGAAGCAAAGTCTTTGAATATTTTTAAGGCGCAGCCAAATAAATTCTTAGCAAGAGGGTGGAAGATTATCAGGAGTGGGCAAGAGGGTGGAAGATTATCAGGAGTGGGCAGGCACATGGGATTGGTGATACAAGCAGATAAGCTGTGTGATCTCATTGAACAGCAGAGCAGGCTTGAGGGGCCGAATAGCCTAATTCTGCTTCTAATCCATAATGACTGCCAAGGCTGTAAACCCCACTATTACCCATGTGATGTCCATTCTAAAATGCTCATAAAATTGTGTTCAGTTGCTTTCTCAGTGATATTAATTAAATTTTTTCATTCAGAATTTGTGAGCGTAGTCTCTTTGTGAAATTATGTGCTGGCATCATGATGTCCGGGGCAAACCTAATGCTTTCTCCCACAATTTTCCAAGCCCCCTCCCCCGCCAACCACCATCTGTTTATCAAAGGTAAACCTCCTGCGCTGGTTGAAAGAATTTGAAGAATGCATACATATTTACCCACTAATCCCTCTAAGTTACACATCTCAGGACACTAAGGGGTAACTTTAGCATGATCAATCAATCTAACCCTAATTTTTGTAGTGTGGAAGGAAACCGGAGCACCCAGAGCAAAGAATGATTGACACTTTACTAGAAACTAACTAAAATGAGTTTCTTTGTTATATCTGATTGGAATTATTTTCTGTATCATCTTACTGAAATTAATGAACAACTGCCTGTATGTCTGATCTATTTCATTCCGTGGAACAAGGTAAATGTGGGAAGAATTGATGTGCAAAATATAAAGAAGGTTAAGCCAGTTGCTTTGAAACATAAAAGACTGTTACTCAAGAGATTTTGAACCTTTTCTAGTGGTTTCAAGGCAAAATAACTATGCATTATTTTAGGGCTACAGATTGTGTTTAATTCCAGAGGGAAAAAAAAACTTTTGGATAAAAACTATTGAATAACAGGAAGAACTCCTCAATCTCAAGGGTATGGGGTCAGAGTAATGAAAAAAACAAGTAAAGTGGCATGAAAGTGCGTAACATAGCTGCAAGTGACTGTCAATAAAGCAGTTTATCATAGTTAAATTGAGACCATACAGCATGGTGGGAAATATTGAATTATCAGGTACATGCAGATGTTACAGTTGCATTCGAACAATATGGCTAGGGGATCAGGTAGCTCTGCTACACAGCTCCTCAGCACTAACATTGGATGTATCCAATGCACTCAGCCACTTCTTAGTGTCACTTCAAGTGAATCCAATTAACTGGATATTGCATCTATAAATGGTAGGGAATGCAGAAAGAAGTTTTTAGCTTTAACTACTAACAGTTCAGCCTTGTCTGTTGCACCTATCTGTAGGGCTCCACCATTGTTTATAATGAAGATTTTCAGAACCTCTTTCTCCTATTAGTCACCTAGTTGTTTATTACATTCTATATGGAATGTGGTAAGATTACACAGTTTCGCTCTGAACCACTGACCATGTGACCATGTCAGTAGACTGATTGAATAACTCAGTGCCAATTTAATTCTGATTTAAATAAAGGGTGACGTGCACACTCATTCTAAAAGTTAGAACAAAATGTTCAAACTGAGCACAGACCAAATTATTTTTTGCTTATACTATGGTGTCATTGTGTGGGATCCTCTATATGGTTTGCATTAGTTAAAAGGCTTCATTTTAAGGTATTCTTGTCTTATATAAATAATTATGCTGTTCTTTAAAGTTAACTTAAGTGGCCACATTTTAAGCTCTATTTGAGATTTTGGGTTTTGAGCTTAGAAATTGACTACACTTGAAAGTAGAAAGCAAGCAAGGTTTTGCATAACCAGAAGCTTTCATGGTCACACAGCTATGAATTGTTTTTGAAAGCAGGAGACTTTTAAAAAAATATTTTAATAATGAAAGATAACCAAACTCTTATTTTGTTAGTGACCGTTATCTATTCAGATCAGTTCCATTTAATTGTTGTTCAGTCAAATTCTGCAAGGTTTTTGGGTCTGGCTGCAAAGTCAGTCCCCAACTCTTCCTCTCTCTCTCACTCTCTCTCTCTCAAGTAATGCTCTTTCATTTCTGTTATGTTAATTTCAAGTTATATTCAATAAATCATTTCTTTAAAATCATACCACAGTTTATTTGGAGGAATGAATGGATCCTACAATTGGGTAACTAAATGTGAATTGTCACTTATTCTAGGACATTTCCTTGGGGTATCTTCACATAGCATTGCGTGAAATTGTTTTGTTGTTCATGTTCTCCAAAGGGTCATGAAACAGTGATAGGCCTCCTCTCATCCAGTTGATTTCTGGTAAGAGTTGTTCCATCACTGCATCTCTGGAGCTTGCTTCTGCTTGGCGTAGTGTTTCCTCTTAAATTCCACTGATTTCTTTGTCTGAGACAAGGTGGCATTGCTAGCTAGGCAGCATTTATTGCCCATCCCTAGTTGCCCTTGGGAAGCTGGTAATGAGCTGCCTTATTGAACTGCTGTAGTCCCTGTGGTATAGGTACATCCACAGTGCTGTTAGGAGGGCATTCCAGGATTTTGACCATTTGTGATTCCTCAAGTACTAAAGCAGTCTATGTTAAAATGCAGCAAGACCTGAACCCTATCATACCCTGGTAAACTTTCATTCATCAATCATTGCAAGATCAATGGATGCTTCTTCCTGTACATTTAACAGTATTGCTGGTGTTTGTATTGCAAGCTTCACCAAAGATGGATATAGAAGACAATATCAACAAGGAGATGTAAAACAGAGACAGGACTTGGAGAGGATGGTGGAACACAAGATGGAAGGGGGAAGATATATACTGGACCAAGAGTCGTGGAGGAAGATGGCAGGGAAGGTGGAAGACCAAAGGAGGAGTGGGGAGGAGGTGATAGAAGGGAGAGGAGTAGTAGAAGACTGTAACAATGCACTTTCATGGATATCTTTAGAAACACAAAAGGTTTTTATTGATACAACAAATGGTGCAACAGCTTGGGGAGCATGGCTGGCCTTGTTCCCTAAATGTCTTCTGCCTGAGGACTCCACCACTTGGAATGATTATCCACTCTCAATCCCTCATGATCCCCAAAGTCAGGTGATTTTTAGGATTTGACTTGATTTATTATTGTCACATGTATTAACATACAGTGAAAACTATTGTTTCTTGCGCGCTATACAGACAAAGCATACCCTTCATAGAGAAGGAAAGGAGAAAGTGCAGAATGTGAAGTTAGAGTCATAGCTAGGATGTAGAGAAAGATCAACTTAATGCGGGGGGGGGGGGGGGGGGGGGGGGGGTGTGATTTGAGGGCATCATATGATGGGCTGAATTTCTGGATGCCCCTAAATACAGGAGGCACAATGGTCCTGAAAATACCAGTGATGGGCAGTGTTTTGATTTCAAAGTGCCATTCATATTGCTGGCAATGGGCAATGTGGGCCAGGATGGACAGGAATCTCACTCTCCTCCCTAAAGAGACTAACTAAGGCTTGCTGAAGTGCAGGGGCGTGGTGCAGGGTGAGATATTTAATCATGTAAACAAGTTTTAAAATCTGTCAGTTTCAGCACGGATGAGGGATGTGCATACACAGAGGGAAGCAATATGGCTTCTCCATGATATCAATCATACCCCCTAAGAAGGTCCGTGGAGAAAAGGGGGATTGGACTTTTCATACAGACATCCTTAAAGTTACATAGATGGCAGAAAGAGTGGGCATTCACCATCTGACTTTTAAAAGGGGTTGGAGCCCCATGACATCATGAGGCCGGAGCAGAGGACAAGGCCACCGAGAATAGTTGAGTGGCCACCTGCCTAGAAAGTGCTCGCAATGGGAGCGCAATTAATGCCCATGGCAATGAGGGAAAACACCCTTCACAGGAAGGCAAGAGGTAGGAAAAACAAACAGAAAGGCAACTTAGGCCATACCCTCAACTCAGGATCAACTCCCAAAGATAGGCCAACTGGAGATGAGCACGAACCAGTGCCACCGGCAACTGTGACTCTCCTGTCAGATGCCCTCATCACCAAACAGTGTGTCTCTTACAGGACTGGTTGCCATGCCTTTCCAGTGGCCAAAGTCACTATGGCTTTGGACTTTTGCTTTGATTCCTTCAAAAGAAGTCAGTGTCATCTCAAAAATGGCTTGACCCCACTCACTGCTTATTAATGTTCCTTTTTCCAGATTTGGGTAGCAGATTCATTTCTTAACAGACACAGTCTTACAGAGACAGATGGCATTGGATCTTTTCTTTACCACTGGCTTCCCCCAGGCATCTTCAATTGCACCCATATGATCAGCCAGTGAGATCCATCAACAGTTCTTCATTCTCTCAACATCCAACTGATTTGAGACCACAGCAAGAACATCCTTCATTTATGAGATCACTTTCCTGAGAGCTGCCATGATTCCTCAATTTCTGCTAGAACCAGCCAGCTTAGATGTTCATTCCAATCACCAGTGTGTATGGACAGATCCTTGGGGACAAGGGAAAACCCTTGAAGTTACAGCTACTCACCCCTCTATAAGCCCCAAACAGAGGCATTGAAGCATCAATAATCATTGAGCAGGATGTCAGGCTCCTGGAGATGTGATTCCTGTACCTGGTCTGGTTGAACATTAACTCCAATACCCTCCTGCAAGGATCTCAGTCATTGTGGTAATCTGTTACACTCTCCATAACATGGTCCACCAAGAGGTTATGAACCATGAATAAGGAGAGACCCTGGGTGAAAAGAGGTGATAACAGAAGGAACAGAAACAGGGATTAAGAGAGAAAGAATTGGAGATGGGGAGAGAGGATGTTAGACAGAGGAGTGCCTCTGCTGCATATTCAGATAGTCTCCTTCTGCCATCCTTCAGAAAGGGAACCTTCTCTTCTCTCCTTCCTGGTCCCTCCAGATTAGATCCAGTCATTACAGATGAAGTGAGTGTGTGCCTGTCCAGGATTCTAGGGCACCAGCTCCACTATCACACCTCACTTTCTTCTTTGCTGCAAAAGGCTTTGACACTAGTCATAGCTTTCCCTTTCAGGACATGCAGCAGCCTCAATGATGGATACCATGGGATGCTTAAATGAGTTCAACACTTCATCTGGCCCACCTCTTCACTACTCTTGCCAACTCTAAATGCACAGGAAACCCAAATATACGTCAATTGAGGACTCACCCCTGTGAAAATCTGAACTTTAATCAGTAACCTAACGTTACCAACTCTCCACAGTTAGAATTTCCAGGAATGAATCTTAATCCCCAAGGGCGCTGCTGTGTGCAATCCTAAAGAAAAATAATTGGGAATAATTTTGTCATTTTCTTTGAACATTCCACCTTTAGAAGATATACAAATATTGAAAATGAAAAGCTGACCGCCAAACATCATCCAATTGGATAATAAATATTTTTGCTTTCCAATTGGTATAGGAAAGCAATGTATTACAAAGATGGATGTTTTGGCAAACACGTGCTCGGAAGATGGGGGCAAGTCAAGCGATGAATCCTCTAGGAGTATGTTCAAGTACAGTTGGCAACCCTACTTTCACCAGAAGCAGCCTTCTGATCCATAAAGTAGACCTGGTTATCTATCTTCAAGTAATATTCCGCTCTCTTCATTGTTTCTGCTACCAGTATTAAATGTGCCATCTGAGCACAGTCAGTCCAATTTAGAGAAAGGAAACATTTCTCACGAACAACCCACAGCACATCTGGGACAGGTATATTCACTGTTCATCTGTGTTATATGGAGAGGGTCATTGTATTGAATTATGTTATTTAAGAAGTGTAGCAAGTTGAAGAGATGTCATGTACCTGAACTTATTAGTCACTCATCAATATATCTTGTCCAACTGGTAATCCAAGAGAGGTCCTTCCATCACTAATGAATGTCACAAATGTTCAGAATGATTAGCAACGTTTTTTTATGAGTCTGGGGAAAATAAAAATAGTTATGTTACTGTCAGTCTGGATTTCACATGAAGCAAGTGTGAAAAATTGAATTAGAACAAAATTAAGGGAAAATTTATAGGACTTTAAAATTGTAATCCCTTCTTTGATGTGGAAATAGAATGAGGTGGCAGTGACTTTCTATTCACATTGTTAAAATGATTGTCATCAGATAAGAGGCAGAAGATGGAAAGAAATGTTAGACAGAGAGTTGGAACAGAAAAGACATTGTACCAAAACAATGACAAAATACAAATCAATTCCTCATGCAGCAGTGAGAGGAGACAGATGGCCCTTTTACAGTCATTAATGACAAAACGATTATACCTTTGCTCTGAAATGCCAACAATGTAAAAGGACACACATATCAATGTGACTCAGGAGAGAATACTTCAGGACCTTTCATTCTCAGCCATGATGCAAAGAAAAGGAATGAGTCAGACTGAAAGATCAGAGGCAAACTTGACAGAAATTGTCAGCAATTATTTCTGATGGAACAGGTTCTGCAGAATAACTGAACTTTCTAGGGAAACAAAACTTCCTCTCAGGAATTACAGTTGGAAGTCCAATTGACAGCAATCATACATTATTGGATTCTTATATTTAATCCTAAGATATCCCCCCCTTGTCTTTTAAAATTAAGGAATGTAAGTATGTATTGAATCAAATCTCAGGTTAGTAAAGCAGAGATTCAACTTCTCAATGTAATCATTATTAATTTTTCCTGGGAATACAAAAATGAGAAAAATCCTTTTTGCAACAGCGGAACACATAGCTGACACATTTTACTATAAAATGCTAAAAGACAGACAAAGCTCTAGGACAAAATGAAAAGATTAATTACTCCCAGAGGAGAGTGAAACAACTGTTCAGCCTTGTAATATGACATTTCTATTCTCTATGCAATGTGTTCCACTCAGCATTCAATTATTTCTATTTGTCTTTTTCATTATACCTCTTGATTCATTCTTCTCCAAATGATCATCTGGTTCTTTTTAAAGGTGTTAATTGATACAGCATTAATTTTCATGTGGAAGCACTTTTTCATATAGTTACCATCCTTTCAAATTATGAATCTAGAATGGATAAGGGTGCAATATTTGATTTCAAGAATTTGGGTCGCAGCAGAATTTGTAAGTAGCCCATATTAGCTTTCAACAAAACATAAAAGTCATAAACAGAAAGTTTACACTTGGGCTACATGGATAAAATACCCATAGCTATAAATAAGAATAAAGTATAGGTGTAGTTGCAGATTAGCTACAGGTAATAGCTGTTAGGTACTCAAAGTCTAGTACAAGAAAATAAAAGCAGTAATATGGAGCAGGTTGTCAATAAGAATTAAACATAGGAATAAATTGAGAGGGCTAGAGATACGAAAGCAGATTCTCTTACTTGGGTTGTTGGTTCAGAGTACAGATGTCCAGAATAGACAAGAATACAACTAACAGTACCAATAAAAATAGCTGAAAGATGCAATGAGATTTGAAAAGATAAGAAATGGATATTGTTGAAGAAAGAAACATGTTACTGAAGAATTCATCTTGCATTCAACAAGTCAAACATAAGAATGCCAAATTTCAAACAATCACAACAATTTATACAACAGGAGAAAAGGATGCAAGTCAACTCTGATTGGCTGATATATTGCCACAGATAAGAAAATATTTCCCAGAAGAAAGTTAATACTGCCATCGTCTAAAATATCAATTCATTCACAATTCATTATTTTTATGGAAAGGGGTCACATGGGCTTTTATTGTGACTGAATGGTGGGGAAATGCATTGATTTTTAGATGCAATCCCTTCATTAGAACAGTTAAACACTTAAACTGGGAAGAGGTGGCAATTTTAGAAATGCAAATCCCCTTATAAGTAAAGCAGGATAAGCATTGGAGTGAGTTAAAAGTTGACACCCATTGAAGCCTGAACTTAAGTGCTGTGTGGGTTAGGGGAGGGAGATGGTTACGGCTGTGCAGAATGGTGTGGTTCTAATCAAGGAGTGGATCCAGAAGCGAAGATTGAAAATTGGTGTTTTGACTGAACAATAGTTCAACAATAAAACAATTATGTTCTGCTGCTTGATTCAATAAATGAATAACCACCTATTAAACATGGAGGGAAAGTACCAACCTAGGGGACTCCAGAATTGGCAGACCTATCTTTCCCAACATTTTTATGTTTTCAATTCAGACTTTCTACATACATGGGTTGATATTTCTTTTCTTTGTCCTTTCCTTTGTGGGTTTCACTCCCATATTACCTCAGATGTTTATTTTTCTCATATCTTAGCAATTGTCTTATTGAGAGGGTATTTTAAGTAGTTTGACTGTAATTTTTTGCTAAACTTCTGGCAGATCACTTAACCCAATAAACTCCTCTTTGAGACTGTGCAATATCCAAGTGCTCCATTTCATTTTTCTAGCATATGAAGAAACTAGTTGTTTAGTTATGTGCTTCCAAGATTTAGTTTTGCTTCAGTTCTCCAACATTTTCAGTTTTTTCTTTTTACTTAACTGCATTAATCTGATTTCTTTTATTTTTGTATCAGACACATTAATTCCTGTTTTTTTTTAATGCAGCCAGTTCAAGAGTTGAAAGCATTTCAGGATGGTTGTCTCAAAATAGCAATCCAACTTATTTCAATGTGCACAAATCTTAAATAACCCATCAAGATAGACATTTAACCATATGGCAATCCATTGTACTGACAGCACTTCGAATTGAAAGTCACACCATTTCAAAACTTATTTCTGCTTTTTAGATATCAGTTTATGGTTAACTCTTAATTCTACCTAGCTACCACTACTTAGTGCAGTAAACACATCTCTTATAATTTCAGCTTCAATATCCACATGCACAATATCTGGCGTACTCCAAGATTACAACCTAAATCCCTCTTCTCCTCACTCAAATTTTACCTTCTGGCAATGTTGTTTACAAAGATGCCATAATTTTCCCATGTGTGTGTTATACTACTCAGCACTCCCACTTCATAACACAACAGGAATGAAATGGGATTTTGCAAGTAGTGCATAACTGGCAACCTATTTCTCACGCTGTCTTATTTTAACTTTCATGAAGCCAATTGAATAAAGAATCAGCCTATGTAAAATGAGTGGTCAATTTGCAATTGCACAGTTTGTACCAAGATCCAAGATAAATATCACCCCAAACGTTTGTTGCGTTGTCATTTTGTTATCATGGGAGGCAGAATTACCACCATCTTAACATTTGCAACTGAATTCATCTTTGTTCCTTTTCATTCTGATTTCATCACCCTTCTCCTCCACCCATCTTCCACCAGCTCTTGAAGAGTGCATATGCCTGATGTCCTGGTCTCAAAGCTTAATTTTAAGTGGCAAATCCAGTCCCTCACTTTTCCTACTCTTGAAACATTATCTCTAAATTAAACCTCACCCAGTCAAACTTCAATGGGCTATCATCAGCTGTGTGACTTGCATTCACCTTCAATGAGAAATGCAAAAGAATCAAAGGGAAAGATTGCAATGTGCCAGCATCACAATATTCTAAGATGTTCTCAATATCCAAATCCATTGTTGTTTATCAGGTTACAGGTACTTATCATTATCTACTTAATTCATATTGTTGTGGTAAAAGACTTTGGCAACGAAAAGTGCCTTCTGTCAAATCGAGTCCCCTTCCAGCTTACTGAATACTATGCAAGTGTAGGCTGGTGTCTTTTTTACTGCAACCATTCTGTCTTCAAGCCACAAATTTACGTTGTAAATTGCTGCTGGATCTGACAAATGGTCAGGGAGAAGCACTTTATTTGGCTTAGTTTTAAGTGTTGTGCTGGAAGGTCATGAATTTAAGCTCTACTCCAGGGACTTGAGCGCAGTAATTTAGGCTGATGCATGATTGCAGTATTGAGGAAACACTGCATTATCAAAGGTGTTTATCTTTCACTCGAGACACAGATGGAGACCACAGCTCCTCGTGTTCTTGTCTGTGTGGGGTGGGCATGGGGGCAAATCATTTGGCCTGTTTGCCTGCTTAATTCATCGCTGTGAATTATTTTGTGACATCCTCGGAACATGAAATGTGATGCTTAAATTCCTCCCTTCTTTTCTTTTCCTTCCTCTCTTCCTTCCTTCTTTCAGCACATCCATTGGGATGCATACCATCAGTGTAAACCACAATCAGTCTTTCTGCCATTGATCAAAGTGCTCATTGTAAGTGTGGTCCCAAACAAACTGTGTCCAAGCTAAAGCTGACATCCCTTCAGGGACTGATATCAATCAACAGTTGACATGATGTAAATCAGTACCTTTGAGATGTTTTTACTTCGGCAACTTTAGTCTGTTAAAGCTTGTGTTGAAATCCATGACCTTTTTCTCCATGATAATATAACAAATTGGATTCTTTTCCAATCAGCGAACGGTATCACTAATTGGACTAAAACTATAACAAGAGTTTTATTTCGTAGCTGCTGGGATTGCACATTGAATCAATGACTTGAATCACCTACTAAATGCAGTTAATTTATACTGCCCCAGGTTTAATGAGATGCAGCAAATATCATGCGCTTCACTGATGATTAGAATCAATCCCCTGGTGGACATACGATTTCTCAGCACAGCTAATAAAACTAAAAATTGTGCATTGGAATAAACTGACTGCAGCCTCTTGCAACACGTTAGGTAATCATCAAAAATTAAAGTTTTATAAACTTTAACTTTTTCATAAACCAGTATTTTGTACTCCACAATCATACAAACTTCTTTTTAATATCGTGAGATGTGCAATATTGTCCAAGAAGTTTTTTAAAAAATCAATAAATTTGACTCAAAACTGCGATCTCAATGCAATTATTGACACCAACTGGCTTTTGCACACAAAACAGAAAGTTGGCTTAATGGTAAGTGACCTTTCAGCTGGTATGCAATTAAAATAGTGAGAATTTAGTCATAGAAAATGGTCACGCTTCTAATCATCATGCACAGTTCAATCCATGTTTCTCATAATCAACATTTCATCTACACCAGCTATTTCACCTCCAAGATTCATTCAGTATGTTTTCTTGTCTTATTAATCATCTACCACAAGAAGACTCCAGATAGATGGCAGTTTATTTGCTGGTAATTGTTTGGATAGAGAAACTAAGTTTATGTATAAAATTCAACCAGGAGTATGATAATGGTATTTGCTTCTCTAATTAAAACATTGATTGTATTCAGTCTGAATACTGAATTACCTCCTGATTCAATTTTCTCAGCTGCTTTTGTGAACCAAGATCCACTCAGACACTACTTCTAGTGCAGAAGCCCCTGTGACCCTTTTCCCACCACTTCACATGGAATGCCAAACACAACTCCATGAAAGGCAAATCCATTAGTTCACAATAACAGAAGATTTTCACTATTATTGTCTTTTTCAGCTGGCTCACTGCAGGTAAGCAAGGAAACTTTAATGAAATAAATATTTTTTGTTTCATACAGCATGAATTAAATTACTTGAAGTTTATTATGTTGATCCTAAAGATCTTCATACCAGGAAACACAATTGCTAGTTTGAGAGAGAAAGCAAACTCAGGTTCTGAAATAAAAGAGGTCAACATTCAGGGTTTTCCCATTCTGAAATAATCAATTTTTCATAACCTTGAAGTTTAAATTTTGACATTTCATCTGATGGATTATTTGGAGGCTTGAGGTTGTCAGCTTCTGGGAGATGATTCTCCCATCCCGCTGTGCTAAAATATTAGTACAGCAGGATGGGAGAATCACATGGAGGGGGTGCAGTTTACGGGATTCTCGTGAATGTTCACACCCTGTTACTGTCTCCCAATGCCAGATATCTGGCACGGTCTGCTTCACACTGGAAATCGGCGGGGAGGTGGGGCTAGCATTTAAACAATATTTTAAAGCTAGCCTCTCCCACCCCACCACAGTGTTTCACTCCTGAGCGTTTAGAATAGCTCCCCACTTTCAGGGAGTTAATGGCCCAATCCCGATGGAGGGAAGGGGGGGGGTACATTCAGGACCCCAAATAGAGTTGGGCGGTGGGGAGGGTTGCCCTTGTCTTTTTACCTGGTAGAGGCCATGGCTTTAGAAGGTGGTGCTGAGGGTGTGATGGTGAATTGCATCTTATTGAAGGTAAATGCTGGTGCCACTTGTGCCAGTAGAGAGGGGAGCGAATGTTCAAATGGTGAATGGAATGTCAGTTAAATGGGCTGCTTTGTCCTGGATGGGTTGCAGCATCATAAGTGTTACTTGGAGTTGCACTCATTCAGGCAAGTGAAGATTATTCCATTACATTCCTAACATCTGCCTTGTCGATGGTGGTCATGCTTTGAGGAGTCAAGAAGTGATATTTCTTGCTCACAGAATTCCCAGCCTCTGATTCGCTCTTGCAGCCATAGTATTTACATAGTTGGTTCAGTTAAGTTACAGTTGCCCTTAACCAAAATACATGTTAAGGAGTTCATGTATGCAACAACATTTCTCTCAGAGACTGAAGAGTGTGGTAATGGTAGACAACAGTAAAGAGCAAAATGAGTTTGAGTCACCTTGCCTGCCCCAGTAAGGAATTTCTTTCAGCTAAGACCTGCAGATGAAGGAGCTTGTACTCAGTGCCACTGACACCTCCTTTCATTTGGGACAAGTGAAATCCTGTGCAGGCTTTCTGCTTTGTGCAGTTAATAATCTGTGTCTCTTGATGAAGTATAAGGATCTGGCACATACAGAGTTTAGGTGGGACTGAGTACAATACTGCCCACACAGGATTGTAAGAGAGCACGTAGTCCATATGTGGGGTCAGCATAGAAAAGAGCTGAGTGCGGATCCAAGAATAGAGACAGTTCCGAACTTGTACCATTTATTGTAATTTGTTTATAGTTCTAATAGTTAATAAAAACTTGCAGTTTTCCTACTTCAGATTATGAAGAATTCATTGAAACCTTTAAGGTATACTACCACCCTATAACACTTGACATTAAGTTTCTCAAGGAGAATGTACCCATAAGAGACTGAAATTGTTGTATTTTCAGTCTGTGTGTGACATCCTGCTGCTTAGCTTGGCTCCATTTGCCAGCTGCTCCTGCATTAGAAACATTCTTGCAAAGATTAGTAAGAAATTGGTAATAGATGCAATGACAGCATCTCCAAGTGAAGGGATTGAGTTAAGCTGTGTTCCTTGTTTAGCTACTCCAGATGATTGCTGTGCTGTTTGTTTGGTGAAATATTTTTGTGTACTGCTGCATGTTATGTACTATGGCTTGCTAAAGTCATGTAACTTGTAATGTGTTATGATCCCTGATAGGCCCCCAAGTCATTGATCACTAACAGATCCAGTGACTAATAGTGTTTTGTTTGAAGTAGATAACGTTTGAGATCCAAGACACCAGCTCATTGAAAACAGTCACAAGACCCCTTAGGTTTTGAACAAATAAAAATAAAATTTACTGTCTAACATCAGAAGGATAAAAGAATTTACAATATCAATCTTATATTCTAACATGCAGCACGAAAGCATGGAATACATGTGAATTAACAAATCAACTGTGGTCAAACGCATCACAGTGCACAATAAATGATAGATGTGACCAAGACAGAGTCCATGGATTTTTCAACAACCTACCTAGTCAACACTAGAACATTGAAAAATTACAGCACAAACAGACCCTTTGGCCCACAAGTTGCATCAATGATATCCATACCTACTAGGCTTACCTATAACCCTCAATTCTATTAAGTCCCATGTATTTATCCAGAAGTCTCTTGAAAGACCACATCGAATTTGCCTCCACTACCTCCAATGGCAGCCGATTCGGCAATCTCATCCACCACCCTCTGAATGAAAAACATACCCCTGATATCTCCTCTGTACCTACTCCCCAGCATCTTAAATCTGTGTCCTCTAGTAGCAACCATTCCAGCCCTTGGAATTTTGAGATGATTGTGAGATGATCAACCTTGCTGACACTTTGTCTTTCTCATTAGGTTTTCTAACCTTCATCTTTACCTTTGGAATTCTCTCCAAATATCACTAATTTAGACAGCTTTAACAACAGCTTACTTCAAAGGGTTCCACCCTTGCCTTCTGGGACCTATTTCACCCAATTCCTGACTATACTCAAACACCAATTCACAAGCATAATTTCAGATCTTTGGACATGCCAAGAATTGTACACTGCTGCTCCAAATAGGGTTCCTTGGCCCCAGTGGCTGTTTTTTCAGGTCTTCAGTTATTTTCTTGAGCCACCCTCACTTAAACTCTGCTCCCCATTCAAGCATGTGTATCCACTCCTCTCTTTCTTGAATTAACTGGAACTTGTTCCTGTCTCCTGTCTCTGTACCATGCCTGACACTCTTCTTGTTGGGACTTCTGCCTTGACTCTTACCTGGGACACTTCTTGAATTCTCTCACTATCCCCTCTCCCTTATATCTCTATTTGGGACAGTTACTGGTTATGGTTCTCCACACCTGGTTTTTGCACTCTTATTCTTTTCTCTCTATGTGAATGTGTACAGAGTCTGTCTTGGGCCTGTCCTGGGATTGAAAATTGTAAAGGTGGCAAACTGCATTATCCTTTGACACTATCACCAGGAACCTTGGACCTCATCCGTGGCTGGGATTCTCTGATGCCGCTGCAGTGAATGGAGTTTTGGCTTCATTCTTGCTGGCAGTGGGGCAGGGTGAATGAGATTGAAGATTTGCACCTCATACTTTATACCTGTTTACTAGTAATTTATGAAGATGTATACTTGAAGCTTTTTGCTCCATCTGTGTTGTTATTTTCCTACCATTGAGAAGATATTCTAATTTTTCTTCCTTGGATCCAAAGTGAATGACCTCATGTTTCCTCATATTGAACATCAATTGCCGGTTTTACCCATTCACTTCCTTACCCTAACCCTAACCCTCCTCCTCCTAACAGTATAAACCTCATCCTATTTTCTGTTATCTTCAGCTCTGATGAAGGCTCATCCAAACTCAAAACATTGCCTCTATTCTCTTGCCACAGATGCTGTCAGGTCTGCTGAGATTTTTCAGTTTCAGACTCCAGCACCCACAATAATTTGCTTTATCTTAACTCACTGCCACTTCTCTTCTAGGAATGTTAATCCTGAAGGTGTACTGCTCTTCTCTCTGATAGGATTTCCATTTGTCTCTTTCAGCCTGTCCCTGCCATTTATATATTCTGATCTCTTAATGGCCACTATTAGCACCATTCTTAGTTATGATCACTACCATTTACATTTCCTTCATCTTTTTGTCTGTGATATGTACGTTAATATTCACCACCCCACCCTCACCCAACAGTATAAATTCCATCCTATTTTCTATTGTCTTCAGCTCTGACCAAGTATCATCTAGAGCTGAAACATTGGCTCTATTATCTCTCCACAGATGCTGTCAGACTTTGTTGAGATTTTCCAGCATTTTCTGTATGCATTGCCCACTCATTTGTTCTACACACACGCTTTGGGAAGTCTCTGTAATTTTAAGAGATTTCTTTGTCTTTGTGTCAGGGCAGTGTCACAGCCAATTCACAAAACTGCTCTGAGCTGATCCGATTGATGTGAGAGACAAAACGTTTGTAAGAACGCAAACAGATTATTTGTTCGATAGCTGCTTTTCTCTGGATGCTAATCTAATTATGTTCAGAATTGTACATCAAGTAAGGCCAGGACATGGGGAGAGCTGTTATTTGCTAAATGATTCAATGCTTCATTGTAGATTTAAACTTGATTGATTGACTGTTCTCTATTGGGAGGCTTTCTGGAATGTGATTATATATTGGGGTTTTTTTCTTAGTTTACTCTTCAATATTTTGAGTTTAATTCAGTTGTTTCAATTTCTGAAATTGATGTTTGTGCCCCATGCAGTGGCCAACAATATTATTTCACTCATGTACAATCAATACATTGAGGAAAGCTAAACAAAGCTTTTTTTTTCTAAAACATTACAGCCTGAATTTTTGCCTTGTTGTGTGAGACGGAAGCAGGTATGAAATCTGTTCCCAAGCTTCATCGGCTCCCAAAAGCGTTTCCATGTTAGCTGACCAATTAACCGGTGGCTCGTGTGAAACACTGGGCTGTGGGTGGGTGGGAAGAGGACAGGTGCTGAAACAAGTAACAGTGTGGGCAGAGAGTTTAAAATTAGCTTCCTGAAGGATAAAAGCACTGAGAAGCTGCTGCAGGGAGCTTCAGTACTGTTCAAAGGATATCTGCACATAAAAATGCAACTACAAGCAACTTATATTATTAATATTAATATTATTATTAATATAATATTATTAATATTTTTAACTCTTCAACCTTCAGACATCTTCAGGGCATTTTATCCCATCCTGAATCGAGAATCATGTAAAAATGTGAAGTACTGGTTGACTGGCCTGCACGCAAAGCATAAAAGCACATGGACCACTAAAAATCCCAGTCAACTGGTACTTTAATTGCTGATAGGTGCTCTTCTGACTCCCATGGCTATGATATGGTGTGATGTTGCTATGATGTCGGGGTGTCCACCCAATGTTTTCTTGTGTAACATCACACCAGCTCAGGTCAGCCCTGTGTCTGATCACAGCATGTAAAATTCTGACTTGAGAGATTGTGAGACAGTGTAACAATACTCGAGTCAATTTTGCTCTTGTGTGAGTCTGGAGAACATTTGTACCCCAGATAGAATGGAGAAGAGAAAAGGAATGTGGTCTGTTATATCGAGTACCTGTGTCTCTCGCACTGCCATATATTTTCCTGACCATTGTTACTCTAAAGAGGCACAAGGGAGAGTTGAGGTCCAACATACTAATTGCTTATCAGCAGGGTTGGCTTAAGAAGAATATGTGAGTCACAGTTTTGCTTTTTGAAAAACCACCTTAGGATGAATGAAATGCTGCAAAGCCCCTAGGAACAGCCACGAGGCCATGATGGACAATGGCCAGCTATTGTGCTTTTGTTTCTTCGCAGAGATGCAAGCCTGGTTATTATCTGCAGCTCCATCCAGTCATTGAAACAAGAATGAAATATCAGTAACAGCCTTCTCCTAGGGACAATGCACCTATTGGGTGTCCACTGAGTGCCCCTTAAAGGAAACCAACTCCCATTCAAATAAAGATATTCTGGAGGTTAATTTAATCTTTGGATGATGACAAATGCATTCACGTAACTTCCATCTGTCCACTGTCTTTGCAATGGAGCACCATAGCCAAGAATACCTGTGACCCCTGTCATAAATATAAATTCAGTTACATTACTTTTTATTTCATTGTCTTTAGAATCAACCACATTGCTGTGGTTCTGGAGTCACAAGTAGGCCAGATCAGGTACAGACAGAGGATGAGCCAGATAAGATTTTTTTTTTGCGACAATCATTTCATCATTAAACTTTTATTTGCAGATTTTTATATTGAATTAAAATTTTACCACTTGACATTGTGGAATTGGAACCCAGCTCCCCAGAGCTTTGCCCAGGATTGCTAGTCTGGTGACAATACCACAAGCTACTGCCTCCCCTTGCACCCATGCATTTCATTAATATATTTAGTAACTGCTTATTAAAATGATCTGGCATTGATTTTTGGCAGTTTGGGTGGGTAAGAGAATATTAATCTCTTTGTAAATATCTAATTTTGTTTGTATTTAACATTTAACTTAAATTTACTGCCCAGGTTCAAATCCTGGAAAAGTAGTTGAAGTTAGTTGTTTCAGGAAACAGCAAACTGGGATTAGCCAATTCCTCAGTTTGAGAAGGATATATAACATTTCAGCTTTGATTGCTGGCAGTGTGGGTGAATAAGGGAGTGTTAATCTCGTTGTAAAAATCTAATTTGGTTTGCATTTAACATTTGACTAAAATTTACTAATAAGTTAACTAAATAATAAAGAGATATTAAGTATGGCAGGACAGGCAATGTGGCACAGCTGCAGCATGTGGGAGTTCCTGGATATTAGTTTGATCCAGAGCAAACACGGCTGCAGTAAGTGTTTCCAGCTTGAGATGGTTCAGCTTGCAGTCAGTGAGCTGGAGCCTGAACTGCAGACACTGTGATACATTATGGAGGGGGAAACTTATTTGAACATAGAAAAAAGAACATAGAAAAACTACAGCACAAACAGACCCTTTGGCCCACAAGTTGCGCCGATGATATCCATACCTACTAAGCTTACCTATAACCCTCAATTCTATTAAGTTCCATGTACTCATCCAGAAGTCTCTTGAAAGATCTTATCGAATTTGCCTCCACCACCGATGGCAGCCAATTCCACTCAGCCATCCTCTCTGAGTGATAAACTTACCTCTGATATCTCCTCTGTACCCACTCCTCAGCACCTTAAACCTGTGTCCTCTTGTAGTAAGCATTCGGAGGCAGCAGCACATTCTTCTGATTTGGTCAGCAGTCAGGGACTGGAGAGTGGGACTCTGAGTGAAGGGGGCTCGGAGGACAGGAATGCCAGAACCTCAGCTTTTACCTTTGTCAACAGGTTTGAGGATCTGTCAGCTTTTTTGGATGAGGATTGAGGCTGCAAGATAGATGAGCTGATTGACTATAGCAGTTTACAGGAAACCATTCAGGCATGGAGATCACAAAGAAATGTAATGGTAGAAGGGAACAGTTCTCACTAATCTCTATAGCAAGGAGTGAGAATCCAGAAATCTGGGTGGCCTGCCCAGTGCCAAGGTTCAGGACACTTGCTCCAGGCTGAAGAGATCCTTGCACTGAGAGGTAGAGAATCCAGTTGTCATGGTCCATGTAAGTACCAGCAACATAGGTGGGTTAGGAAAGAGCTTCTACATTGTCAGCTTCATCTCCTAGGCATCAAGTTAAGAAGCAGAGTTAATAATAGTTAATAATCTCTAGACTTTTATCTGAGTCACTTGCAAATTGGCATCGGTAAATGAGATTAGAGAAATTAATGTGTAGTTCATAGGCTAGTGTGGAAGTAGTGGATTCTGTTCATGGGCGCTGGCACCAGTTTTGGGAAAGTGGGATCTGTACCATTCAGAGAGTCTACACTTGAACTATGCTGATACAAGCTTTCCAGCAAGCTTAAAAAGTAGCAGAGTATAGACAGTTTTACTTTAAATACTGAGGGCAAAAGGTCAATGTAGGAACATGTGGTAAATCAAAGACTGGAGACAAAACAAAAGAGGAAGATATTAATATGAAAAATGCTAAACAGATCATGACAGGAAGGGACAAAAAGTACAAACTAAGAATACATCAGCAGATAAGGCTAGAGATTACAAAAATAAAAAAAGGGCAAAACTGAAGGTTCCATATCTGAGTGTACATTGCATTCATAACAAAACAGATGAACAAATACAAATAAATAAGCATGATACAATGGCCATTACAGATATATCTGCAGGATGACATACATTGGAGATTATTGAAGAGTACGTAAATTAGGAAGGAGAGGAGGCTAGGAAAAGGTGGAAAAGCAATTTGTTAAATAATAACAGTATTAACACAATGGAGAGAAATCTAACTTCTGAAAATTAGGATTTAGATATAGTTTAGTTAAAGTTGAGAAATGATAAGGCAAGAAGCCATTTTTGGGAGTAGTTTACAGGTCTCATAACTTCAACCACATGGAAGGGCAAAGTATACAGGGAGAAATACTGAGAGCTTGTCAGAAAGGTATGTTGATAATCATGGGAAATTTTAATCCACATAAAGACTGGAAAAAAAAAATCGGATGGGCAAAAGATGCATAGTTCGTGGAGTGTTCATAGCTGCTTAGAAAAGTACATTCTGGAGATAACCAGAAAAAAACTGTACTAGATTAGTATTGTGCAATGAGACAAACTTAATTAGTGAATTAATTAATTCCTCAGTGAAGATGCCCTTAGTAGCAATAATCATGATATGATTGAATTTTACATTCAATTTGGCAGAGAGAAGGATTGGCTAAGACTAGTATTGTGAACTTAAGTAAGAGCAATTATTAGGGCATGAAAGCAGAACTAGTTAAAATAAATTGGCAAGTTAATGGATAGGTCAATAGAGATGCACTGGCAGGCAGTTAAAAGGAAATAGCAGAATATTCAGAATTAGATATATTCTAACAAGAAAAAAAAAATTCCAAGAAGTGGATCAAATGTCCATCATTAACTAAAAATGTTAAACTAAGTATCAAAGTTAAAGAGGATGTATTTGTGCAAGGACATGTGGCAGATCAGAAGATTGGACAGAATATAAAGGACAGCAAAAAAAACCTAAAATGTTAATAAGGGGGGAATGTTAGAGAAATTTAATTAGAAATAAAAAGACAGTCAGTCAGTAAGTTTCTATAAACACTTAAATAAGAAAAGAGTTAACAAAGTGTGGCAATGGCTGCCCCCATGAGTCCCAGTTATTCCTGCCTTTTTGTTGAATATGTGGAAAATACTTTGTTCTGATCTTATTCTACTCAGGCTCAAAATTGTGCCCTATATGTCCCAGTCCAATTCATTAACACATATCATGAAAAGCAATTGTCCTGGTAATGACCCCTGGGAAATCTCACTGGGTACATTCCTCCTGTCCAATAAGCAATCACTCACCATGATTCTGTTTCCTGTCATTCAGACAATCTCATATCCATGCTGTCACAGTCCTTTTGTTTCAGGGCTTCAACTTTGTTGATGAGCTACTTTATCAGATGCCTTCTGAATGTCCATATACCACATTAAAGCTCTCTTTTACCTCATTAAAACTCAATCAATTTAGTTAAATCTTATTTGCCTTGAACAGGTCTTTGCTAACTGTCCTTAATTAATACATCCATGTCCAAGTTATTACAAAGTTTTTTGGTGTGCCCTTTCAAACTTTCCAACCATCAAGTTGAAACTGATTTACTGAGTTTATTCTGACATGATTTTTTTTTGAGCAAGGGCGGATTCTCCAGTCACTTGGCACTAGCCTGCATTTAAAGAGAATTGGAAAATGATGATTCCCCTCAGAAATCGAGGCTCTTTCCTAATTCTGGTGACTCATGTGTTTTAAGTTCAAGCAGCCTTTCAGTTCTTCCTCTTTCCATTTTTAGCCCGTTCAGTAGATCAGCTGCCTCCTCTTTGATTATGACTTGGGCACTGTCTTCTTCCTTGGTAAAGACAGTGCAGATTATCAATTTGGTGTATCAGCCATGTCCTCTGCTCCACACATCAGCCTCCTTTTTAATTCCTAGGGGATGATTTTACCATCTTTTTGTCTAAGTGCAGGGTGGACGTGAAACTGGGAGAGTTTCAGATCCGTCTTTTGAATGTATTTTCAGGATACTTCCCACCTCCTCAGTTACACTCTGCCTGCAAAATTTTGAGCAAGTCAGGTCCTCACTGTAGAAGCCTGTGAGTGAGGCTTAACATGCCCAAAAGTCTGCAGAGGAAGGTAGTGCGCATGTACAGGCCTCTGATTCTGTACATGCACATTAGCAATATCAGGGATCTGAGAAAAAAGAGAGGGCTGTCAGGTCCCTGCTAGTACAAGCAGCCTGAAGCAGCCCCCTTCGCTCTGCAATTGTGGGGGTCCGCAGCCTGAGATACAGCCCCCATTACCATCCCTTTCACCCAGACCGATTACAGACCCTCCCACCCTCACCAATGGGGAACCCACCACCCTCAGCCCACCAATCACAGATCCGCCATCCTTCCCCCACCATCCCTGCAGAGTGGCAGCAGGCCCCCTATCTCTCCGCCCCCTCACCAATCCCTGTAGGGTGGCAGCAGTCCACCTCTCTCTTCTCCCCCCAACACACCGATCCTTCCAGAGTGGCAGTGGGCCCTCTTTCCTGCCTTCCCTCCCTCACCAATCCTGCAGAGTGGCAGCCAGGTCCTCTCTCCTGCCCCCCCCCCCCCCCTCACCAATCCCTGCAGAGTGGCAGCGGGTCCCCTTCCCTGCCTTCCCCCCCTCACAATCCCTACAGAGTGGCAGCGGGTCCCCTCTCCTGCCTTCCCCCCCTCACCAACCCTACAGAGTGGCAGCAGGCCCCCTCTCCCTCCTCCCCCCCCCTCATCAATCCTTCCAGAGTGGCAGCGGGCCCTCTCTCCTGCCTTCCCCCCCTCACCAATCCTTGGGCAGAGTGGCAGCGGGCCCCTCTCCCTCCTTCCCCCCCTCACTAATCCTTGCAGAATGGCAGCGGGCCCCCTCTCCCTCCTTCCCCCCTCACCAATCCTTGCAGAGTGTTAGTAGGCACCCTCCCCTCATTAGCCCCACCTCCTGGCATTGCCCGATATACATTGCTCAAGTACCTGCTGGGCATTGCCCAGGTGCCAGGATGGCATTGCCAGTCTAGTACTGCCCAATAGGCACAGAACCCCTTGCCCTCAGTCTTCCCAGGGGGCCTCGCTGCCTCTGATTCCACAGGTGAGACAAAGTCAACTGCTCACTGTTATTGGGGAGCATGTCTATTCCTCATCGGCGAGAGCCTTTCCCACCAAGAACCTTTCCCAGCGAGGTCAAGAAGAGGGGCGTGGCCAAGCGATTGAATGCCAGGCTCGTTAAGCAGGTGTAAATCAGCATGAAATAAATTTACATACATTAACCTGCCGGCGAGAGGCTGACCGTGCCGGAAATCCGGCACTCGCAAAATGGTGCCAGGCACGGAAACCAACACCAATCACACTAAATGCTTTTCGCCCCACTTTACCACTATATTGTGCCCGAAAACAGGCACAACACAATGGTAAAATTGCACCCCCCCTTCCAGTCAGTTGAACTTCACCCCTTACTACTTGTCTACTAATTGTCTGTCGAAACATCACAAAATAAACATTAAGGATTTCTACAATTACAGATCTGAATGTTCAGCAGGTGAATATTTTACTGACAGAAAGCTTAGAGTGCCATCTTGTGGTTACAGTTATACAATTTTCAAAGAAGATTTTAATGGATCAAAATCTTGCCTGCCCTATTTTCTAAATGTGGAGATGTTGGCATTGGACTGGAGTAAACACAGTAAGAAGTCTCACAACACCAGATTAAAGTCCAAGTTTATTTGATAGTAAACCCACAAGCTTTCGGGGTTTGCGCCTTCGTCAGGTGAGTCTGCTCGTGGGTTTACTATCAAATAAACTCGTTAGGTTGAACCTGGTGTTGTGAGACTTCTTACTATTTTCCAAGCAGAGGGGTTACAATTTGTGATCTGCTGCTTTATTCTATTACAGATGGGCAGCATGTAAATTTGATATAAATGACCATGATTGTAGGTTGGGATCCTTCAGGGTCTTCAATCTGGCTTCTTCCTGTTGTTGGCTGCCTCTGTGCTCAACAATGGGCTGAACAGGGTTGCATTGAGAGCACACGGTGCAGCCAACCTTCTGTTCTTGAATACAGTCTGTCCCCCGTAAAGGAAAACTGAACAGAATAATGTTGCTTGAATTTAAAACATGGAAATTGAAACACCAGGGAAGAAACAGAGTTCTGTAACAGATAATTACAGACTGGTGACAAATAATTACAGGCCAGTGAGCCTTATGCCAGTGGTAGGAAAATTATTGGAGGGGATTCTTCGAGACAGGATGTAGTCCCACTTGGAAATAAGTGGACATGTTAACGAGAAGGCTTATGAAGAAGGATTAAATAGACTGGACCTGTACTCGTTGGAATTTAGAAGGCTGAGGGGGGGATCTTATAGATCCTTACAAAAACTTACAAGATAATGAAGGGGCTAGATAGGGTAGAGGTAGAGAGATTCTTTCCACTTAGAAAGGAAACCAGAAGTAGAAGGCACAGCCTCAAAATAAGAGTGGGGGGTGCAGTTTAGAACAGAGTTGAGGAAGAACTTCTTCACTCAGAGGGTAGTGAATTTCTGGAATTCTCAGCTCATTGAAGTGGTGGAGGCTACCTCGTTGAATATATTTAAGTCACGGGTAGATAGATTTCTGATAGACAAGAGAATTAAGGGTTATGGGGAGTAGGCGGGAAAGTGGAACTGATCCACTTCAGAAGGGCCATGATCTTATTGATCTCCTGCTCCTATTTCTTATGTTCTTATGAGAGGCAACCGGGTGTTGTGTAGAGGAGATTGTATCTCACTAACTTGATCGAGTTTTTTCAAGGAAGTGACGAAAATGACTGATAAGAGTAGGGCAATGAATGTTGTCTACTTCAGTAAGACCTTTGACAAGATCCCTCTTGGCAGACTGGTGCAGAAGGTGAAATCACATAGGATCAGAGGTGAGATAGAACTGGCTTGGATATAGAAGGCAGAGGCAGCATTGGAAGGATCCATTTCTGAATGGAGGGCTGTGACAAGTGGCATTCCTTACGATCAGTGCTGGAAGCTTTACTGTTTATAATATGTATCAATGATTTGGAGGAAAATGTAACTGGTTTTATGAGTAAGTTTACGGACGACACAACGATTGGTGGTATTACGGATAGTGATGAAAATCATCAAAGCATATAGCAGCATATAGATCGGTTGGAGGTTTGGGTGGAAAGATGGCAGTTTAATCCAGACAAATGTGAGATAATTCATTTTTGAAGGTCTAACACAATAGGAAATGTACAGTAAAAGTCAGAATCCTTAAGAGTATTGATAGGCAAAGGAACCTAGGTCTAGAGGTACACAGATCACTGAAAGTGGCAAAGCAGGTTGAGAAGGTAGTCAAGCAGGCATATGGAATGCTTGCCTTCATTGACCGTGGCACTCAACTTAAAAATTGGCAAGTCATGTTGCAGCTTTATAGAACTTTAATTAAGCTGCACTTGGAAATATGGTGTTCAATTCTTGTCCCTCACAACCAGAAGGATGTGGAGGCTTTGGAGAGGGTACGGAAAAGATTTACCAGGATGTTGCCTGGTATGGAGGGCATTAGCTATAAGGAGAGGCTGAAGAAATTTGGTTTGATGCGGGAATGGAGACAGGGTGGTGACCTGATAGAAGTCTACAGAGATTATTAAAGGCATGGACAAAATGGATAATCAGAAACTTCTTCCCAGGATGGAAGAGTCAATTACTAGGGGGCACAGGTCTAAGGTGCGAGGGGCAAGATTTAAAGGAGATGTATGAGGCAAGTTTTTTACATAGAGGATGGTGGGTGCTTGGAACTTGATGGCAGGGGAAGTAGTGGAAGCAAATAGGAATGTGACTTTTGAAGATGTCTGGACAAATACATGAATAGGATGAGAATGGAGGGGTATAGTCCCCTGGAAGGGTAGGGAGTTTTAGTTCAGATGGGCAGCATGATTGGTGAGGCTTGGAGGGCTGAAGGGCCTGTTCCTGTGCTGTAGTTTTCTTTATTATTTGTTCTTTGTCCTTTCTGGTGGTACAAACATGGGCTGAATGCATTAATTCCAAATTCCATATCATTAGCAAGAATGGGATAGTATTCACTTCATGGCACCCTGGCAGTGCCAGCCCAGCCCAGGCCAAGGGGCAGAGCAAGAGCGCTTGGGGTTCACTGCAAGTAAGCCAATCAGTGGTGATGGGAGAGGACTTGCTGCATTAAGGATCAGAGAGGTCGGGAGGAAGGAAGGCAATCAGGAATCAGACTGGCATGTGGAGGGGTGGGTAGGACTAGCCATGGGGGGGTTGGTGTTGGAGAGACTGATGATCAGAAGGAGTGGGGGCGTGGGGTTAAGAAGCCGGCAATCAGGAGGGGAGTCTGGATAAGCAATCGGGAAGCCGACGATCAGGGGGCTGGCAATGAGGTGAGAAGATGGTGGGGCAGTGTGGAGGTGCCGATCTCCCCACTGATAGTTCAGCCCACTCAGCCCGTTAATGCCACCCACTTGAATGGGATTATGGCTCATCACTCCCCTTACCAGAGTGAATCACGTTAGTGTCTCTTTGATGCACACTGTGCTGGAGAATCATCCCCTCAGTTTGCCTAAAAAACAGGTGGGAGCAATTCCTGTTTTCCCATCCCTTAGGATTCTTGTCCCTCACGACCAGAAGGATGTGGAGGCTTTGGACAGGGTACAGAAAAGATTTACCAGGATGTTTTTTTTGGGGGGGAGAATTGCCCCCCCCCAAATCTCTTACCCCTTACATTACAGGCCTCTCACTGTTCTCGATGCACCACACGCCCATCACTCACTTAGTATTACACTCTGGTATTCAAAATAAATCTCTAGCAACTTCACCTCACCCTCCTTCATTTACCAACAATGCCAGTCTCACACCCAGTTACTCCATTACAGCATGCATGTCACCCAAACATCGTATTACACAATTACTAATCTCCTTCCCTCTTTTGCAGGGTAAGATCAAATGCGATAGATGTGAGCAGAGCAAAGAAATAACAGGGATGCCTTCAGTATCAGAGTCCTAAAGACAAGTTTGCTCTTAGCATCACCGGTTCAGCTGCAGCAGAGTCCTTGGCACTCACATCATTGAGAAAATGAAAACCTTGAAGATGATGGCATCTTCCTGCCTTATGCTCCTTCTCTACTGCCAGTTCACCATCGTGCTGCTAACTGGCATGATGAGGGAGCTGCAGCTGACATGACCAAAAACCTCTTGCTTTCCTTTCCTCCCCATCCACACTCACCTCAAACCTCTCTGAATTCCTCCTTTTAGATACCCAAGAATTGCCGACTGTCCAGCACAGTAACAGAAGGAGGAAGGAGAGCATAATACAACATTTTTGAAAAGGTTCATCACTTGATCAAACATTCGCAACCATCAGCTTGGAAACTGATACAGCACTAACCTTGGAGTAGGTACAGGCTTGGGATCAGCATATGGGGAGTCATCTGTGTATGAGTGTGCCTGGCTGGGCTGAATGGATAATTTGGTTACCAGCTCATCAGAGGGAGAAACCATAGATATGTTCTGCTGCAGAGGACTCAGAGAAGGACCTCAATGAGTCATTATACAGAAGATCATTGCTGGACAAGCACACATAGATGCTGAAAGCACTGGGAGGTCCATCAGACAGGCTCCTTTCACTGTCAAGGAACATGGTACTAGGTTGGCAGAGGGATTGGTGCAGAACTTGCCCTTTATACAGCCTGTGCATCATCGCCCTGTCATCCTATAGAACCAAACACTGCCATCATTGCCCACTACAGTCTTTGTGTGACACATCTCCTACTCGTCTGTACAAAATCCCTTTAAAGATGCAGCAATGCACTTCAACAAATCCAAATTCAGTCCAGAACACTGCCTAATACTTTGCAATAGAAAGTTACTTTACTTGCAATTTGCCTCCAGCATCTCTGTCCATCCGGATTCTCCTGAACGCTGCTCCACTGAATCCTTTTATGAGTCCTCTGCAGCAGAACTGATCTACGATCTCCCTCTCTCTGGTGAATTGGTAAACAAATGACCCTTTCATTCTGACCAGGCTGCAGTTCACACATGCACAGATGATTGCCCAGATACCTGGCCCTTTCAGGGCCCATGTTGCAACCTAGTGCCTGCTGCTTGAAGAGCAATGTGACAGTTTATTGCCTGGAGCTCCGAAATCTAAATTAAGGTATCCTAGCATTGCATCAACTAGTTCGGATGGTTGGCATGGGGGAAAGGCACCTTCAAAATCAAAAGTTTAGACCTAGTGGAAAGCAGCACAGCACACTTTCCAAGAACAGCTCAAGGTTGTTATTTATCAAATATTTCCTTCTAATGTTACCTCGCCATAGGATTTTTTGCGATAGTTTTTCCAGGCCTCTTTCACCCCATTACTGCACAGGATTACACCTCAATCTGAATTTTAACAACTTTAATTAAGCAGCACATTGAAGTGCCAAAATTTCTGGTTTAACACTGGTGGAAATCAGATGGATCTCCCAATGGGGAAATGGAAAATAGGGAACATTTCCATTCAAACAACATTCCAACCTATTATGCGAAGTCCAGGAAACATGAGAAGGGTGAAAATTTTGCACCCACTCCCATACATGAAGTGATTCGGTCTGTGAGATATCTAAATATGCTCTTGGATTCTTCAAGAACTTAACCCTGTGTTTCCATGGTAGATATTGACATAGCCTTGCCAACTGAGGGTTGATGGATAATTCCTAGAGTGGCAGCACTGGACAATCATATAAATTAAATGCTGCATGCATATTGGATGTAAAATGATTATCTTAAACAGTCTGAGATCTTTTTAATAGAGTCTTTTCTTCTGCTCTTTACTTTCCACTTCACTTAACAGAACCTGCTATAGATTCCTGCCCTTGCCCCTTAGCTGGACAACCTTCTTATTATCTCTTGTTATTCCACTCCTTGGTGTGGGGATGCTCTACTTGATTTGGGAGCTGTTCCTGTCTCTCTTTCATGTCCTGCTCCTTTGGGCACCTTCTCCAGATTGGCACTCCTCTTCCAGGTCACCTGATGTCTGTTTAGTACTGTTTTCTTTTCTCATTTTTCTTCTGCACATGTGCAGACCTGGCTTCCCGATGTGAAGATATTAAAATGACAAATTATATATTTGCTGGACCAATTCCCTGCTGGAATCAACAAAATGCATCAACAGTCCATGTGTGGCCATTCTCCAGCCAGCATTTTTATAGAAAACACACAAAATACACAAACTGCAAATATGCAGCTACTCTTGTGCCAGAACATGGACAGAAATCATTGAGGCCCACTGGGTACAATAGTTCCCAAACTTTGAGGTCCCAGTCTTCAATTTAAGGTAAGTTTTTTTCCGCCTTTTTTGGGGGGTTCATCGCATCAAGTGCTTTTGAAGTCTGTAGTAAGAGAAACACAGTAATGAATTTGGGCATAACTAGTTCACAGGATCAGAAAATAGTTAGTGACCACAAAATCTTTTTCTCTAAGATATTTCATTATAGGATAAATGTTGGCAAGGACATCAAAGAAGGAAGACTTGCTGTCATATAGCTCTTTTCATGACCACCAGATGTCTTTGTTATAAGAATGTGGTTTTGAAAATGTTACAATCTTAATTGCTGTTAACACTGTACAAGTCAAAGTGAAAACTGGCTTGGTAAATCCTAAAGTTTGTTTTAATAAATCATAGAAGGAAGTTACTGAACAAATTCACAAAAGCCTGCTGATAAACTTTTAACACAAAAAATGAAATATTTATTAAAATAAAATAACTGTACTACACCTTTCAAGAAAATTGGAAAAATCTCAATACAAGCACAAGAAGATGATTCAATTTCCTAATATTTCTTTTCCCATCAATATCTTTGCAGGCACATAAGTTGAAATTTTACCAGCCCACCCACCACAGGAATCGGGGCAGGCAAGGGGCGGACCACAGGAAGGTCCATTGACTTCAGGTGAGACTTTACAGTTTTGGGACAAATGAGGCCAGAAAATTCCATATTTAGAATTACCATTAGCTTTACGTAAAGGGTTCCTTGTTTGGGACTAGCATATATGCAAATAGCATTGTATTATTTGTTAATCCCAGGCAGTTGAAAATCCCTGTCTTTGCTCTCTGACACAAACCAAGCATTTCACTGTCTTTCTCTGTGTCCGGGTGTTGCTTGACCAATGTTGCTAGGTTATAGCAATGTGTTTTCTACTTTGTGCTTCTTTTTCCAAAATCACTACACTTCTAATTTCTTTTTTACCCAACTCTTCAGCTTCAGGGGCTGCAAAACCACATTCAAATGTTTATGTTATATACAAACCCCAAAGATTAACCTTTTACCCACATATCAATCCAGACTTCTAGGCAGCAAAGCACATTAAAAAAACTTCCTTAAGATAAAAATACATAATATATAAACATATAATTCAACTTAAGAATTATAAATATTCATCCCAAAGAATACAATTTCTAATTCTTATTTTGTTCTATAGAGCCCTCTAAAGGCAGTAGAAGCTACCCGGACACTTATAAACTAAAGAAGCCATAGAACCCCTACAGTGCAGAAGGGCACCATTAACAATGCCACTGACATCCTATCTCCATCACTCCACATATTTACCCTGCCAATTCCCCCCAACACTAAGCAGCGATTCAGCATGATCAATCAACTTAGTCCACACAAGTTTGGACGAAAACTGGAGCATCTGGAGAAAGCACACACAAACACAGAGAGAACATGCAACTCCATACAGACAGTCACCCAAGGTTAGAACATAGAACATAGAACATTACAGCACAGAACAGGCCCTTTGGCCTTCGATGTTGCGCCGACCAATATAAAAAGCAATGCCCCTCCAAACTAAACCATTTCCTTCTCTTCCATATACTTATCAACTAACCTCTTAAACGCCACCAAACTTGGCGCATCTACAACTGCCGCAGGCAGGGCATTCCACTCCCTAACCACCCTCTGGGTAAAGAAACTACCTCTGATATCCGTCCTATACCTATCACCCCTTAATTTAAAGCTGTGTCCCCTCGTGCTAGCTTTCTCCATCCTAGGAAAAAGGCTATCACTGTCCACCCTATCTTAACCTCTAATCATCTTATATGCTTCAATAAGATCCCCTCTTAGCCGCCTCATTTCTAACGAAAACAACCTCAAATCCTTCAACCTCTCTTCATAGGACCTGCCCTCCATACCAGGCAACATCCTGGTAAACCTCCTCTGTACCCTCTCCAATGTCTCCACATCTTTCTTATAATGTTGGGGACCAGAACTGCACACAATACTCCAAGTGCGGCCGCACTAGAGTTTTGTACAGCTGCAACATGACGTTGCGGCTCCGAAATTCAATCCCTCTACCAATAAAAGCCAAGACTCCATATGCCTTCCTAACAACCTTCTCGACCTGACTACCTACTTTCAGGGATCTATGCACATACACACCAAGATCCCTCTGTTCATCTAGACTACTAAGAATCCTACCATTTGCCCTATACTCTACACATTTATTATTTCTGCCATAGTGCATTACCTCACACTTTTAATCAAATTGGAATCAAACCAGGTGCCTGTAGCTGTGAGACAGCAATACTAACCACTGTGCCACCGTTCTGTCCTGCAATAAAACACCATTTCACATTCCATCAAGTGGGATGTAAAAGAACTGATATAACTCCTAGGGAACCTGAAAATCTCCCTTTGCTGTTAGATTTACACTATCTTTTCAAATATTTCTGAGGTGAGAAATTAAAATGCATTTACCTGTTGTGAGATAATCATTGTGGCAGGCATGAACAAGATTAGTTTCTCTGGAATATGTTTTAAAGACTGTTTATCATGCAGCAGAGAGAGACAAAAGAGAATGTTATATTAAACACAGGCTGTTGAAGCTGTGTGCTCTCTCTGTCTCTCTTGGAAGTATTGTGCCCACTTTTGCAAAGTAACCATCCTGAGAAGAAAAATCTACTACAAACCAAGATCTTTTGGGGAAAAAAAGGAAACCTACTGTATATATTTACACCCAGGTAAATGACTAAACAGAATGGCTGCAACATGCAAAGATAGCATTGAAATGAAGCCTTTGTTTTATTTTTCACGAGTTTCAAAAATCTTTAAGTGTTTTGTATGCGTGCACATTCGTGTGTGTCCAGATGAATATGTGTGATAGATGAATGATATCTGTTTCAATAAAGGTAATAGTTTCAATCAACTTATCTCTTTCTTTGTTTAATCAAAAAAACTGTCTAACTAGCTCTTTATAATCTGAAAGTCATCTCAAAAAGTGGCATGGTGTCACAGTGGTTAGCACTGCCTCCTCACAGCTCCACGGACCTGGGATCAATTCTTGGCTTTGGTCGTTGTCTGTGTGGAGTTTGCACACTCTGTCCATTGTCTGCGTGGGTTTCCTCCGTGTACCCCTACTTCCTCCCACAGTCCAAAGATGTGTGGGTTAGGTTGATCGGCAATGGTAAATTGCCTTTAGTGTCACAGATTCATAGGTTAGAGGGATTAGCGGTGTAAATATGTGGAGTTACAGGGATAGGGCCTGAGTGGGATTGTTGGCAGTGAGACTTGACAGGCCGAATGGCCTTCTTCTGTACCATAGGTATTTTCTCTGTGAAAGTGTAAATGATAGGATTCTTATAGAATTGGCAAACCACATCTTCTCTAAATTCAAAAAACATCAAACCTGGAAGAGAGAATAGGGGAGTCATTACAGCCTCAAAGTGCTTTGTAGCTAATGAACAAAGAAAATTACAGTACAGGAACAGGTCTTTTGGCCTTCCAAGCCTGCACCAACCATGCTGCCTATCTGAACTAAAGCTCCTTATCTTCTAAAGGCCACATCCCTCTATCCCCATCCTACTCATGTATTTGTTAAGATGCCCCTTAAAAGCCATTATCATATCTGCATCCGGGCACCCGCCATCCTCTGTGTAAAAAAACTCACCTCATACATCTCTTTTAAACCTATGCCCTCTAGTAATTGACTCTTCCATCCTGGGAAAAAGTTCTGACCATCCACTCTGTCCGTGCTCCTCATAATCATGTAGACTTGCATTAGGTCACTCCCCAATCTCCGTCATCCTGTGAGAAGAAATCATCTTCACAGTTAATACCTTCCATACCAGGCAACATCCTGGTAAATCTTTTCTGTACTCTCTCCGAAGGGGCCTAATCAAAGTTCTATAAAGCTTCAACATGACTTGCCAATTTTTAAACTCAATGTCCTGACTGATGAAGGCAAGCATGCTATACGCCTTCTTGACTACCTTCTCAACCTATGTTGCCACTTTCAATGACCTATTTACCGGTACACCCAGGTCCCTCTACCTATCAATATTCTTAAGGGATCTATCATTTACTGTATATTTTCCATTTGTGTTAGACCTTTCAAAATGCATTATCTCACATTTGTCTGGATTAAATTCCATCTCCACTCAAGTCTCCAACCCACCTATATTCTGCTGTATATTCTGATAGTCCTCATTGCTATCTGCAATCCCACCAATCTCTCTGTATCCACAAACTTATTAATCAAACCAGTTACCTCTAAAACATTTATTACAAATAGGAAAGATCTGAGCGCTGATCTCTGAGGAATGCCAATAGTCACAGCCCTCCATTCAGAAGCTCACCCTTCCTCTGCTGTGTTGCTGTGATGTAGGAAATAAGGATGACCTCCCCGCTGTTCTTTGCAATAGTGCCTTAGGATTCTTACAGCTTTCTGCAAGAGCAGACATGTTGCAGTTTGACATCTCATCTGAAAAATGCCACCTCCAATAATGTAGCAGTCCCTCAGTATTGAACTAGAGTGTGAATCTAAATCATGTGTTCAGGTGTCTGGGGTGGAAACCATGGAAGAGAAGAGCAACCACTGAGCCATGACTAATACTTAACTATTTTAAATATGTGGTGGTCATGGAATTTCCCATGCAGGCACTATTAAAATTAATCAGTAGCATTGCACTGGGGCTGGGGTACATACGGCTACAATTAAGGTTATTTATTAATTGTTTGTGTACAAAGAACTAGACAGATCAATTTGTGGCTGAATTCTTTACTGAAAAAAATTAATAGAATCACTGACCCTGGCATACAAGGTGTCAGTGACTTACTTTGTATGAAAAAGGTCAACAGAGCTTGACAGCTGCTGACAAAGCTGCCATTGTGCTTAAACTGCTTTGCAAGCCTGACTGCAGGGCTATACATATTTTGGGTTATGGGGTGTCCTTTGAGAATCTCTGTCTTAACAGGAAGGTGTCATCCAATACTTCCAGAGATAAGAGGCTGACCTTAAACATGGATGTCAGCAGAAGGACATGTTTGAACGGAGCACCAAGAATTCAGATTTGCCTGTTTTGTATGACTCCTCTGATCTACCACTTCCTGCAGGCACTGCAAGCAGAAATTTGTGGGCACACATATCTGCAAATAAAGAAGACTACTACATCTTCTGTTCTGCAGTTGCAGATCAAATGTGATAGAGCTGTAAGCAGCTGTTAAAATGGCAGCAGCCAAAGCTGTGGTATTAATGCGATGCAAAAACTTTGAGGTATTTACTGTTCTGTTATCATTAATTTTGCAAATCAAAATCCCAGTGGGCATACAGAAAGAAGGGGGGAGTCAGAATTTTAACTACAAGGATCCAACTGAATGGAGCACCTTTTGCTATTTGATACTGTTCAGGTCTCCAGATTTCATTAAGGGAACCAACTTTCGATTTACATGAGGAGACTTTTAATGAGCTATCTTTGCAGCTTGGGGTTGTCCTTCCTCCACATAGTTTCCAGATGGCTGGAGCACTCCTGATGTTGGGGAGATAATGCTAGCCGTGACAGAAATGGGCAAGCAGATGTTCCTTAGCACCTTTCAGGGCACTGTCTCAGTTTTTGTCCTTGGACTCAAAATTTCCCCAATTCTCTGCTGGTTCTAAGCATATCCATGTTATCCTAGTCTTATGTTTGAGATATTCCTCCAGCATCATTGTGCAGACTTCAAGGCCCAAATTACTACTGTCATATCTGCTTATTTTATCAGCCTCAGAGAACTAAACAGTAAATATTAATAGTTAGAGTTTGTGTCATGAAACTGTTTATGTTCTGAATCTTGACACTGTGGTAAGGCCTGTGATCAAGGATTGGAGGAGGAATTTTGATCAGGTGGGATTTCTTTGCAGTTTTGTTTGTAGAATGTGCATCATTTTTTTCAAGTAGGGTCTTTGCCTGGAAGCCAAATTGATTCACAAACTTGACTGTCCATGAGTACACAATACTCTAAAGAAGCTTTCAGCCCAAGAATAGTTAGAGAGCTTGCAACTATTGTTGTTGGTGACAGTAGAGATTAGAGGGCAATGAGGGTCTGTTTGCTTTAGTTCTGATGAGGCAATCAAACCCCCTCCCCTGTCTGCTGGGAGCAGTCCAATCCCCAAAATGTCTGATCCCCAATCCCAGGGCAGCGGGGTGTGGGCTCCACTTGTGGAGGGGCTGGTTCTGGGGAAGTTAAGGAAGAAGGTTAGCATGGTGAGTGCAGGGGGTGAGAATACCCCTTCTCCACTTGGCACACAAGCAGTGAAAAAAGGTACATACTTTAATTTCATTTGATTTATTTTTATCCCATGTAATAGTATACAGTGAAAAGTATTGTTTCTATACAGACAAAACATACCGTTCATAGAGAAGGATATGGGAGAGGGCAGAGTGTAGTGTTATAGTCACAGCTACAGAGTAGAGAAAGATCAACTTAATGCAAGGTAAATCCATTCTGACAGCAGCAGTGAAGAAGCTGTTCTTGAGCCTGTCGATACATGACCTCAGGCTTTTGTATCTTTTTCCCAACACAAGAAGGTGGAAGAGAGAATATCCAAGGTGTGTGGGGTCTTTATTTATACTGGCTGCCTTGCCGAGGCAATGGGAAGTATAGACAGAGTCAATGGATGGGAGACTAACTTGTGTGAAGGATTGGACTACATTTACAACCTTTTGCAGTTCTTTGTGGTCTTGGGCAGAACAGGAGCAATAGCAAGCTGTGATACAGCCAGAAAGAATGCTTTTTATGGTGCATCTGTAGAGTTAATGAGAGTCATAGCCGACATGCCAAATCTTCTTAGTTTTCTGAGAAAGTAGAGGCGGTGCTGGGCTTTCATAACTATTGTGTCAGCACGGGAGCACCAAGTCAGGTTACTTGTGATCTGGATGCCTAAAAACTTGAACCTCTCGATCCTTTCTACTTCATCCCCATTAATATAGACAGGGGCATGTTCTCCTTTATGCTTCCTGAAGTTGATGACAATCTCTTTCGTTTTGTTGACATTGAGGGAGAGATTATTGTTGCTGTACCAGTTCACCAGATTCTCTAACTCATTCCTGTACTGTATGTCATCATTGTTTGAGATCCAACACGTTATGGTGACGTTGTCAGCAAACTTGAAGTTGAATTGGAGGGGAATCTGGCGAACAGTCATAGGTATTTAAGTACAGTAGGGGGCTGAGAACACAGCCTTGTAGAGCACCCGTGCTGAGGATGATCATGGAGGAGGTGTTGTTATCTATCCTTACTGATTGTGATCTGTGAATTAGGAAGCTCAGGATTCAGTTGCAGAGGAAGGTGCCGAGGCCCAGGCCACAGAGTTTGGAGATGGGTTTCACGGGAATAATAGTGTTGAAGGCTGAGCCATAGTTAATAAATAGAAGTCTGGCATAAGTGTTATCTTGGTGTTCCAGGGTTGAATGCAGGGCCAGGAAGATGCAGTCTGCTGTGGATCTGTTGTAGCAGTAGGCTAACTGTTGTGGATCCAGGTAGTCTGAGAGGTTGGAATTGATTCATGCCATGACTAGCCTTATGTCTACAATGTTGCACTCTTCACCTCCCTTTAGCTGCAGAGTTTCCCAAGAACCAGAAAATCTGGCCAGCCAGAGCTAAACTTGCAAGGTAGGTTAAATTAAAGGTGTATAACCTTATTATAGTATTTCAGCGGTCAAGCCACTTCCTGGAAATGGGTTGGTTGCCCACCCTGACCCTGAAGGGACTGCAGGTGATGGTATTTTGCTGTAGGAAAGGAAAGATATAGACAGTATTGCTAATTGCTTGAATATTGCAGTCAAGGGACCTTCTATATGGGTGGAAACCTCTTGGCTGATATTAATGGGTTATACATCAGGAGTTCTGACAGAAATGTCTCTTGCAGCTGGTAACAAAATGTTCCCTGCATCCTTTCAAACGGTCGCTGATCCTTCAGGTGATCTCTCCTTGTTGTCATGGGGACATTCCTCCTCTGAGGCTTCTTCAGAAAGTAAGACTGTGAAGGCTGTAAGATAAAACAGCAAAGCTTTTCAGCGTAGCTGGGCTGCTCCTAGATCGGAACAGACAACTCAAACTCACCCTATTGATAGCTGTCTACCTGATAATCTGAGCATTGATACCATCGAGTTTATGCAGTGAAGGCACTGGTAATATGAGTTTTCAATGCTCTGAGTACTGAACTAATCAGAACTTCTCTTATGCCCTGTTATCACTGTTAAAACTCCCTAAAAAAGTTGTGCTTTACACATGAGGTGTAATTGTGTTTTTAATGCTAAGCCATAATTCCTGTTGAACAAACTCCCTGGAATTGGAAAACTAATTTTATATTCATATAATGTCATATATTTCTATTCTGATAAATAAAATCCACCATCTTTGCATATAATAAAAATATTAACTTTCAGAAATTTGTTCATAATATTTCAGCTTCTAAAGTGTATCTTTATTTTGTTTCCTGTAAAAAAGTAATTCAAAGTAAGACATAATCATTGCATTTTACTTCCTGGTATTCTGGCTATGAGAATTCCTCAATGTAATTGGCTGCGTAATCTTGTTGATTTTATCAATATTACAGGGTGTCTGACTGTTCCATAATTTGGTGCTAGATTTGTATTAACACCAGGACAGGGTGATAGCCTTGCTACAAGGTCACTTGATCTTTGTGGAAAACTTTCTCTGAAGGGAGCAATGAGCACTGATATATTGGCGACTAACCCTAAAATTTGCCTCTTTCTGAAAGAAGATGTCAATATGGTAATATCATTCCTATTTATCTTATTATTTGTTTTCTAACTTTAAAAAAAGTGAAGTTTTATTAGGCATTTAGGGAATTAACAATACTGTGTACGCTCTTTCACATATTACAGTGTCTCCAAAGAGAATTGTTTAAAGTGTTTAATAACACAAAATTAATGTAAAACCACAGATGATTTCTAGTTCAAAATAATTTCTGAATAAGGTGACAAATTGTACAATTTGCCACTTCCCAGTATGCTCACAATCTGTGACACATAGGTCTTCCCCATAACTCCCGAACCCCGAATTATTGGCCACGATAAAATAATTACAAGACTAGTTTCAGCTAGACATCTGACACTTCATTCAAGGTGGAAGGGGCAACTGGAGATTGAGCCAACCAAAATCACTTTCACAAGTTTTACATTAGTGCTTAATCTGGCTTTATTAGTAATTAGAAAGCCTACTTGTTCTTCCCTCTATAAACCGGTTTCGGTGCAGGGGCTGATATCAGCTATCACCTTATTGAATGGTAGAGCAGTCGCAAAGGGCCAACTGGCCTACTCCTCATCCCATTTCTTATCATGTCCTTAAAAGGGAGGAGAGGGGCATTATCTTATTTCATTTGTGATGCAGTTCATTAGTGCTTCATCACTATGTGCAGTGGAGATCCCTAATCCCTCTGCAATTTTCCTCTGAAACTTCTGACCTCACTTAGAAAATTTGATGGAGAACATGAGTGCTGTAGAAGCAGGAAAAAATAAGGACAGAAGAATGGTTGCTTTTTGTTGTGCATTTCCTCCTAGCCAGCTCAATGTTAAGATTGGAAGCTTCTAGAGAGACTGATACATAGAATTATTGAATAACTCCAGCACATTATAAGGGTGCTTGGCTAGCCTCTATGAGAACAACTCACCAAGTCCCATTTGCCCACTTCACCCTGTGGAAAATAATGCTGTAAATTCTTTTCTGTTCAGATAATTACTAATTTTCTTTTTAAAGCCATAATTGAATTTGGCTCCCTCATATACTTCTCAGTGCATTTCCAGTTCTAATCACTCACAGTGTAAAGAAAGATTTCCTCCAGCCGCATTGCTTCTTTGCCATTCATCTTAAATTGTGATCCTTCCAGCAATATCTCCCTATCTGCTGTACTCAATTCCTCACCTTTACAAACACTTTGAAAATAAAAGGAGGTCTCAAAGATAGCTAATCAGCATTCTTACATCGATACAAAGTCCACATGATTCACATTGTCATCAAGATTGGCTTTGAAAGGGTAAAGGTCAACGATTTCCCTGAAAGTTTACTTCTGCTCTTTCCCTTTCCCAGCCTGGAAGCCTTTAATCTCAGAACTGTCTCTCACAGGTTTTCCACAAGAGATTCTTCCAATAGTTAGATGAATCTTTCAGCATCTTTTTTAAATTCTCCTGAATTCTGTTTTCAATCCAAGCGTGAGCTCCCACCCCACTTCCCCACACGATGAACTACAGTATCTGAAAAGACACAGACAAGGTTAGTCTGCCGGACAGAAAGAGCACTGGGAGCTCGCGCTTGGATTGAAAAGAGGGAATTTGTGAGGGGTTAAAAGGAAGCTGGAAGATTCATCTAGAACAAAGAACAAAGAATCTAGAGGAAGATTCTCTATAGAAAAAGTGTGGGAGACACTTAATTCTGAGATTAGAAGTCCCCAGGCTGAGAAAGGAAAAGAACAGAAGTAAGGCCTCAGGATCTTAGAAATACCTTGACTTGTTCCACAAGAATTCAATGTTGACTTAAAGAACAGTGTAAAATATATCTGAGAAGTGTAATTTTGGGTGTGTGAAAAGAAAGGGAAAATATTCTGTGGTTTGTCTTAAAAAAAATAACATTTTTTCAATTGTGCTTTTAATCTTTTCCTTAAAATGTGAAATCTTGTTGCATTATCCTTTCAGCTCCTAACTGTAAAAAAATTGAATTTAATGGTCTGCATGGAGATTTTAAAAATACGCTTATCAAAGACAATTTCCATGACCTCTTGTTTGCAGAATAGCGCAACATATAAGCATATGTAAAGAAAACTTAAAACTGGGAGTGCAATGTCTTTTTTTGTACATTTTATTTAGTACTGACATGTTGCTTCAAGATATCAATGGGTTGTATCGCATTACACCACCTGGTGGCAGCAGAGCAATACAAATTCATATAACTAAACTCATGTACCAGAATTCTACCATCCCACCTGCCACAGAATTGGAGTGGGCAAGGGGCGGACAACAGAAACGTCCATTGACCTAGGCAGGAACTTCTAGTCTTGTTCGACCAGGGCTGTAAAATGCTAATTTAAATATTAACAAAATATGGCAAAGAATTTGCTGGAATTTTGCATCTTGGAGTGCCCAGCTAGTTTCCCTCATCCTTCAACTCCAAAAACCTTTTGCAATTGAAGTGTGAGTTGATAATGAGGGCTGTGAGGACAATGGGGACTTGCAACCTTGGCCAACAACAGAGGCAGCTATCTCTGTAACTAAGGATTAAGAAGGAAACCAGAGGAATGATGGAAGAGGAAATAAGATGAATTAAAATCAAATCAGGTAGGAATTACCCGGTCTTGCACGCCCCGCTATCGTTGCCAGTGAGAACGAAGAATTTGATACTCAACCAAATCTCCATTCGCTGCAACAGGACTGGAGAATCCCAGCTGTGAGTGAGGTCAAAGAAATCCACTGCCCCCATCCCACAACAGCTCCAATGACAGAAAGAAAGGTGGGAAAGAAAAATTGGATTGAGAGAGAGAGAGAGAGAGAGAAGTGAAAAAGGAAAAAGAAGAGGAATTTATTTTCCTACTGCTTCAGGATCAAGATGTCAGTGCCCAATGGACAGCCCAAGCTTGCACTTGCCAGCAGCTAGACAGGTACAGAGATGTTCCCAGATCTGAATTGATCATATCCGAACTAACTGTTCAATTAAGAACAGTGAGTGGGCTCTCAATGCTGTGATGACAATCACACGGCTAGTGTCTCTGAAGCTTTGCCACCCCTACCGGGTTGGATGCTGTTGAGGCTGATAGGAGATCAAACGGATGCCTTTACATGGAAGTGCCCTCAGAGTTTGAAATAAAAATTCTGAGAGTCCAGGCAGGCAGGCCACTTAGATTGGAGAGATAATCCCTCCAGATAGCTTGCTTGGGTTGGGGAGACTATCCCCTTTGGGCATGGAGACTCCAGCTGCAATTATTCCCCCCTCCCCACCTCCAAAGAAGCTATAGAGAAGCTACCTCCATGGTGCTACCATGTCCCAGTGTAGCCAGAAACCACCTTTTACCAATGGTCTCCCTAAATCCCCCCATCATTTCCTCACCATTCACCTGGCAAGCAATTTAATTCCTTGCTCAGCGATGGGAAACATCAGCTGAATTGCATCAAGGAACAACCATGATACAGGATCTGCAGTATTTTATCAGGTCTCTACCTCCAAGTCTGCCACATTGGGGCACATCATTTCTGTTCAAAAGAAATGTGAGAAAACACTAACATTTTACATTTTAAAAGTCTTCAATAAGTAATTTAATACCTACAGGAAAAATACTTCACAGTTTCTCCTTCTGGTTCAGAGAGGTCATGTGGCATTACAGGAACTTAATCAATCATTTAACAATGGAATTTATGTTGCCAGGAATGAAGCCTAACCTGCTGTCACAGTGTAATTGATAATTAATGTACAAATTCTTTCTCTGCCACATTAGTATAAATCCTGCTCTTCTGCTCCACATAACTCAAAATAAGATGGTATGGATCACCTTCCTTCACAAGAGCTTGCTATTGAAACTTGCAGCTATCAACCCCACTTACTCCTGCTGAAGGTCTTAACAAGAGCACAAAATGAAAATGTAAAATGCAAACAACATCATTACTTAAGGAAAGCGTGGTGGTAATAAATATTACGAACATATACATCAGACTTATAGAAAGCTGTAAGATGCTTCTTACTGCCAGTTTATTCTGCAGGAGCAACAAACTCCCGAAACAAACTGCCAGCAAATTCCTTCTTTGATCTGATCCCACTTCCTTAATAAAATCACTAGGCAACTTTTAACACAATTCTTAACACTAATTGCACACAATTTTCTAAAGGGCTCTAATTCACGGCAAGCAAATCAAAGAACTGGACTTTCCGGTTCTGCCCACAGCGGGAATCGTAACAAGTGGGACAAATAATTTGACAGACCAACCAAAGGTCCATTGGACTTTGGACCGCAATTTACGGGTCCCACGTGGGTTGGACTGGAACATCCCTGAAACTCACAAGGTGGCAGGAGGTATTTGCCAAGTCCTTATTCCACACTGGCAGTAAAACCTCTCTGATCATTTTAACCGGCTGGTGGAATTTTCCAATCTTGCCAATGTCAATGGATTTTTGAACAGGTCAATGGATTTTTGAACAGCTTGTCACATTTTCCTAACACAGACCCGCCATGACGGGCCAGGTGTCTCCTGCTAAGATGGCCACACCAGGTAGCTGATGACACCTGACTGCACCATGCTCACTTGTCCCCATGTGCACAAGGAACTATGAACATCAGTGGCTGGATGCATGGTCAGCAAATATAGCTTGGCTATGTATGTTACAGATTGTGTAAGAGAACAAATGAATTTTATCTGACTTTACATAACAAAAAATTGTATATGGAGAATTGTAAAATGTTTCAGTTATTAATGAGTGAGCTGCCAGGGTTTGTATGTAATAGAACTGAAAATAAGCTACAGAAAAGACAAAGCTAAAGGAAAGCACTTCAGTGAAAGTGGATGTTGTATTTTGTTCTGAATAAAATAGCCCTTTCTGCTTCCAAAATCCACTTTCTAGGAATGTTAATTTAATTTTGTCCCTTTTTTTCAGTTCTCATTTCTATGAATTTGAACTTTGCTTAACAAAAATGAGAAACTAAATGGAGAGGCTAAGTTTGGGGGAATGAGTAGAGTCCTGATTTCAGTTGTTCGCAATGACAGAAGGAGTGAAGGTGTCCCACTGCACTTGCACTGCGTTGGCAGCAAGACCAGCCTTTATTATAGGGGGCCAGTGGGTACTACTGCTTTGGCTGATCATTTTCTTCATTTTCAGATACAGGAGCGAATTTTACCATTCTGCCAATCACGGGAATCGTAGCAGGCGAGGGAAAAGATCCGTTGACCTTGGACAGAATTTTCTGGGTTTGAGTGAATGAAACCAGAAAATCCCAACCATGTTTTCTGAATGATTGTCACTGTATTAATGCATATCCACAGTAAGAAGTCTCACAACACCGGGTTAAAGTTCAACAGGTTTATTTGGTAGTAAACGCCAGTAACTTTCGGAGTGCTGCTTCGTCAGGACGAAGGACTTGACAAAGAAGCAGCAGTCCGAAAGCTACTGGCATTTACTACCAAATAAACCTGTTGGACTTTAACCTGGTATTGTGACACTTCTTATTGTGTTTACCCCAGACCAACGCCAGCATCTCCATGTCATTAATAAATATAGCCAGCCCCTTCCATGAACTGGTGTGGCTTGCCACTATAGATGCAGTTTATAGTGGCAAACAATGCTCTATTGCACTTTGTCCAACAGCATCTTTCCTGGAGAATAAGTTAACCCTGCTGCTCCTGGTGCCCTTGCCCCATTTTGCTGAGTTGTTCGCAGATAAATTTCATCCACTAGGGAGATGCTGCATGTGATTAAACCGGCTCCACAAGATCAAGTATCCTGCTCCCCCACTGAGTTTTCTTTGATTTCTTTCTTGGTGAGAAACACTCTTGTCCAGTGCGTGGTCTCCAGTTGCAGAAGGAGTGACTCGCCTCTGTTAACGTTGATTGCAGACTTCTTTTGAACAGACACGATTTCACCTTGCAGCCGTGATCTGTTGTTTATTATGGATCAGCATGAGTTTCTTGATCATTCTCTTTGTGTCATTGAACTTTGTGTTGTTTTTCTTGTATTCATAGTGACAAGTCTTTTAGCTTTTGGTGAATTCACAAAGACCCATTTTTTATTTGTTCATAGAATGTGGGCTTCACTAACTGGACCAGCCTTTATTGCCCATTCCCTGAGAACATTTAAGAGTCAACCATGTTGCTGTGAATCTGGAATCACATGTAGGCCAAACCAGATAAGGATGACAGATTTCTTTAATGAACCAAATGGGTTTTTGTGACAGTCAACAATGATTTCATGGTCAGTGTTAAATTTTTAATTTTGAATTTTTATTGAATTCAAATTTCACTATTTCTCTCAGTGATATTTGAACCCAGGTCCGCAGAGAATTTCCCTGGATTACTGGTCCAACAACAATATCACTGCACCTATGCCTCCCTATATTACCATAATGGGATTTTTTTTTTGTTGGCTTTCAATATTTTCTGCTGCAATTTAAGTCTTAACCAGTTGGTACCACATTGCAAGGATTTTTCCTTGACCAACAGTATACCAGTTTACCCAACTATACATTTCCTTGCTATGCAGCCTCTAGCTAGTATGCTTTTCCATTTCATACACAACTACATTTAAATATTTTCTCTCTGGTGTCTGTTTCAATCTCTGACTCATTGTAGTTGAGATTGCAATGAAGTTCTGTAAATTGTCATGTTCAGTACAAGCATGAAGCTATTACAGATTTTAGAGCTATATTTTATAAGGTGGATACAAAAACTGTGATGTGGAGATGCCGGCTTTAGACTGGCACAGTAAGAAGTCTCACAACACTAGGGGTTAAAGTCCAACAGGTTTATTTGGAATCACAAGCTTTCAGAGCGCTGCTCCTTCATCAGTGAAACTCCTTATTGTGCCCACTCCAGTCCAACGCCGGCTTCTCTGCATAATGGCTACCATCACTATTGCAAACCATCAGCTCAAAGTTGAGATGATCTCCAAGAAGATCTTGCACATTAAGGCTGCGATTCTCCCATCCCGACCCGCAACTTTTATGGCAGGTTGGGGTGGGAGATGTGTGTCACTGGCCTTGTTCTGGAATTTGCACATGCACCAGAAATGCATGCACATTTCCCAGAGCCGGAGAACAGTCGCCAGTCAGACCTCTGGAAACTATCGAGAAGGCACATAAGTAACTTGTATCTTTTAAAATATGTTTTAAATGTCTTTAAATGTAATTATCAGGAACTTAGCGGTCTGGTAAACATGTCTGTTTAACCACTGTCTTTGGGATGGCTTATTTCCTGTGTATTTGGTCGTCTGAACTATAGCCAGTTTATCCCTGTCTGTTAGGCTGCAGCCTGCTATTTTAGTTCTTGCTCAATTGTCCCAGAATGCTTGATAAATCACCATTTTAGGTTTGGCCATGGAGGGGGTAGGGGGAGGCTGGCCTCTGGTGGGAGAGGGGTTGTGGGGGTTGGGGGGGGCTCTGCCTCTTGGGGTGGAATTCAGTGGGATGGGTCTGTTGAAGCAAGGAGGAGGTGGTGGGGGAATTGCCACTGCTGGGTGGGATGGGCTGGGTATTGGGACGCACTGGGGTGAGGGGAGTCAGGGCTGGCCCAGGGATTATTGTGGGGACCACGATCAGGTCATGGAGAGGGGTGTCTGGAGGGACAGCACTACATGGTCCTGGGTTGGCCAGTAATTGAGCTGGCCAGCAAATGGGGAATCTGACAGATCAGGGTCTCTGCGCATTCACATGAACTGGCATGAATAGGCCCCATTCCCTTGGGTTTTTAATAATATTTATGACTGGAATCTCTGCGATGAGTAGAATGGGGAAATTCAGATGAAAAGCTGAACTGACAAAACAGTCGGGATCTAGAACAGTTTTCCCTCCAATTCAGCGCTTTTGGGAGAATCATGGCCCAAGTTTCTACAAAGATGCAAGAAAGCAGACACTCACCTGATGAAGAAGCAGCACTCCAAAAGCCTTTGATTGCAAATAAATCTATTTAACCTGATGTTGTGAGACTTCTTACCATGCAAAAGTGTCAGGTGGCTGTAACATATCATGCGAGTTTTGGTATTTGAACAGGAGACAGTAGAGCCTACAACCAATTAGTAAATATGGAACTAAGTGAAGGAACCTCACAATCATTGTGAAAAATCATACATCTCAATATGCAATGGGCCAAAACAATGGACAGTGGGGTTTGAAGGTGACTCGTCTTTATGTTTCACCAGGAACAAATGCGACATTGGATGGGATCTTAAGCCCACATTTACAATCCACAGAATCAGTGTTGGGAGCTCAATACCTGGCAAAACCAAGAGTCAGAAATTTCACCAGTGGTTTCTGATTTTCGCCACACTTCGCTGAAAACGTAATCAGGTTCACACCCACAACTAGACATTAACCTGATTTACACACACTTCACTTCATTTCCACATTGCATATTATTAAACACCCCTTCCCTGCCAGACATTGAACTCCATCCATATTTTCAAGCTTCGCCAACAGGATGCCACATCATCACTCAGACTTGAACCTGTTGTGGGGATCTCCCTGGGGGCTCAAAGGGGAGAGGGAGATAGCCAGACAATGGCCAACGTAATGTCTTTAACCTGGTAGTGCCAACTTGTGCTGGGGCAGTGCTGGGGCAGACCACAGTGAGGGGAAGAGGCATGGAATGATTAATTTTTATGTGAAGGAAGCAGATGTGATGGATAGGCATGCCAGTGATGTCTGAGGGATTAAGGGCAAGGGGTCTGATGTTTAGGGGAAAGAGAGGGTGTGAGGGGTTTCTGGCATTGACTGCTGGAAGGAAGGAAGAAGTTCGATGTTCGGGGGGAGAGATGGGGCTGCTGGCACTGACTACTGGGGGAAGGGAATGGGGGAAGGAATCCGATGTTCAGGGCAGTCAGGAGGAGTTGCTGTTTAACAGCACTGACTGCTGAAGCGGAGGAAGAGGGGAAGAGATTCAACATTCAGAGGAAGAGAGGGTGGGGGGTTGCTGGCACTGACTGCTGGAGAGGAGCAAGAGGAGAAGAGGTTCGATATTCAGGGAAGTTGGGGGATGGGGTTTACAGCACTGACTGTTGGAGGGAAGAAATGGGGGAAGGGATCTGATGTTCAGGGTGAAAAGGGGGTGGGCAATTGTTGGCACTGATTTCTAGAGAAGGGGGGCAGGATGTGGGGATGGGGACACTAAATGCCAGCTCTGATTGGGGTGGGATGCGGCAGTGGGTATCTTCACAGATCATAGCATGGTGCAGGGGGATTCTAGCCATGTCCCTTATGACAGGGTCAGATTGTAAATGTCCATTGAGGGCCAGCTTTGAAACAGCAGTCTTAAGGTGAAGGCAGAGAGATCAAAAGGTTTCTTTGCTATTCTAAAGGTATGTTGACATTTGTTTTTGTTTTTCTTTCTATTTCTTTTAAGCAGTTAATCCCATTGCTAATGACTCAACTATAGTGTACTCTTTAATTTTACTTTTATGATTGAAGATGAATATTATTTAATATGTATAACTGAGCACAGGTCTGGTATTTATTTGAAATCTGTGAAACTACAATTTAAATCTGCGATATCTTCTGATATAGCTTCATGTGTGATGTGCTTATAAATGTTTGCATATTTTAATTTAGATTATGGAAACTTAAAATGTAATTAGAAAGAATTGTAGAATCCTTGCAGTGCAGAAAGACGCCATTCAGCCCACTGAGTTTGCACTGACCACTATCCCACCCAGGCCCCATTCCTATAACCCCACATATTTATCCTGCAAATCCCCTGACACTAAGGGTTAATTTAACATGACCTAACCCTCACATCTTTGGATTGTGGGAGGAAACCTGAGCACACAGAAAAAAAATCCATGCAGACATGGGGAGAATGTGCAAACTCTACACAGACAGTAACCTGAGGCCAGAATTGAACCAGGGTTTCTGGTGCTGTGAAGCAGCAGTGCTAACCACTATGCCATCATGGTCAGAGGTCAGAGCTCCTCAGGCATGACTTGGATATCTTATTGCATAAGGTTGTGCAAAGGTTGCCATGGAAAATCAATACTGTTGTTTCTGTAAACAAGAAGGTAAGGGAGGGATGTGAGGAGGGGGAAGGTATGGAGGGGAATGTCAGGGAAGAGGAAAAGAGAGGAGGGAAAGGGAGTACAGGGGAGGATTTGGACAAATTGCATGTAACCTGACTCTTCTCTCGATCTCTGCACTCAAAAAAACTTCAGTGATTTTAAGAAGCCACGCTAAAAATGTGATGTACCAGCAATGGTGGAACTTGACCCTAGATTTCAATCTGTACTGAGTTCTGCAATACCTATCAGAGTGCTAGTTCACATCGGCTTACAGGAGGCTTGCATATTTCAGTTTAAAGAACACACACTTCTAAAGCATTTGAAATAACCAAGTTGCGTACTTCTGACTGTAAATTTAGAACTCATTTCACCCCATCTTTTGAGAGATTTCCAAGAGTCAACATTGATCAGAGAGATGCTGCAGTGAGCGGTCCGCTGCAGTGAACAGAGTTTTGGCTGAGCACCAAATTACTGGTTCTCGCTGGCAGTGGTGGCAGATGATCGAGATTGGAGAATACCAACTATAGTTGTTTTTTGGGAGAATTCCACCATTGCATTTACACTTCAAGGGAAAGTGTGGGATAATAAATAATCTTCTTTGTTTTAAAACTCACAAAATGACTTGTTACAGAGATTATTTAAATTAGGACAACTCTTGGGGTAAAAGTACATACAACTGAAATACAAGAAGAGAACGTATAACTTCTGTCTGTGACAAAATACTATAAGCTTCCCCTGATTTATTTGATTCTGTTTCATTATAGCAAGTCCACAGGTAATAGCTTGTAAAAGTCATTATAAAAAGAAGGCAATTTATAATTGTCATCATCTTGAGGAACCGGTTAGTGCTCTGTACCTTTTTCTCCCCTGTATATAATCTAAAGCCACTTGACTGCAGTATGCGTTTGCATTTAGAACACAGCAGATGTGCCCCTTAAAAGGTGAAATAGGGACTCAAACTCACATGAACAAAGAACAAAACAGCATGGGAAACAGACCCTTCGGCCCAACAAGCTCACGCCGCCACCCCAATGTTCCCACTTCTACCCGTGATCTGTGTCTATGTTTATAGATCTATGGATTGAAAAAGATTCATCTGTTCCATGCACACTCTCCTTTGGACAGAATCCTCTTACATCTTCCTGCCCTACTCTTTGACCACCCCTCCCCCTCACTTCCTGTTCTCCTTCATCCTCCCTAGTCTCTAACCTAGTCCCCTCTTCCTTGCTTCCTGCTCTCCTCCACCCACCTTAGGCTCCCACTTGCACATCTGCTGTAACCAACCCCACCCTCTCCTCTATCCTTTATCTTATATCTGACTTTCTTTCCTGGCCTGAGCTAGTCTCGAACCTGGCTTCTACACAGCTGATATTGCAGGAAGGCGAGTGTGCATCCTTTCAGCCACTCTGCCTTCGTGGTGGTATAATAATGGGCTTTTTCATTATAGAAATCCCACAGTACAGAGAGAGGCCATTTGGCCCATCGAGTCTGCATCGACCACAATCCCACCCAGGCCCTAACCCCACATCCCCATATATTATAGCCACTAATCCACAAATCTCAGAACACTTAGGGGAATTTTAGCACAGCCAATCAACCTAACCTGCACATGTTTGGGCCATGGGAGGAAACTGGAGCAGCCGGAGGAAACCCACACAGACAATGTGCAAACTCCACACAGACAGTGACCCAAGCCAGGATTCGAATCCAGATCCCTGGAGCTGCGAAATACCAGTGCTAACCACTGTGCTACCCAATGTGAAACAATGTGGGATCTGAATTCTCCACCAAATTAAAAATTAGAAGCTTTGCCTGAAAATTTTAAGACCATCCACCCGGCTGTTGGAAATGCTGGGAAACATATGCCTGCACCTGTGTCACTAATTTTGCCATTGTTATTTGCCTGACAAAACCGGCACTACAAATAGGAACTGGTAGGGGAAATCTTTGCTGCCCCACTCCAAACTGACTGCAGAGCCCTGCTGATTAAACCCACTGAAGGGAAGAGTCTTTTCTCCCTCTGGAAATGTGCCTGCAATTGTGCTTCTGAATTACTGCCACTTTGTAATTGCCAACTTCAGTTTTGCTAAATTTGCTCCCTCCTTTTCTGTCAGCCCTACATGAAATCATTTGATGAATCACGATCTTGTTCCCAATAAGCATCGGCCCATAATGCAAGATAGCCTCTAATGGAACACAAATTCTCAATCTGACTCTCAGTCAACACATGCTGATGTCAAATAGTGCAATATTGTCAAAAAGTACAATAGGCATAGCCTAAAGTCAAGGATATGTCATTAAGACGTTAGGACGGCGGTGTGGGCTCGTTGGGCCGAAGGGCCTGTTTCCCGTGCTGTGTTGCTCTTTGTTCTTTGTTCTTTATTGTAGTTCTTACAAAGTAATGGCTGAGGCGCTACTCTTGCTAATCTTGCTGAATATAAAAAAAAACTCATTAATTTTTTTTGGGTACAATTGCTGGGCATTGTCAGGAGTCAGCATTCTAACATCAAGTGAAGTCCCTCATTGTGAATCCACAAAGTGTACTCTCCTCTCCTCCCCTAATTCCCACCTCATACCATTCAAGCACACCATTGTGACATTTTCATTTCGTCCACCAAAAATCAATATGGGGAATTAAGTTGAAAACTTGTAACAAAATGTGGTCAACGTTGCATTGTGTAACTTGAGCATTTTGCAGCAGTAACAAAAATGGTATATTTTGGATGCTTATGGCTCAATTATGATACATACATCAGGATGCATGCAATATGTGAAAAAATAAGAGGATTAAAAGGCAATGGTGTTTCTGGCACACTCCCCACTGCTCGTCTGGTAACAGTTTCTTGAATTAAACTGGGATTCAGATGTATCAGGCCCTGATTTTTCCTGACAGTTTCCATTGGGCCTTGTTTGGGTCAGAGTCTCCACTCATTTGCATAAGTCCCAATGGGCCATGATGTTTCTTCAATTCCCGATCTAGTACCGTGAAGTCCCAGCCTGGATTCTGGTCTAGACTTCAAAAAAGATAACAGTTTGAAGAAAGGAGCTGCTCTGGATTCTTTCTGGAGTGGGAGCCCTGGCATTCCTGCCTCTCCAGCCCCCAATAACAACACATAACCCACCAGGACTGTCTCAATTGCCTGTTTTTAATCAGCCACCTTGGGCAGGCAGGCACTAAGCACTCAAGATATGATCATTACAGAAGTAGCTCCTGTCTGGTCATTCAAATTAGAAAACCATCCTGTCCTGACCCCACTATTTTTTGTATGGTCAGTATTATAAGTTATAGGTCAGATACATCCATTGGGATAGCAGAGTTATGGGTCCAGCTTGAATTCTTTCCATACATTTAAAAATTACTTTGCAAAAGGTCATAGTTATGAATTGGCCATCACTGAACTGAAAATCCATTTCCTCTGAGAGCAGAACTGACACAAAGAAGAATAAATTTTAAAAAGTAAATCTGTGTGGAACCACAGATCTGTACCATTGAGATGGTTTAGTTGAATGTCAAGGAGGTACTTGGCTTGTGTACAGTTCTTCACCTATATCCTGAATATCTGGAGCTGCTTGTCACTATTTGTTAGCTGGAATTTTAGTTGATTTTCCCAGAGAATCAAGTTATAGAAACTCTCAAGAATTAAAGGACTTTGACACTATTTTAGAAAATATGGACGGATGCCATCGAACAGTTGCTATAGGAACCAGAAATTATTAATCAGAGCTAACGCTATTTTTGGAACTGTTGGAGGTAAAAGTGGTTGTCTGCTGGGAGCAGTATTTTAATGATAAATCTAGTTTAACTTAGTAATCAAACAAAGGCTGTCCAGACAAATACTAAATTTTATTGCAATGTGAACATACTGACTTTAAACTCCTGTATTAACCTTGTTTTATGAGATGAAAGAATTTTTTTTTCTGAAGTAAATGATAATATTGAACAGAAATAGCATTTGAAAAATTTCTTAACTAAATTTAGATCCATCATTTAATTTAACCTGTGATTAAAGTTACACAACAATAATTGTAGCCTCAGCGTTTTGGAGCCATTACAGAAAGGTCCAAACTCAGTACACTTTGGATGTTTATGGCTCAATTATGAAATGTACCATCAAGATGGGCCCAATATATGAAACAATAAAGGAATCAACAGACCATGGCATTTCTGACACATTCCCACTATTAATCTGGTAACATCTTGAATTTAGCCAGGAAACAGATGTACCAGGAGTCCTGGTCTTCTCTGATAATTCCATTGGGCTTTGTTTGCATCAGGGCCTTTCCCATTTGCATAGCATCTGAACGGTCATGATTATTGGATATTATTTCATTCATTATAAATCATTTTAGATTCAACTAAATATCAAAGCTATGATAACAACAACATAGAAATGTTTTGCTGAAATTGTATAGGGCATTAGTGAGGCCACACCTCAAGTATCATGCACAGTTTTGGTGTCCTTATCTGTGGAAAGATGTCCTTATTATCAAGGGAGTATAGCGAAGGTTTACCAGCCTATTTCCTGGAATGGCAGGTCTGTTGTATGAGAGATTAAGTCAGTTAAGATTCTATTTACTGGAGTTTAGAAGAGTTAGAGAGGACCTCATAGAAACTTATAAAATTCTAACAGGGTTAGACAGGGTAAATTCAGAAAGAATGTTCCCAATGGTGGCGGAGTCCAGAACTGAAGTCATGCTTTGAGGATAAGTGGTAAACCTTTCAGAAATGAGATGAGAAGGAATTTCTTCACCCAGAGGGTGTAATTCACTACCACAAAAAGTAGTTGAGGCCAAAATGTTGTCTGCAAGGAGAAATTACATATAGCTCTTGGGGCAAAAGCGATCAAGGAACAGGGGGGGGAAGGGGGAGCAAGATATTGAATTTGATGGTAAGTCACGATGAAAATGAATGGTGGAGCAGGCTCGAAGAGCTGAATGACCTACACCTACTTCTAGTTCCTACATTTCTACATATCAGAGTCCTACTCTCCATTCTGAAGGGAGTCAAATCAACTCAGCAAAAATCAGGCCTTAAATGTGGTACAGCGAACGATTGATACAAGTTTACTGTAACTTCCTTACTTTTCAATTCTAACCCTCTAAAATAAAACCTAACTTGTGGCACTGCTTTTAGCCATTGGTAATGTGAAATTCATTTATTCATCAATCCCACCTTGAATCTTCCAGGTGACCAATTATGGCCACACACAGTAGCATAGTGGTTAGCATTACTGCCTCAATGTCCCAGGAACATGGGTTCAGTTCCTGGTTTGGGTCATTCTGTGTGGAGTCCGCACATTCTCCTTGTGTCTGCATAAATTTCCTTCAGGTGATCTAGTTCCGTCCCACATTCCGACAATGTGCTAGTTAGGTGCATTGGTTATATTAAACTGTCCTTCAGCGCTGGAGTGTGGTGACTAGATGATTTTCACATTAACTCCATTGCAGTGTTAATGTAAGCCTACTTGTGACGCTAATGAATAAAAAGAAGCTATGCTTTCCACCAAAATGTGCTGCCTCTTATTAATCAATGTGGAATTTTGTTTGCCAATTATTTACCCACAGACGTTGTTCAATTTGCTTATATTCATAAATTTTCTGCACCTTGATTTCACCTGATTTCTCAGTTCTTGCATGATTTTACCAGTAAAATCATCCTCTTATGTTTGTTTTAATCTTGCTTCCAAAATGGTAAAACTTCATTAAAATTGCTGGTATATGAACAGCTCCAGACCTGCTGGCTCCACTCTGAAATGAAATTAAACCCAGGTTTCATCTTTTTAATCCATAATTAAAATCATAAAGTCAAACTTAACTTAGAGCTAAAATTTAAACTTAAAGCAATAGTTTATCCCTAACAGCCACAAATACAATTAACTCCTGTATTTCGTAACCCTTTCTATCACAAATTTGTTTGCCCATGCAAAAGTAGTTGTAGGTTCAAAGGATTTCATCGTAAAATGGCAGACTCTTACAGACAAGCTCTGATTTAACTGTTCTGTTGTGTGGATGAAAAGAATCACTTCATGTGCTGAGACTGTCGGGAGATCACATCTGACTATGGGGGTTTGTACTGCTGTTAAGTGCACCCAGGACAGAACTATGGTAGAGGGCATGTGTACATTTGGACAGGTACCTGTGTGGTGCTCTTATCAGGTTGCAATTCTCAATTGAAACAAAAAATGCATACCCATCAATGTGAGGGTCTTTCGACTGTTGGAGGATGCAAGGGAATGACATAATGCTACATCCTCAGAAGTTGTCTCCTACTTCTCAACTATTGGCCGGACATGGAACCCTCTTGTTCTTGTGGATAATATGTGTAAGTGGACAGAAAGAACAAAGGATTTTGCCCTTTCAAACAGCAACCTCCTGAATCAGTTGATGCCCAGATCAATGTATGAGCAGTGAGGTAAGAAGTCTCACAACACCAGGTTAAAGTCCAACAGGTTTATCTGATACTAAATGCCATAAGCTTTTAGAATGATGTTCCTTCATCAGGTGAGTGGAGAGTTCAGTTCAGAGACAGGGCATATAAAGGCACAAACAGTTTACAGAATACTGATTAGAATGTGAGTCTTTACGGCTAATCTGTTATGCAAGTCTTAAAGACTCGCAAACTATCAAATAAACCTGTTGGACTTTAAGCTGGTGTGTGAAATTTCTTACTGTGTTTACCCAGCCCAACGCCGGCATCTCCACATCATGTGCAGTGGGGGACATGGGAACACCATCCCTCATGCTCATCTAAGTCTCTCTTGTGCCCACTTATAAGGCTACTCACTCTCTTGTAACTGTACTCCAGCCTCACTGTTCATGATGGGTTCAACTGGCATGCTGCCTGGTCCTCTATGGGCATCAGGATAGCTCAACATGTCAGTGTAGGCTCTTTCCTTCATGATATGGCTCCATTTCCTGTGGGAACATAGAATTTTAGTGAATTTTAGTCACCCTATAGAGGAGGCATGAACAGCTAAGCAGTTGGTGTAAGATAAAAGGAAATTACCGCGGCTGCTTGAATCTGAAAAAAAATTATTGCTGACATTGCTTTATTTTTGCTTAGCAAATTATTTCTTTTCTTCATACCCTAACATTTTGAAAGTCAAGTTTAATGTTGTACCTTTCTGTAATTTGCTCATCAGGCCCCAGTGAAAAAAAAGGAAATATAGCTCACTGCACAAAAGGCCTATTCCATTTCTTTTTATCCTTGTTGACAATCGACTCATTCTTTTCAAACCAGCAAAGATAAAATTTCCTTTACCGGTAATCACCTTCCACTATTCCTCCCATTCTCCCTCCCTTTCATTCCCATCACCCTCCCGTCTCCCTGCAAGCCCCATCACTGAACAGTTGGACTGTGGTCCTTGTGTGCAGTCCAAGAAATGTTGTTGAATTATATATAATTTTATCTGTCAGGAGATCCGTCTCCGCTTCTTGACACTTGCCTCTTGCCAGAATTTTCTCTGATCTCTCTGCAATATTGCCTGTTTAATGAGGAGAACTTTAATTTCATGCATATTCAGATCAGCCCATGTGTCATTAACATGTACCTTGGAATAAAAATTGCAAACAAATTTTGGCTGCAGTGAGCTGTGCTCAAGCTATTTGTGGTGCACCAGAGTTTCAAATATGGTCTTGATGTTGGAAAGCCAAACACTTTGCTTTACCTTCCTGCCAAGCCTTTCATTATTCATTTGTAATTGGAAGTTCCATCCAACATGCAAGACAGCGAAAAAAAAAACCTGAGAAATCTGTTAGCACCGTATCAGTGCTAAGGATAAAATCTATTTTAGTGACGGTATATGTTTATCCATGGGATGTCCCCATTGGGGCGGTATGGTGGCACAGTAGTTAGCGCTGCTGCCTCACAGCACCAGGGATCCAGATTCAATTTCTGGCTTGGGGTGTCTGTCTGTGCAGAGTCTGCATATTCTCTCTGTGTGGGTTTCAACTCTGTTAAGTATCCTTCTAACATTCTTTGTTCAAGTAGTAAAGGTCTCAGTATCAAATGTCTTCACTCATAAATATAGTCTTCCATCCCTGGCATTATCTTTGTGAGTTGTATTGCTTCTCAATGGCACTAATGTCCTTTCAACCAATACAACCAAAACTGCACAGGGCCCCAACTAATATTTGGTACACGTTTATTATGATTCCTGTATTATGATGTCTATGCTTGTATCCATTTTAGACCTCAATATTTTTTGTGATTTTACCTATCTGCAAATGTATCCTCAAGAAATTATGTTTTTGAAACATCAGGGCAGGATTTTCTGGTCACTCTCACCCAGAAATAGGAATGTCCCACCTAAGGTGAATGGACCTTTCTTTCTATGATTCCCATGGGTGGGCAAAATTCACCTCAGGATCTTTGTTCATCAACACCTTTCAACATGTTGCCTGGAATTCTGGCTGAGCACCAAATTCTCCATTCTCACTTGTGGGGCACACAAGACTGGAGAACACCGGCAACTGTTTACAATACCATTTTGTGACTTTTGTTCTGGAATATTCCTGTCTGTCCACTCCCTCCCAGGACAACCAAGCAATCTTCAGAAAACCATGACGACTGTATCACTAGCACTCCTAGCTCCTACAGTTCAATCTTCTCACGGGAACTAATCCAGTTTCCTTTGGAATTGTTACTGAAAATATACACATACTGCATGTTTAGACAGCCTATTTCAGAGGTTGAAGCTAACAGCTATGTTATTCATTTATAATGCATAACCTTGACTGTAGGATGGTGTAATCAAAGTTGGTCTCTGTTCACTGCTTTAAAGCTTCACATATAATCAAAGAGAAAATGAAAAAGAGCCATTAAGTTGATCAAATTTCTTTCCTCCAATGACAGCATACAATTTGTCTTGAATTCTCTGTATTCAAATAAAATAACTACAGCTTAAAGATAGACCCACTTGGTACACATCATGAAGTGATTTTTTTCCCTTTCTTCATTTTATAGTGTTTTCTTTCCTTTTCATATTTTCCAGTTGCATGCACCTCCCTTACTGATGAAGACAGTTATAGACTTGTAATTATGCTTCTGGTGTCCTGCCAGACGAGGGGTGCTTTGAGCAGCTGGTATAATGAAGAGAACTGTTTCGATTTTATATTGCTTCTTTATTAGCTAATGTATGTTGGGCTGTAAGGCAACATAACCCAACTCAAAGAAGTTTTCAACAAGTGCCTTGGATGCACAATTCAGAGGTGCACTTACTTCCTGTGTAGGCCGTAAAGGATAGGTGGAGATGAGCTTTGGTGCAAGCATTGGGAAATGGGTGCAAAATCCAAAGTGCATGCAGGAACATTGCCTTAGCTCACACAACCTCAGCAGTAATGTTAAAGGAGGTCCAAGTGCAGGTAGGAAAGGCATTATGCTGAATAACACAAGTTAAAAATTGAATGGAAAGAGGTGAAAAATCCAACCATTTCAATCCATGAAATTAAATCGAGGACTTTCTAATTGTAGATGGAATGTCTTCCAGAAGTTTGTGATAGTATATTGCATATCCACCTCAAATCATAGACCGTGGCTGGATTAGATTCCTGGCTTGGGTCACGGTCTGTGTAGAGTCTACATCTTCTCTCCGTGTCTGTGTGGGTTTTTCTCTGGGTGCTCCAGTTTCCTCCCACATGGATTGAAATAGTCGGATTTTTCACCTCTTTCCATTCAATTTTTAACTTGTGTTATTCAGCATAGTGCCTTTCCTACCTGCACTTGGACCTCCTTTAACATTACTGCTGAGGTTGTTTCCCAATGCGTGCACCAAAGCTCATTTCCACCTGTCCTTTATGGCCCACACAGGAAGTAAGTGCACCTCTGAATTATGCATCCAAGGCACTTGTTGAAAAGTTCTTTGAGTTGAGTTATATTGCCTTCCAGCCCAACACACGTTAGTTAACAAAGAAGCAATATAAAAGATATGCGGGTTAGGTGGATTGGCTGTGCTAAATTGCCCTTTACTGTCAGGAGGACTGGCAAAGATAAATGCATGGGGTTATGGGGATAGAGCCTAGGTGGGATTATGTTCAGTGCAGACTCGATGGACTGAATGGCCTCCTTCTGCACCGTAGGGATTTATGATTCTGTGACTAATACAGCACTGAAAGAAATCATTCATCTATGCTATCTGTGCCAGGTCTTTGGACTAGCCAATTAGTCATATACCCCTGTTGTGTCTCCACGGCCTTGCAAATTTTAGTCCTTGAATTAATATCCTAATTCCTTTTGAACGTTTACAATTGTATCTGCTTCCATCATCCATTCAAATACCGCATTCCAAACCATAACGGGTCATTTATCTGCCTGCGCTGATCAATAGTTTCTGTCACACAAAAATAGAATTTCATCTTCCTCACATTCATATTTACCTGGAATGCTTTCTTATCTTTATGTACTCCTTGGCTAGAAGACTTTCGCTAATGGTGGCTTATCCCTAAAGGTAAACAGTTCTGCCAGGGGAAATGTGACCTTCAAACATCAATGCATGTTCCTGTTCCTTCTTCTGCAGCTGGCTGAATACTTAAAAGAAAATGCCCTCGGAGAGAATCAAATTGCCTCAATAAAAAAGCTATGTTGGTAAGTCAAATAAGCAAATAAATGTCTCCACATTGACATGTCAAAATATTAATTGGGACCAATGTTTTCAGTGGGACTTAGACTAGTAATCAATTTGTTTACATATTACTAAAATCATCACCACTTGAGATTTCTTTTTCTCCTGAAATGCCCCTAGTGAAAACTCAAATGAGCTTGTTCCTTGGAGCTCTGAGTGCCTCGTGGCCCAGTACAGATGGAAAATCTGAGGCAGATTTAGATTCAGCATAGGATGGAATGTCAGACTTTCCATTCCAGCTGTTCAAGTAAGAACAATTTCAAGCTCTAAGTGACTTGCTGCTTTGCCTGTTTGTATGCTTAACTCATGGGCTGGCCAACAGCAATAGATTTTCTCTTTTTCCTGATTTATTACCTCTGTTCTAGTAAGAAAGAGAACATCTATCCCTCACTGTCTCCTTAACTGGTCTAATTGTGGTTTGGAACAATTGCAAATTCAAATTTGTTTCCTCTCACAAAGTGGAATCTTGTCGCAAGAAATTTTAAAAATATAATTGTTTAAGGGATGAGAGTTTCTCTTGCTCGGCCAGCTTCCATTGCTCATTGCTCATCTCTAATTACCCTTGGGAAGGTGGTGCTGAGCAACTGCTTAGACAACTACAGTCTATAAAGTGTAGGTACACCCACAGTGATATTAGGGAGGAAGTGCAAGGATTTTGACCCTGTGCCAGTGAAGGAACGAGGATATATTTCCAGGTCAAGATGGTATGTGACTTCGACCAGAACTTGTGGGTGGTCTTGGTGTTCTCAAGAGCCTGCTGCCTTTTTCCTTCTAAATGATAGAGGTCACATGTTGGGAAGGTGCTGTCAAAAGATCCTTATCAAGTTGCAGCAGAGCATTTTGTTAATTATACACACAGCTGTCTCTGTGTATCAGTGATGAATGGAATATTTAATCTGCTCGATGAAAGGCCCATCAAGCTTAGACCTGGAAGGTGTTAAGCTACTTGAGTGTTGTTGGAGCTGCACTCATTCAGGTGAGTGGAGAGTATTCCGTCATACTCCTGACTTGTGTCTAACAAGGGGACAGGCTTTGCAGGGATAATCATGGAAGAATTCCAAGCTTCTAGATTGTTCTTGTAGCTACCATGTCTATATGGCTGATCCAGTTCAGTTTCTGGTAAATGATAATTCTAGGATGTTGATAATTCAATGATGGGAAAGACATGTCAAGGGATGATAGTTAGATTCTCTCTTGTTGGAGATGGTCTGGCACTTTCGTGACACAAATCTACTTGCCACTTACCTCTCCAAGCCTAAATGTTGTCCAGGTCTTGCTGCATATGGTCATGGACTGTTCTGAGTAGTCGCTAGTGATGCTAAGCACTGTAATTATTAGTGAATATTCCCACTTCTGATTTGATGGTGGAAGGAAGATCATTGATGAAACAGCTGAGGGTGATTAGGCCTGGGACGCCAACCTGAGAAACTCCTGCAGTGATGGCTTGGTACCAGGAAGATTGGCCACCGGAAACATAGCTATCTTCTTTTATGGTCAGCATGGATTTATGTTCAGTGCAGATTTTCCTCCCTGATATCCATGGACATTTTTACTAGGGCTCCTTGGTGCCACACTCTAATGCCAAATGCTGCTTTGATGTCAAGGGCAATCACTTTTACTGCACCAGTGGCATTCAGCCTCTTACATTATTTGAACCATGGCTGTGATGTGATCTGAAACCAAGTGGTCCTGGCAACGCCCAAACTGAGCATCTGTGAGAAAGTCATTGCAAATAGCATAAGTGTCATTTGATAGCACTGTCAATGCCACCTTCCATCACTTTGCTGATCATTGAGAATGGACTGATGAAGTGGTAGTTGATGGGATTGGATTTTTGTGGTCAGAGTACACCAAGGTCATTTCCTACATTGGTGAATAGATGTCAAGGTTGTGCTGGAATAGCTTGGAAGCATAGAAACATGAAAAGTAGGAACCGGAATAGACCCTTCAGTCCTTCGAGCCTTCTCCACCATTCAATATGATCATGGTTAATCCTCTACTTCAACACCATACTTCCATTCTCTCCCCATACACCTTGATCACTTTAGAGTCTAAAGATCTATCTAGACCCCTCTCCCATTCAGAGGAGGGAGGGTGGGGCTAGCTGATTTTTCTCTACTTCCTAACTGTGACTGTAGCACTACATTTTGCACTCTCTTCTTTCCTTCTCCATGTGCTGTATGCTTTGTCTGTACGGCGCACAAGAAACAGTATTTTTCACTGTGTACTAATACATGTGACAATAATAAATCAAATCAAAACTTTTGGGACTGATGCAGTTCATGTGTTGTCAATATGCATGTGGCAAAGCGATAGTGTGATATCACCGACTGCAATCCAGAGCACCAGCTAATGGCCTGAGAACATTCAAATCCCATTATGGCAGCTGGCGGAAGTTAAAATTCAATTAATTTTGACAATTAGCTTCAGTAACTAAACATATTATCAATTGTTGTAAAAGCTCATCTGGTTCACTGATGTCTTTTAGGGAAGTAAATCTGCTATAATTATCTTGTCTGGCCTATATGAACTCCAGACCTGCAGCTTCTGAGTCTGATCAGCATTTTCTGATTATATTTCAGATTTCCAGCATTCACAGTATTTTGGTTTTATTTGACTTTAACTATCCTCTGCAATGGCCCAACAATCCATCTGGTTTAAGGACATGTAAAGATGCATGATCCACATCCCATCAAAAAAAATAAGGAAAAGAAAAGCTGCACTCATGGGCTATTAGGAAGGGAGTTCCAGCATTTTGAGGAATGGAGATATAATTCCAAATCAAGATGGTATGTGTCTTAGAGGGGAATGTGTAAGTGGCCCTGTTCCTATGTGCCTGCTGCCTTGTTCTTCAATAACCTTTGACATATCTAGTGCCCCCAGCCAGTGAAGGTGGATAAATCCTCAGGTCCTGATATTCCTCATCCCAGAGTACTTAAAGGAAGTGGCCTTGGAAATGGTAGATCCATTGGTCTCTGGAATTGTTCCTACAAATTGGAGGATAGCTAATGTAAGTCCACTATTCAAAAAGGGAGGTAGAGAGAAAACTATAGACCAGTGGGCCTACCATTGATACGGAGTAGGTTGCTAGAATCCATTATCACGGATTTCTTAACTCAGCATATGGCAGGCAGTAATATAAACAGATAAATCAGCATGGATTTACAAAAGAGAAATCATGCTTGATGAATCTATTGGAATTTATTGAGGATGAAACTAGGAGAACTGAGGAGAACCAGAGAATGTGGATTATTTAGACTTGGGGAAAGCTTTCAAAAAAGTCTCACAAAACAGACTACTATGTAAAATTAAAGCACATGGGATTGGAGGTAATGTCTTGAGATGGATAAAAACCTGGTTAGTACATAGCAAGCAAAGAGTTGGCATGCATGGGTCTTTTTCTGGTTGAAAGTCAGTGACTAGTGGTGTTCCATAGAAACCTGTCCTAGGACCCAACTGTTCACATTTTATAGCCATAGAGTCATAGAGGTTTACAGCAGGGAAACTGGCCCTTTGGCCCAAATCATTAATTGTATTAATTAAATATTAATGTTATAATAATAAATAATGTAATAATAAAAAATTATTTAAAAATTAATAAAAAATTAAATGTATTATTTCCAAATTTGCAGATGATACAAAGTTTGGGTGGGAGGGTGAGCTGTGAGGAGGTTGCAAATCACATTTCAATGTGATTTGAACAGGCTATGTGGCCATCTGCATGGCAGATGCAGTATAATGTATTTAAATATGTTATCCACAATGGTATCAATAATAATAGGAAGACAGATGATTGTTGATTTGAAGGAAATTGAAGGAACTTGCAGTCCTCATGCATCGATCACTGAAAGCAAGCATACAGGTACTTCAGGCAGTAAAGGAGGCAAATGATAATCTGGCCTTCATAGCAAGAGGATTTGCATATAGAGATAGGGATGTTTTGCTGCAATTGTAAAGGTTATAGGAGAAACCGCATCTGGAGCACTGTGCGCCATTTTTGGTCTCCTTTTCTGAGGAAGGATGTCCCTGTATAGAGGGAGTCCGGTAAAGATTTATCAGCCTAATTCCTGGGATGGCAAGTCTATTATATGAGGAGAGACCAAGTTTGTTAGAATTATATTCGCAGGAGTTTAGTAGAGTGTTCTTGGATCTCCAGCTCAGGTTAGACATTTAATTGTCCATCATTGTTCATAACCAGCAGGACTCAGAGCTGGGATCTAATCTGACTTTCATGTGATTGTTTAGAACAAAGAACAAAAAAAATTACATCACAGAAACAGGCCCTTTGGCCCTGCACCGACAATGCTGCCCATCTGAACTAATCCCCTCTAGCTTTCTGGCAACCATATCCTTCTATTCCCATCCTATTCACGTATTTGTCAAGAAGCCCCTTAAGTCTGCATCTACTACCTTCCCCAGCAGAGAGTTTTAGGCACCCACCACCCTTGTGTAAAAATCTTGCCTTGTATATCTCCTTTAACCTTGTCCCTCGACCTTAAACCTATGCCCCCTAGTAATTGACTCTACCACCCTGGGAAAAAGCTTCTGACTATCCATTCTGTCCACATTCTCTGATTATCCACTCTGTCCATATCCCTCTGACTATCCACTCTGTCCATATCCCTCTGACTATCCACTCTGTCCATGTCCATCTGACTATCCACTCTGTCCATGTCCCTCTGACTATCCACACTGTCCATGTCCCTCTGACTATCCACACTGTCCATGTCCCTCTGACTATCCACACTGTCCACGTCCCTCTGACTATCCACTCTGTCCATATCCTCTGACTATCCACTCTGTCCATGTCCCTCTGACTATCCACACTGTCCATGTCCCTCTGACTATCCACTCTGTCCATGTCCCTCTGACTATCCACTCTGTCCATATCCCTCTGACTATCCACTCTGTCCATATCCCTGTGATTATCCACTCTGTCCATGTCCCTCTGACTATCCACTCTGTCCATGTCCCTCTGACTATCCACTCTGTCCATATCCCTGTGACTATCCACTCTGTCCATATCCCTCTGACTATCCACTCTGTCCATATCCCTCTGACTATCCACTCTGTCCATATCCCTGTGATTATCCACTCTGTCCATATCCCTGTGATTATCCATTCTGTCCATGTCCCTCTGACTATCCATTCTGTCCATGTCCCTCTGACTATCCACACTGTCCATGTCCCTCTGACTATCCACTCTGTCCATGTCCCTCTGACTATCCACTCTGTCCATGTCCCTCTGACTATCCACTCTGTCCATGTCCCTCTGACTATCCACTCTGTCCATATCCCTCTGACTATCCACTCTGTCCATATCCCTCTGACTATCCACTCTGTCCATGTCCATCTGACTATCCACTCTGTCCATATCCCTGTGATTATCCATTCTGTCCATATCCCTGTGATTATCCACTCTGTCCATATCCCTGTGACTATCCACTCTGTCCATATCCCTCTGACTATCCACTCTGTCCATATCCCTGTGACTATCCACTCTGTCCATATCCCTGTGACTATCCACTCTGTCCATATCCCTGTGACTATCCACTCTGTCCATATCCCTCTGACTATCCACTCTGTCCATATCCCTCTGACTATCCATTCTGTCCATATCCCTCTGACTATCCACTCTGTCCATATCCCTGTGACTATCCACTCTGTCCATATCCCTCTGACTATCCATTCTGTCCATATCCCTCTGACTATCCACTCTGTCCATATCCCTCTGACTATCCACACTGTCCATGCTCTATCTATCATATGCTGCACCCGTTGTTTAATGTTGTTGCTTTAGCAGGTTGGCACCTCATTATTCACGTATGCTTCATGCTGCTCCTCGCTTATACCCTGCAATCCTCACTGGATCAAAGTTGATCTCCTGGTTTGATGGTAATGGTAGAGCAGGGGATATGTTGGGTCAGATTGTGGTTGTGTACAATTCTGCTGCTGATGATTCACAGCAATTTTTTAAATAACAGGGATTATGTTCTAGTTTGTGTAATTTAACATTCCTCATAATGTATACTCGATGGAATCTCAGAATCATTCTTGTAAATCTTTGTTAAATATTGTCCAAAGCCAATATATCTATAACTGCTCAGAATCCCCCAGGTGTGGTCTAACCAGAGTTTATTATAATTGAAAATGACTTCCACTGCCATTCCTCCAGATATAAAGGCCTGCATTCCATTTTTTTTATTATTTTCTATACCTCTCCATGGTATTTTAATGATCCATGTACCTGAAAGCCCAAGTCTCTTAGCCATTCATTGTTACTAGTTTGTCATAATTTAAAGAGTACCCTATTCCATCCCTTTTAAATCCAGTGACATCGCATATAGTGGAGTCCATTTGCCACCATGTGGCTCATTAACTTAATCTATCAATATCTCTTTGTCATTGTACACTTCCATTTACGTTGCTGACAATGTCAGCCATCTATCATTAATAAATATAAATATGTGTCTTTCAATTCTATCATCAAAATTATTGAGAGGCATGGTAAATAGCTGAAGATCAATACAGATCCTTGTGGGACTTCACTAGTCTCATGTTGCAATTTAGATCCTCTCTAATTATCCCTATCCTATTTTTGCTGCTGCTTGGCCAGTTTCCTAACCCCATCAATCATTTGCCTTTATTTGCATGATCTTTAACTTTAGCCAACAGTCTCTTCAGTAAGATTTTATCAGATGCCTTGGGAAGTCCATATGAATAACTTCTTCGGGCATTCCTTTGTTCATAGCTTTAAATAGCACTTCAAACAATTCATCAGATACAACTTACCCTTCACAAACCTATGCTACATCTCGATAAGCAGCTTAAAATTTTCAATGCTTACTGTCATCCTATCCTTAAATATAGGCTCTACTAATTTCCTTTCAACAGCTGAGCTAACTGGTTTATTATTCTTTGTTTTCTCTCTCTCACATTTTTTAAATAGCAGAATATTATCTTTGTGGACTTTTCTTGCTTCTTCCTCTTCCCCAATCCCGATTTTCTTGATTCTAGATGAGTTCTTGATTTTAGTCAACCAGTAACTGCCACATGTCCAGCCACAGTTATCCATGGAAGGGTTACAGACCTAGAGGTTCCAGGTTAAGCGACCACTAAGATCGTACACCTTGTGGAACTAAATCACCATAGTGACAGGCTCTGTAATTCAATGCTTCATCCAGTGAAATCTTAATTATTTGTCAACTAGCTTGACATGCTAGTGGAACTTGCAGTAGTAGATTTCTTATTGACAACTGGCCAACTGTAGATATCTATGTAAGCAAGTGACCAATAGATAACCTGGTCTTAAATGGAGAAGAAGGAAGAGATTGATCAGTGTTCTCATCACTAAGCCATGTGATTGTAACTGATTTAAGGGCTTCATAGTTGGGAATGCCTCCGTTTGGTTCTGCCAACCTATGCCTAACTCAAGAGTGAAGTGTGATGCATGTCCAAGGAGACAGTGTACACATTCATATCAGACAGACTCCACAGCTGTAAATTGTGTAACTTGGCTTGGAGACTCTTAAACTTGGTGATGGACTGTCATACAAAGCAAAATGGCTGAAAATGTCATTCCCAGTAAAATTAGCTTTTTGTTTCAATCAGCAAATCACTAATTCATAAAACATTATGAATGAATTAAAACAACATTACCTTATACATGAAAGATCCTCAATTCCATTTCTCACTCCACAAATGCTGACAGACCTGCTGAGTACTTTTCTTATATCTGATTCCCCGTATCTTTTCTTTTTTCTTTTATGAGATGTGGAGACATTTCCTGCCTTTCCCTAATTGCCCTTGAAAAGTTGATGGTGAGCTGACCTCTTGAACTGTTACAGTTCATATGATGTCAGCTGACAGATAGGGAGACAGTGGCACCATGGGGTTGTCATTGAACTGGAAATCCAAAGATCCAGAGTAATGCTTGGGAACAGAAGCTCAAATCCCACCATGGCAACTGGTGGAATTCACTGAATAAATCTGGAATTGAAAGCTTGTCTTGGTAATGATGACTATAAAACTATCATTCATTAGCATTAATACTCCTTCTCTTAACTACTCCAAGCCACCTTGGTTCAAGGACAATGCATGCTGACTCTGCCAGCAATGCCCACATCCCATGAAAGGAAAAAGGAGGTGCAATTGTAAAGCTGTTAGAGAAGGAGTTCCAAGATTATGAGGAACAGAGATGGTCAGGATGGTATGAGGCTCAGAGGGGACTTGCTAGATGGCAGACTAGCCATGCTGTCCTTGTCATTCTAGGTAGGAGAGATTGTGGATTTGGAAGGTGGTGTTGAATGGTCTTCAGTAAGTTGCTGAAGTTAATTGTATATGTAGTTCACACTACTGCCACTGTGTGTCATTGGTGGAAGAAGTGAATGTTTAGGTTGGTGGTTGGGACGCTGAGCATCCAGGCCGGAATGTACCTTGAGTTCGGCAATATTTTACCTTTGTATAAATTTATACATGTTTATACGTTTTTTATAGAATAAAAATAATTATATTTCATTTCTTTCAGCATTATATTTGCTTTGCACAGTGATATTGCATGCAGTTTCTGGTGATTCTATTGGATAACACTAACTGATTGATTAAGACTATTGGCAATAGTTGATTTTATTAATATCCTCCCTGCTATGACAAGTGATGCTACATGGACCATGAAATTTGTTCTGTTACCAAGAAAAATTGAAAGGCGCAAATGTTTCGTGGAAGCTAGTTTATTTTACTTTGAATGAATTCAAGAGTTTCTGAGACTTTAATTTGTATTAGTTGAGGTCTGAATAAATAACTTGTTAGTTTTGTAACCCAGCTATTTTAATAGCAGTTCGATTATAATGTTTTCCAATGGCTAGAACATAAAACAATTCTGATGTTCCAGAATGCAGTACTATTTTCATTGATTCACTAAAAGGAATGCACAAGCTGAAAATATTAGAAAAGTTAATAAAATATTCATGATTTCATATTTCATCAGTATGCAATTTATCACAGCACTTACCATATTCACTGGATAATAGAATTTCAATGCAGACTAGTAAATATTTCAGTGTATCATGGATTTTGGCCAGTAATGTATTGTGAATACACTGAAATATGGAAATCTTAATTATTTCAAAGCTCTTTTTCTAAGGCTATTTACTACAGCAGTAATTTAGCATAATTGGGGCACTGGGCTCAGATTAAAATCATAAATCTGTGGTGATGTTTACATTGGTTTCTCTACAGTTATACCATCCTCACTTTTAATGTAAGTAAATTCTTGTTTGAAAAAGGCTTATTATTAGATCTATATGTTGTAACAAATCTCAGCTTAATATGGCCTGGAGAAAGAAAATGTTGAAATCAAAGCACCCTATATGCAAGTCCTTTGCTGAAATTCTTCAGTTCATGGTGAACTCATGGGCAGTCGGTAAAGGAGTGGCAACATGGCAGTGAGGATCTTCGCTCTTAGTTTCAGCTCCCTGTACTTACATTACAGCTGCTGGAATGTTAGAGCAGGAATAATTGTCTTTTATGTGCAAGAGATTCATAATGTTGGGATGCTGGTATACCTTTCATCAATAAATGCTAGGATAAGTGACACAGACTAGCTGAAATTAGCCTCTATGATCAATATTGCAATGCAAGGCAACAATTACTATTGAGCACTTGAATATCAGTTTTAGAAGTCAAATGCTAGTCCTAATGTTAAACTCTCTCAACTGGTTGAGCTCTCATTAACATAGGGTTAAGCTTAAACCTTCATACCCAGAGAAAGAGTAAAGTAATGCCACCTCCTGCCCCAACGGTGTTGCTATAACTGTCCTATAACTTTACCCACCCATAGTCTCCTTTTGGCATTTTAATAATTTTAATAAGACAGCAAGTCATGGATTCTAAACTGGTGGATGCAGCAGATTTGATTTTCACTCGTTCACTCATCCCCCAACAGTTTGAAACTCACTCCCAATTAAGAGCCTTCAAGATAAACTTTTAACTGTGTCGATTGTGATGCCTATATGTACAATTCAAGTAGCTGTGCAAACACTGTGCACCATCCCAGTCCACCCTCTGCCATTTTAACTGGCTCCCCTTTTTAGAAGCTTGAATTCGGATGGCAGTTTCAATAATAGATATTATTTGGTGTTCCATCTTTTGCCCAAAGCTGGTTAGCTGTCATTTTGTGCCTGATTTGAATGGGCAACTAGTCTGTACGATGTAAGTGATGCCTGGTCATTAAAATTAGCCATAGAAGCTGTTTTTAGGATGACTGTAGGCTTCCCACCAGAAAGTAAAATTCATTTTTATTACAAAATATATAAACATCACCATCTAATTACAGCTCAATGACTCCTTAAGTTGGCCTCTATATTTGCCAAATATCCTCACATATGATTTATATAATATTTTCAGAGAGCATATGGGAGCAAACAAAAAAAGCCCTCAATCTAGCTAATGAGAGAGACTTTCCATCTGCTTACCTGTACAGAAAGGACAGATGTGATATTAGTAAACATATTGCAGAGGGAACAGGTTACTTGACCCTTTCATCAATGCAATCCTGAAAGAGCAAGGAATGCAACTAGCATGCAGAAACTGTCAAATCATTTTTAGCTCTCATAATATGAAATGGTTGGATGATTTTAGAAAGTGTATGTAATTGAAGATTTCTCAGTGCTGAATGGCTAAATTAGTTTGATGGGAACATTCCAGGAGCTGACTACTTTCGAGACAAGCAAAATTATTTTAATTGGTCTAAGCAGGTATTAATGTTACAGCAAAAGCCCTAAAATGTATTTAGTGAATTTACTGGCCTCTTGATGCCAATAGAACTTTTCACATAATAATATGAAGTGTCTTGAAAACAATTGGCAGCATTCAATTACAGGATGTGAGCTTAAAGTTTATTTATTATCACGAATAGGCTTACATTAATACTGCAATGAATTTACTGTGAAAATCCCCTAGTAACCACACTCCAGCACTAGTATACAGAGGGAGAATTTAGCCATGCACCTAGCATGACTTTTGAACTGTGGGGGAAAACCTGAGCGCCTGGAGGAAACCCACACAGACATGGAGAGAACATGCAAATTCCATGCAGACAATGACCCAAGACAGGAATCAAATCCATGTCCCTGGCGCTATGAGGCAGCAGTGCTAACCACTGTATCACAGTGCCTCCAGTTGGTGCAGAGCAATAATGTTTTGCCAAAGAAAATCTGAGCAGCTTAGAGAGCCAGTTTTCACATACGCAAGATTTGTAAAGGAAAAACAAGAACTGTTGAGAACACAGAAAATAGAACATTTAAAAGAGAACTTGAAACACTTAATTCATGAACTTGTTGAAGCAGGTTCAACAAAGATAGATCTTCAATTAAATCTTGATGAACTTCAAGCAGCAGGCACCTTGAGAAAGCATCAAACAAAATGATTGGAACAGGAGAAAGAATTGCTTGCGCATCAGAACAGTAGCGTGAAAACAACCAATATGATGAACTTATTAAACTTTGGCCCAATTTGAGCATGCAATATAGAGCAGCAAATCTAAACTTTAAAGCAGACAATAGCAATTCTACGAAACAGATTAATCATCTAATGAGCAAATTGAAAGGTTCCAAGGAAAAAGAGTGTGATGGAATTCTCCCCAGTTGCCTGGATGAGTGCACCTCCAACCATACTCAAGGAGTTTAAGAACATAATATAACAACTAGGAGCAGGAGACATCTGGCCCCTCAAGTTTGCTCCGCCATTCAATAAGATCATGGCTGATCTTTCCATGGACTTATTGTTCCTTGGGAGCGGCTGGTGTGAGGAGAGCTGGTGAGTAAATTTCTGTGTCTTTTTTTTCCAAAATCGTGTCTGTTTTTTTTAACTCTTAAAACCGGAAACAGGAAGTAGTCACAGGGAGGCCTGTGCAGGAGTTTTTTTTCTTTCACCTGGACCTCCATAAATTGGGAAGGTGAAGAATCCCGATACTCTACACGTGTAGAGTATCCCAACCCTCCCCCCTCCTCTAACCTAATAAAAAAAGGCGACTAGGAGTGTGAGTAGGTAAGTTTAAGTTTATATTTGTTTCTGGGTAAAGGAAGTAATAGGGATGGCAGTGCAGGCAGCGCGATGTACCTCCTGTGGGATGTTTGAGGTGAGGGACACTGGTAGTGTCCCAGCTGATTACACCTGCCAGAGGTGCATCCAGTTCCACCTCCTTGAGGACCGTGTTAGGGACCTGGAGCTGGAACTGGAGGAACTGAGAATTATTAGGGAAGCAGAGATGGCTGTTGATAAAAGCTACAGGGAGATAGTTACTCCTAAATGTGATACATGGGTGACTGTTAGAAGGGTTAAGAAGCAGTCAGAGGAGAGTTCCCCTGAAGCTGTTCCTCTACGCAATAAGTACTCTGCTTTGGATGCTGTTGGGGATGTAGATACAACTGGGGTAAGCCATGGAGTACAGGTCTCGGGAGTTGAGCCTGTCCTTGATGCTCAGGTGGGAAGGGGGAAGAAAAGATCTGGATTAGTGATTGGGGACTCCCTAGTTAAGGGGATAGATAGGAGGGTCTGTGGGAAGGAGCGGGACTTGCAGTTGGTATGTTGCCTCCCGGGCGCTGGGGTCAGTGATATCTTTGACCGAGTGTTCAGGATCCTTAAGGGGGAGGGGAACCAGCCCCAAGTTGTGGTGCATGTAGGTACCCATGACGTAGGTAGGAAAAGAGATGGGGATATAAAGCAGAAATTCAGAGAGTTAGGGTGGAAACTTAGGGCTAAAACTAACAGAGTGGTTATCTCTGGTTTGTTACCTGTGCCGCGGGATGGCATAGAAAAGAATAGGGAGAGAGAACATTTGAAGTCTTGGCTAAAGGGATGGTGCAGGAGGGAAGGGTTCAGGTATTTGGACAATTGGGGGTCATTCTGGGGAAGGTGGGACCTCTACAAGAGGGATGATCTGCACCTGAACCGGAGAGGTACCAATATCTTGGGGGGTAAATTTACCAGTGCTATTCGGGGGGGTTTAAACTGATTCGGGGGGTGATGGGAACCTGAATTGTTGTGCCAGTATACAGGAGGATGTGAATAGGGAGGTCACGGATAAGGTTTCTCGGTCGCAGCAGTATAGTGGCAAACGGGAGGGTGGTTTGAAGTGTGTATACTTTAATGCGAGGAGCATACGCAATAAGGTGGATGAACTTGCAGCCTGGATTGGTGCTTGGGACTTCGATGTTGTGGCCATTTCAGAGACGTGGATAGAGCAGGGGCAGGAAGGGTTGTTGCAGGTTCCGGGGTTCAGATGTTTCAGTCAGAGCAGAGGTGGTGGTAGAAGAAGGGGAGGAGTGGCATTGTTAGTTAAGGACAGCATTACGGTGGCAGAAAAGACGTTTGATGTGGACTTGTCTGCTGAGGTAGTGTGGGCTGAGATTAGAAACAAGAAAGGAGAGGTCACACTGTTGGGATTTTTTTTTTTTATAGGCCTCCAAAAAGTTCCAGAGAAGTAGAGGAAGGGATTGCAAAATTGATCCTGGATAGGTGTGAAAGTAACAGGGTAGTTGTAATGGGGGACTTTAACTTTTCTAATATCGATTGGAAAAGCTATAGTTCAAGTACGTTAGAAGGGTCAGTTTTTGTTCAATGTGTGCAGGAAGGTTTCATGACTCAGTATGTAGATAGGCCAACAAGAGGTGAGGCTATATTGGATTTGGTATTGGGTAATGAACCAGACCAGGTGTTAGACTCGGAGGTGGGTGAGCACTTTGGTGATAGTGACCACAATTTGGTTACATTTACCTTAGTGATGGAAAGGGATAGGCACGTACCGAATAACAGTAGTTATAAGTGGGGGAAAGGTAATTATGAGGCTATTAGGAGAGATTTAGGATGCATAGGGTGGAGCAGGAAATTGCAGGGGTTGGGGACATCTGAAATGTGGAGCATATTTAAGGAACAGCTTCTGCATGTCCTTAATGAATATGTACCTGCCAGGCAGGGAGGAAGTGGTCGAGTGAGGGAACCATGGTGTACTAGGGAAGTTGGATCTCTGGTGAAGAGGAAGAAGGAGGCTTATATAATGATGAGACGTGAAAGCTCAGTTAGGGCAATGGAGAGCTATAAATCAGCCAGGGAGGAGCTAAAGAGGGAGTTGAGAAGAGCTAGAAGAGGACACGAGAAGACTTTGGCGGATAGGATTAAGGAGAATCCTAAAGCTTTTTACAGTTGTATAAATAATAAAAGATTGGTTAGGGCAAGATTAGGGCCAGTCAGAGATAGCAGTGGGAAGTTGTGCGTGGAGCCTGAGGAGATAGGAGAGACACTGAATGAATATTTTTCGTCAGTATTCACGCAGGAGAAAGACAATGTTGTCAGGGAGAATACTGCGATACTAGGTTGTAGACTGGGTAGGATTGAGGTTCATAAGGAGGAGGTGTTAGCGAATCTTGAGGGTATGAAAATTGATAAGTCCTCTGGGCCAGATGGGATTTACCCCAGGATTCTCTGGGAGGCTAGAGAGGAGTTTGCAGAACCTTTGCTTTGATCTTCATGTCGTCATTAGCTACAGGTGTAGTGCCGGAAGACTGGAGGATGGCAAATGTTGTCCCTTTGTTCAAAAAGGGGAGTAGGGACCATCCTGGAAATTATAGACTGGTGAGCCTGACTTCTGTTGTGGGCAAAGTCTTGGAAAGAATTATAAGGGATAGGATTTATAAGCATCTAGAGAGAAATAAATTGATTAGGGATAGTCAGCACGGTTTTGTGAAGGGTAGGTCGTGCCTCACAAACCTTATTGAGTTTTTTGAGGAGGTGACCAAAGAGGTAGATAAGGGTAAGGCAGTTGATGTAGTGTATATGGATTTTAGCAAAGCGTTTGATAAGGTTCCCCATGGTAGGCTACTGCAGAAAGTGCAGATGCATGGGATTGAAGGTGATTTAGCAGTTTGGATTAGGAATTGGCTAGCTGATAGAAGACAGAGGGTGGTGGTTGATGGGAAATATTCAACCTGGAGTGCAGTTACAAGTGGTGTACCTCAAGGATCTGTTTTAGGGCCACTGCTGTTTGTCATTTTTATAAATGACCTAGATGAGGGTGTAGAGGGTTGGATTAGTAAATTTGCTGACGATACCAAAGTGGGGGGAGTTGTAGACAGCGAGGATGGATGTTACAGTTTGCAGAGGGACATAGATAGGTTGCAGAGCTGGGCCGTGAAGTGGCAAATGGAATTCAATATGGATAAGTGTGAGGTGATTCACTTTGGTAGGAATAACAGGCATATGAAATATAGGGCTAATGGAAGGACCCTTAATAGTGTTGTCGAGCAGAGGGATCTTGGGGTACAAGTACATAGCTCTTTGAAAGTTGGCACCCAGGTTGATAAAGTTGTTAAGAAGGCGTACGGTGTGTTAGCTTTTATTGGTAGAGGGATTGAATTTAGGAGCCGTGAGGTTATGTTACAACTGTACAAAACTGTACGAAAAAAGTTGATTTGCTGGTTAAGAAGAAAAAGGAGGCTTATGTCAGGATGAGGCTTGAAGGCTCAGTTAGTGCAATGGATAGCTATAGATTAGCCAGGAAGGAGCTAAAAAGTGAATTGAGGAGAGCTAAGAGGGGACACGAGAAGATGTTGGCTGATAGGATTAAGGAGAATCCTAAAGCTTTCTTTCGATATGTTAAGAATAGAAGATTGGTTAGGGCAAGATTAGGGCCAGTCATAGACAGCAGTGGGAAGTTGTGCGTGGAGCCTGAAGAGATTGGTGAGGCACTGAATAAATATTTCTCTTCGGTATTCACGCAGAGTGCTGGAAATGTAGCTATGGAGAACACTGAGGTACAGGGTTGCAAATTGGGAAGTATTGTAGTAGATAGGGAGGATGTGCTAGAAATTCTCGAGGGTTTGAAGTTGGATAAGTCCCCTGGGCCGGACGGGATTTACCCTAGGATTCTCTGGGAGGCAAGAGAGGAGATTGCAGAGCCTCTGGCTCTGATCTTCAGGTCCTCGTTGGTTACGGGTGTGGTTCCGGAGGACTGGAGGATAGCGAATGTGATCCCATTGTTTAAGAAGGGGAAGAGAGACCTTCCAGGGAATTATAGGCCAGTGAGTCTTACTTCTGTTGTGGGCAAGGTATTGGAGAGAATTATTAGGGATAGGATTTATAGTTATTTAGAGAGAAATGAATTGATTGGGGATAGTCAGCATGGTTTCGTGAAGGGTAGGTCATGCCTTACTAACCTCATTGAGTTTTTTGAGAAAGTGACCAAAGAGGTGGATGGGGGTAAGGCGGTTGATGTAGTATATATGGACTTTAGTAAGGCGTTTAATAAGGTGGCCCATGGAAGACTTCTGCAGAAAATGCAGATGTATGGGATAGAGGGTGATTTAGCTAATTGGATTAGGAATTGGCTGGCAGATAGAAGACAGAGGGTGGTGGTTGATGGGAGATATTCATCGTGGAGTTCGGTGACAAGTGGTGTGCCTCAGGGGTCTGTTTTGGGGCCCCTGCTGTTTGTAATTTTTATAAATGATCTGGATGAGGGTATTGAGGGATGGATCAGTAAATTTGCGGATGACACTAAAGTCGGTGAGTGGTAGATAGTGAAGAGGGGTGTTATAGTTTGCAGAGTGACTTGGACAAGTTGCAGAGCTGGGCTGAGAGGTGGCAAATGGAGTTTAATGTGGAAAAGTGTGAGGTAATGCACTTTGGCAGGATCAATAAATGTGTAGAGTATAGGGCTAAGGGTAGGGCTCTTAATAGTGTTGAGGAACAGAAGGATCTTGGTGTACGTGTCAATAGATCCCTGAAAGTAGGCAGTCAAGTGGATAAAGTTGTTAAGAAGGCATATGGAGTCTTAGCTTTTATTGGTAGGGGGATTGAATTTTGGAGCCGCAGCGTCATGTTGCAACTGTACAAAACTCTAGTGCGGCCGCACTGGAGTATTGTGTGCAGTTCTGGTCCCCGCATTATAAGAAAGATGTGGAGGCATTGGAGAGGGTACAGAGGAGGTGTACCAGGATGTTGCCTGGTATGGAGGGCAGGTCTTATGAAGAGAGGCTGAGGGATTTGAGGTTGTTTTCGTTAGAAAGGAGGCGGCTAAGAGGAGACCTTATTGAAACATATAAGATGATTAGAGGTTTAGATAGGGTGGACAGTGATAGCCTTTTCCTAGGATGGAGAAAGCTAGCACGAGGGGACACAGCTTTAAATTAAGGGTATGAGTTATAGGACGGATATCAGAGGTAGGTTCTTTACTCAAAGAGTGATTAGGGAGTGGAATGCCCTGCCTGCAGCTGTTGTAGATGCGCCAAGGTTGGTGGCATTTAAGAGGTTAATTGATAAGTATATGGAAGAGAAGGGAATGGTTTAGTTTGGAGGGGCATTGCTTTTTATGTTGGTCGGCACAACATCGAAGGCCGAAGGGCCTGTTCTGTGCTGTAATGTTCTATGTTCTATGTTCTAAAACTCTGGTGCGGCAGCACTTGGAGTATTGCGTACAGTTCTGGTTGCCGCATTATAAGAAAGATGTGGAAGCATTGGAAAGGGTGCAGAGGAGGTTTACCAGGATGTTGCCTGGTATGGTGGGAAGGCCTTATGAGGAAAGGCTGAGGGACCTGAGGTTATTTTCATTAGAGAGAAGAAGGTTACGCGGTGACCTAATTGAGGCGTATAAGATGATCAAGTGATTGGATAGGGTGGATAGTGAGAGCCTTTTTCTTCGGATGGTGATGACCAACATGAAGGCACATAACTTTAAATTAAGAGGTGGTAGTTATAGGACGGATGTCAGAGGCAGGTTCTTTACGCAGAGGGTGGTGAGGGCGTGGAATGCCCTGCCTGCAACAGTTGTGGACTCACCTACTTTGGGGGCATTCAAATGTTCGGTGGATAGGCATATGGATGATATTGGAATAGTTTAGGTTAGAGAGTCCACTGGCCGGCGCAACATTGAGGGCCGAAGGGCCTGTACTGCGCTGTAATGTTCTATGTTCTATGTTAATAGTCCTTTCACTTTAATCCTTAATTCCTTTACTATTCAAAAATCTATCTATCCTTGCCTTAAAAGCATTCAATGAATTTGTTTCAACAGTTTCAATAAGCAGGGAATTCTACAGATTCACAACCCAAAAAGGAATCTTTTTGATAAATTTGTGTGTGGATGTGTTTAGTTTATTGAGTTTTGCATTATCGACAATGTGAAATGAGGTGACATAAACAATCACATCATTGATGGTGAAGCATTTTGCGTGCCCTGAGATGTGAAGGACACTCGGCAGAATTTGGAAGATGTGTTAGCGGTGAGTGCAAACAGTAACACAAGATCAAAGTCCAGCGTGAGTTGGGAAACATGATTGTTGCCAGTGAGATCACATGTCCCGATTTTCCACACCCTTCTCTGATGGCATAACAACGTTCCTGTCCAGGGTGGTTGGGAACTTCATTTAAATGCATGTTATCTTCAGAGGGCACTCTCACTTTTGCACAGCACTTCTGAGGGAGTGGGGGATCTCACTGGGGGATCTGAGAGGGAAGGTGGCATAAATGGGCGATCTGAGAGGAAAGAGATTAGTGGTGGAGTCTGAGAGAGAAGGGAGTATGAGTGGGGGATCTGAAGGGGAAGAGGACATGAGTGGGGGTCTGAGAGAGAGGGGAGCAGAGTTGGGGGTTCTGAGGGGGAAGGGAGCAGAATGGGGAATCCGATGGGGATGGCATCCTGAGTGGGGGGTGGGGTCTGAGAGGGAAGGAAGCCTAAGTGACACAGAGTAGCTGAAATTAGCCTCTATGATCAATATTGCAATGCAAGGCAACAAATCAATTACTACCGAGCACTTGAAAATCAGTTTTAAAAGTCAAATGGTGGTCTTAATGTTAAACTGTCAACTGGTTGAGCTCTCATTAACGTGGGGTTAAGTTAAAACCTTCTTACCCAGAGAAAGAGTGAAGTAATGTCACTTCCTGCCCCAAATGTGTTGCTATAACCATCCTATAACTTCACCCACTTCAAGACACCCATATGCTCCTTTTGGCATTTTAATAAATTTAATAAGCAAGTCAGTGGGTTTTAAACTGGTGGGGTGCAGCAGATTTGATTTTCACTCTTTCACTCGTCCTGCAGCAGCTTGAAGGGACATGAATGGGGAGGGGCGTCTGAGAGGAAAGGGGGCATGAGTAAGAGTCTGAGGCGGGAGGGGAGCTAAGTTGGGGAAGGGTGAAGTCAGGCACCCTCATGCTTCTGAGATGGCGGGGGTATCACAGTTATTTGTAGGTGGGGGAGAAGGATGCCCTTCATTGGTGAAGGGTTGGCAGTGCTCTCCTGGTCAGTAAGGGGGGCAACATTTCATTTTTTGGTGTCCAGTAACTGAGCACAGAGACTGTTTTCCCTGAAAAAATGATGGCCCGATTTTGGAACCTGGACAGCAGTTTACCTGCTATACATAAATTAGCCACTTCTTCAGTTTCTAGCTGGCATGGCCACTTAGTCTCAATTTGAGGAATTGTCCCTATATAAAGAACAAAGATGGGATTTGCCTGACTCACCTACTATGGGAATCATAGTGCATTGGACAGAAAATTTTGTGAACCATTTAAAGATCCATTTACAATGGGTGGGAATTTCTGATCTTGGGCTGCAAGTAGCTGGAAAATCCTGCACCAGTTCTAGGCCATTGTCACTGGATACTAATCAGGTAACAAACATCCATGGTAGCTTTAATTGGCTTCAGTGTCCAAGGGCTTTTCTGTTCTCCTGGCTAAGATCTAACCAACTTTTGCTTTGCTTCTTATCAGCAAGAGATACATTTTCCCAGTTATTGTGATGTATATGGCACAATCTAGTGAGATTCAACTTGACACCATCCAGGACAAAGCAGCCTGTATAATTGGCACCACATCCACAAATATCCACTCCCTTCAGCACTGACGTTCAATAGCAGCAATATGTATGATCTACAAGATGCACTGCAGCAATTCACCAAAGATCCTTAGACAAGTACCTTCCAAACCCATGACCACTTCCATCAAGAAGGACAAGGGCAACAAATACATGGGAACATTACTGGCTGCAAATTCACCTTCAAGCCACTCATTGTCCTGACTTGGAAATATATCTCTCGCTGGGTCAAGATCATGGAATTCCCTCTCTAATGGCATTGTGGGTCGACCCACAGAACATGGACTGCAGAGTTTTAAGAAGGTAGCTCACCATCACCTTTTCAAGGACATTTAGGATGAGCAATAAATGTTGACCAGCCAACAACACCCATGATTGAATAATGAAAGTCAGTGATCATAGAAGAAAGGTTCTGAATTGGATTGAATGTTCAGGGAAAGTTTGCAAAATATGTATAAGAATTTTGCAGATAAATGAAACAAAGATAACCCCTGCCATTAATCATACAGAACTTCAAGTTCCCAAGTATGCAAACAAAAACTAATTTCTGACAGGGACTCCAGCTTTGGACTGTCTTCTTCCTTTGAGGAATAGGTTTGCCCATTCTTGTCACAGGTGTTGGAAAATCACTTTCATCAATGGTCAGACAGCAAACCACCCAAGAGGGAGCCACAATGTCACCTGGGGTATGTAAAAGAGAATGAACATCAGTTTATTGAGCTTCAACCCTTGGCCATATACATATAGAAGGGTTATAAGGCTCCAGATCACTTAATCTTTGAATTCAGGAACTTGAAGGGGAGATATGGGCAAGTGATAAAGTAAAAATGACGATGCCAATTATAGTAATAACAATGTCTTCAGCCGTCCATCGATTTCGATGTTGACTGTGTTGGAAGTTTAGATTCTGCAGGCACGTTGGTGTGTTATAAGGCCTGCATTGGATCGGCATTGTCTCCCACATTGGTGGCAACTGTGATTTGTCTGATTTGTAACAAAATGTCTGCATTCATGGTCTGCTTCATATTTTTCCTGCCTTTTTTTCTCGATGAGTGGGATTGTCTTCTTGACAATGCATTGCCAACTTCTTCTGTCCAAAGCATCCTTCTCCCAGGTGTTGGCATCCATGTTAGTGTTCTTCATATGGCGCTTGAGCACATCTTTGTAACGCAGCTTCTGTCCACCATGTTTTCTATTTCCTTCATGTAGCTCGCCATAGAAGACGGCTTTGGGCAAACGATCGTCGCTCATTCTTATGACATGGCCAGTCCACCACAACTGAGAGGCTGTGATGAGCGATTCTGCGCTGACCGTTCCAGCTCGTTTGAATACCTCCACATCAGGAACCATCTCGTGCCAATTGATGTTTAATATTTGTCGCAAGTGTCTGAGTTGTATCTTGATTAGTTTCTTGATATGCTTCCGGTACAATATCATCGTTTCTGTTGAATAAAGTAGAAATGGTAGAACGGCTGTATTATACACTTTGACCTTGGTTGACATTTTAATGTCATGGCGGGACAAAAGTCGCTTCTGCAATAACAATGTAAGACATAAAAGAAACAATAATCGCTTAAAATACATTGGTTAAAGACTTAAGGGAGACACAGTATAAGGATCTGACACATATCGGGTTAATGTGGGACTGAGTACGCTATTGCCCACATAGCAGTGTAAGAGAGTACGTGGCCCACATCCAGGGTCAGTTGGGTTTTGGACAGAGCTGTGTGTCCCAGCAGGCCATGTATACCAGTCTGCTTGTGGTTCGTACCCATTATTGTATATTTGAAAATAGTTCTAAGAAGCAATAAAGACTTACAGTTAACCTCCATATGACTAGGAAAACTTTTTTCTGCCCTATTCAATTGTAAGAACACACTCCAACAATTATATCATTCTAGTGTCTCACTCCTTGGGTTTCAGCTACATTTAAAGTGGGTCCCATGTCTCTGAGCAGTCAGCCAATATCTCTGCTTCAAGCTGCAAATAGATTGTGTAGGTGGACTGCCACATGATCTTAACCACACCCGCATAATGATATTTAAGGACATTGGTGGTATGGAAGCCTCTGTAGTTGATGAATTCTCACACATATCATTCAGTGCTATTTATTGAGTGAGCATCAACAAAATTTTTCTTCCACTGTGTAACATGTTGTATTTATCTGTGTTAAATATAACTGTCATTCTGGCCACTTGTATAACTCCATCTGCCTATAGTTCTTCCATTGGCCCATCAAGCTTGGCTGCTTCCTTAATATTATCATTTGCAGAATTGACACTTCACGGTGTACTTCTGAAAAAAGATTTTTTATATAGATTAGAAACAGTACAAGCCCCAGCAACCATTCCTGGAACATTCCACTCTAACCACATCTCCCCAAATGGATATCACTCCCCTAACTAATACCAGCTGCTCTTCTATTTCAGTCAATTCCTTATTGACTTCCAAGTTTTACTCAGAGCCTTGACAAATTTTATCTTCTACATCAGCCTTTCACAAAAGTCTTGATCAAAGGTTCTCTGAAAGCCAAGGTACCCTACATCACAAGGCTTCAGATCCGCCTCAGTTATCTCTTCCTCAAAATATCTAGGAATTTGGTCAGAAAAGGTTTCTCCTTTCTGAAAGCATTGTAATAATATACACTGCATTTTTATTGCATATTTAACATACAGAAACATCTTGGAGTATTTCACAGAGTATTGAACAAGTTCCAAAGAATAGCATGATTAAGAGGGAGGTAATTGCAGTAAATTCAAAAATGACTTGTTGGGATATTATCAATGAATGGTTTAATAACAAACATAATATATATATTTTATATATATGAACTCGCAAAATAAGGGTCTGACAGAACTTATACAAAAGTCTTTGCCTCCCTAGCTTCAAACACAAGAAACAATACACGTACAATAATAAATCAAATCAAATCCAATCAAATCAAAAGTCAACACTTTGATGACTGATGAGACAGACTTCTGCTTGAGAGAGGTGAAAGATGAGTTGTCCTGTTTGGCATGTCATAGCATCCTTCTCTAGAACACAGGAGAGCAACATCCCTGTTGGGAGGTGTCAGTCAGGTGCAGTAATCTGTACAACATTTGCAGGATTTAAGAGCAGAAAGCAGAGAAGACTGCATGCTTTACGATATTTGGTGAGACAACACAAACCAACACACAAGAACTTAAAAAAGGGGAAACAGGGGTAAATTCTTTGAAGAAACAGGGGAAGTTCTTTGAACCTTCTCCATCATTCAGTCTGATCCTGGTTGATCTTGGGCTTTGACTCTTTCTTCCTGCCCACTCGCCATATTGTTTGACACCCTGAGTGACCAAAGCACTGTCTTGTCCCAGTATAAAGGCTCAGGTTTGTGCCACGATGTGGCATACATTGATATGCACTGTCAGCTTCTTCCACATGTGCTGCTTTTCTACATCAAACCTTTCCACAGCCTTGTTTAGACTGTTTTATTGGTCTCACACAGGCCCATATTTCAATGCGGCACACATTCAAGATAAAACAAACAGGAGCAAATCCATTCCTTATCATGCTGATTTCTTTTTTCCACAAAATTCCTGTCCATTGTTTGGTGTTAGACAACTAGCTAACTGATTTTGCATGTGCCATCAAAAGGATGCATGGAGTAAAACTTCAATGCAATGCTGCAGCTATCGGAGGAGTTTTCTCCATGATAAAAGTTGTCAGTAGGTCAGTTTTGAGCAGCGTGTGTAGCATAGTGATAGCTTTCTTTCTAAATCAGAGTTGAAGCAGCCTGTTCTGCTCCAGCAATTAAGCCAAGGTTGGACTGTCTTTGTCTTAAATGTGGATCCCTTGGTAAGCATGAGCACATACGCAATGCTTAAGGTCTCATGCCTGTCTTCCTTGTCCTATCATAATCTAATCAAAATCCTGGAACACTACTGGACACTCCCTGTGCTGACTGTTTTGTTTGCTGCAAGTGAACAGGCAGCTAGGAACAAGACTATTGAAGGAAAAAGATTGGCATGGAATGCAAAAGATCATGCCTGGACAGCAACAGGAATTAGTACACTATTGAAAATGTAACCTAATCTCAGGTACAACAAAAATAAGATTAAATCTTCAGGCATCTTTAAGAACCTAACTAAAGAGCAGGACAAACTTATCATTTCTTAGTATTATGGGTATGATCAGCAGTACATGAAAAACAGTTTGCACAAAATCAGAAGATTAATATGGACATGGGATTTAAAGATGTAAACGGGGCCTGTACTGAATGAAAAGGTAGCCCCCAAAACACACTTTAAAATATTCTTTATAAAACCTGTTGTCCCACAAATCAGGTACCCAGTTTTCAGTGCCCTATTCTATGACCTATGCTCCAAATAATTGTTCCACTCCCAAGAGTAAAGTTCAGGTGAGGAATACATTGAGTGCATTTCCAGTACTGTGTTAAATTGAATGTAAAACCTGCTTAGGTGATCCATTACATTTTCTGGGTATTTCTTAAAATTAAATTTGTAGGTCAAATTTCTATGACTGTTCACATTAGCGAGATTTTCTCATACCCGGTGCAGTGAATGGACGTTTGGCTTGTGGCCAAATTCTTCTTCTTTGTGGTAGTGGGAGCAAGAATGGGTGATACGAAGTCAATGTAGAGATGCCGACATTGGACTGGGGTAAACACAGTAAGAAGTTTCACAACACCAGGTTAAAGTCCAATAGTTTTATTTGTTAGCGCAAGCCACTAGCTTTCGGAGCACTGCCCTTCATCACGTGACTCACCAAATAAACCTGTTGGACTTTAACTTGATGTTGTGAGACTTTTTATTGTGATAAGATCATGCCAGTAGTTTTTTAAAAATAACTTTGGCACTACCTTTAAAACTATGGGGTATTCTCCCGGCCTGCTGCATTACTTGAGGAGTGCAGAGGGCCTGGAACCATCAATGGAGGGGATTCACGTCTGGTGTCCTTTGTTTTGACATCATCAGCCTTGGATCAGAAATCAGAGCAAGGCTATTACCAAATGGAAATTCACATTTCCATATGATTAGCAGACTCAGGACAATATTTTCCAGGCTCGCTAGTGTCTCCCCCTTATCCCCAGGAGAAGTTCTCACCAGTGGAGGTTAAAGCAGGCCCCCATCAAAGGGGACCATGTATGATCTCCCTGCTGGTGGGGACAGAGGATATTGAGGCTCCCCCAGGAAGTCAGGGGAAGGGGAGGTGCCTCTTAGGTAATGCCAGTCTGGCGATATCAACCTGGCACTCTGACACTGCCCACAGGGCACCCTAGCACCATCAGTTGGGAAGTGGGCAGTGCCAAGGGACAGAGCTGATAAGTGGTTGTGGTGGAGAGGTTCCACTATGCACTCTGTATTGGGGATGTGGATTGGGAGGGAGCGGGCAATTGGGGCTGCACATGGAAGGTGGGGAGGGGGGTGTCAAGTTGGCCCTGGAGAGCTAGCAATTGGGGCTGACCAGGGATGGGGGATTGGATAGGCTGTCAGGAGGAGTGATGGCTGGGAAGCTGGCGATCGGTAGAAGGGGGCCTCGGGAGACGTTGGGATCCAGTAATCAGGAGGCTGGCAATCAGGTGGGGAGGCAGTGCGCCTGCATCAATCTTCCATTGACAGATCGGCATATGCACAGTGGCCTGTTCAAGGTACTGATTCTGGCCTCTCCAACTTAGTGGCATCAATCCCCCAGGGCACTCTGCGGAGCACAGAGTGCTGGAAATTTGGTCAACTAAGTAACCTCAACAGTAAGCGCTTAGTTTTTTTTGAGGCAAATCGTCTCCTATATAATTTGCAGATCTCCCTTTCATAACAAGGACATGTAGTATCAGGTTTTGAAAAATTGAACAAACCATAATATGTGGTATAAAAGCCTGAAGAACCAATAATTCCAAATTGTTGCAAGAAGCATTATTTCAAAATCAAGGTAAATAGATACCAGTTTGACTAGTCAGCAAATTTACAGGCAGGGCAGGATAGGAGGGGTACACTTGATCATGAACCGACATTCTATTTGTCTTGCTGTGATCTTGAACATATCTCCCTCGGAGACATTAATTCTGTCATGAAATCGGGAGAAAGCTGAATGAGAGAAAATTAGTTAAGAGAGATCTAACAAGATGTACACAATACAAAGTTGTCGGGGACACATAGGAAAATGAACTGGTCTCTCAGACAATAGACTTCAATGTGAATGAGGAAAGGAACTGATCGAATTAAGAGAGATTGAGTTATTCATTAGACTGGCTAATGTTCATACTAAAATTTATTCTATTCTTGATGGCCTGATTCACCACCAGATTATTATGATTTGAAAGATGGTAAGAAGGCCTTGGAAACCAGATGTTCCTGACTTTGCGATCAGAAAAATTAATTGGGTACTAAGATCTGGGAGAAACTGAATGACTTTTCCAAGGTTAAGAAGCATATTTAACTATTGTATTTCATTTTTGGTGAAAGTTGAAAAATGAAGAGGATATTCTAATATTGATTGAAATTTGAACATCCTCACTGAAGGATAAGGAGCAGCAATTTGCAGGAACACCTAGGGTTTTGTAATGTTAGAGATACTCCAAGCTTCTCTGCAAACCATGCACTTTTTCCAAATTTCAAACTGAAAATTGTTGTTTTATTTATTTGCCACAAGTAGGCTTACACATACGCTGCAGCGAAGTTACTGTGAAAACTCCTAGCCGCCACACTGCGCTGCCAGTTCGGGTATACTATGGGAGGAAACTGGGGAACCCAGAGGGCACTCCGCACAGCAAACTCCATACAGATAGTGATCCAAACTGGGAATCGAACCCAGGTGCCTGATGCTGTGATACAGTAGTGCTAACCACTGTGCCACCATGTCGCCCACATATAATCTAACCAACAAAATTGTTAAGGAATTTGCCAACCGTTTGCAAACTTCTCCCTGATAATGAAGCTGCAAAGAAGCTTTTCCTCTAAAAGATGTGATTGATAGAATATATCCCCAAGATAAAAAAAAATTCAGTCACTGAAGATATTAGTTCTTCAACTTTGCTCCAAGTGACAAACAGACAACACCAACTGTTCATTATACTTAAACATTCCAATAAGGTGTGCAATGGGACTCACTCTAAATTAAAGCATCAAATAGCAAGGCACTCTCAAGGGGGATCTGGGACATTTGTGAATGGGACAGACAACTGTTTATCTTCTTAATTAATCAAATTAGAGAAGTGAGAATTGTTAGTGTAGAGACTGAACTAGGAAGTATAAACTTGAATAGAGATTTGATTTATTATTGTCACATGCATTAGTTTACAATGAGAAGTATTGTTTTTTGTGAGCTATACAGACAAAGTCTACCATTCATAGAAAAGGAAAGAATAGTGTAGAATGTAGTGTTACAATCATAGCTAGAGAAAGATCAACTTAACGCGAGGTAGGTCCATTCAGAAGTCTAATAGCAGCAGGGAAAAAGCTGTTTTTGAGTCGGTTGATATGTGATCTCAGACTTTTGTACCTTTTATAGTGACAATCATGAATAGTGGGTTCAATTGCATATTAGGTTCAGCAAGCAAATGCAGAGTGAGAAGAAAGGTTGGATGAAGAGAGAGAGAACAACAGAAAAAAATTAAAGAAATAATTTCTAACAATTAAAATCTAATGGAATGTGATTCCACAAAATTTACAAAAGTTAATTTTCTGTGCCATAGAGGTTGTATGGCAGGAATAAAGACTTTGTTCACTAAAAATGTGTGCATCAACGAAACTGGGTAAGTCCCTCCATTCTCATTTATGGCAAGTTTTGTTGTCACCTACCACAGGAATTTCATGATATTCATTATATTTTAATGCCGTGTCAGACAAAAATGCATTTTCTTTGGAAACTACTGGAGGAAGAGGCATGAGCAACTTCCAGTTTTCCACTATTAATTCTGCTTATGCAGTTGCCAGAAATTGCTATCTGACTTACACGTAAATAATCGTAAGCATAGTTTGCGCACAATAATTTTTTACAGCAAAATCGGTTCAGTCTTATTGAGTAGGGAAGAAAAAAATAGTCAATAGCATTAAAAGAGTAAAATCTAATTTTATTTCTGCACAGCCAAATGATTAAATGTCAACAGTCTTGTTTTATTTTAAACTATTGCCTCATGGAGCTAAAAACAAATTTCATTGCTAAATGATTTTAAAAATAAATTTATGTGTATCTGTTATGATTGCAGCTCACACTAATTTTATAAATGCATTCAGTCATCTCTTGATAAACATAAAAGACAGATTCAAGACATAATCAACAATATTAAAGAACTTTAAACACTTAACGTCGTAGCCAGTGAAATGCAAAGTTAATTAATCATATCAATATAAGTGCACTTTAACAGTAATATTATAATGAAAATTTAATATATGAACCCATAATTATCTCCTGGTACTCAGAGACTTCAAGATATCTTTCAAGTCTTTTTCCTCCCAAAAGTTCCTCGAATTTAGGAATAATTCTTGTAATGCTCCTAAGCATCCAAAAGCCAGTGGTCCAAAATCTTATTCCCATCTTCCTTGCTCTGAAATCCCACTTCTTGTTCCTAAGATTGCCATCCTCTTACATGCTTCAAGATTCTAATACCAGAGCTATTGTAGACAAATGACAGTATTCTATTCACAACATTTGGAGCTATTTTGCTAACAATTTTAACTCCAGACTGCCTTTTGCACCACTCTAAGTCCTGATGCCTTGATCCCAACATGCATTTTGATTATGTTCATGCACCATGTACATTCCATTACTGCTTTCCTAACTTGAAAACACTTACCCTTTCTTTTTCCAAGCCATTCCCAATCCTTGCACATCATGAACCCCCTGGCTTGCCTCATTAAACATTCTCTGTATTGTATCCACAGATGTTAATGTATGAATATACGCATCGATGATAAATTGCGTGATAGGGAGTATCATTTGCACTGCACCATTAGGAATAGACTATGCCAGATATTTGAAGCCATTTCACAAAAATTGTTTGCTGAGTGAGAAATTTGGTGTTCTGGGTGAGAGTGTCATCTGGTTCTATAAGTTACTGAAGTGAGGATCCCTATGCCGAAACATGCACTCTATTTTACTGAAAAGTTATTTTGCAGGCTAACTCCAGATTTACATGAGCACTGTTGTTCTATTGTTAAGTTGCAATCACTTCATCATGAAACAGTTCAAATTAAATTCATATTTAAATTATAATGCCTTACATTTTTCTTCCTCATTGTTGTATCAGTGGCTCATGGTTTTTATATTTAATATTTTACTTTGTTTCTCATCCATTCTTACTTATCAATTTATTATTTCTTTCATGCTTCATTAGAGCCTGCATGGGTTTCATTATCGTTTTGATTTTTGGGTACTTCAGCACAAAATGGTCAATGCACTGATTTTTCCCAACTGAAAATTCTTTTCCTACTATCTGGGCTTTTGCAATTTTTTTAATAGATATGTTAGAGTAAAGTTGAAATGATTCTGTTCCATTTTTGCATCAAAATTAACTTCCACTGATATGTCAAAATTGGCTTTATTTGAAAGCAATTTCTGTTTAGTGGTGCCTTTCCCATTGCATTTTGCAATTCTGGTCATTCATCTGTGAAAATCACGAATCAATGGCTTTGAATCAGTAGGTTTCATTTTGTATATTACTGTAGTGGAACATAAGAACTGGAATAGGTCATTCAGCCCCTTGAGTCTATTCTGCCACGCAATGAATGAATTTCGATATTACTGGGCTGCGCTGCTGCCTCACTGTTCGAGGCCCAGGTTCAATTCTGGCCTTGGGTGATTGTGCAATGTTTCTCCCATGCCTGTATGGGTTTCCTTCAAGTGCTCCTATTTCTTCCCACTGTCCAGATATGTGCAGATTATATGGATTAACTATGGTAAAATTGCACCTTAGTGTCCCAAGATATGCAGGTTAGGTAGATTAGTCATGATCAATATGTGGAGGTTACAGGGATAGCTGAAGGAGAGGGTATGGGTACTCTGTTAGAGATTCGAGGCCAAATGGCCTCTTTTTGCGTTTTAGGGAAACTACAATTCTACTGGAATGTGAAAGATTTACGAAAATTTGCTAACAAATGTTCACTGCACGGAGCTTTTTGTTCTAATCTAATCTTCATTCCCAAAACCATAAGATATATGAAATCTCTACTTCACTGTCTTTGGTGAATTTCTGAATACTGACATCCTCCTGACATAGCAAATACCTGCAACTAAATTTATAATCTTACTTAAAAAAATTACAGAGCTTTACTGAGAATATTTCACATGCTACTTGATTGACTGCTGTTAAAATAGATCGGGCCATTTTGTGGCATTCATTGCTGTGCTCCTCTTTCTCATACTGATTATTTGCTATTCAAGAAGGACACAATGAAGGTTGGAGTCTAGTAGCCAACAGTGGTATCAAATGTCTGGGATATTGCAAAGCTGTGCTAATTAGGGCATGTAGATGTGAAGTGAGAAGGAAGACATTCGCATGAGAGTGTTGTGTTATACAAGGAGAATAACAAATCTGGATTATATATCAGGTCAAAGAGGAAAGATACTGTGGTGTGGACATTGGATATTAACTGAAATTAAACTTGAACACAAGCGCTGTAACAAAAATGAATAAGAAGGTTTTATTATACTTCTTGAAGTCAGCTTTGCAGCTAACAGTCAGCAGGATACCAATGTCTCAATAAAATAGGTCTTAAAAATATTCAAAATTCTATATATGGAGAACTTGGTAATAAAAGTAATACAATGTATTCCCTTGCCATTTATTCACAGACAGTGTAATTGGCAGTGGGAATTCTTGCCAACCAACTGTCTATATTGGTCCCGAGTATTGATTCAAAAACGTTAGTCCTAAATTGTCTCAGATGTTCTGTTGTGGTTCGTTAACAAATCCAAATATAGTCCAGGGGAATAGCTCACAATAAAACTGGGATTGAATTACTCAGGGTTCTATTCCCAATCTTAGCTTACAATTCCTATTCATCCTTATAGGGTTCCGAACCTCCAGCTGACCCTTGACAAGTTATTTATGAGGAGGGGACACTGACTTCCTAAATAGCAGTGCTCAGTTCATTCAATCTCAATGCCCTGAGGAACATCATGAGCATCATTAGCCTGCAAAGCACATTGAGTCTGACTGGGATGAGGGAGGGGATTCTAGACTAGGAAAAGGATTAGGATCCTGAAAGGATCTTAGTCCTTAAAAATGGGGAGAGGAGGGGATGCAAAGTAGAGGACCTCTGAGGATTTCCTGGGAACCACCATCCCTAAGTCTCAGCTGAAAATAGCAGTTGGTCCTTTAATGCTTTTGTAGCGACCCTGCTGAGGACCACAAAGAGGGCACTTGGCCTTGGTGCTTTACACTTGAATGAAGCCCTCCCATTGAACTCTATTCAAGCCAGGAATGAATTGAGGTACACTATCTGGCAGTTTCTGATGAAAGGCAGAAAATATGTTTTGAATATTTTCTGCTCTTCCACTAACTCCATTCTGAAGAACAAACAAATATGAGACCAGTCACAGGTTGTTAATAGATAATACGGACCCATGTGCTGCCTGGTTGGTTCAGCTATTCCTGCTACTTCCATGTGCTCTTTTTCCTCATTGTTTTTGCTTCAAACTTCATCGGCCGTAAAATAGGACGGGATAGCCAGTGCTTAACTATTTAGTTTGCAGTAAAGTTGCATTACTTTACTTGCAAGGATCCGTGGATGCATTCTGTCACCTTCACTGCGTCATTCAGTGCTTTTTTGTGATGAATGACACCACGCTGTCTCCTTGTACTGTGAGGAGCAGCAGTGTTGAATTCTGTAAGGATCTCGTATTGTTGGCAAAGCGTCTTCTGTGGACCTCACCTGAGGAAGGCACTGCTGACAAGTATTCTTAAGAACACACCTGGGAACATGTCTTGCAAAACAAGTAGAGTGATAAGAATCTCCTGTTAGTGAATAAGTCAAGAAAGAAAGAACTTGAAAATTATGTGGCATTTCACACAGTTTCACACAGGCTCAACACTTCACAGCCAATAGAGTCCAACAGAAGCAAACACAAAACACAGTAAGAAGTTATGAGTTGATGCCAATGCCACATAGCCAAGACAACAAGACTGCCATTACTGGTTAGCTTGATGGATTGTAGCCAGGAGATATAGAACAAAGAACAAACAGCAACACAGCACGGGAAACAGGCCCTTCAGCCCAACGAGCCCACGCCGCCGTCCTAACGTCTTAATGATATATCCTTGACTTTAGGCTATGCCTATTGTTGAAGATTCCCATATAGGGACCAATATAGGGACAATTTGTTACCCAATCAGCCTAACAGCACATTTTTGGGATGTGGGAGGAAACCGGAGCACCCGGAGGAAACCCACGCAACCACGGGGAGAACGCGCAAACTCCCGCAGACACAGGCCCAAATCCATGTGTCAGCACAGCAACAGCGATAGTCTCTGAGCTGTCATGTTGCCCATCAGATGGTCCAGTTTAAGCATACACTGACAACGTGAAGCACTAGGCAACTCCTGAAGCAACCTCCAAGAGCAGCTCTCGCACGACATGCCGCATGCATACCCCTTGTTGGTCAACAAGGTGGACCGAATTGCCTGCGGAAACAACTAAGACTTAATTAAACATGCTAAAAAAAACTAAGACATTCCCGAGACGAAACTAAAAGGTAGTCTACTACTATTTGGTCCTCCCGATATTCAAACAGTCCTGCTATATCCCTCTATCTGCAGACCGCTCATGTGGCTGTCCAAGAGACCCTTAAACAACCCTAGCGTGCCTGCTCCCACCACCTTACTCGGCAGTGCATTCCACACCCCCACTACCCTTTGTGTGAAAAACTGGCCTCTAATATTCGTCTTATACATAGCCCCCCTCACCCTGAGCCCGTGACCCCTCGTTCTATCCATTTCTAATGGAGGAAAAAGCTTACCACCATTTACTCTATCTATACCCCTCATAATCTTATATACCTCTAAAAGATCCCCTCTCAGCCGACGTCTTTCAAGGGAAAACAACCCCAGTGTTTTCAATCTTTCCTCGTAAGACAGCCCTTCCATACCAGGCAGCATCCTGGTAAATCTCCTCTGCACTCTCTCCAGGGCCTCTACATCCTTCCTGTAGTACGGCGACCAGAACTGGACACAGTACTCCAGATGAGGCCTAACCAATGTTCTATACACCTGCAACATCAGAATCCTACTCTTGTATTCTATACCCCTTCCTATGAAGGCTAACATACCATACGCTTTTTTTACCACATTCTCCACCTGTACTGACACCTTCAGAGACTTGTGAACTTGCACCCCCAGGTCTCTCTGCATCTCTATACTCCGGATAGTTTTACCTTTTATCCTATAACTCCCCTCTACATTATTCCGGCCAAAATGCATCACCTCGCATTTATCCGGATTAAATTCCATTTGCCATCTATCTGCCCAATCTACCAGCCTATCTATGTCATGTTGTATTGCCAGGCACTGCTCCTCAGTACCTGCCAATCCAATCATCTTAGTGTCATCAGCAAATTTGCTGATCACACCACTACCCCCTCTTCCAAGTCATTTATATACACCACAAATAGAAGGGGTCCTAGTACAGAGCCCTGTGGCACACCACTAGTGACAGACCTCCAGTTGGAAAAAGAGCCTTCCACTACTACCTGCTGTCTCATCCTCCCAAGCCAGTTCTCAATCCATCTACATACCTGGCCCTGTATACCATGCGCCTTCACCTTTTCTATCAGCCAACCATGAGGGACTTTAACAAACACCTTACTGAAATCCATATAGACGACATCAACGGCTTGTCCTTCATCAACCGTTTTTGTCACCTCTTCAAAAAATTCCACTAGATTCGTAAGGTACGACCTCCCCTTAACGAAGCCATGCTGCGTATCCCTGATCAGATCGCAGCGCTCCAGATGCTCATACATCCTGTCCCTGAGAATCCTCTCCATTAGCTTACCTATAACTGAAGTCAAGCTCACCGGCCTATAGTTCCCTGGGTTATCCCTCTGACCCTTTTTAAACAACGGTACTACATTTGCAATCCTCCAGTCCTCTGGGACCTTCCCTGTGTCCAAAGAAGAGACAAAGATTTGCGTCAGAGGCCCAGCAATGTCATCTTTCACCTCCCTTAGCAGCCTGAGATAAATACCATCAGGCCCCGGAGCTTTATAAATCTTTATGCTACCTAAAAGCCCCAACACTTCGTCCCTCGTAATGATTATTTCCTTTAATGGGTCCTCAAATTCCTCAAAGTTGGCATCAGACATCAGGCCCTAAGCATAGTTCCCCTCCTCTGTCCCTGAGAGGTCCAATCTTCCCTCTAACCACCCTTTTGCTCCTTACACTTGACCTACCCTCGAACAGCTTATCCCAGTCGGTATCCCTAAGATCCTGCCTAATCTGGCTATATCTAGCCCTCCCCCAGTTTAACACCATCCCCTTAGGGCAGGCTTCATCTTTTTCCATTAATACCCTAAAGCAGACAGAGTTGTGGTCACTATTAGACACATGCTCTCCTACTACAACGTCAACCACCTGCCCTGGCTCATTCCCCAGAACCAGATCCAGTATAGCCCCCTCTCTAGTCGGGCTATCCACATACTGCTCCAAGAACCCTTCTAAAACACACTGTACAAATTCCTCCCCATCCGCACCTTCCGCTCTGGGCACCTTCCAATCTACCCCAGGGAAATTGAAATCTCCATTACAACTACCCTATTCTTCCTACGCTTATCTAAAATTTCCCTACATATCCATTCTTCCACGGCCCGCGGACTGTTGGGTGGTCTGTAGTACACACCCAACGTAGTAACCTCTCCCTTCCTATTCCTCAACTCCACCCATAGCGACTCAATTCCTAACTCAACCATACCACCCTCCTTCTGCACTGCTATGATGTGATCCTTAACTAATAACGCCACTCCCCCTCCTCTCCTCAAACCACCTCTGTCATGCCTAAAACACTTATACCCCGGAATATTCAATTGCCAGTCCTGCCCTTCCTTTAGCCATGTCTCAGTCACCACCACCACTTCTAACTTCCTCGTGAACATTATTGCCTTCAGTTCATCTGTTTTGCCAGTCACACTCCTCGCATTAAAACACATGCACTGAAGGCCATCTTGGCTTTGATCTCATCCAAGAGAATTTGGCAGTACTAATCAGAGAAGTGTTAGGTCATTCTTCTGCCTGTAATCTTACCTTGATGTACCCTGGCACTGACTGCTCCTAATGCTGCCACAGTATAAAGATATTGATGAGGTGAGCATTGAAATCACAGGGGAAAAATGAAAATGAGAAGCAGTGTTTGTTTTCTGGAGTGTCGTTGAACATTGCAAGTCTAACAGAGCTTTGAAAACAGTGTACAGAAATTTCCAAGTGGCTGCTAATTTACCTTGTGATACCCCAAAACCCGATCACCATGTGTATGACACAGGTGAGGAATAAGATGGAGTAGTCTGCGGTTGCCTGGGTGAGTGCAGCTCCAAGAACTCAGAAAATTGGAAACCATTCAAGATGAAGCAGCCTGCTTAATTTATACTCTATCCTGCACCCCCAAGATTTAGTCCCTCCAACCTAAGCATAGTGGCAGTAGTGTATACCATGTGTAAAATAAACTGCAGTAAATTACCAAGGCTCCTTCAGCAGCTCCTTCCAAACCTGTAAACTCTACCAGCTAGAAGGAGGATACAGCAGATGCATGGGAGCAGCAAGACATGCAAGTTGCCTTCCATTCCATGCCATGGCTTTTCCCTTACTGTGTGAAAATCCTGCAGTTTCCTTGCTAACAGCACTGCACATAAGCTGCCAGGACTCAATAAGCATCGTCTTGGCAGTTAGAGATGGGCAACAGAAATGCTGGCCTTGCCAGTGACATCCCAATCCCATGAGACAAACATAGATGTGATAAAGTGGGTTAGAAGGGTAGAGTGACATGGATTACATTGTTGACCCTTTTCCTGCACTGCAGGGTTGTCCTTCTCTGTACCCCACAGGCACTGACCACCTTGGCTACCTCCTTCCCATGTTGCAATAGTCAACTCAGATAGCTTCCTGCAGCCACCCCTGGGGAATCAGAGAATCCCTAGAATCCCTACAGTGCAGAAGGAGAGCATTTGGCCTATCACGTCTGCACCAACAAGAATCCCACTCATGCGCCACTCCCGCAATACCAGTGGAGTCTGGATGGGATTGTAGTCAATTCAGACTCAATGGACCAAATGGCATCCTCCTGCATTGTAAGTTTTCTATGGAGAGAAAGAGGATGTCCGGCCTTTCTTCCACTGCCTCCAGGAGATACTTAAGCAATGGACAGCTGATGTTGGGAGATGCAACTTGCTGCCTTCTCCAGTTCATTCTTCCTCTCTTTAAACATGGCACCTAAACATGACTGCAGACAATCACACATCACTTGAAATCTTCAAGATCCATCTTTAGATGGTTTGTTTTATAAGCTTTCCTTATCAGGGTATGCATCTCAGAACTTCATGCTTGGCTTAGTTCATGCCACCCATACAAATGCAGGCAGAATATAGAAATTATTCCACAATGCCAACATAACTAAATCAGAAATTGAAGATGTGAGTTCAGATGTGGATGTGGAGCTTTGGTTGAGCTCAAGTCCTCGGAGGATAGAAGATGGTGACTAGTCAGGAGTGTATTGATATAGTCAAGTCCAGAGGTAACAAAGGCAGATCTGAGTGTTTTGTCGATAGATGGGTTGAAGAAGCAACAGAATCAGTCATGTTACAGAGATGGAAAGAGCCAATCCTTGAGATGGCATGGATGTGTGCCAAAGTGTCATCTTGGCATCAAATAGGGACTAAAGTTGTGAACATTTGGGCTCAGGTTTGGGGAGAATGAAATTGGTCAATATTTTGACATATGTTTCAATTCTGCTGTCGGTTTAAATTCTGACATAAATCAAGGGATAGTATAGACTTTCAACATTGAGTCTTTATAATGAAATGAGTGCTTGAAATTCAGTATACAATTATAGAGACGTGAATTTCACATGTATGTAGCAAACTTCCTGTTTTTGCCCTGCATGTTTCTCCATACTGCTCTTTCGTGCAGTTCCAATATGTTATAGGGCCCTATTTTACCATTTTGATTCTAAGTGCTGGGTGGACTTGAAACTGGGAGAGCTTCAGATGCAACTTTTAAACCCAGTCCCAGGCGCCCCTTCTCTGTCTGCAAAAATAGCAGTGATTCCGAATCATGCTGCACAAGCCTGTGGATGGAGCTTAACATACCTGAAATCCTGCAGCTCCAATCGGAGCCTACAACTGCACATGGGCAGGAAAAAAAATAGAATGCTGCTTCCCTGCCATATTGCTCCCAGGCCGGATAATGCCTCCCCAGCCCTCACAGACATTGCCACATCCTCCAGAATTACTGGCCTCCCAACCCCCATCTCACCCGCCACTAGACCAATCAGGGGACCCTCCCCCTTTCCCCCTACCAATCTCAAGCAGAGTGGCAGCAGCTCCCATCCCTCCCTTCCCCTACACCGATCTCAAGCAGAGTGGCAGCAGCTCCCATCCCCCCCTTCCCCTTCACCGATCTCAAGCAGAGTGGCAGTGGACCCATCCCTTCCCTCCCCCCCACCGATCTCAGGCAGAGTGGGAGCAGACCCACCTTCTCCCGCCCTACACGTCCCCCCACCACTGATCTCAAGCACAGAGCCATCAGACACTATTCACTTACCTCCTCACTAAGCCTCACTAGTGGAGCGCCCAGATTGGGCTTATATGGAACATATCTCTTTCACACAATTCCAGATTGACGAAAGCGGGGAAAAGGGGGAAGTGCGAGTAAAGTTGGGCCATTAAGTCAACTTAAACATATGCAGCATGCATTTAAATGGCCGCTAAGCCAATTTCGGGCATGGTCCTGATGCCTTGGTAAAGAGGGAACTGACACAGAGGTGGGCGCAGATCATGCTACCTGTTTTATGCCCAATTTTACAAAGTTTTTGCACCCGAAAATGGACGCAATATGATGATAAAGTCGGGCCCACAGTATCAGTGCGGATTAGTTTTGAGATAATTACCAGTTACAGTTCAAAGGATGTATCGCAGCATGAAAGCGCAATTATAATCAAACTTGTAGACGCACTGAAAATTAAGCACTAGAAATCTAGATATTGAACATTTCAAAGTACAGTAACATGTAGAAAGATGTCTGTTTCTTCTTGTCCAATTAGTATCTTAGATAATCTATTTTCAATAACACGTTAACATTTCAATAAAGAGCTCTAAATGTCCACAGTGCTTCTAGTACACTCTCACGGTAATGTTGACAGGAATCAGTTTGAAAAGTTGCAAATTAGTTCACAATCCTTGCAAATGGATTTCAATGTAGGCTATGTGAGATTATCCACTGAACATCAAAAAAGGCCAAAGAGTTGGCTGGGGAAGGGGGAGATTGCATGAGAGCCACAACTCTATCCTTGCTTCCAAATCCCTTGTTTTCCTTTCCCCATGACACATTCCACTCAACATCAATGAGGGAGTCGCAGGGCTGGCCAACAATTGAGCTGGCCACCAATCGAGAGGCTGGCAAATAGGGGTAACGCTTAGAGTTTGTTTTGGGAGAATTGCCCCCCCAAGTATGTCTATGACAGGTTGAACAGGTTTGGAAACGCTTCTTTGTGGCAAAACTGGCCACTGGAGAATCTCTCTACTACTCAAGTGATCCACGTGTTTTCAAATGGTCCATCCCTCCGAGTCTACTTGATATGACAGGGGTTTAGTCTGAGAGGCAATAAGTGGATTGAGCAAGAAAAGTCTGTCCCAATAGATCAATTGTTCAAATGAACTTTCATTAAAAATTGATCAGGACTCTCAACTTAAACATTAATATCCAATATTTAAGATAGTTCAGAAAACTTCAAGACAATTATAGGGATGTGATTTTTATGTAACATCTATTTAAACACATCAAGTGCAGATTTCCTTACAACCTTATATGTGAAGACTTTTGCCTGCTGGTTCAACACATCAGTGGTTGCGCCATGAGCACAGGTCAAATTCCACACAGCCAGTTTATACTGTGAATGTTGTTGGGCCATCTTAGTCGGCCAACTCGATTTTTGTATGCATGAGGAGGTCTTAAATCAGACTTGCTGGAGAAAAAAAGTAGGTTTCATCTTGATGAAATGACAATCAACAACAATTGGACTTTCAGCGGAAGAATGGAAGCAATATCAAGAGTAGTTCAATAGCAATTAATGTCTCAAATAGAGCAGCAGGATAGCACGGTGGTTAGCACTGAAGCTTCACAACCAGGGATCCACGTTCAATTCCGGCCTTGGGTTACCGTTTGCTGGAGTTTGCATGCTTTCCCCATGTCGGAGTGGGTTTTCTCTGGCTGTTCCGGTTCACTCTCACAATTTCAAGATGTGTAGGTTAAGTTAATTGTCCATGGTAAATTGACTCTATTGTCAGCGGATTAGCAGGGTAAATATATAGGGCTACAGAATTAGGGCCTGGGTGGGATTGTGGTCAGTGCAGACTCGATGGGCCAAATAGCCTCCTTCGGCACTATGGAGGGATTCTATGATTTTAAAACAATGCTGGTTTTTTAATCTTGGGTCAGAGACCTAGGCAGTTCAGGGCAAGCTGGATCAGGTAAAGCCAAGGGGCCCTTGGAGCACAAGTGTCAAGCAGCTAACAAATCTGGTGCCACACTGTACCTAGCCAAATTGTCCAGATTAATTAATTATTTTATTTATTTATTTATTTAATTAAAATTGCTGTCTTTTATTATTCTTTAGTAGAACTTGCTGGCCAGCCTTCATTGCCCAGCTCTTGATGCCCATAGAGAGCAGTTGAGAGTCAACCACAGTGCTGTGGCTCTGGACTCACATATACGCCAGACCAGGTAAGGACAGCAGATTTCCTTCCCAAAAGGACATTAATAAATCAGATGGTTTTTTTCCGATAATCAACAATGGTTTCATGGTTATCAGTTGACTCTTAATTCCAGATAGTTCTTATTCAATTCAAGTTCTATTGGCTGCCACGGCGGGATGTGAACCCAGGTTCCCAGAAGATTGGCTGAGCTTCTGGATTAATAATCTAGCGTTAATACAACTAGGCTATCACCTCCTCTCTGGAACTTTCCTAAAATGTCTTGTTTTTGGACCATTGGATTCGAGATACTCTACCTGACACTTGGCAAAATCCAAAAAAGTATTCCGATTAGTAATGTACCAAAATATGGAAATTTTCTTGGGTTATATGGCTGGAACTACAAAAGGTGAAATAGCAATGATGCCACGTTAATAAGGGAGGTGAAAGTGCGCTAACTCCCCCTGCTTTCTCCTTGGCCCCTCTACCTATCATCAGCTGTGGTAGCAAAAATAGAAAGGGCATATCAATTCACTATTTATTGATTTAGTTGGCATGTCTGCTTGCATGAATTTATTATTTTCACTGGCACTTGCTGTTGCATTACTTTATTAATTTTGTTGCTGGGCTAAATGGTGTGTGAATTTATTTATCATTGCCAACTGCTCCATTAAATTTTAATTCGCTGGTGTATCAGTTGTTGTCTATTATTTTTCTGGTTCCTGTTGTTCTATTAATTTATTGTTTAAGGAATGGTCAATCTTCTATTAATTTGTTAATTCATTGGTGCCTACTTGACTCTTGTGTAACATTCTTTCCTTCTTGTTGTGAATGAATATGGCTTGGTTTCATTTGATTTTCGTGACTTTTCTTGTTGCAAGTATCTTGTGCTAGAAAATATTACTTCCATTTAAATTCTCCACTTTGTTCTGACAATTTTTAGGTTCGTCTAGTAAATACAGCTTCCTCCACTCTTTTCTGGTGCACTGTCTCATTCTTTCGGAACACCTGGAAACAATCTCACATTCTGCTGGCATTGACTCTCGGTTTGCCACACCACAAGAGGACACATTGACAGAATTCAGTTTCCAAAGCACTGAGTACCAGCTAATAAAAATTAAATTAGTTACCATTACTCAGTTGCTCCGATGTGTGATGTCTCAGATGACAGAACACTTTTAAAACTGCACACCCTCTTTCACAATGAGCAGTACCAAGTGAAATCAGTTGATCTGTGTAAATAATCTTACAGGAAAAACGTTGCATCAAATTCTTTATCACTGTGAGCAACACCTTAATAAATCCACTGGTACTGATAGTGCTGTGTTTGTGTAGACTTAGTAAGAAGTCTCACAACACCAGGTTAAAGTCCAACAGGTTCATTTGGTAGCAAACACCACTAGCTTTTGGAGTGCTGCTCCTTCATCTGGTGAGTGGGAGTTCTGTTCACAAACTCAATTTACAGAATAATGATTGGAATATGAGCCTTTAAGGTAATCAAGTCTTAAAGTACAATATGAGAGGAGAGAGCATTAAGCACAGGTTGGAGAGATGTGTATTGTCTCCAGACAGGACAGTTGGTGAGAATTTGCAAGCTCAGGTAAGTTGTGCGGGTTACAGGTAGAGTGACATGAACTCAACATCCCAGCTGAGGCTGTTCTCAGTGTGTGTGTGGAGCTTGGCTATCAATCTCTTCTCAGCAGTTCTGCTCTGTCGTATGTCATGAAGATCGTCTCGGAGAGCGCTTATGTGAAGATCAAAGATCGAATGCCTGTGACCGCTGAAGTGTTCGCCAACAGGAAGAGAACAGTCTTGCCTGGTGATTGTTGAACGGTGTTCATTCATCTGTTCTCGTAGCGTCTACATGGTCTCCCCAATGTACGTCCTTTCTTGCAGCATATCAGGTAGACCACGTTGGCCAAGTTGCAAGAGTATGTACCATATACTTGGTGGATAGTGTTCTCACGTCAGATGATGACATCAGTATCAATGATCCGGCATGCCTTGCAGAGATTGCTCTGGATGTGTGGTGTTGTAGTCACTGTTCTTCTGAAGGCTAGGTAGTTTGCTACAATGGTCTGTTTGCGTGTGTGGTTGTTTGAAAGCAAGAAGTGGGAGTGTGGAGATGGCCTTGACAAGATGTTTGTCTTCATCAATGGTTTTTTGTGTACACTTCCCAGTGAATCACCATTAATTACTCTCTCGTGTCATGCTAGTTTGGATACATTCATTCCGGAATTACCCTTAGAAATTTACCTGCATTTTACTTCTTTCCCAATTGTCTCTCTTGTTGCATAGGTGGTGTTTTGGAAGTTCTAGTTTCAGACATTGCTAATGATTCTTCCTGTTGCTTCCTAACTTCTGCTCCTCTCACCAACTTTCATTTTGCTCTGACTGCCTGCACCAAGGTGACAATGTCCCCTAACTAATCCTAATCATATTCCGAAATGCCTCAGACAACCTTTTCAATGCTATTAGAACAATATCACCCTTGTCCCCATTCCTTTCAGCAAGCGATAAGTTGAAGAATTAACCCCTTTATCTTTTTTTTAAAGTTTATTTATTAGCCACAAGTAAGGCTTATATTAACACTGCAATGAAGTCAGTATGAAATTCCACTCATCACATGCCTGTTCAGGTAAATATACCAAACCAACACGTCTTTCATAATGTCGGAGGAAACTGGCACACCTGAAGGAAACCCACACAGACATGGAGAGAACATGCAAATTCTACACAGACAGTGTTCCAAGCCCAGAATCCTTGGCGTTGTGAAGCAGCAGTGCTAACCACTTCAGAATGTAAAATTTACTGCACTAGATTCCTCAATCTTCTATTAAAATTTCAACAAAAACTCTGCAGACTATTACAAATGAGTGTTTTTAAGCTTTTTTATGCCATTTCTCTCAAGGTTCTACCAGTTTCTGATTGAAATCACAGGGATACATATCCAAATGATTACGTGATGTCAGGAGAACTAATTTATAATTTCCATAAAAATATCTGGACACATAATTACTATTTATCGAAAGATACATTTTATAGCACTTATTAGCCTTGATATTTGATTCATTACATTTCCTTCAACTCAAAAGTGAAACTACAGCATATGCAACTAAAGGTTGAAATATTGATATTCTATTAAATGCGGAATTTTGACCAAACAAAACAATACAAGTTAGTATTCTCCACATTAGAAAAATAAAATGGGTATTCTCCCAAAGCCCACATTCACCAAATGTTTCAAATACCAGAAATGTCATGCTTGCTGAATAATAGTTCCACAATTGATCTTTGTTCTTTATTGACAATTTATTTTCCAACAGTTCAAAGCAGGGGAACTATCTGGCAGCCCCAATCATCCATGAAAAGTTTTAAGCAAGATGTTATCCTTTAGGTATTTGTTTCCATGCAGATGGCATTCAAGGACTGGAACATTATTTCCTGGCGTTATACAGAGCTCACTGCAATGGAAATACAATGAATCACAAAAAGAATTGCAGTTCGCTTAAGGTGAAAGATTTCATATCTTTAATATATAAATTTTCGTTCTCAGATTTTTCCTCTGATTTTCTTTCTCTTATCTCATTTCCAGAGCTGATGATTTTCATTGGCATACTATTTTTCATCAGTGTCGTACTCATCTGGCCATTACACATGTGAACTTGGACAACTTAGAAAGTAGTTATTTAATCAAAAGTAATGAATACAGCCAAATTCACTGCTGTTGTTCACAAGTTGGAAATCAAGAACTTTCCAGCCAAGTTTAGTTAATAATGATCAGGAGCAAAATTATGTCCAATTTTTTCCTATCCTGTGGTCATTCTACTCTTGCACAGATCAGCCAATTTAACAAAGACCAGAAATCAAATACAGCTTTTCCTGGTGTGAAAAACAATGCCATGTCAAATGATGCATTCAATATTTGAGCAGTTGGTTGAGACACGCAGATTTATACTGAGTGTAAATACCTTTTAAAGGATGCACAGCTCTTGTCAGATTTCCATTTTCAAATAAATTATCTACATGACACTCGCTGACAGAATATCTCCTCAACCAACCTTCATTAAATATGCTAATACACTTAGTCTCTATCTAATAATTCCAATCACATACTCCTGACCACCTCAGTATTTTTTCACCATGACCAAATGGTCAGCACTAAGCTACTTCAGTTTCATGCCTGAGGTGACTCATCTTCATTTTGTCTTATTTTTCTCGTACTGGCATTACTTTGCTTTTGATGTCAGAATTAAGCAAAGTAATCCTTGTCTCAGAAACTATCTTGTATGGTGATGTTGTAGACTGTGGGGTTACTTTGTAAGAGAACAGAAAAGTCTAGCCTGTGTGGAAGAGGAACATGGAAATGACTGCCTAGTTTGTCAACAGCAAATACATATGCAAAGACCTCTGCACAAGTTATACATTTCTTTCTGCAGTCCCATTCAATGCTGGATGATATATTGATATTAGAGATACCATTCAATTCTGGGTGATATGCTAGTATTCGAGTATGTTTGACTTCGTTCTTACACGGAAACATTTCAAACGTGGATAATTATCTAACAATAACACTATTGGCTACTCATAAATTGCATCTATGTTCCCAAAACATCAATAGTTTTGGTCTTTCTCTTATTGAACATACACTTAACTTCCACTTGCTGTGGCCATTGACCAAAACAAGGTACTCTTTCCCTTCACTTCAAAGAAATAATCTGTAACTCGTTTCCACTATTTTCTTGTGTTTGACCATAGAATGAAAGGAACATTGGTTGCATCATTTCTCAATATGAGACTCACCATAGGTTTTCACCAACTCCTTAATATCTATCTTTGGATACCAGAATAGTTTCTTATTACTGCATTCATATGGGCTATCCCTGTCCACTCTTGAAGAATTTCCTCTAACAATTGTTCTGTAAAACTTACGCAAGACATCCACTTGTCCAATACTCAGTCCATTTCTACATGTGGAATACTCGTGAAATTTCTCATCATCACACCTTTCAGGCCACCAATTCATGACATAATTGAATATTTTATTAAGCATCATATCATTGTAAGTTCCTTCAGTAATTTCACTTACGACACTAAGATATAATTTGTACATGCAAAATAATTCACAGGGAACCCAACGGCTTCCCTTGTTTGAACCAAATATATTTTTTAATTGATTCATGGGATGTGGGCACCATTGGCTGGGCCATTTATTTCCTGGGCCATTTATTGCCCATTCCTAACTGAACTGAATGGGCTTGCTAGGCCATTTCAGACACACGTAAGAGTCAACCACATTCTGTGGATCTGTAGTCAGATCAGCCGGATAAGGATGGCAGATTTTCCTCCTTAATTGACGTTAGTGAATCAGATGGTTTTATACAACAGTCAACAATGGTTGCATGGTCATCATTAGACCTTTAAGGGACACCTTCTGAAGAATGGAAAATGTTGTTTCCGACAAGAAAACTGGCATGTATCTCTCTAGGGAGACCAGTCAATTTTCTCTCCAGATCTTACCGCACTCCGCCAAAAAAATCCAGGGGATGTTGTTTCACACTGTCATGCATGGGACTGGGGCTCAGCACACCAGCAAAGCCTGGCTGAGCAGTGATTTTAAAGGGAGTCCCAATAAGAACATGTATAAATCTCCTCTTCCCCAGAGCATCACCAAAATCTCAAGATCTCCCCTCCCTATGCCTGATCAGAATCTCCTCCTAGCTTCCCCCTGAACATTTTCCCCTTCTTCCCAACCTCTGATTATCAGCCACTTTCCTCAGTCCACGATCACTGGCCTCTTCCCCCTCCGCCACTGTTGGAGCCAACACTCATCTCTCTGCTCCCCCATGGCCCATCTCCTGTCCTCTCCCACAGCCATTGCCAGTATCCCCTGCTCCTCTGTCCAGTCCTGGCCACCAGCACATCTAAATTAATCCTTTCACCCTTCCCCATGAGGCTGCCACTGGGGCCAATCCCATGGCACAGGTTGGCGTGACCAGATTGGTACTGCCAGGTTGGCAAGGGCATAGTATCAACTTAAAGTTTAGAAGTTTATTTATTAGTGTCTCAAATAGTGTCATATTAACCCTGCAGTGGAGTTACTATGAAAATCCCCAAGTCGTCACACTCTGGCGCCTGTTCAGGTACACTGAGGGAGAATTTAGCATGGCCAATGCACCTAAACAGCACATCTTTGAGACTGTGGGAGGAAATTGAAGCAACTGGAGGAAACACACACAGACACAGGGAGAACTTGCAAACTCCACATACACACAGTGCCTCAAGCCAGGAATCAAACCTGAGTCCCTGGCACTGTGAGAACAGCATTTCAAGCCACTGTGCCACTATGTCACCAAGTGCCAATCTGTGCTCAGGAACAGTGCCTGGAGACATTGTAAGGGCACTGATAGGCCATAATCCTCTCTTACATGAGCTATGCTTATCTTTATGATAAGCATAAAGACCCCACTACAGGTTCATGTTGAGGTGAAACTGTTGTAAACCATGCCGGTATGGTGTGTCAATGTACATTGGTCTTCAATATCTGATGAGGGGGTTTGGATTAGTTATATTAGCATTCATTCAAATACATATGTAGCTGCTTCACACCCTTTATGGGCATGAACCTAATGATGTCATAATAAGACATCATGATGTCAAGATGATGTCATCAGTAAGGGGCAGGAAGGATCTGAAATCGCAATCTCGCCAGTGAGAACAGTGATTTCTGGATCTTGAGTGCCCACCGGCATTTGCATAGACAGTGAGCATGGGCTCAAAATTATCCCCTTAATTCCAGATTTTTACGGAATTCAAAATTTACCATATGCAGTGGTGGGTTTCAAACCTAGAACCACAGAGCAATACCCTGGTTGTTCTGATTACTAGTCCTGCAACAATATCTCCAAGCCATAACCTTCCCTCAAAAGTATGATATTAAGGGCTTGGCAATCAGCTAACAAAGTGCATTTCTGACCTTGTAAGTATTTGTGGAACTTCTTTCCCTATCTTGAATAATTTTGCCCTGACTTCATTGAAATACACGAAGAATGCATTATGGGACTTTTACCTCTGGAGCATGGGGGGCTTAGGTGTCATCTTATAGGAGTCTATAAAATAATGAAGGGTATAGATAAGATAGATAGTCAACATCTTTTCCCAAAGGTAGGAGAGTCTAAAACTGAAGGGCATTGGTTTAAGATGAGAGGGCAGAGATACAAAAGGATCCCAGAGCGAATGTATTGGCTAAGTCAGAGATGAACTTGGAATAACATACACAATCCCAATGAATGGTCTAATTTCGTCCTTATTCTCCAGCCTCTTTGTTTTCAAAATCCTATGAACCTGTTCCTGCATCTATTTGGTGATCAAGACTTGTTACACTTGACATCATGAAGCAAAACTTGTACTTTTTAGCTTTGCTGTTATTCTATTGAACATGATAATGTGCTCGTTCTCCATCTTACTGCTAATGAGAATTGGCACACTTATTTCAGTCCACTTAGTACACAATGCTCTGAAATTCTATGGGAGCAGTAGACACCCCCAAATGTTAACTTTTTGCTCTGGTATAGTTCGAGGTTGGTAAATAGTCCCTTATTCTTGCCAGTTAAGTCAAATTGAAAATACACATTTGACAAATCTATCTTATTGAACATCTTTTCATTGGCTAAATTAGGAAACAAATCTTCATTGGTGTATGGTAACATTTTCAATCACCTTATTTACTGTTTGCTGATAATCTCCACTGTCACAAAATATGCCTTCACTGCCATTTTCTCAATTACATACTACATCAATGCACTGTATATTTAAATATAATGCACTTGAAGTAACTTGTCAAATCACTGGAAGTTTCAAAAGACGTATCATCTCATTCTTCAATCTTTAATTTCTCACATGAAGATTTGGAGAGAATTCCATTCATATTGTTATCATCTTTTAGTTAGATAAAGCACTGAGTTATTCAAACATATCCTCAGTTGCAGGCAGCCATTATTGCACTGACTTTATTTAACAGAGAGAGCAGCAGAGGGGGAAATAAAACTAAATGTTCAAATCTTGCAATATATTTTGTCATGTCTTCTGTTGTGAAAGAAGGCATAACTATAAACATGATCCCGGTGCCACACCTCAGCACGCTATACCTCTGACATTTTTATGGAAAAAAATGGATGATTATCTAAGACAGCACCAATTTAAGTAACCAAATATCCAAATGACTAATTGTAAATTAATCAAAAATGTTTTTTTAAAAAGTATCAGTGAGTGGATGGCTTACAGTAAAACCAAATAATCAATTCTTTACTAACTTTTCAAAGTTGCAATTCAATATTGTCCAAATTATTCAAATAATTTGATCAAAATTTCCCTTTTTCATTTGGATGGTATATACAATTAGAAATAACATATTTTAAAAAAATCATCCATCTTCACCGGAAACGCCTTTGTTGATATTAGCAATGCTTACAAGATTTCCCTCCAGGGGAATACTGTCTTCCAGGCCTCTTGAGGTAGAAATTATACCCAATCTTTAATAGTTGATGACAAGCTGTTATTAAAAAAATCATTGTGTAAAAAAGATGCATCAACTGATTGTAATTTTCACCAACTCCGAATGCGCTCCAGCTCCTATGACAACCACATCACGGAAGAATCAGCAAAAAAGGAGGGAGTTCTCATCTCTATTGACAAAGCCTGCTGTGCATAAAAGATGCACCATGGGAGATGTTGTTTCTGTGGAAATGTAATACTCCAGTACACCATGATAAAAACTTACAATTAAATTCAGAGAGCCAAGTGGAATGGGAAAGAATTAAAAATAAATGTTTTAAGAATAATTTCATTCCTGCCACTGTCAGCCTGTGCTCAAAGTGAGAACAAGGCAGACATCTGATTGCATTTCTATCTTTGAGGCACATTTGATTTCACTGATTTGGAATGAGGAATTAGTAAATTTACCCATTCATTCCTCTTAGACCTTTGGCACAGTCAAAAGCTTTTTGGCAAAAGTGTCCAATCATTGGTGTCCACCCACCAGTGAATCAGTTTTTGAAAAGATTGTTTTGTGTTGCTGTAAGGACTGGTGTTTGCACAGCAGAAGAGTGGAATATTTATGAGGCATGGCCATGGATAATACAGCTGGAATCAACCAAAATCTAAATCATGGCAGACATCCATCTGTCAGTCATCAGAGATTTGACAGACAAAAAATGTCTCAGTTCAATGTTAGATCGATGTCAGCTTCAATAAGAACTATAAATCCACTATGGAAATAAGGATATTATTCATAATCTTTAAATTGAAAATAAACATTTGAATTGTGAAGAATGAAATTCGGCACAATGGTTAGCACTGCTGCCTCACAACTCCAGGGACCCTGGTTCAATTCCTGACTTGAGTCACAGTCTGTGAGGAGTCTGCACATTATCCCCATGTCTGCATGGGTTTCCTCTAGGTACTGTAATTTCCTCCCACAGTCCAAAAGACATGGGGGGAAATTAGAGTACCTGGCGACTAGGGGATTTTCACAGTAATTTCATTGCAGTGTTAACATAAGCTACTTGGGACACTAATAAATAAACTTTAAGAACTTAAACTTAAAGAAACATCAATTAATTGAAAATAAGAGATTTTCAATGGCCAAAACTGTTGTTATTTGTGTCTTAGACGGATTTGAAAAATAATTGACAAATAGTTTTATAAATATTATATCTGATATACCTATAAGTTTCAGTCCCAAGAAGTTATTTAATATTTTAATTGAGTTAGAATGCTGATGCACTGCATCAATAAATGTGCTGCTAGGATGTCACCTGCAAGGATGGAAGAAGGAACGGTTCCAACCTCATCTATGGATGAAAGCAACCTCCAGTGCCTGCATGCTATTCGATAACGAGAGATTGAGAGGTTGAAGAAGACCCACTTAGCAAAGAACAGTGAGCCAAGGTCTTCAGAACAAAGCACGTGACTGTGTGAAAAAGTGTGGGTAGAAAAGAGGAAGAACTTCAGATTTAATCAACCATGAAGGGAATCAAAAACAAAGCCACTGTCTACTGTGAAATAGCATGGATCTCTCAATTGGGAATCTATTCGAAGGTAATGAAGAGTGAAATTGAATATAAACAAAGCACTTAAAAATCTTTGATCTTTCCAGGAAAGCTCAATGACTAGGAAAAAATGTTATGTTCAGAGAGTGGGGCTAAGTCAGCTGTTATGAAAAAATTCTTCAGACTTAGTGGAGCATTCACGAATTATACCTACAATGAACTGTTTGATCTGCTCTGGAGCTGTCAATCAGAGCAGTTCAAAGTGGTTAGGCTGTATCTGTACCTTATTCGATCTACGAAAGAGAAAAGCAATGTAAGGAAACTAACATCTCCTGTAGGTGGAGTACTTGAAAGAGGTCTACTCACATTTTCCAGTCAAAATGGATAACCTCGCACTTATGCACATTAAATTCCATCTGCCAGATTTGGGCCCATTCTCCTAGCCTGTCAATATCCATCTGTAAACTCTTTATCTTCTTGTCACAGCCTTCTTTATTGTAGTATCATTTGTGAATTTTGTTATGTTACATTCTGCCCCTACTTGCAGATCATTTATGTAAATTGTAAACAGCTGAGTTCATGGACTGACCCTTGTAGCACTCCACTAGTTATATTTTGCCAGCCAGAGAAGGACCCATTTATCCTGACCCTCTGCTTTCTATCAGTCAGCCAATCCCCAATCCAATCTAGTACTCTATCCACAATCCCCTGCAATCTCACTTCTGGATCAGTCTTTTATGTGGCACCTTGTCAAACACATTCTGGAGCTCTAGGTATACCACATCTACAGATTCCCCTTTACCTACCTTGATGGTAATGTCCTCAAAGAAGTTTGTCAAGCAGGACTTACCATTCATAAAACTATGCTGAAAATGGTGGATCATGTATACTCATGAGTTGTGAATAAAGACTTGCTGTTAATATATTCTAGAGTACAGTGTCCATTATGTGGTGTCCAAGGCAGGATTCTTCACGGTAACAGTGACCTGTTCAAAAACACTTATCCTTACAAGAATGAAGGACATGTTCAATGGATTCTGAACTGAAACAAACACCTGACTAAGGCTACAGATGAGAAATAAATTCACCAGAAACAAGAAGCTCCAGAGACACAAAAGTCTGGAAGGAAAAAAGTGGAGGTTTTTTCCCAGTATCAGACTTTATTGACTCTCTCTTGGAGGTCCAGCTTTAACAAGCAGAGCTCAGAACCTGCAAGAGTGAAGTTAAAATGTTTAAATCCCAGGCCAGCCAGGCCAGCTTCATTGACTTCATAACTCTGATAAGGGAGTGTTTTCAACCTTCAGGCTAGATCTCTTTCACCCTCCAGCAGACACACTATATGAAGACCTGAGTCTGCCTGCTGTACCTATAAATGGGAAGGGTGTGTGCCCAGGACACTTCATGATTTCTCAGATTGGCTCTGAACGATAGCTCTATAGAAGACCTGCAAATTTTAATGAACAGGAGCAGCTGGCATTCGCCATATAGCATAGCAGTGCTTTATACTGCACACTTTTGTCTATGTAGGAGAAGCAGGTACACAATGCAAACAAGATAACTCAGATGGGAGGGGGTTCCCTTGAGTTTCACATCATAATATCTATGGCCGAGGAAGTAATGGAAATAGCCAGGACCACTGACCATGATGAACTCAGCCTCCTAGCGAAATGAATGATCATGGTGGAGTTTGTAATTACCAAGGGTAATGTGCTCAATTAAGGATGTACATTCCACTCTACCCTGTCTGACAACATGCTGAACAAGGTGTTGCGTTGGAAAGCCTCAAAGTGCAGAGGCTGATTCTCATGACCTTTTATTGTGGCTCCCACGTACGCAGACATCACCCAAGAGTTCCAGCAGAGAACAGGAGAAGCATTTTACATTGTATCATCCACAAGTGCAATACTCAGAACTTGGCAGGTTGGAGACTGTGGCACCGGATGAGGACCATGGCATGAATGTGCAGTCAGAGGTATTAGCGAGCTGTGGGCATTCCTCCTTGAAGGAAGGAGGACAAACATAGACCTGTTCAACTGGACACAGTAGTAGGGCTTCAGAAGTTGGGTAACTTAAACGGAGAAACATAGGAACCAGAATTAGGTGTAGGCCATTCAGTCTTGTGAGCTGCTTAGCCATTTATTCTGCCCATGGATGATCATCAAATTCAATATCCTCCTCCCCCACCCCCCAGATCTCTTGAACCACAAGAGCTATATCTAATTTCTTCCTGCAATCAGACAATGTTTCGGCCTCAACTACATTCTGTAGTAGTGAATAGAGAAGATTTGATCAATTTAATACACATCAGAAAGCAATAAGTGCTTGAGGTGTCATTACCTAAAGCCATTACACAACACAAAGGGTTAGTTATTTTTTTGAAATTTTCTTTCGCCATCCCTATGGCTTGGAACTTTGTATCAAAGGACTCCCTCCAACTTAGAGTCAAAAGAAGTTGACATTCTGAATATAAAAATTCTGGGAATTTAAGGATGTGGAAATAATGCAACAATAAATTTAAGGTTTACTTATACATAATGAAGAGTAGTGTATTGAGGTAAAGAGATTAAGTGGGTATAACTGATAAGAATAAGGTAAGTGAGAATAAAAAAAGTATAGAAATGACAATTGCATATTTAACTCTCATGAAAAATTATTGTTGTTGAATATTTCCTGTCTACAAAATTCCAATACTTACCACTATTTCCATCACTTGTTGACTATTTTCCAGCATTAAGATAAATTATATAAAAAGTAGTCACTTCCAATTACAAAATCTGATCACCAGCTGGGTTTTCCCCCATAAATTGCTTTCTGGAAAATAATAATTGGCCATTTTATTTCTCAACACCAGATTTTATTTTGTTCCTTGCAATGGAAATAAGAAAATGGCTTCGACATACTGGTTTGCCGACAAGTGGGATACTCGCATCCAGATAGAGTCACTGGGTCAGAGAGATGTTTCCCACCTGTGAGTCAAAAGGATTGCACTTTGAGCTTCAATCCTTTGTTTGATTGAAGCCCAAAAGCACTCGGATAAATAAAAACTGGACACTGTGAACACTGTGCTGGGGACCTTGGAGGATACTAGCATCAGGCATACATGGCTGACCCCTCTCCAAACTGTTAAACAGTAGGTGGACTCTTTAGCTTTGAGTGCAACTAGTTCATCATGCATTTATATAGTGTCTTTCACAACCACAGGCTATCCAAAAGCACTTTACAGCCAATGGTGTACTTTGGAATTGTAGTCCCTGTCATGTCAGAAATGCAACAGCCAAATTGCCTACAAATAGTTCCCACATACAGCAGTAGCATTGGCCAGATAAATAATTTCGATGTTTCCCTTTGAGGTATAAGATATTGGTCAGGACATGGGGAATCACTCCTCTGCTGTTCTTTTGAATAATGTCAAGAGATTCTTTACATCCACCTAAGAGAGCCCACAGAATCTCAATTTGACTTGTCATCTGATTTGTTCCCTCACTAATTTACTTGAATGTTAACCTACACTTGTGTTGTTGCATCCTACAGTGGGATTTAAACTTACTAGCTCAGAGACAAGAATGCTACTCGTTGAGCCATAACTGATACTAAAGAGAAAGCAGTGCAAAGATACAAATGGGAAAAGCAACAGAAAACCACTTTGCAACTGTTCCTTTATTAAGTGACCAAAGAATTTCATGTGATTTGAGTTTGGATATACCCAAAGGCAGAACAATGCACAGATGAAAATGAATTTTTAGTGACTATCTTAATGCCTTTTTAAAATTATTTTTTAGAAGACTTCAGGCTCCCCATAAGCCTAGGCTTGCAATTGATACATTGATACAAAGGGAGGCACAGTGGCACATTGGTTAGCACCGCTGCATCATAGGGCTAGGGACCTGAGTTTGAGACTGGAGTCTGCACATTTTCCCCATGTCTGCGTGTATTCTCACCAGGTGCTCCGATTTCACCCTACAGTCTGAAAGATGTGCTAGTTAAGTGCATTGGTTGCGCTAAATTCTCCCTAAGTGTACCCGAACAGATGCCAGAGTGTGGTGACTAGAGGATTTTGACAGTAACTTCATTGCAGTGTTAACATAAGCCTATTCATGACACTAATAAATAAACTTTATTTGTCGAGAGTTGTGATGCTCACACTGCTCACTAACACATTCTTTAACTGAAATAGAGCTCCAGACAAGAAGCGTGGATAAACAAAAGAGAAGCAGGCAAAAGAAAACATTTATCAAATCCAATGCCATTGGAGGTGGGCTAATGTTGACAAAAATTTTTCCTGGTTTCATTTATAAAAGGTTGCATATGGTGGAAAATATTTTTGACTATATATTTGTGCAGTTTATGTAATATAATGATAACATGCGGCAAGTGGATATTCAGATACTTGTTCCCCAAAAGTAAATTATTGCCCATGTGTTCCCCAAACAGTACTATTGTCTCAATCCAAAGAGTCACCATAAAAATTGGGTGCATTTTTTTATTGATGACATTTTAAGGCGACTGACAAAAGGACAAACTTATAAAGAAAAATAAAGGAACGAGTTATGTTCAACTGACAGGATATAATTCTACTGCTACTGAGTAATACAGCCATCCTGCTTCCAACTTTGATAGAGAGTCAAGGGTGAGGCAATTTCTAGCTAAGGCCACTGAAACCCTGCAATGGGTTGTTACATCTTGCCCTTTTCGAAAGAGTGACTTATTCTCACAGTTGTTATTATGTGACCTATATCAAAACTGGAAACTTCTGTTTTTTGAATATAGTCCTAACTGGCAGATAAAGAATGAATGGGCAAACTTACGGAGTTTGAGTGCCAGTAAAGGTTTGGAATTAAACTGTGATATTAAGAGCCAAATGTTCCATTACTGAATGTACCACGCTGCCTCAGTTTTGATAGTTTTGTGGGTTGAGAATCTGTGTAATGTACCTGCCAACTATTTTACTGTTTTAAAAATATGCAGTTGAGAGGTACTGAATATACTATAAATAATCAGTGACTGCAATATTATATGTAGTATAATGAATGGCCATGGATGAATTGCAAAGAGTATGTTGTTCTGAGTTGTAAAAACAGAACCTCCCCACCAGTAATTCCTATTTGCAGGGACACTAGACATTGGGGAGATACCTATAAAAGAAGCAGCATTAAATTGCAAGAGTGATATTTTTCTTTGCTTGTGATATGCTTTCAGTTGCTTGACAATACATCAAGTGGAGTATGATTCGGGCAACTTATCATTCTTAATATTGGAAAATTAAGAGTGGATCTAAACATTTGCATTGCTACAACTTCAGAAGCACATGGTGAAATGTGTCCCCTGGGAACCAATGCAACAGACATTGAGATCAGGAGTGGGATACATTGGTGGATACTCATAAGAAGCATGTCAAGTACCTACTAAAATAAAGAGGCTGAAGATCTATTGAAGTGTTATGTCTTTTGGTTCCCAGAGATTGAAATAGTCACAGTTCCAAACTCAAAGTGCCTGTGCTTCCTCAAGTGAATTTATTTCAGCTCTCCACGTGGCTAGTTGACAGATATATCATTGTTTGGCATCTGACCATAGTAAATACAATACCCTGGATGTACATTTCTGTAATAAGTAGATCCAAACATTTTATATAAATATTATAACACAGTAACACAAAAGATTTGTGCAGAGAGGCATTATATTACTGCAAAGGCAATATAATAAATGTAAGATGTTGTTTGGATGATGGATATGGAGCAAAGTATTGGTTGATTAAAATTTATGGAAGGAAAGGGTTGGGAGACCATCCAAGAGAGAATTTGAATAATCTAGCAACAAGATGCCAAAGGCATTGATGAGAATTGCAATGGCAGAGGGGCAGAGTTAGGCAATGTTACAACTGATGAACATGTGATATCAGAATCTCAGCATGGGATCAAATAGTTTTAATCTAAGACAACGGCTGGGTAAGGTTTTGCAATCATGACAATGTTATAGAACTTGTGGCAGGGGCTGAAGACCTTGGTTTCAGGCTTCCTCATATTTAAGAGGAGGAAGTTGTCGTTGACTATCAGCCATGGTAATGGATGGGCAAAGAGAGGTGGTGTAGACCTGTCAATGCCAATGTGGAAGCTGACTCTGTGTCTGCAACGTTTCTCACTGGAGGACAGAGTATAGCAGAGGAAAAAGGGGCAGAAAGCACATAATCTTGGAGGACTCCAAAGATAATGATATAGGGAACTGTAGCAGGTGGGAGGCAGACCATGCAGAGGTCCACTGACTTAGAACAAGATTTTCTGGACTTAGGGCGAGTGTGGCCGGAAAATCCTATCCATTGTGTAGATGCTCTGGCAGTTTTCAGACAGCGAAGCAAAGATAATCTCATTGAACAGAATAATAGATGCAAGGTGGCAGAGAGGGATGGTATCATGGAATATGTCACAGGCTGCAAAGTTCTCAAGAAGAGTAATGCATAGAATCTTTCCAGTACAGAAATAGGCCATTGAGCCCATCGAGTCCATATCAAATACAATCCCACTAAGGCTCTATTCTTCCCCTCAGCTCTATGTATTTACTCTGCTGATTTCCCTTGACACTATGGGGCAATTTATCACAGACAATCAACCTTCAGCAGAATATTGGAAGTATACACTTCAATGCAGTTCATGGGACATGGATGTCACTGGCTGGCCAGCATTTATTGCCTATCTCTAGTTGCCCATTGAGAGCAGTTGAGAGTCAGTCAGTCACACTGCTGTGGCTCCAGAGTCACATGTAGGTCAGACCAGTCCCTTCCCGAAAGGACATTAGTGAACCAGGTGAGTTTTTTCAACAATCAACAATAGTTTCATGATCATCAGTGGATACTTAATTCCAGATTTTTTTTATTGACTTCAAATTCCACCATCTGCCATGTCCCCAGAACATTAACTGAGTCTCCTGGATTAATATTCCAGTGATAATACCACTAAGCCATCAACTCCCCTCGAAGTAAGTGCTGTCCTTTGATGAGATGTTAAACCAAGACCCCATGTGCCCTCATTAAAAAAAAACCCATGGCAGGATTTCAATGAAGAGTGAGCAAGTTGATTTCAATCACCTGGTTGATATTTATTCCTCAGTTAACATTATAAAAACAGATTACACCATCATTAAGAATTTGCAGTTTGTGATAACCTGCTGTGTAGAAATTGGCTGCTGTGTTTCCTACGTTAGAACAGTAACTGTACTTTGGGAAAAAATAGCAAAAAGACACCAAGCCACAGACTGATATACCTTATGCTATAACCAGTATAGCTCAGAGCAGAATTGTTTACTTGTTGTCAAGAGGAGTTTGGGAATTTGAAGTTAAATTTGAAAAATGATATAGATCTAGTTTTTTTCTGACCTTCCCCACAAGTCACAGACTTGCAACTCCCTTGCAAGGTTTGTTTCAGGATCTTTCTATATCCTTCCATTGCATTAAAATTGGAGTGTTAACTGATGTTCAATCCCCCTGTGTATCAAAGTTGCAATGTTGAGCACTGTATATATCAGCTGCTCTGTGGACAGTCACAGACCTTTGGAATCAGCTGTCTGGTGCACAGAAACTATCGAGACAAAGATCATATTATTGACTCCATAATGACAAATGTGTGTGTGTTTTTTTTTGATTTCCTGTTCAATATAAACAATACTCTTCACTGTATTCCAATACATGTGATAATAACAAATCAATTCAGTATTTTTCCTAAAGCTGATTGTTCCCTCAGTGAAAGTGTGGAACTTTTTCAATTTAATCCCTATTGTGTTCAGCCAAAGTCCTGCTATTTTTATATCTGTACTCAATAATAGAATAGTGGTAGCTCTTCCACCAAATGATTTTGTGACAAGAGTCCAACTTCAGTGAATGACTACCCCTGATGCTTTGTCATTATTAGAGATACATTTTGCCTTAGTCGTAAGTGCCTGTGCTTTCAGATCTTGTACCGTATATTCATTCACACATGCCCCTATGCTGGCACAGAGGTGCTATTGACTTGACTTTTCCTTTGCATTCAAGCCACTATTGCAGACTGATGTGGACAGATTTTGCATTATGCAACATTCAAGCCACTATTGCAGACTGATGTGGACAGATTTTGCATTACGCAACATTAAACAAGTGCAAAGAGATCTGTTCCTCTGTGAGATTTGCAATCACTTTGCAATGGCTGCCTTTAATCATTCTCCAATAAACTCTGCATCGTGTGTTGCTGAAATAGCTATTGCAGTTGGCAGGCAATCTGTTCCTTTGTGTGCAGTAAACTCAATCAAAACTCCACTCAAATGCTCTTTTCAGATTGTTTTCAATCCTACACAAATCTTACTTGCAAAGCTGGGACATAGTACAATGTACCTGTATTCAATTCACAAGTCACATTCACTAAGCTGCACCATCTCTGCACTATGTCGCACTTTATAACGCAGCATCTCTTCTGCCCTCTCAGAACTCTGTCTTGGTTGACTCAATGTCTGATAATTTCAATGCATGTACAGGTGTGCCCTGGTGGAATATCTCACTTTTCAGTTCCTTACTCCAATTTACATAGGAATGTATGAATTAGGAACAAGAATAGGCCACTTGGCCTCCCAAGCCTTCTCTGTCATTCAATAAGATCATGGTGAGAGGTCACACAACACCAGGTTATTGTCCAACAGGTTTATTTGCAATCACAAGCTTTTAGAGCACTGCTCCTTCATCAGGTGGAAGTGCAGAGAGGTGCACAGGCACAGAATATATAGGTAGAGTGAAGATAGCCCAACATCTGCACTTAATCAAGAGTGTGATTGCATAAGATGGAGTAGTGCAGTGTTGGCTGGTTGAATAACAAGTCCTTACAGGGAAATCAAGTGCTATTAGATAAGTTTAAGCAGTTAAGTATAATCAGTATGTGTAAAGTGCCAACAGGTTGTATCACAAGTGAAGGGATGACCTAAGAACCAAATATTTAAGGCAGAGAGATAATTACAAATAATCAAAGAGTATGATGGTGCTAAACATTATGCAAATTAATTCAGGCAGCGAGATCATCACACATAATTAAGGTGTGCATGATGTCAAAACAGGATAGTTAGGAAGACTTTTTTCCCCCCACAGTATGGTGGGGTTACCCAAAGATCAGAAGATAAATGTCCTTGGCCACTGAAGTGTTCTCTGACTGGGAGACAACACTCCTGCCTGGCAATTATTCTGCATTGTCCATTCATCTGTCATCATAGCGTCTCCATGAGTGGCTGATTTATCATGCCCTGGGACATCCTTCCCTGCTGCATATAAGATAGACTATATTAGCTGAGTCACACGCATACGTATTGTGTACCTGGTGGGTGGTGTTCTCCATGTGATGGTAGTATTCGTGTTGATGATATGGCATGTCTTGTGGTTACCATGGACATTCAGCCTCCAATCTTTTGGTAAGTGTTCTTCAAGCCAGCCTTCGAGTCACAAGACAATGCAGAATTGCTGAACAGAAAGCCAAGTTCGATACTCACGGAGCTTTAACTGAAATTTTTGGTTCATGTCATGCTACGTGTAACACCATACTGTTCTGTAAGGAGAAACATCTTCTGAACTGTCCTGTTTTGACACCATACTCATCTTGATTTCATGTGATGTCCTGTCTGCTGAATAATGTCTATACCGAAAAGCACGAGGAGGGATACTAAAGGAAATGGAAATTGTGGAAGCACTCACCATAATTTTCCAGTCCCCTTCTGATTGAGGACTGGTACCAAAGGATTGGAGAGTTGCAAATCTTACATCCTTTCACATAAAAGAGTGCAAAGACAAGCCCAGAAATGACAGGAGAGACAGTTTGACTTCAGTCATGCAGAAACTCTTAGAAACAAGAATTGGGACAAAATTAATCATAATGAGGCAAATACAGGATAAGGAAAGCCAGCATGGGTTTCTTCAGGAAAAATCGTGCTTAACTTTAACTTGCTTTCATTTTTTGAAGAGGTAATAGAGGGGGTTGATGAGGATAATTCTGTTGATGTGGCGTACATGGACTTCCCAAAGGCATTTGATAGCCACTCAGTAGATCTGTGAACAAAATTAGAGTTCGTGGGATAAAAGGATCTGTGGCAACATGAACACTAAATTGACTGAGTGACAGGAATCAGAGAGCAGCGTTGATTTTTGAACAGAAGATAAGTTATGGTGGAGTTCTACAGAAGTCTTTGTCGGAAACCTTGTTTTCCTGATATTTATATAATATCAGGAATATTATATTCCTGATACATAAAGACTGGGGCCTTTATGCACAAGGCACAACTTTAAAATTTACAGATGATACAAAAGCTGGAAGTGTTATGAACGTAAAGAAAAAGGTGCAGAATTTCAAAAGCACATAGGTTGGTGCGTCTTTGATAATCCCTCCAAGTTATGGATGATGTCTTTCCAGCTTTGAGTTTTCAGATGACTGAGGAATCCAATTCTGAATTTCTGCAGTGGAAGCATGTTGTTGGATGGGGGAGTGGAATTCATAGATCTGAGTTGGCATCTTTCTTCTTCCTCTACTGCTGCCATTCTATGTTGCTGAGGCTCAAAGTAGCCTGCACTTTGATAGTTTAGGTGGAGTCATGGCGAGCTTCATGCTACAGACTTCTCCTCTAAGTCAGTAGTGTTAATTCCTCCATGCTTTATGGTGGCCTTAGGCATATCTTTATACCTCTTCCTTTGGTCACTTTTAGAGTATTCATCAATGGAGGGGTGGGAAAAGAAAACCTGCAATGGGTGGCCAAATAGCAGAGGAAATTTAGTGTAGAGAAGTTTGGAGTGATTCATTCTCATGGTAAGAATGAGGATGAGGAGAGATAATATAAAATAAAGAACACAATTCTAAAGAGGGTGCATGAGCAGAGGGACTTGAGTATATAGTGCACATATCATTGAAGGTGGTGAGACAGGTTGAGAGTGTAAATAATAAGTTATACCACATCCTAGTTGTTATTATTACAGGAATAGAGCACAAAAGCAGGGAAATTATGTTAAACCTGTCAAAGATACTGAATCAATCTCATCTGAATATTGCTTCCAGTTCAAGATGTTGCAATTTCAGAAGGATGCAAAGACATCAGGAAAGTTGTGGAGAAACTTCGTGAGAGTGGTTGCTAGCATGAGGAACTTCAGCTGGGTAGATAGATTGGAAAAGTGGAACTGCTTTCATTAAAAAAGAGAAGTCCAGAAGGAAATTTGATAGAAGTATTCAAATGATGTGTATACAGAGTAGAGAAAAATAAATTGTACCCATTGACAAAAATTTGTAAAATCAGATAATACAGATTGAAGATAGTTAGCAAAGGAAGCAATTGTGACAAGAGGAAAACTTTCTTCATGATGTGCCCAATTAGAATCTGGATGCATTGGCTGCGAGTGCAATGGAAGCAGATACAGGAGGGAATTGGATTATTATTTGAAAATAAAGAATGTGCAACCTTATGGGGAGAAGGCCATGGAATGGCACTTGGTGAATTGCTCCTTGAGAAAATCATCACAGACATGATGGGCCAAATGGCTTCCTTCTGCGTTGTAACCAGTCTATAATTCAATAGTTGTTGTCCACATTAGGACAGTAATAATATATTGCATTTTAGTACTGTTCATTAGTCCAACATACAATAATACCAACCTAACATAATAATCATAATTACAACATTTTGCTTTCTATATATTCCTTCTTATACTTCTATTAAGTGCCTCCATTAAAGTTGCTAGAATATTTCCTATTCATCCCCACATATCATCAGGTTTATTTCACTGACCTTTGTGACAGATCTCAAGTAATTGACCTTGAATCTTATTCCTTTCTAAGTTCTTCTTAGGAGTGGGTGTTGATGCTTCCAATCATTTTCCACAAAGCAATTTTCTTGCTTTCCTCGTAGCCCCAAACAGCTGCTCTTGTTTTGAATTGCTGCTGTCCAACAACATTTCAAGCTCTCTTGTCAATGAAACATTGCTTGCCATCTGCAACACTCAGTCACTGTGTTAAAAGTCTGCTTTCCACGGCTCACAGCTGCACGATATTTAGATAAGTTAAGCAGTCCATCAGCTGCTTCATGTCTAGGGCTTGTAAATAGAACTGCATCCTGCTTGGACACTTACTACTGGTCACATTGGGCAGAATCTCTGTGTTTGAAACTGGCATTAGGGAACTTATGCTTCACAGATCCATATTTTCAAAAAGCCTAAAAATGCATTGGAATAACTGAAATTGTACAGTAGAAGGAAATGTGACTGCTCAGCATTCAATCCCAGGATCTACTGGGAGCTAAATGTCTGAAGCATTTCAAAGCATGATGAAGGCCAATCCTTTTGGAAGTCCAAAGAATGCAAATAGGAACAGAAAGAAGGCATTATGGTGACAAGTCAACAAGTTCTCTTCACTTGAACTACTTAAAGAGCAAATATCACCATGTCTACCCTTTTTTGAACAAAGTAATTGCAAATAATGTTACAATCACCATGGAGACCTGGATAAATTTAACAAAGACTTTCAAGCATCCAGTTTACAACTGAAAGGATGATGAATCAAGATTTCAAATTTTAAAACTTTTACTGTGATAAATAACTAAAACATTATTGACTAAACAGTGTTTTTGTAGGCAATTTATACTTTCAACTACAGAAAGTAACATTTTCCTTTTATATTTATCACATTTCGTACTTTCCATGGAATTATAGTTTTAAATTGCAAGCAATTCACAGTTGCTCCGAGCTGTCAATGAGTTACTCTCTTATTACTTTAGCTTCTAATTGCAGAATTGGTTTTTAACCGTAGATTTCTTCCCTCCAGCCCAGGCTAGACAAATCTTTTAGCCTACTTTAAGTCTTCACAAATTTGCTCCCTTAAATGCGACTATGAATTCCCATTACGATCTGTGTGGTGAACAATAAACTCTGCATTGTTTTTATTTTGGGTGTAGGACTGCTGCCTCCATCTCCTGTTTTTTGTCTCATATGGCTGCAGACCACACAAACACAATACTATTGCCTGTCTGTGATTTTTATGGATTTGTACTGGAGCTTGGAACCTGATCTCACAAATAACTTCCCATGCCGTCTTCGCCATAGCAATGTCAAACACATTGGGCAGAATCCTCTGGCCATTCACGACAGCAGAATTTTCTGGTCCTGTTGCAGTGAATAGAGGCTGAGTGTCAAAATCTCCGTCCTCGCTTGCAGCCGTGGCAGGGTGTAAATAGCTGGAAAATCCCAGACATTAATTTTGCATCCAAGTAGAAATACTAATCTAACCATCTTTGATCCCATCTCCTTTGCATTTTAGAAATAAATGAGCAATTTTCAAGACAACTGTTTACAGCCTGGTGCCAACAACATTTTTCTGGAACTTTAAGACTTTCAGAGCCCACTCATTGTAAAGTCAGAAACTGCTGTTGTTAGCTCTAAGCATAAATAGCTTACAACTTGTTCTTAGTTAAGCAATCTTTTTTAAATTTCCAAAATATCAAATAACACAAGTTTGCTATCCGAATAGGTCCCATGATGCCCTTAATTCACTTTATACTTAAAGCTACAGACCCAATGTATAATAATCATACATACCTTGTAATTGTAACAATAACCCGTCAATTTCTAGCTTTGCATCTATAATCACTTTTTTTGGCATTTACATTTGAAGAATCACTATTGATGGCAATTACTGAGCCGGATCAGTGAGAATGAACAGCAATGATTGCAATCATTAAGTCTAGGCACTTCTGCAGCCATTATACCTCTGTGTGCTGAAATAGCAAAAAGAAGCTTATTCAAAATTCAAAATCATAAGGCCATGTAAATGAGATTATTAGGATAAAGAACATCACAATGTGCAAATATTAGACATCTGTTAAGCTCCAGTAAGCAAGTATCCTCCTAATGACTGGGAATACTGACAATCTATGGAAAACCTTCAATTAAAGTATCTCAAGCTGAATGACAATGTTTCCAACCTCAGCATCCAATTTTACCCCCCGCCAACCTTCCGAGTTTATACCATCTCCATTTGTTTCCACTAACTCCATCCACTTCCCTAACACTGCCTCTGTCCGCTTCTGCCTCAGTATATTTGCCGCTGAAATCTTATGTGTACTTTTGTCACTGTTGGACTTGATTGTCAATGTTTGTTATATCAATGTTTTCTTGGCTGCTCTCCCACATTCTTGTGCCTCAAGTCCCATTTTATGTCAGACAAGCAGTTTAACAACACAGAGAGTTGAGGTGTTGAAAGAGCTGCATATCTTCAGGGTCAATGTGAAACCCAGTGTCATGTCTTCAGATGATGTTGCTAAGGGAAAGCATGTTGATAAGAAATATAAGGAGCAATCCGCAGCTAATAGTGCTGAGATGAGAAAAGAAGCCATTGTAGGATATTTGCTGGCTGTGACTGGATAGGCAAAAGTGAACCAGGTATGGGTAGCCCCATACAGCTGGACAATGAATGATGGACATTATAGGAGAATGGCATGGCCAACTCTATCAAAGGCAGTGGAAAGGATGAGAAGGAGAGTGCATCATGGTAAATGAAACCATTGTCAATTGCCATAAAAACCCATCAGTTTCACCAGTGTCCTTTAGGCAAGGAATTCTGCCATCCCTACCTGGTCTGGCCTACATGTGACTCCAGATCCACAGCAATGTGGTTGGTACTTAAATGTCCCCTAAAATGGCCTAGCAAACTGCTTAGTAGTATCAAACTGCTAAAAGTCTAGAAGGAATTAAAATGAATGGACTAACTGGCATCAGCCTAGACACAGGCAACAACACATCAGGTCCAGTTGGCCCTGTAAAATCCTTCTTACTAGCAGCTGAGGAGGTTTGTACCAAAATTGGGAGATCTGTCTCCCAGACTAGTTTGCAACAGCCTGACAATCACTACACAGAATCATACTTTATATTCAATGACCCAGACACCACGATAACCATCCTGGGGAATGTTTTCCCCATCGGCAGGATAGACTCATTAGATGTGATGATGGCACCGTGGTATCCAGTCAGGAGGCAGTTTCCCTGGTTGTGCCCAACATCGACTCAGGACCCCTTGAAGTCTCTTGATATCAGGTGAAATATGGAGAAGGAAACCTCCTGTTGATTACTAGGTTTTCAGCTAAGGAGTCAGTATTCTTTCATGTTGAACATTAATAGGAGGAAGTGCTGAGAGTGACAAGGGCACAGTATGTACTCTGGGTGGGGAATTCAATGTTTATCACAACTGACCAATCTGACTGAGTCCGCACAAAAATAACTGCTGGACTGGGTCTTTGGCAGTGGTAAGAAAAACCAGCAAAAGGGAAAAATATACTTGACCTCATCTTTGCCAATTTACCTGATGCAGATACATTTATCCATTACTGTAATGATAAGTTTATCACCACCACCACACAGTCCTTGTGGAGATGAAGGTCATCATCATATTCATTCATCATGTTGTGTTGCACTACTGCCGTGCTATCTAAATAAGTAGATTTCGAACAGATCTAGTAACTCAGATCTGATGGCCATCAGCAGCAGAATTGTACACAAACACAATCTGTAAACCAGGGCATAGCATTTCCTACTCCACCATTACCCCCATGCCCGAGGAGTATCCCTGGTATGAGAAAGAAGGGGTACTAGGGATAGCACCAGGCACACCTAAAAATGAGGTGTTAACCTGGTTAAGCTACAACGCAGGACTACTTGCATGCAAAATAGCAGAAGCAGGATGTAGTAGACAGAGCTAAGTGACCCTATATCCAACAGATTAGATCTAAGCTCTGCAGTCCTGACACATCCAGGCGTGAATGGTGGTAAACAATTAAACAACTCACGAAAGGATAAAACTCCACGTATCCCCATCCTCAATGATGGAAGAGCCCAGCACATTAGTGTAAAAGATAAAGCTGAAGCATTCACAACAATCTTCAGCCAGAAGTGCCTAGTGGATGATTTATTTTGGCCTCTTCCTAATGTCCCCATCAGCCCAGATGTCAGTCTTCAGGCAATTCACTTTGCTCCACATGTAACTTGAAGGATACAGCAAAAGCTATGGGTTCTAACAATATACTGGCAATAGTACTGAAAGCTTGTGTTTCCCTAAAATTTGAGTATAATTACAACATTGTTGTGCTGTCCCTAAAATTTGAGTATAATTACAACATTGATATCTACTCGGCAATGTGTAAAATTTTGCAGATACATCCTGTCTTCGAAAAAATCCAACCTGGTCAATTATTGTCCTATTTGTCTATTCTAAATCATCGATAAAGGGATAGAAAGTGTCATTGACAGCTATGTCAAGTGACGCTTACTCAGCAATAACCTGCTCACTGAAGCTCAGTTTGGTTCTGCCAGGGTCACTCAGCTCTTGACCTCATTACACGTTGAAACGTGGACAAAAGAGCTGAACTCCAGAGATGAAATGACAGTGACTGCCCTTGATATCAACCCAGCATTTGATTGAAGGTGTCATTAACAACCCCTAGCTAAACTGATCAATAGAATCAAGGGAACACTCTTCACTGGCTGAATCATACCTTGTACAAAGGGAAATGTTGCGGTTGTTCGAAATGAATCATCTCTGTCCCAGGGCATCACTGCTGGAGTTCCTCAATGTCATGTCATAGACCCAAATATTTCCAGTTGCTTCACCAATGACCATCATAAGGTTAGAAGTGGTAATGGTCACAAATAATTGCACAATGTTCAGCACTATTTACAACTCAAATAACAGTTGTGCTGCACAAGAGGCAGGTAATGAACATCTTCAACAAGACAGAACTTAACCATCACGCCATGACATTCAAAGTCATTACCATTGCTAAAACCCCATTAGCAACAACCTGGAGATTACTACTGAGCTGAAATTGAACGAGACTAGCCATCTAACTATGATGGCTACAAGAAGAGAATTCTGTGGCAAATATTTCACGTCCTGACTCCCAAAGTTATATACCATCTATAAGGCACAAGTCAGAAGAGTGATGAAATACTCTCCACTTGTCTGGATGTATACAGCTGCAACAACACTGAAAGAACTTGACACTATCCAGGACAAAGCAACCCACTTGATTCCACTAGGTTAAACATTCACTTCTTTCATCATCAATGCACAGTGGCAACAGTATGCACCAACTACAAGATGAACTATAGCAACTTAATCAGGCTCCTTTGAGGCATCTTTCAAATCCCTAGAAGGACAAGGGCAGCAAATGCATGGGAACACAACCACCTTCAAATCCCCTTCCTAGCCTTATACCATCCTGACTTGGAACTATATTGCTATTCTTTGACCTACACTGACTCAAAATCCTGGGATGCCCTTCCTAACAGCACTATATGTGATTTTTCAAAACATGGATTGCTGCGGTTCTAGAAGGTAGCACACTACCACCTTCTCGGGGGAAATTAGGGATGGGCAATATATTCCAGTCTAGTCTACATCCCCTGAATGAATAAAAATGTCAAGTTTTTCAAGAATTTTAACTTAAATACAAAGCTCTGAAAGTGACAACAAATTCTGGTCACTTAATGTCCTTAATTGACTGTTTTGTGTTCTAAGATACAAAACAGTCTGTTCAAAAGGTAAAAATCATTTTTTAAAATCTAAATGGACTCTGATGACTGAATCTGTGCTCATTTCCTGCTAATCATATCTTGTGGGATGCAAAATGTTTTCATAATTAATTAAATGTCTGTAAGCGGCTGCTAAGTTAATAATATTTCAAGGACTAAGTTGTATTAATTCAAATATTCCAAACAGATCCTTGCCATTTTTTCAATTAATGTAAATTACAATTTACATTAAAAAAGCCCCATTGTAAATTGTAGAGCCCCATTTTACTTCATAAGCTTAACATCTATGCTTTTTTTGACACTATTGGCAAACCTGTTTATTGCCATCTAATTTTAACTCACAGTTGAGCAAGAACATTTGTGCTTCTTTTTATTTTCATTAGCAAGCCACTGTTAACAGAAAATTGCTCAGATAGCACCACAGCAGATGGTAAAACTTGAATTGAATGAAAATATGGAATAAAAGCCTAATGATGTCTATGAAACCATTGTCAAATGTCATTAAAAAAAAGTCCTTTAGGAAAGGAAATCTGCAGTTCTTACCTGGTCTGGCCTACACGTGACTCCAGATCCACAGCAGTATGCTTGACTCCTAAATACCTTTTCAAGGGCAGTTACGGATGGGCAATAAATGCTGGCTCAGCCAGTGACATCCATATCCCATGAAAGGTTTTCTTTTAATTGTTAACCTACAAAGTGGACTCAACAAATGAATATATAAACTTGCTGGCTGTCTCACTCAAAGATTTCTGGTGATTACCCCTAAGTGGTGCAACAAGGCAACTTATATTGTCAGCAAGTAGATTAAAATTGTGCTTTCTCACACTCTGGCTACTTCAAGTACCGTGCTACCTCCTCTCTGTTGCTGAATAATGCTAATTTATTGATTGATGAGTGGCCTCTTGAGCCTTTATCAATCTTGCTTGTGAAAAAGGTTAAGACAGTAAAAATGCATTATTTGATTCAATTTTCCACTTGATTAACAATAGGTATACACTTTATTTTCATGTGTGGCCAATGTAGGCAGAAAAATGTTGTGAGTACTGATACTTGAAAAATTGTAGTTGGGAATTACCCAGCGAAGAGTTGTGCATATCTTCAAGTATTTAAGAATTTACTCATCATGCTTTCACTCTGTGAGGAACAATGAAATTCTGCCACTTAATGGCTTTTGTTTACAGTTCTGTGTCCAAAGCCAATGCACTCAATCAAAATCATAAAATAACATTTTAAAATAATCCAAATGAAGACTGATGACAGAATCTACACACACTCCCTGCTAATAGTGTCTTATGGAATGCAAAATATTGTCACAATTAAGCATACATTTGTAAATACAAAGAGGCTGCTAAGTTAACAATATTTCAGAAATGTGAATGTCAGTCATTTGAATAATTATTTTTCTTCTGAGGAATCAAAACTCCCACATCGTCTTCACATTTTGCAGCCATTGGTTTGTCACAAAACTCATATAAACTCATAAATGAGTATTTTACTGTCCACATCTTGGCAAAGCTCCTCCAGTGGATTCACGAGTTTGAGTCAATAATAGTCTAACTAGATGAGGGATGCCTGAAATTCAATCTCCAGTCTGTACTGAATTTGTTGATAGTAGCTGGGATGCAGCAGGTGTACAACATTTTCCATTTGTAGCACCTTTAACTTAATAAAACATCCCGCGGGCCTTCAGAAGAGCATTATAAAACAAAATGTGGCACCTAGCCCATAAAGGAGTTATTAGGTCCGACAATGAAAAGTTCGATCAGACTTTGATTTGGTTTTAAGGAGTGTCTTGAAGGAGAAAAATGAGACAAGGAGGCCAAGAGATTTTGAGAGAGAATTCTTAAGCGTCTCAGAAGCTGAAGGTATGGCCACTTGTGGAGAAGTGATTAAAATCAGAGATGCTCAAGAAACTCAAATTAGATGAGTGTAGATGTCACAGAGGGTTTTTAAAGTTTATTTATTAGTAGCACTATTAGGCTTATATGAACATTGCAAATTAAGCTACTGTGAAAATCCCCAAGTCGCCACACTCTGGCGCCAGTTCAGGTACGCTGAGAGAGAATTTAGCATGGCCAATGCACCTAACCAGCACATCTTTTGGGCTGTGGTTGGAAACAGGGGCACCCGGCGGAAACCCATGCAGGTATGGGGAGAACATGCAGACTCCACACAGACTGGCCGGGAATCGAATCCTGGTCCCTGGCACTGTGAGGCAGCAGTGTGAACCATTATGGGTCCGGAGGAGATTAAATTGGTAGGAGGGTCAAGGTCATGCTAGGACTTGCAAACAGAGGCTGGAATTTTAAATTAAGACGTATTTTGACAAGGAGCCATTGTAAGTTAGTTAGCATAGGGGTTATGAGTGAATGGTACTTTGTGCAAGTTAAGACATGGGCAGCAGAGTTTCAGTTTCCTCAAGTTTACAGAGACTAGAATATGGGAGACTAGCTAGCACTGCATTGGAATAATCAAATCAAGAATTAATAAAGGCAAAAGCAAGAGTTTCAGCAGAAGATAAGCTGAGACCAAGGCAAAATTGCATAATGTTACAGAGATTGAAGTAATTGGTCTTCTTGATGGCATAAATATGCAGTTGGAAATTCATTCTAGGGTCAAATTTGACATGACGATCATGAATATGCTGGTTTCGTCTTCGGCTGTTGCCAGATAGAGGAATGAAGTTGGTAACTAATGAATGGAGTTTTGACTGGGCATTGAAAATAATGATTTCAATCTAACCAATATTTGGTTGGAGAAAATGTTGTTTCATCCAGTACTAGAACAATGGAGGAATTGAGAGAGGGTTTTTGATATGGCCCCATACAGGAGGTTAGGAAGAAAAATTAAGCACATGGAGAAAGATACTGGGGGTGATTCTTCCAGATTGCTGCATTGCTACATTGCTTTAGCTTCCTGCTAAGTACTATGGCTCCTTGTGGATTTTTGGCATCTGAGTTCTGAGTTCAGTTCTGAGCCAGGAATCAGCTTGGAGCTAAATAAATTATTTAAATGTGGACTTGCTGATCATTAGCAAGCCTGGGATTAAAGTCTCTGGGCCCGCCAGCCTCTCCCCACTTGCCAGAAATGTTTCACTTGAGTGGAGTTTGCAATAGGCAGTCCTATCCTGCTGGGTGAAGGGGAGACATGGAGGCTCCCAAGAGGCTTGTGCAGATGGGGAGGGTTCCCCCAGGCATTGCCAGCTTGACAGTGCCAATCTGGTCCCCTGACATTGCCCAAGGGTCAATGGCAATGCCAAGGGGGCAGGCACATTGGTACTGTCCATTAGATATCAGGCAGTGCCAAGGGGTGGAACCTATAGGGGTAGGTCCTCTGGGGAAAGATCTGTGAGGATGGGGGTCCTGCTGCCACTCTGCACTTGAGCCTTGTGAAAAAGGAGGAAGGCCAGTGATCGGAGGGGAAGGGGTGGAGGGGGGATGTTGACTAATTGGCAGGGGGTCTAGGATGTAGTTGGGACTACAAAACTATGGGGAGTTGGAAGGTTGGAACTGCTTGGATTGGGGAGAGTGGGTTTGAGGCAGGCCTGGAGGCCAGCCAGCGAGCCATAGAGGGGTCAGTGGGGCAATGATGAGGGATTGTTGTGCTGTTGATGCATACACAATGACCTGCTCAGGGGGAATAAGTCCTACCCCTAACTTTTTAAAGAGATTCACACTAGTGCACTCTACATGGCACCGAGTGCAAGAGGTTCATTTTGGAAATCCTACTGAAAAAAAACAACGGAAAATACTCCAGTTTTTACGCAAATTCAACACTGAGAATTTTTTGGGAGAATTCCACCCACTGACATTAATTGAGGATTGGTTAATGAATAGGAAACAGAGAGTAGGGATAAATGGATCATTCTCCGATTAGCAGGCTATGATTAGTGGGCAGCTCAAGGATCCGTGCTTGGGACCTAGCTGTTCCCAATCTATGTCAATGATTTTGATGTGGGACCAGATGTAATATTCCCAGTTTACTGATGACACAAAACTTGATGGAAACACTAGTTGTGAAGAAGATACAAAGATGTTTCAAGGGGGTTTAGGTGGGCCAAGTGAGAGGGCAGAATCATGGTAAATAGAGTATAATGTAGAAAAATGTGAAGTTATTTGCTTTGGTGTAGGAAATGGAAATGCAGAGTATTTCTTAAATGAAGAGACACTGGGAGGTACTGATATCCAAATGGACCCGGATGTTCTTGTTCAAAAGTCATTGAAAATTGATATGCAGGTTAAACAAGCAATTAGAAAGGTGAATTGTATATATCTTGCTGCAGTTCTATATGGCCTTGGTAAGGCCACATCGGGAATATTTTAAGAAAAGCAAATTACTGCAGATGTTGGAATCTGAAAAAAAAACAGAAAAACGGGTCTGACAGCATCTGCGGAGAGGGAATAGAGCTAATGTTTTGAGTCTGGATGACCCTTTGTCAGAGCTGAAGACAATAGAAAGTAGATTGAGATTTATACTGTTGTGGTGGAGTGGGAACTGTGAGAGCTGGATCGAGAGCCAGTGGTCAGTGAAGATAGGGCTCATCGACAAGAATGTCATATACAAAAAGACAAAGGAAATGTAAATGGTAGTGATCATGGCTAAGAAAGGTGCAGATAGTGGCCCTGGATAGGGTCCCCTTTGTCTACACTTTTCACTCCAACAGCCTCCGCATTCAAAGAATTATCCTCCGCTGTCTCTGCCAGCTTGATTGGCCATGTTAAATCACCCCTTGGTGGAAGGGGATTAGCAGGGTAAATACATGGGGCATAGAGCCTACATTGGATTGTTGTTGGTGCACGTTCAAAGGGCTAAATGGCCTCCTTCTGCACTGTAGAGATTCTATGATGATTCTCCTATGTCCATCTTTAGCCCATTACAATGTTTCAGTGAAGCCCAATGCAAGCTGGGGAAACAGCACCTAATCTTCCCATTTACAGCCTTCAGGACTTAATATTGCATTTAACAACTTCAGACATGAACTCTTTCCTCCACCATCATGCCATTTCCTTTACCTTATTTTAATAATTTTTAAATTCTTAAATTTATTTTCATTTCTTCCATTGTTTTATTTTACAAGTTTTCATCTCACTTTCCACCTTTTTTCCCTTAAAACTGTCTCCCTTCCCTCTCCCCACTAGGGCTACCTGTTACTTTTTTCAGGTGGCCTTTTGACTCTGTTTTGTTCTGTCACTTATACATTCTGGCATCTTAATGGCTGCTATCTGCATCCTTCTTAGCCACAATCGTCACCATTTACGTTCCCTTTGTCTTTTTGTGTCGGACATCTTTGTCAATTTCTCCCATTTCCACCAATAGTTGGCTCTCGATCCAACCCCCACAGTTCCACCACACACCCCTTACCACAGCAGTATTTTTGATTGACTTCAGCTCTGTCAAAGGGTCAATCAGACTTGAAATCTTAGCTCTATTCTCTCTCCATGCACACTGTTAGGCCAGATGAGATTTTCCAGCATTTTCTGTTTTTGTTCTGGAATATTGTGTACAGTTTGGGCAGAATATAGCAACCATGGAAGATGTGCAATAAAAGTTCATCAGATTAATTCCTGGAATAGTGAGATTGTTCTATAAGGAGAGATTTAGGAGACTGGGCCTGTATTCTAGAAAATTTAGAAGTTTTCCCTGGTTTGTTGTGTGGATGCATGTGTTGGAGCGGACCCATACATGGGAGTAGACGGAGGGGGTTGGGACGGAGGTTGGCAGATGGTGGTGAGCAGAATAAATGTTAGACTGTTTAGGGCCCAAGATGAGAAGGAACTTAGTCGATCAGACGGTGGTGGATTTTTGGAGTCCTCTATCCAGAGGTCTGTGGAATCTCAGTCATTGAGTGTGTTCAAGCAGACACTGATGAATTTCTGCACAGCAATGACATCAAAGGAAATGAGGATACTGTGGGAAGATGAATTTGATGTAGAAGATCGGCCATGAATGATGGAGCAGGCTTGAGGAGCTAAGTGATCTATTCTTGCATTCATTTATTTATTAGTCACAAGTAAGGCTTACATTAACACTGCAATGAAATTACTGTGAAATTCCCCTAGTCACCACACTTCAGCGCCTGTTCAGGTGAATGCACCCTAACCAGTATGTCTTTCTTCTGTAGGAGTAAACCAGAGCAGTAGAGGAAACCCATGCAGACATGGAGAGAATGTGCAAACTCTACACAGACAGTGATCCAAGCCAGGAATCAAACTTGGGTCCTTGGGGCTGTGGGGCAGCAGGGCTAATTTATGTTCCTGTATCCCCTAAGATTGTTTTCAATACAACAGGAAATTATTACCTATTTGAGAAGATTAATTGCTTTGACTTCCTTGTGGTGCCTTATGACAACCAAGCAAGAACATTATAAATTTACCATTTTTATCTTGAAAATTACAGCATATGTTTGGCCATTGTTTAGTTTACAATGGTCCAAATAGAGATTGTTTCTCTATGGGAGTGTAGGATTGGTCCACCATGGGAACAAGTTAATCCAATGTCCTGTCTTCAGGAAGTACCTGCACATGTGGGACACACACAGACACAAGTAGACATAATCATCAGTTGCCATCAGGTGCAAGGATGTTGACATTTTTTACACTTTTCCAAATTTAGGGAAGCTGATCATAACTTCGCTGTCTTTTAAAAAAAACAAGGATCGAAAATTGTTGGGTCTATATGGCAGTACTTCAGACCAGAAAAAGTTTTTCTAAGTAAGTACTGATTCAGGTTATTACTGATTGTTTATTCGATTTGTTCTTTACTCTTTAATTGCTTTTAAAACTCTATCAGTGAGTTAAGCTTAATTTGCCTTATTTATCTTAATTTGTTGTCAATTAGAAGTTCACACTGTGGTGGCTTAAATTGAAGCCAAATGAGCTGAACCTTTCACTCAATGTTTATTCTCTCATTAGTTGTCTATTTAATCTATACTTTAACTTAAGTCAATCACAGGGTTTTAAAACAGCTGACATTTGAACCGAATTAAAAATCACGTATAAGAAAGACTTGTACTTGAACAATGTTTTCATCACCATGAGACGTCCCAAAATGCTAAAAGGCAATTCAGTAATTTTGAATTGTAGTCACTGTTATTCTGTGAGAAACTCAGCAATTTGCACACATCAAGGTTACACAGACAGCAAGGTGATAATGAGCAGATAATCGCTTTTAGTGATTTTGATTGAGGGATAATTATTGGCTGGGACAGCAGAATACTTGAAATGGTACCAAAGAAATTTTTACATTCACTTGTAAGCTTATGTGATGGTGATGTCTCATTGGCAGCTTTCCATTCTCAGGAAGCAATGGTTTACATTGTAGCAGTCAATTCTGTATTCAGTTCTGCCTGGTGTGGTCCAGGATCTCATTCTCGCTTGGTGGGTTGTCACACTTGCTGCACAGAAAGACAGTGGGCTGAGAAGGAACATTATACACTGACTTCTGTTTGCTCTGGTCCTTTTCCTTGAACAGCTAAGTGTTTTTGCTTTTGCTTGCTTCTTCCAATGCCCCTACAAACAGTGAGTTATCAGAATTCATTGCTATTGGTGATTGTCCCTCAAATGTCGGTATCAATATCTGTAATGTTTATATTCCAATTGCAAGTGTTCTCGTAGCAGAGATATGCATTTCCAGGAGGTTATGACCCACTGTACAGAAGGCCTTTGGATATAAGGCCATCATCTAACTGAAGAAAGAAAAGCAGAAAATGGTGGAAAAACCCAGAGCTCTGATGAAGGATCATCCAGAATTGAAACATATGCTGAGAGACCTGCTGAGCGGATGCTTCTCATCCCGCCCGCCACAGCATCATAGCGGGCAGGACATGGACCATGCAAAAGGTCCGATGACCTCAGGCAGGATCTTCCAGCCTTGGGGCAAGTGCAGCTGGAAAATCCCAGCTGCTGAGTTTTTCCACAATTTCAGATTTCAGCATCCGCAGTGTTTTGCCCTTAATTATTAAATGAATGTGGCTGAGTCAGCATAGATATCATTGGTTTAGAAATGAATGTGAAATGCCCAAAAAGAGAAAGACCTTAATAATGGCAAACATGGAATTACTAAATATCCAAACAGCAATCCATTTCCTAAAGGAATGATTTACATCAATTAAATTGTGGGTGATGATAAACAATAACAAAATAATAATTCAGATGAATGCATACATACTGCAGAAGCTCTCTCAATATCTTCATTTTGCAACTGACTGTGATAATGGCAGTATTTCCAGAAGCAAGCAGACTGGCTGTTAGGAAATGACATATAATGTCAGGAGCGCTGGCTATAATGCTGGTGAAGAATCCCCAAAAGGAACTAAATGAAAATACAATAGTCATGCCTGCACTAAAATATGAGTGAATAATACATAGCATATGTTGAAACAAAGGGAAGAGCTAGAAGTCAACCAAGAGGAACTCTATACAATACAGTAACAACAGATGGAGACAAAAGCCTGAGATAGAATTGGATGGTATCATCTTGTTACTGCTTTATGCTCTTGATTGGCAGAGGAAGAATGCTGCCGATTAAGATAGAGGAGAGTAGGACAAGCATTCTGTGAGGTGAAAAGCTCAGTTAGGTTAATTGAGTTTTTTGAAGGGGTTGAAAGTAGATGAGGGCAGTGCAGTTGATGTTGTCTACATGGACTTTAGCAAGGCCTTTGACAAGATATCGCATGGTAGGTTGTTGCATAAAGTTAAACCTCACAGGATCCAGGGTGAGATATCTAAATGGATACAAAATCAGTTTCTTGTCAGAAGCTAAAGGGTGGTTTTAGAGAGTTGTTTTTCAAACTGGAGGCCTATGACCAGTGGTATGCCTCAGGGATCAGTGCTGAGCCTACTGTCATTTGTCATTTATATTAGCGATTTGGATGAGAATATAGAGGACATGGTTAGTAAGTTTGCAAATGACATCAAGATCAGTGGCATAATGGACAGTGAAGAAAATTATCTCCAACTGCTTGGGATCTTGATCAATTGGACCAGTGGGCTGACAAATGGCAGATCAAGTTTAATTTAGACAAATGCAAGGTGATGCATTTTGGTAGATTGAACCAGGACAGGACTTACTCAATTAATGGTGGGGTGTCAGGGAGAATTATAGAACAAAGAGATCTAGGGATACATGTTCATAGCTCCTTGAAAGTGGAGTCACAGGTGGACAGAGTGGTGAAGAAAGCATTTGGCATGCTTGGTTTCATTGGTCAGAACATTGAATACAGGAGTTGGGACATCTTGTTAAAGCTGTACAAGAATTTAATAAGGCCACACTTAGAATACTGTGTGCAATTCTGGTCCCCTAATATACAAAGAGTATTATTAAACTAGAAAGAGCGCAGAAAAGATTTATTAAGATGCTAGTGGGACTTGATGAATTGAGTTATAAAGAGAGGCTGAATAGACTCTGACTTTTTTCTCTGAAGCATAGAAAGCTGAGAAGTGATTTTATAGAGGTCTCTAAAATAATGAGGGGCATAGCTAAGGTAGATCATCAATATCTTTTCCCAAAGGTAGGGGAATCTAAAATTAGAGGACATAGGTTTAAGGTGAGAGGGGATAGACACAGAAGTGTCTAGAGAGGCAATTTTTTTTTCACACAGAGGATGGTGAGTGTCTGGAGTAAGCTGCCAGAAGTAGTAGTAGAGGTAGGTTCAATTTATCTTTTAAAAAACATTTAGATAGTTAAATCGGTACAATGGCTGGAGAGGGATATGGGCTAAATGCAGGCAATTGGGATCAGTTTAAAGGTTTTAATAAAAAAGGGTGGCATGGACAAGTTGGGCCGAAGGGCCTGTTTCCATGCTATAAACCTCTATGACTCTAAGAGATTCAACCTAAGCTAGCAAATCTGGCATCAGGCATAATCTTTGTGTCTTTAACGCCGGTGTCATTTGCTAACTGAGATAGGAAAACCTAATTTCCCCGGTGTGAACAATACTGTCCTACACATCACTCAGCTAGAAATGAGCCTGCAAAAGGACAGTCAATACAAAACAAGTTGGCATTTGGGGGCTGCATTGTATTTGCTGTGAAGTTCAGGCACCCCAAGACATTGCAGGATGACAATGAAAAATGTAAGATTGTACTCTTCAGAGATTTGCATTTGAGATATAAGATACTTTCCACATTCCCTGCTGAAGGAGCATAGTGCAGCTTCAGAATAAACATATCAGTTTAATCTAGTTAATTCAGTTACAAACATGCACTGCTTTGTCTCTGTTTTGCTTTATTAATATCACTATAAATGAACCTATTAATTCAACTGGAGCCTGAAGTCAGTACAGTGTTGATGCTTCTATCTTCTGCAACAGATCAGAATAAAGCAAAAATGCAGAGACTACAAATGATTTTGTATTAATACGATGCCGAATAATCTGAGATATTTGGAGATGTCAGAATCGGAGAGTTTGCAGCCTCTGAATCATCCAGTAAGTGAAATCAATTCATAGAAACACAGTTGGACTATTAAAAGATAGAACTGCTTATTAAAATCATTTAATATCTTGCTGGACGTTACAGCAGTTTTAAAATTTACTCCTAAACCAGCATAACATGGATGGAATGTCCACTTTGGCCAATTAATAATGTGATTCAAGCCTCATTTATAGGTAATGGGTGAATTATTAATGGTGTTCGACTAGTTGTTGGCGTCTTACGGGAAAGGTGGACATTCCCTACTCTTTAAATCCCTGGGGGAAGGGGGAATCAATTCTCCCAGCCCGCTGTACTGTCTGAGCCTATTGGGGAGGATGATTGGTGGGGATGCCACTTTGCCACTCTGCACAGGAATCACAGGCAAAGGGAGGGACTGGCCATCTAGGCTGGGTGAGTGGTAAGGATGGCTAGGAGTTGGGGTCTGGTCACTGGGGTGGGGTGGGGGAGGGAGGCTACTGGTGCCAGGGGTAGGGAAAGGGGAGGTCAGAACTGTTGGGGAGGATTGAGAGATTGGAGCTGATTGGAGCAGGATGGGTGGGTGGGTATTGGGACATTAGGGCTTGCCCAGGAAGGTAAGGGAGGCCAACGATCAGGCGGTCAGCAATGGTGGTGGGGAGAGGAGGGGGCCACAGTGCACATGCCAATCTCTTGTCTGACAGATTTGCGCATGCGCAGTGGCCTGCTCAGTGCTATGCTGCTGGCCTTATAGGTGAAAATAGGCCCCACCCCCAGATTTTTAGCTTGAATCAAGCTGAGGCACTTAGTCATGCACAGAGTGTCAGAGATTCACTCTGGAAATCACACAGAAAAGAACCAGCAGGGTTTACTCTAATTTTTCTGCAAATTAGAGACTTTGAATTTTTTGGGGGGAGAATTCTGGCCCTGGTCTTGCAAATGGAATCAGAATGAATACTGTGAGAGATTCAAGATTATCAGACAGCAGTATTGAGGTCCTCATGAGGATACTCAGCAAGAGGGAAAAACTCCCTGTTCTGACCAATGACTATCATCATGCCAAGGCAAATAGACTATAATATTGACAGAGGTAGTCAAGAAGGTATCAGTGTTTCAGAGAACAGCTGCCAGCTGTGTCAAAATAATTCACCAGTGCAGCTAAAGTAAATTATTTATTCCCAGCTTTATCCCTCCCTGCTCAGCCCTGCACTATCTGTAGGTCCAACACTTTTTTATTTCCCTCTCCATCTCCTCCAATCACAACAGCACATTTCATTGAACCTCAGAGTGTTATTGTCAATGAAAGAGGCTGCCAAGGGTTTAAAGAACAGGCTGCAAGCATAGTAGGTATTGAGTCCAGAGAATACATCCTCCTTATTAAACATTCTCTCTCTCACATCCGGCAAATGCCTAGTGCTGCACTGAGTTGCCACTTATACATTGCATTGAAGAATTTCAGTCATCGATGTATAATCATCTGTAGCCACACTGCAATGGGGTTATGATAAGAGTTTGTAGCAACAGCTCCAATAGTTTTGATGGCAGTTCAGACTTCAGACATTGATTGAACCATGACTTGTAACTTTTAAGCCTGAAAAAAAAAGCAGGCAACAGCTCTTATTCTGTCACATCTCTCCTGCTTCCTTTTACAAAGATCAATGAGAGTGCTGAAGCACAGTGATGGCAGCAGCAGAGATGGCACTCAAGATGGCAGCATGCCAGTTCCCCCATTTCCCACACAGTCAGTATGAATGCCAGACTGCCTCAGTGATTAGTTGAATTGCTGGAGTTTGTAATTCTGCCTTCGAAGGTAAAAGCTGCTGAAGGTCATCCAAGATGCATCTGATGTGCTCTGAATGCACCTGGCTACATGACCTTTTAGTTTTGTATGCGTTTGCTAGCATACCTGTCAGTCAGATCAGTGTCCAGATGTTATGTTGAACTGACCTCTTGGGCTGTGACATATTCTAACCTACTGTAAGCTTAGGTAGTTCCTTTATATTTCAGCCATATTTTAGTGCAATCATTTGTGTTTCTCAAGGTGAAGACAGTCATTTCTCGGTTTTGGAATACTCTTTCACTATTGACATTCAATAGCAATGCCAATGAAAGTCACCTACAGTTCAGGTCACCCAGGGTCAGGTAAACAGATAAAATTTATGTCAGCCCAATTGTTTATACCTGAGTCCTAACATTTCTTATAAATCAACCACTCTGACTTCTGCCAATTATATTTTTATGTCTTTAACAAGATGCTTGAGCTTTTGTATTTTAAATTAATGTTGTTGCTGACTTTCTAAGTTATCATAGCCTTTAAAATAGTTTAACTGACATGGAAATCTGCATAAGATTTGGCCACAGGTATACATTTAATTTTTTTAGTTGGTAGATACATTGTCCTTCCTTTAGGCCTTATGCATGTCTTCAGAAAGCAGCTGAAGGTCAAAACTCAAATCATGGCTGAAAGTTTATTTATTTATTAGTCACAAGTAGGCTTACATTAACACTGCAATGAAGTTACTGCAAAAATCCACTAGTTGCCACATTCCAGCACCTGTTTGGGCACACTGAGGGAAATTTTAGCATGGTCAATGCACCTAACCAGATGTCTTTCAGACTGTGGGAGGAAACCGGAACACCCGGAGGAAACCCACACAGATACAGGGAGAAAACGCAGATCCTGGATAGACGATGACCAGAACCAGGAATCGAACCAGTGTTCCTGGCAACGTGAGGCAGCGATGCTAACGACTGTGCCACAACAGCCAAAATTCTCCCCGGCAAGATAGAAAATTTGGTAGACCATTTAAAGGTCTGTTGAGCTTGTGTGGGAATTTTCAGTCTTGGGGTGTGCCAAGATGGAGGATCTCACCTCTTGTTTCAGACTTTTAACATCAAATAAATTTGGAAATTACATTTGGTAAACAAGAATTTTTATTTATGTAGTACATGTAATATCATAAAATATCTCAAGGCACTTCACAAACAGTGATCATCAAGCAACAGTTAAAAGCACATCACATGTGAGAATAAAGTCTTAGTCAAAAATAACAGGTCTTAAGGAGCATCCAACAGAATAAAAAGAGATAAGAAGATAGAGAGGTTTAGGGAGGAAATTCCACAGCTTCGGATCTTGATAGTTGAAAATAATGGTGAAGCCATTATTATGGTGAGGCCAATGGTGAAGCGATTTAAATTGGGATACTCATGAGGCTGGAATGCAAGGAGTCCACATATCTCAAAAGGAGTTATTGGGATGGAGAAGATTACAGAGATAAGGAAGAGCATGGCTATGAAGGGATTTAATAATGTGAATTTTAAAATCAAAGAATTGCTCATCTGGGAACAAATGCAAGTCAGTGAGCACAGGGCTGGTGAGTCAACTAAACTTGGTTTTGTTAAGACACGAACAGCAGGGTTTTCTGTGACTTCAAGATTACAGGGAGTGCAAGATGGAAGATCAGTCCGGAGTGTGTTGGGATAGATATTAAAAAGATACAAATGAAGGATTCAACAGCAAAAAGTCCTGATGATGGTGAAGTATCATTTCTTCAAAAATAAACACCAAGTTACAATGGGTTTTCCTCTACTACCAATGTTGATCCTTGAGTGGTAGCCAATAAAATAAATCAAGACTCACTTTAACTGATAATCAAAGTAATAAAGAAACTTCACTACTCCAACACTGGCCTCACCCTGGACCATTCCAAACTCCCACAATGCCTAGCGGCTTCTTATTTTTACTGAGTAGGTTGGTCAGCTGACTACCACATCATTTTGTCATTGGTTACATGGTTTACTGGGTCAGCTGACATATACAACATGTTACCATTGGTTACACTACAACAGATCCAATGTTTTATTGGTTGCATTCTAATGGAAGTGAGTGTGCCTCCATTGTGAAACAGCCCCTCCGTCACTTACCTTCCATTGAATCCTTCGACTGTACTCAAAATGCAAGCTATCTAATTGGCCCTTCAGCTTTGAGACCCTACTTATTACCTTTAATTGAATGGTCAGCTTGCTCTTTGGCCATTTACTGGTTGTACCCAGGAAAATCACACTGGCTTAGTGTTTCCCTAACAAAGAGACTTCTGATCCCAATTAGTTCTAGCTAGTGGTGTTAGGCACCCACAACAAAAACATTGCTCAAAGGCAGATTTGCACCCTGAATGTAGTAGAGGCAAGCCTGGAATCAGTCTCTCAGTGCAATAAGTGGACGATAAGTTCAGTACAGAGACACACAATAATCCAATAATAAATGACTATAATCCAATCACCCTTGTAATAATTTAGTACTTCATTGCAATGTAATGTAGAACAGGAAAGTAGTTTCTCATCAGAATAAATTAGTTAATATGGAGTCAGTTAAAAGCAAACATGAAAGGAAAGAAATTGCAGCGATGTTGGTTTATTAACAAGGAACAATGCCTTCATTAAAATGGATTTATTTTTCACTCCAATAATAACCCAAAGATATTTTCTCATGACTGATTTGTTTCAGACTATACTTTCATTTGTACTACACTGGCAGACCACTCGACTTAATGAATACAACATTTGACTTCGATGATTATAGTGATGGGATCAAAAGATTACAGGTTAAGTTCTGTCACAGTCGCTTTAGTGAACATAATATTATTGAATTCTTCATCAAGATAGAGAATGCTTCTATGTATCTAAATAAAGGAAACTATGAAGGCATGAGGCACAAGTTGACAATGATGTACTGATGCACTGTCCAAGTGGAAAACTGGCACTACCCACCAGGCGCCTTGGCACTGCGCACTCGGCATTGTGCAGTGCCAAAGCGGGAGGTAGAAGGCAGGGAAGGCAAGGCCTATTGGAGGTAGAGCCTTTTGGGGAGGGCAATCAGAGGGATCACTGCCACACTGTATTGAGATTACTGGCAGAGAGAGGGAAGACGGTGGTCGAGGCTGGCCTTTGGATTGGAGGGGTGTTGGTTCTGTCGGGGCGGGCGAACATCGGAGCTTGCCCGAATAGGCCTAGGAACCCACAGTCAGGGAGTATGGCAGTCTGAAAGGCCAGCAATTAGAGGATTTTGTGCTGGCCAATGATCAGGAGGCCACAATGGGAGGACCAGCGTGCATGCGCTGATCTCAGTGCTGTGCTGCCAGCCTCTCGGGCAGGAATAGGCCCCGCCCACAGATTTCCAGAGTGTGAATCACGCTGAGGCACTCTGTGATTCACAGAATGTCAGAGATCCACTCTGGAAATCAGGCTAAAAAAAAGCTAATGGGATTTACTTGCATTTTCCTGCATGTTGGGGACTTAGAATTTTTTGGGATTATCCCAACCAATGTTATAAATACAAAACTTTGATACCATGTTAACACTTAAATACACATTTTACTTTAGCAGCTGCACCATGACATTTTGTTTAATTCCCTCGTCTTTTTAAATTTCTTGCAATAAATATATAGGTAAGTGGGGGGCAGTGGAAGGAAAGGAGGGATGGATGTAAGAGAGGAAAGGGAAGGGAGGGGAATATTTGGACATTTAGAAGTGTATCAACTATACATTTTACAAGTTCAATGACCAAAAGCAGCAGCTGCCAGGCAGTCTTAACTGTCCTTGCATTGCCTGGTGAATGCAGTCCTCGCAGCATTCTGTGAAACGTTACAAATGTCACTGATACCATATTGAAAGGACCAAGAGGCAATGATATTTGGTGCTATTGTGACTTTATCTTCATTGTTAAGATGGTGCGGCAGTTTGATCTTGGTTTCAGGTCTTCCTTCAGTATTTCTTAAAGGTGTCCCACTGTGTCTTGCTGAAGTGCAATCTCCTGGCACACATCTCTTCTGAAATCATTTCATATCACGTCCTTTGCCCTGTACATTCTTATTGGTGGGTAATTGATTTGTTTCCTCGCCAGGTGATGATGTAGTCTGATTCTTCTCACATGATCTCTGTGCCTACGTCAAAGCCCCTCAGAAAAACGCTAGTGATTCTAAGAAGCAATGCCAAAAGTGTGAGGTTCCAATTGTGGTGGAACATGATTCCAGATTTTCAGTCTGCACAGGATTCTGCGATACCTGATACTTCACATTAGGTTACAGGAGCCTCGCATACATCAACCAAGGCAGTAAACTTTCTAAAAGCATTTGAAGTAATTACTGTGGCTTGTAAGCATCAACATTAGATTTAAATAACAGAGCTGAAAAATGCACTGCGACATATCCATTATAGTTCCTCACAGCCACATGATGAACCAAGTTTAAAAAAAAACATATCTTTCTTTTACTTTACTTGTTTATGCAACATTATAAGCAACACTACAAAAGATTAGCCCACCTAAAAACTCCTCCGAGATATATCCCCTGCCTCTGCTTGCTGATTCTGGAGGAGAAAAATAAGTGTAAATAATTAGCCGTATAAGCTTACCCAATATCATGGCAAGCAGGCCAAGTTAGCACTGTCTTGTTAATTTGCATCCAGTTGCCTCAGCGCAACACTTATAGAAAAAGACCGGGTGGGAGTTTGAACTCGGCATGCACATCCATACTTTGAGACTGCCACATTGTCCCAACATGCATGTGCAGTGCACAATCCCTGTAAACTGGGATTGGGGCCGGAAAATAGGGGTCTATGGTTTTTTTGCTTCAAATTAAGATTGTTTTTCCCATTTAAATTTGCCCACATAAAACCAACTTTTGGGGAAATCATTTTAAATTATTTCTGCAATTCCGCTTATTGGAATTAAATCAACAACTTCTAGCCTTTTTTGAGCAATGAATATGAATGAGCATAATACAGTTTTGAATTGTTACATTTATGTGGTACTATAAATCTTATAAGAAAATTTTCTGACCTCTGCTGCACCGTGTTTAGGGAGGAATTGCAAATACCTAGCTTAAGGCTTTATCTTCTCCACATGAATGGAAGCTACCTCAACAGATATTTTATTATATCCTGATTTCACATACTTCTGAGCAACCACAGAGTAAGTCTGCCACAAGTCTAAAGGCAGATTACTTACCTGCACTGCCCCCCCAGCCAGGAGATGGAGAAAGAACGAGAAATTTGAAATAAATTAGAACTCATGAGCACAGAGACACAAATGTATCATATTAAACTCCAGGGAGATGTCTCACGAACATGAAATGACATAATCATCAACATAGCTTTATATTGCAAATCAATAGCCATTTACCACGGCGCATTGTTCCACCTTCACCTAATTTATGCCTAAAATTGAAACACTACTGAAAGCAGATCAGGTGGGAGATTAAACAACTGAATTCTACTCTTGGTCAATTCAATTCTAATTTTCAGGAAAGCTTGATTTGAGCATCCAGAGGTCACACTGCAAACAGGTGGAGGACCCATCAATATATACAATTCATGGGCAGATGATGTCATTAACAGCCTGATATCTTCTCTATGTGTGTTGCTACTATGAGTTGCACAAACCCTTCATGCAAACCGTATAGGTGAGGACACAATTATCACCAGCGATGGAAAAGATCCTCAGCTGCAATCATAGGATTCTGTTCCTAGATGTTCCTCCATTCATATGTATGGTTTTTGAACCTGAGAGACTTTTGCTCACTTTGTTACTGTAGAGAAAGGAATTCATCATGCCATCATAAAGCATCATAAAGTCCTAGTTTTCCCACCCATCCACTTTCAGGTGCTGCTGCAGGTCCTTCAAGGTAAGCATCTCACCAATTCAATACTAAATGAAATTGGACTGCTATAACTGACTACATTCACGCTAAGCACCCATCCAATATATGTTCTGATGTGATGAGGGATCTGGTGCTCAAGGAGTGGTATTTCCAATACTCCCTTCTCCATTTTCTAGATTGCGTCCATCCCTCACTCAACTTTGTTGCCAGATGTAGCTAAGTCTCATGTAAAATGGCTATCAGCAATCCCAGAAGAAACTGGCAACCTTCAACCCGGAAGTGTTTCCATTTCAGCTGAGGGTCAGATATAAAGTCTTAGATGGACTATATCATCAAGCATTATGAAAAGAGGGGAAACCTTAGGGTGAATGTGAGGAAGATGTTAGGCCAGTTGTAGCACTTGCATAAAACCATGCAACTCGGATCATCAACCCAAATAGTTATGCTTGTTGGAGCAAAAAGAGCTATAGCACTTTATGGCATGAAATCATTTTAAGCAGTAATGAGAATTGTGTATTCTTCAGGCATGTAATATCGGGTGGATGACAACTTATTTAGTAGAACAAGTTAGTTCATTCCATTTGGCATGAATATCAGGACACAGCATGAACCTTATTATTGTATTGTGTTGTTCAGCATCCAAAGTGTTGGATGCAATAGATGGCATTCCTGTCATATTATAAAAGAAAGTAAATCAACTTTATCTTTCTGAAAAGAAAGTTACCACATGCTGAATATGTAGATAGCACATGACCATTTGCAATGAACTCTGTATGTCAATGCCAGATTTTCTAGAAATTACTAAAATTCTATTACATTCAGGAATTTTGTCCTCTTTGATCACTAAGGAAGAATTAAAGTACCCAAATGGCTTGTGGGCAACAAACCATCTTTGCTGCCATAAGTCATGAGATGCAACTCTGTAAATTGCAAAAGTAGCATTGAGAAGCACTGCAATTAGGCTTCTACTGCAGCTTCATTGAGACAATGGCAGGATCTTTTAATGGAGCATGTCCACTAGATCTGGGATTCTGCAATATGCTCAGCGTGGGTATCTTGTACAGAGATAGTTCATTGAATCCTGTACAACTTGTCATGTAAAATTGCAGATTCCTGGGCAACTAGCTGCTTTGGAAACAGAAGATCCTGGCATGAACATCAAGAAGATATTGGTTCAGAGCTAATCAATAAGGCATTGTTAGCTATTTAACAGTATCCTCTATAATTATTGACTTTATTCAATTGTTCTAGCTTCATAGAAATTGAAATTCATACAGTATCTATCCTAGATTCTAACAGAACATCAGATTACATTGGCCCTACATGTCTATGATGGATTTTATAGCTGACTGGTAAATAAGGGCACTTTTTGATTTTGAGGAATAGTTCTACATGTGTTGGATGTGCCCTGGCAAGTAAGTCATTCTGCATATTTATTACTCATTCAAATATAAACAGGGAGAACATGTAAACAATTCTATGTATGGAGACAGATATGCTACTGATCATTAAATACCAATCATTGCAAAATCTACAAAGTTTTTATAAAATCCAGTCAAATAGAAAGCAGAAAATGACATATGGCCCTCTTTCCTTCCCAACCAGTAACTCTAGTGCTGACTCTCTCATGGATCCTTCATAGTTGTATTTTATAATTACATTGGCTAGTAAATAATGGATTAAAATTACCACTTCATTCTTTTTGAATTAACTAATCTAAAAACATTTACCATTTTCTGTGGGATCATTTATTATTTTTATTTTCTATTACCCATTTAGAAGGTATAACTTTATTTTTGTATGTCATTAGATATTCTTGGAGCTCTCGCTATTCTTCTGCCCAAAATAATGGGCTGGATATTGGATTTACAAGAGTGGGCAACATCACACCTTTGAAGTTATCATAGAACATAGAACATTACAGCGCAGAACAGGCCCTTTGGCCTTCAATGTTGCGCCGACCAATTAGGAAAAAGCAATGACCCTCTAACCTGAACCATTCCCTTTTCGTCCATAAACTTATCTACTAACCTCTTAAACGCCACCAAACTTGGCGCATCTACAACTGCAGCAGGCAGGGCATTCCATACCCTTACCACCCTCTGGGTTAAGAACCTACCTTTGACATCCGTCCTATAACTAACACCCCTTAATTTAAAGCTATGTCCCCTCGTGCTAGCTTTCTCCATCCTAGGAAAAAGGCTATCACTATCCACCCTATCTAAACCTCTAATCATCTTATATGTTTCAATAAGGTCTCCTCTTAGCTGCCTTCTTTCTAACGAATATCCTTCATACTTTGAGGGCAGCTAGAACAGATAGTCAAAGTAATAAAATTATAAGATATAATAAGCACTGCTCCAGGAATCAGCATTAGTTTTCTACTCACCCAGTACAGCCTCAGCAGAAAACCCAGAGGTATTTACTTTTCATGTTCGTTCCATCATTCAAGCCTGTATCTGGATGTCCAATATACAGGTGCAGAATTTGAGCTCCATAGATTGCAATTATGATTAATATGTCTAATAATTTAATATTATTTTGATCACCAATCTAATATTACGTGTAGAGAATATGTGCAACAGTCATAAGAAACTATTCATATTTTAATTGTAACAGAATTCACTCATATAATTTCTTTCTTGGTGATGTGTCAGGTCAGTTCACCCAAGGATATGAATCACATTTTATAGCTCATCAATAATTAACATTTGGATCTCAATTTCAAAATCAAATATTACATATCGTTTTTAGGATTGTAGACTTTCTTAGTGTGAGACCTTTTAAATTAACTTCCTTACTTCTGGAGATTTTTCAAATAAGTGCAGTGTAATATATAATAACTCTTTTGATTTATCATGGTACATAGTTCCTTCCATCAGTCGCTAATTCTTAAATATTAATTAAATGTTAATACATAAGCTAATTCACACATTGATATTGCAAGATGGAAGAAGTTGCATAAGCAATGACGAATAGAATTGGTGTCCAATTAGATTCTTAGTGCAGCAAATGAGGCATGTAATGATGATCAGTACTTTCAAGGCATGGAGGCGGATCAGCTACAAATTGACTATCTGCTATTAACATGCCTGACTTGGACCTCCACTGCTGACAGCTGCCCTTAACTGCATAATTCACATTGGAGAATTCAGTAAGAAGCTTCCAAATTCTTTTGTATAAATGACATCACTTCTTAAGTGCTATGGAATCCCGAAAAGCTTGAATCATATTGACAATAAATACTGAATAATTCAGTAAGTAGGTAAGGCTGCACTGAAAGGGCATGAAACTAATGTTGATCTCAGAGGCAAACTTTAATATTAGTTGGGATGTATGTTCTTGCTGCCCTCAAAGTACAAAGTGCAACCATCATGCCATAATATTGTCTATTCCTCCACATTCATGATATCCTATCAGAAAGAATTGACAAAATGACCCAGTAATATTGGGTCTGCTGGTAAAATACTCAGGTGTGCATAATTTAGAGTGGCATAGTTGTACAATCGTTAACATTGCTGCCTCACACCACCAGGTATCAATTCCCAGCTTGGGTAACTGTCTTGTGGAGTCTGCGTGTTCTGCCAGTGTCTGCATTAATTTTCTCTGGGTGCTCCTGTTTCTTCCCACAGTCCGAATGACGTGCCGGTTAGGTGCATTGGCCATGCTAAATTTTCCCTCAGTGTATCCGAAAAGCACGAAAGTGTGGCATCTATGGGATTTTCAGAGTAACTTCATTGTAATATTAATGTGAGCCTACTTGTGATATTAATAAATAAATGTTTAGAAACAGAAAATAGAAGCAAGAGTAGGCCATTAGGCCCCTTGAGCCTGCTCCGTCATTCATTTTGATCATGGCTGATCATCAAATTCAATATCCTGATCCTGCCTTCTCTTGATCCCTTTGGCCCTAAGAGTTATATCTAATTCCTTCAAGGAATAGCACAATGTTTTGACCTACTTTCTGTGGCAATGAATTCAGCAGATTCACCACTCTTTGAGTGAAAAAATGTTCTCTCATCTCAGTCCTAAAAGGTTGACCCCTTAACCTCAAACTATGATCTTTAGTTCTGGATTCCCTCACCATCAAGAACTTTCTTCCTGAATCTAATTTGGTACATATCATTTGTATATTTGGACCTCTTTAAGATCTTTAACTTGCAGTGCACTTTCTAAAGATGTACATTGTGGGATGAATTTTAGTCACCAGGACATATTGGGGGGAGGCAAATAGTTGATCATTTTGTAGCATGCACGGCAAACCGGCTTTAACCTTCTGGGTAAAACAGAGGCACATTTGGATGGCAGAAAAAATCCTACACGCCAAAGTTGGGGGCTTCCTAATTGCATGTAATGAGATTCCTGCAATGAACTTCCTTAAACAATTTTGATGAGGTTATTTTAAAATTGATTTTAACTTGACTCAAAATTTTTGAGCAATGTGGGTTTTCTGGGGCTTGTGTTTCATTAAACATTCCGATGGGGATTTAAATTTGTTATTGTTCTAGCTCAATGAAAGCTTGCTTATTACGTGATATCTCAATTCCCTTCATCAAACATTTGGGAGAGGATAAAGCTTCTTTTCGACCTTTGAGGATTTCAAATATATTCAGATTATATGTCTGTCACTACATCAGAAGGGAAAGAGATGAGCTATCCACAGCAAGACTGTATGCTGTGGTGAGGTCAGCAGATGCACTGGAGGGACCTGCATAGCAGAGGGGATAAGGTCACAGGAGGTTTTACCCGCATCCCAGGGTTTACAGTGAGAGCCCAGCTTCCTGGATCCCTGAGAAACACAATGCTTCAGTAGGCTGAGGTTGTAAGATCAGGTGGTGACAAGCATTTGGAAAATCTGCTTTCTATTGGATTAGCAATGGTTGTGGAAATTACCACCTTCAATTTCTTTCACCTCCAGATCTTTCCAGGATTCCACTGGTAACATATGCAGAAAAGCTGGCTGTAAGGAAAATCCATAAGGCAAATGACTCATGGCTTATTTGCCAGGACTAACTTTTATGAAACGTTCTCCTCTGATTATAATAGCCGGAACCAGTGGACACTGGGCATTGGCCTTCTGTCTGAATCTCCCCATTTACAAGATGGCAATGATTGCACATAAAGCAATCAAAATGTGATCATCAGGACCGGGGCAGAATTTTCCCATTTCTTGGCAGCATGACACAGCAGGGTAGGAACAATGGAGGTGAAGCCGAGGGCATTCTCCGCCATACTGTTTGGCCCATAGCCAAAAAAATTAAGAAAACAGGTCCTACAACTTAATGCAGACAGGACTCTGCCAGCAACTTTGTTTTTAAAAGGATGCCCTGGTACAGTCTGTTCGTAATCAAGTTGGATCCCACTATTGCATCTCTCTTGTGGAGGGTGGATAGCATGTCTGTTAGTACTTAACTCAGCTGCTGACCTCTAGCATTCTACTTCTCACAATGGCCCCATAGGTCAGCATCTGTGTCCAGTTGAATGGCACTTGGAAAGGATTGCTTCCCCTTTCAGTCTGGATACTCCTCAGTTGTCTCGACCAACACTGTTTGTTCATATTCATTTGTGAGGTGTGAATGATCAATTGAAAACCCAACTAACTCTCTAATTGGACCCATCAAAATACAAGGTTCGATGCTGGTGCATGACTGTGCATCCCCTGATGGTGCAATCTCCGTAAGGAATACTCCTGGGGCAATGCAGCAACATTTGCTTTATGAATGAAGTTACGCCAAGAAAAACAGAAAGCAGTATCATTCATTTATGTCAAAGTTGCAATATTGACAGTCACCAGGCTCAGTCTTGTCAAAATGTCATCATTGGTGAAACAAAATCAGCATATTTGTCAGAGATATTTGTAGTTCTGCTACCAGCTATCTATAAGCACTCTGTCTTTCCATTTCCAATTGAGAGGTTGCAGATGTGCCATTTATCTCTACTGTGTAACACCTCTTCATTTGTGAACTGGACTATTTATCACTGTACTCTCCTTTCTCATGCATTTTAGACTTTCTTTTTCCACAAAGGACAAGAAAGCAGACCGATAAGTAATGAAAGTCAGCTATTCACCAGTTGGAGTCCATGCATTCAGTGAAGGTGACAATGTAACATTGCAATGTAATTCATTGCATGTGTATATGAGTGGCACAGTGGTTAGCACTGCTGCCCCACAGTGCCAGGACCCAGGTTCAATTCTGGCCTTGGGTCACTGTCTGCTTGGAGTATAAATGTTTTCTCTGTGTCTGCTTGGGTTTCCGCCAAGTGCTCTGATTTCCTCCCATAGACCAAAGGTGTGCAGATTAGATAGATTAGCCATGCTAAATTGCCCTTTACTTGTCCCAAGATGTGTAAGTTAGGGATTAGATGGGTTACGGGGATGGAGTGAGTAAGGTGCTCTGTCAGAGAGTTAGTACTGTCCGGATGGGTCAAATGGCCTCCTTCTCTATTGTAAGGATTCTATTAAGATTGGGGTGAATAGCAGCGGTGATGGGTACATGGAGAGATAGAGACTATTGGAAGTGAAGGTTGGGTGCTGCTTAAAGTTGAGCAGGTATGAGGAGTTATAGGGAACACTTGGCAAGACAGATTGAAATAGAAGAGGACTTAAAGCATGAACACATATGCTCATTTTTCCTGACCTGATAATCTTGGTGAACTACATTGTATGTCTGACTTGGCTCATCTCAGACACCTCATACCAAACTTTGGAGAGAGCAACAAGTTTTATGCTCTGATTACTGGGGGAAAGTTATATCTCTCCTCCTCATGATTGCATTCAACAGTACTCCCAGCGAGGTATATTTAAAGTTGGGTACCCTTTTTAATCTACGCTTTATTCACTTTGGACATCTCCATTGCTGTCCTGTCCCATTAAATATAGCTGAAATTCTGTCACACAGGTGCATATCACAGCCACCAACAACCGCACAATATGGAGCTGTGAAATGTGAAAGTGAAAATGAACTGATAAAATAGAATTCACATAACTAATTCCAACCCACTTAGTTGACTTGCAGATTCCCCCAGCATAATTAAACCCACGCATCCGCCTCCAGCATTCAGATTAATATTGAAATATTGGGGTGTATGTTTCAATTCACACACCGCAAATATTTCAGGAATGGAATGTGCATAGATCTACAGCAAATTTTAAATCGTGCCAAATGCTCCACTCCCACAATGTTGTGAGTTATTTTTCACAATAAACATATTTTTTTGGGTCAGCATGAAAAACACAAAAATACTTTATCACAAATATAAATAGGTTCATACAGTGTAAATGTGTCTGCTTCTCTCCATTATAGTCTTCAATATAAAGAGATAAGGATTGTGTAATTAACCTTCCTGCTGCTTGCAGGATAAAAGTCTCAATGGGATTCATCCAAAAGCGTTAGACATTCAACTCAAGCTTTCTTACATATTTGAGCGTGGGACAATTTGCAAATATTTTGGAAAAGAATAACAATATTTTTTCTTCTGTACCTATCCACTTGAAAATAAATCACTATCTTTAATGCATTGGGAGTTTTTCCAAGGACTCTGAGACTATGCTCAATACTGCGTATTTCAGAGAGTTGCAACATTTCTAAAGTTTTAGCCCTTTCCCGTGAGGAGAAGGACTAATGTTAATCTTCTTCATAAATTCCATAATATTAGATTAATTTCAGCAGTTAGCTACTTGGAAATATATATAACTAAAAAGGGGTTTTATGTTCTATTTAATGCTCTTTTCTTTTTTTTTAAATTACAAAAATAAATAACAGGTTTTATTTCCATTATGAAAAACATCATTAATGGAACTGATGCACTGGAGGGCAGTTACCTTTTGTAAGCTTTGGAAGAATGTTCAGATTTTACGATGAAGATGGAGAGACTGTTGCTGCTCAGAGATATACAGCTTCTGCTGCAGACTTTGAATTGACCTGCATCATATTATGTGAAACTTGAACACATATTTCTCAAATACTGTTGATATAAAATATATCACCATAAGGGAAGGCTTTAATCTGATTAAAATTGCCTCTCTGTTAAATTACACAGCAGTCCCAAAACTATGATTTTGGGATGTGCGGAAGAATCTAGAGGTAGGCCATGGTCCAACCCAGAAGTGCACCATCCACTGATTCCCATTCCCAAGTTCTAAAGATGCTGAATCAACTGTCTTGCATGACTATTAGTGGCCACCCGGCACGAAGCCAGCCAACTAGGTAAGGAAAAGGTGCACATTTTATCCATTTGGGCCTTGGTATGATATCCTAGGAGAGAAGGGCTAGGCTGTAAACTGGACATCGGTCATGGTCACCCCATTTAAAGGCACCCCTTGCACATGTTTTGGGTTTATACACCATAAATCATTTCAGACAGAAGCTTTGGCCCAGAGAGTGTGAAACCTTTGAATTGTTGGAGCAACAGCAGTAAGAGCTTGTTTTTGCATTTTAGTGACTATTGACCCAGCATTGTTTCATTCAGGTCCTTCGCCCAGAAGGAAAGAACATTTAAGCACACTGGCCCCATTTCCCTTCTGAATAACAAGAGTGCAATTTTACATGCTCTCCTGCAGGTGGGATTTTCCAGTCCTGCCAAAATAAATGGACTTTTGATTGGCTTGCTGTGGTTTCCAGTCCTGGCCCCCTGCAATAGGGCCATAAAATTCCATTACATGTCTTAAGAAAAAAGACCCATTTTATCTTTTAATTCCATTTGATTCTCTTCAGAAAGAGGATTCTCCTCAGTAAGATCATCAGGTGATGAAGAGAGGAGCTGTTGAGGATCCCAGACCAAGGAAAGCCTCACAATGCGATGATGATTATGGCCTGAGTGATTGGCAGATGTTCCCCATGCCAGCTGACTGGTACATGGAGATTGCAAAGAGTTCAGTAGCCATAAGTCATAAAAGAACTTGGTTACAGTTCTGTAAGAGATTGAATGATCTCTTATCATCTGCCAGGATGTGTAGCCATTTCAAAGATGAACCTGTGGAATGGTGTGATGTGTGGGATTGCCCACAGTGTTGTGCAAATGGCCTTAAGCTCACTACCGCAGTCAGGGCGGCTCTTACTAGAGGGTTATGTGCTCACACATCCTAACTGGCCAAGGTCAACTGAATAGTTTTTGCCACTGGGGGGGCAAGGATTGATGGAGTGAGTGACTGATAGGTCCTGACTGTCAGACATTGGGGTTCTGAATCAAAGCAACCCTATTCCCTCTTGATCTCGTACCACCAAGTTTCAACCTTTGAAATTTGAGAATTCATCCCATTCTTTAGGCAGCATGTTGAACCTGCATTTGCCAATGGGGGAGGGGGGATGAGAATCAGTGGAGGGGGCTCAATATCCAGCAAAACCCGAAAGTCATGTATCTCCTCAGTGAACTCACAGCTTCTGAATTTTGCCACTCTTGTGTGAACCTGATTTACATACATAGGGAATAGAACATTACTGCACAGTACAGGCCCTTTAGCCCTCAATTTTGTGCCATCCTATGTCCAATCCCAGGATGGAGCTATTTCCTTCCTATAATTCTGGATTTTAATATAATTAACACACCCCTACCTTGCCATATATTGAGCCCCCACTATATACCCAGCAGTGCCAATCTGTGTCAAGTGTCAGTGCCAGGAACAGACACCAGTAACAGCATCATTTGAGGTGGAAAAAGGATGGGCCTCATTTGTATATGGTGGTAGTCAGGTGTGAGAGCTGGAGATGCTGGCAATTTACATTTTGGGGATGGTGGGGATCGGGGGGGAGGAGTTGGGCAGGTAGGGGTGCTGGCATTGACTGTATCAGTGCATGGTCAGGGAGGAAAGGATCCAGTGGTGAAAGGCAAGGGGTGCCAGCATTGACTATTGCAGAAGATGGAGGGGAGAAGTGCTGACCTCAATCATGATTTGCATGCATCACTATAGGTCCTCTAAATCACAAACTTAGAAAATACTGATATGATTGGGCAGAACCAACATGGATTTGTGAAAGGGAAATCATGTTTGACAAACTGGCTGAAGATTTGTTGAGCTAAAGAGACCAATGGATGTGGTATATTTGGATTTTCAGAAGGCTTTTGATAAGGTTCCACACAGGAGGCTGGTAAACAAATTAGAACACATGAAATTGGTGGTATTATACTGGTATGGATTGAGAATTGCTTAACAAACAGAAAACAGAGATTAGGAATAAATGGGTCATTCTCAGCATAGCAAGCTTTTATTAATATAGTTCTGCCAAGATCAGTGCGTGGACCCCAGCTGTTCACAATCTATATCAATGATTTTGATGTGGGACCAAATGTAATAAAGAACAAAGTACAAAGATCAAAACAGCACGGGAAACAGGCCCTTCGGCCCAACGAGCCCACACCGCCACCTTGATGTTCCTACTTCTACCCGTGATCCCTGTTTATGTTTATAGATCTATGGATTGAAACCAAATTTGAGACAATTTAGGGAGAATTTGTTCTGTCAATCAGCCTAAGAGCACATCTTTGGGATGTGGGAGGAAACCGGAGCACCTGGAGAAAACCCACGCAAACACAGTGAGAATACGCAAACTCCCACAGACACAGGCCCAAATCCATGTATGTGCACAGCACAGCGATAGGCACTGAGCTGTCATGTTGCCCATCAAATGGTCCAGGTCAAGCGTACACTAACGACTTGAAGCACTAGGATACTCTCGAAAAAAAAATCCAAGAGCAGCCCTCTCACGACCCATCGCATGTATGCCCCTTGTTAGACAACAAGGCAGACCAAAGTACCTGTAGGATAAAAACAAATACATCAATATCATCGACTATTTAAACACTTCCCAGGGACTCCCAAGGGATTTATTTTAAATCAGTTTTCTATATCCCTCCATTCCCATTCTGTTCATGTGCCTATCTAAGTATCTCTTAAATAACTCCAGAGTGCCTGCCTCCACCACTTTGTTTGGCAGCGCATTCCATACCTCCATCACCTTCTGTGTGAAAAAACTCCCTCTAGCATCCAAATTATACCTTAACCCCCTCACCCTAAGCCCGTGACCCCTCGTGCTATTTGAGTCCATCCTAGGAAAAAGCTTAACCCTGTTTACTCTATCTATATCCCTCATAATCTTGTACGCCTCTATTAGATCTCCTCTAAGTCTACGTCTTTCTAAGGAAAACAACCCCAATTTGCCTGACCTCTCCTCATAACTCAGACCTTCCATACCAGGCAGCACCCTGGTAAACTTCCTCTGCACTCTCTCCAGACTCTCCACGTCCTTCCGGTAGTAAGGCGACCAGTATTGGACGCAGAACTCCAAATGACGTCTAACCAACGTTTTATACAGCTGAAAAAGGCCAGCTCTTGTACTCTATACTCCTTCCTATAAAGGCTAGCATACCATATGCTTTCTTCACAACCTTCTCCACCTGCTCTGCCACCTTCATATTTGGCTAAGGTCAAGTCCTTTTGGCTAAGATTAAGTGTAATATCTGTTATCACTTCTCGGCCTTTTGGCTAGAATCGGGCATAGTGTCGACATGCTGTACTTTGGTTGAACTCATTAGGTTATGTTTTAGCTTCATTTGAAGCAATTTTTTAAAGCGGCATCTCGGCCTTTTGGCTAAGATGCAAATGAAATCAAGCCTTGGAGGGAGGACTATGCCCTCAGTTTGGATTATGTAGATCAAGCCCAAGACAGGAAGTGAGAGCCCTGTCTTGTCAGTTTGGATTGGGAATGTCTCAACTTATTCAGATTCTGAATTGGACTTGATTGGATTGAATTGGAATAAAAAAAAAGAAAAAAATACAAGTTTGTTGATGATACAAAATTAGATGGGAATGTAAGTTGTAAGGAGGATGCAATGAGTTTTGAAAGGAATGTGGACAGAATAAGTGAAAAAACAGGTCAGATGGAATATAATGTGAATAAGTGTGAAGTTATTCACTTTGGCAGAAAAATCAGAAAAGCAGAATATTTTAAACATTGAATTAAATATTGTGAACTTTTGCTATCCAGAGTGACCTGTATCTCTTTGTTTATTTGTCACTTAAAGCTAGGATGCAGGTGCAGCAAACAATTAGGGAAGACACATGGTATTGTCATGAAATGATAGGACGCTGTTGAAAGGAATTGTTTTTGCATTAGTAGAATCAAACAACCACATATTTTATAAACCCTGTCTGGGCAACATTTGAGAAAGAAAGGAATAGGGAACAGGGTGTTCTTTGCAATTGGTACAATTAGTAATCAGTGTGCTGTGATCCAGGAAGCAGTTTAGACACAGATGCAGTTACAGAAGTAACAGCAAGGGTAAAGGGAAACCATCTTCATGAAACAGCTCAACTAGAGATGAAGTGCTTAAAGACAAGTCAGTTTGCGTAAAAGGTTATTTTCTTCATTGAACCAAAGTTCTGGCCACTTAAGCCATACACTGTGGTAATCACAGGCCAGATTTGACCAGGTTTATGTTATTGTTTGGGAAACGGGGTCTCAGCCGAGTTTAGGATTTATGGGAGAAACAGATACTTTTGGGTTTTCAGTCTTTGAGGAACTAAGTGCTTACTGTAAATTTTGCCGAAATATAAGATTGTTCTTTGTAGTATATTATCTTTCCTCCACTTAATGCATATTGGTATTTGTTTGTTTAACAAAAGAGAGGTCTGAAGTCTCATTGTTTTTGCAAATCTTTCTCGTTAATATGCAAAATAAAATACACCATACAAAACCAATATTTCAGGTTGGAACACACTCACACCTAACATCATCAAGTTTCATAACTTTATGTTGACTTTTAATGCAAGTGGATTTGAGTACATTAGAAAAGATGTCTTGCTGCAATTGCTAGAGTCTTTGTGATAGCACACCTGGAGTATTGGATACAGTTTTGGTCTCCTTATCTAAGGAAGGATATACAACTGTGGTTCACCAGACTAATCTCTGAGATGGCAGGATTTTCTTCTGAGGAGAGATTGAGGAAACTGCTTGTATTCTCTAAAGTTTTGAAGAATGAGATCTAATTGAAACTTACAAAATTCTTCGAGGATGTGATAGGGTTGGTGTTGATAGACTGTTTTCTCTGGCTGGAGAATCAGAATTAGGGAACACAGTCTCAGAATAAAGGACAGGCCATTTAATACTGAGATGAGTGTTGATCCACCAGAAGGAACTCTATAGTTGTAGCAACAAAATAAAACAAGACTTACTCCAACTTATAAATCAAAGAAAAAGGTTTAATAAAGGCATTATTCCAACACTTTAGATATTGAACATTTTAGGTATTTGGAGTAATGAAGGCATTACTTCAACACTTGAGACCTCCTCTGGGCCATTCCAAACTCCTACAAACCCTAGCAGCTTCTTATTTATACTGAGTCAGTTGGTCAGCTGACCACCACAACATTTTGTCATTGGTTACATAATTTACTGGGTCAATTGACCCTTCAAGCAGGTTACCATAAATCACACTACAACAGATTCAATGTCATCATTGATTCCATTCTAACAATAATGAAGAATGTATTCATTCAGAAGGTGGTGAATCTTTGAAATTCTGTATCCAAGGAGACCAATTATGGTGCACATTCAAGACAGAAATCATAAATTTCTGGATACATAGAAATGTAGAAACATAGAAAATAGAAGCAGAAGTAGGCCATTTAGCTCTTTAAGCCTGCTCTACATTCATTTTGACCATAGGCTGATCATCAAATTCAATAACCAGATCCTGCTTCCCCCCATCTCCTTCATCCATTTAGCCCCAAGAGCTATATCTAATTTCTTCTTGAAATTACACAATGTTTTGTCCTGTGGCAGTGAATTCCACAGATTCACCACTTTCTGGGTGAAGAATTTTATCCTGACCTGAGTCCTGAAAGGTTTTCTCATTATCATTCAACTATGATCCTAGTTCTGGACTCCCCCACCATCAGGAACATTCTTTCTGAATCTACCCTGTCAAAGCCTGGTAGTTAGGATTTTGCAAGTTTCTATGAGATACCCTCTCAGTCTTCTAAACTCCAATCAATACAATCATAACTCTCTCCTCAAAAGACAGACCTGCCATCTAATGACACAGATGATATGGGAATTATGCAGGAAAATTGAATGGTGGAGTAGGCTTGATGGGCTGAATGACTTACTCCTGCTCTTATATTTCTGTGTTCTTGTGCTTGATGTTTCTACTTTCCCATCCGGCTCCAGCAATCTCCATTGGGAAATGGATGTAATCCTAGTGGTGGCCAACGATTCTATCAGCACAGCTGTAACTAGAGGTGGGGCCTCTTCTCCGGATGAAAGCCTCACCTCAAGTCAATTCAATCCTCTTGCCAGGTTGAGGAATGAGTGTGTAAAGATGATGGAATAGCCCATCATCTGATCCCTACTTGCTGCTTGCAGATGTCCAAGTGTTGCTACTTTGAGATGCTTCCAAGGAGATTTTCCTGTGTTTTGCTTTATGGTGCCATTCTATAGGTCAGCACTACAGCTTTTTCTCAAGGAATTGGAGTCAGGTTTCCAGCTGCAGCTGACTGCCACAGTCTCTGCAAGTGCCAGCCTAATGATAGCCTTATAACAGATGGCATAGATTTGGATCTGCCTCTTTGCTGACCAAAGCCCTCAGGCACATATCCAGGTCAGGATTCTTGCTGGGTAAGTGTGTCAGTGCCATCTCATCAGTTACAGCTAATCAAGCAATGCTCCTTCTTATCGCCTCAGTATGACTTCTTTTCTACAATATTATGTAAGCTTAATGTGCTGTCATTGGCATGCTGCTAAAAATACCATCCAGCACAATGGCATTCTCATGTCATAGTGCTTTCAACAATCATTACTTGCCCTGCTTTCTCTAGGAGAGTGATCTCACCACCAGTTCTATGTCTGTCAATTAGAATCATAGAAAGGTTACAACCCAGAAGAAGGTCATTCAGTCCATCATGTCTGTAATGATACCAATTGACCATATTCTGAAGATGTGGATGCTGGCAGAACATTTCTCAAACAGCCTGTCCTGCCTGCCAAATGCCACAGATCCTCCTCTTCTTCTTCTGAACACACAAGCTTCAATGATTTCCACTAGTAAAGCTTTTGCTACCAGCTATTGACAAAAATAAAAAGGTTCAATAGTTCATGAAAATGTACATGCCCACAAGAAGAAAACTAAAGTATTACACAGAAATAATCCAGAAATATCATCACAATAACTTCGCTTTACAATCTGTGACCCATAAGACAATGAGATTTAGGAGCAGAAGTAGGGTATTTGCCCCATTGAGTCTGCTCCACCATTAAATGAGATCAAGACTAATCTGATATAATAATCCTCAACTCCACTTTCCTGCCTTATCTCCCTAAGCCTTGATTCCCTTACTGATCAAAAATCTGTTTATCTCAGCTTTGAACATAATTAAAAATGCAACCACTACAGCTCTCTGTGGTAAAGAATTCTACAGATTCACAATCCTCTGAGAGAAAAAATTCCTCTTCATCTCTGTCTTCAATGGGCAATCCCCATATGTTGAGATTGTACTCTCTGTTTGTAAATTCTTCCAAAAAGGACAACAACCTCAGCTTCTACCCTGTCAGGCCCCCTGAGAGTTCTGTATGTCTCAATTTGGTCACCTCCCATTCTGATAAAGTCCAGATTGAGAACCATGTTTACTTATATTATTACCACTGAACTTTTAAACTGATGTGTTGTATCTGAAGTGCTAGTCATACCAAGAAGACAGCTGGCAGTATTTCGAGGAAGGGACTGGAATTTGGTAAGCTTGAGAAAGAAATTAAGGTTCAGCCATGCTTGTAAGACATTGAGCTTTGGTGGTATTGAGAAGGATACTGACCTTTTTTGCCAGTACTAAGGAATGTTTCAGAAGCTCTTGGAGGGGTTAGAACCTGGCAGGAGTGAACAGGAAGGAAATGTGACCTGGCTGAACCCTGGGGGGGAGGTATTGGGGATTCATGTGCCTAACAACATGGAGATAACGGGAATGGTGTACTATGGTCTGCAGCCTTGAAACATTGGGAAAGAATTTGGAGTCAAGCGGCCCCACTCTCCGTAATCTGTTGGCTGAGCAGGAGCTGTGGCTGTTAGACCATCCTGCACAGCTTTAGTTAATTTAGCTGTTGACATTTCAAAAATACCTGAGCTATTTCTGGACTCTGAAAACTTTAATTTTTCATTTTATCACCAGATTTTGTTTTCTTTCTGCCTGTAGATAGTATGTAATCAACTCGGTTGATTCCTGCCACAGATGGAGGTGAAGTATGCTCAGTGTCTGTCAAATATTAATAGGTAAACACTATGAACCTAATCGAAGTTCATGGTTGGGTTCTAGAGAATGGGATGTCAACAAGGATTTCTAAGATAAAATAGGTAGATTTATACTCAAATTTGTTTTCTTTGAATGTCAGTCATGCTATTGATTTAATGTTTAGATTGCATCAATGGCTTAAGAATGCAACACAGGCATCCATCATATGAAAGCAACCACAGAAGCCACGGTAACACTGATTTTGTTTTAATTCCATAGGCCTTTGAGGGAAGAGATGGCCTAAACTTTAGCAGCATGGTGGCAACTCAGTGCAGCTCTTTCTTGGTGTGGAAGAAGTTATAGATATGGGTTTACCCCGCTGATATAATTTGGGAAGCTATGCAGAGAATGCACAGCTGTTAGTTTAAACCTCTTGTGTTCCACAGTAAAACTTCTCGCATGCATTCAAAATAGCACTGAAGTAAAACTGCAATGATATGCTGAATCGCTCAACCTCATTGTTTCCACGCCAGAGTTGTGAAATTCCATTAGTATTGGGCATGGAAATCAACTGTGTGTATAACAGGGCAGATAATCCCCTACCACACGTTATAAATCCTTTCTGAAGATGAATTCTTCAACCCCTAAGCCCCTACCCATCTGTGCTTGCAGCAATTGATATAACCTGTTCCATCACACTGTGCAAATAAGTTACTGCTCTTTATGTTGTGCATTTTCATGGCAACTTGCCAACTCCCATTTAAAGTAGATGAAGAATAATCTGATAGAGCAGAAAGAGTGAGTTCAAAGCTACTTTTAGACAAATATATACGAGTTAGAATTTTTGACTGTGCTCACAATATAAAGCTTTGTTTAACAGAAAAATATATTGAACACTGAGAACTGTGCGGCACATAATTTTCTAACTATTAAGGTTCTTCACAATGCCTCAGTGTATATGCATAAATAGGGGTGGCACATGGCACAGTGGTTAGCACTGCTGCCTCACAGCAGTGAGGCAGCCTCAGGCAACTACGTGTGTGTACTGAGTTTACACATTTGCTCTATATCTGCATGGGTTTGCTTCAAGTGCTCTGGCTTCCTCCCACAGTTTAAAGATATGTGGGTTAGATCGATTGGTCATAATAAATTGTCCCTCAGTGTTGGTGGAATAGCAGGGTAAACAATTGGAGTTATGGGTATAGGGTCTGGGTGAGATTTTGGTCAATGCAGATTCAATAGACTAAATGGCCTCCTTCTGTACTGGAGGGATTCTATGTCTATGAGTGCTCAGCTCACTTGTTACCAATCGCACAGATTACATTCCAAGCAATTTTCATGTTCCTTTCATTTCAACACAGTGCTCTTTATTTTCAATACAATTCATCAGTCGAGATATTCCTGCCATGTGCCTGAAACTTGCCTTCAAACCTTGAAAAACAAAAGTCAATTTTTTCAAAAAAATAACTATTGGCATTGTATTATTTGCTATCATGATGGTTTTTTTGCAGAATGTGATTTTGTGGTGAATGTTGTTACAAGTACAATGTTTCTAGGATTGGCATGTTTTGAGATTGTCTTTAATTTAGGATAAAATGGAGGAAAGAATGAGATCATGTGGCCTGTTCTGAATTCTGCCAGACAACAAGCTTGGGATAGCTTGATTTTTCAGGTTAAAAGGGGACCCAGGTTGTTTTTCTGGTTAGAAGGCTGAAGGTATTCACACCTGTAAACAAAGAACAAAGCAGCAGTGTTGAGGGTGGATTGACTGGTAGTCTCCAGATCCAAGGTAGGTGTTAGGAATGACAGATTTTGTAAATGTTTTGCTTGAAATTGTGTATTTAATTCCAAGATAGAAGAGTTGTGGGTACAAAGGCTGGTCCATCACCATTTCTACCTGGACACATGGCCCATGTAATTCATTTTGCTATGGAGATGGACTTTGAGAGCAGAAGAATTCACTTGAAGCCATTGTAGTAAATATCACCAAAGCAGTCTGCAAGAATCCAAAAAAGAAAAAATTGAGATAGCAAGTATATATTGCTCACTACACTGGTTGTAGATGGGAATTCTCAATCGGATTGAAGAGACCAAGTTTGTGGCCTTAAACGAAACAGAAAGATTTGCCTAGCTTTGTCGAGAAGGGAGAATTGTAAATTTTTTCCACACCGTGAAAATCAATTCTATGACTTGGATTTACCTAGTTAGGAAAAGAAAGGAAACTAGCCTTGGAGCTAAGAATCACTTTGGACAGAATAAACAATAAGCCCAGAGGGAGATTTCAGTCTTTATTAAAGTTAAGTGGGGGATTTTTTCTGTAGGTTAGAAAAGAAGTTGCTAACTGAAATAGTGGTTAATCAACTGTGCTTTCAGTTTGTGCGTTACATTAAAAGTCTTAAAAAATTGACATCTTGTATGATCTTTTCAGTCATTCAGTGGAAGACTGAACTTATTTTTAAAAGGTATTGGTCTATATGGGAATTGTAACAATATGCACACGTTTATTATACGTCAACAACATTAAGATAACCCTTAATTTTAAACAGAATTGCGAGTCATCTGTTCCAACCTTCCGCAGTGTTATTCCTGTAGGGGAACGGGAGCTAGATTGTGGGAGTGGTAGAGGGTGAAAGTGATGATTCAGATCCTCCATTCCAGAAATTCTGCTCATCTGTACGCTGCTAACTATAGCCATTTGTCCACGTGACAGAAAACGTAAAGGACCCGCCGAAAATAGCAAAGTGTTCAGTAACCAATTATTAATTCTACTAGGACTGAAAAAGATAGTCCATTGCATTCCAGCACCCCAGTGCTCCTATGGCTGCTCTCTGTGACCTTTTACATGAGGACTCAACTGAAGACACCCGCTAAGCTGCCCTGTTCTTCTCTGTTCAACCTACCGTGGCAAAACCTTCAGTGATAAAAGATCTGCTCTCTGGATGTAATTCCTGAATCCCTCTACCTTGCTTCATTTTTTGACAATCTTCAAAAGCTTATTTAAAACTTACTCTTTGATCTTACAATAGCTCACCTCTCGAGAACTTTGCACAATTCTTGTTCAGTGCCTGAATGCCTTGCCTCTTGTGAAGTGTTTGAGCGTGTTCTGTTACACAAAATACATAATATAAATGTAAATTTCTTTTCAGTGTTTTGGTAAATGTTGCCCTGCAGATTCAGTGGTCAGATTTGTAAATCAGATTCTGCAGATTTCAAAGGCCTGGATGAGGGTTTCACTTCACTGAGCTAGGAAACGGAAAGAGTTGGGTGATGTTACCTAAAAAAAAGTAAGTGGTCTCAGTGATCATGCAGATATGTGACTAGAAGTTCATCGTGGGGTCAAAGACAACACCAACGCTGGGAACAGTCAAACTCAGTCCCTAACAATTGCCAGGGAAACGGATGGTGTTGATAGACAGTGAACATAGTTTTGGCAGCAACTGAAGGCAATGTTCTTCTCAATTGAAGAAATCTCTTCTTATCCAGTACTGGATGTCAGTTAAAAAACCTAGTTAAACTAACAAGTTAAACAGAGCAGAAGGGTCAAAATATATGGTGGTGAGTTAGAGTAGGGTGTCATCAGCAGACATGTCAAACCTGGCCTTGTAAATTGCTCTTGAGCATGGCTAGAGCGTGAAACTTCTACGCAACTGAACTTTCCAAGTTAGCCCAAGGGGAACAGGAAGCTGGGAAAAGATGCCATATTTGTAAGGGGCAGCATTTTCCTCACTTTTCCTGTGCAGGAAAGGCATAAACTGGGAAAGGCACAGAACTTTTAGCAGTGGGTAAATATTGCAAGTGTGCAATTTAGAGTCAGTGATTCTCAAGTCTCTGAACATCAACAACACAGCCTATGTGATCAGAAAATCTTGTTTTCAATTAAGAATAGATAAAGTGTTGGAAATTTATTAATGAAATTTGTGTAATATTTTTTATTTAGTACTTAATGTCTTGCTTCCTTTTAGCAATCCTATGTGATGTGTTTCTTCTCACTCGCTTCAAAAGATGTGCAGATTAGATGGATTGGCCATACCAAATTGCTCCTTAGTGTCCAAAGATGTGTAGGTTAGGTGGATTAGCCATAGTAAATACACAGGGTTATGCGGATAGGGCGGGGCATGGACATGGGTATGATGTTCTTTTGGAGAATCAATGTAGACTTGATGGGCCGAATGTTCTTCTTCTGTAGGGAATCTATGGTTCTCCCACAACTGTGGCCCATTTAGTTTCACTTATTTGAAACGGAATTCTGGGAAAGCGAAATTAATTCAGGGAAATATCATCAATTGAATTTGTGTTCTTTACATCTGAAGAGATATTTTCTTCATGTAAAACATTCCAAAATCAAGAATTTCCACTAACAACACAGCAAAATAAATTCCAAGCTAAGTTCAAAACTTAGTGGTGTTGACTTTCACCAAATACTGTAAGCACAAAGTCCCTCTTAGATTGCCAAATTGGGGTTTAAATTGCAATGCCATTCATAGATTACAGAAGATATACAGTACAGACTTAGGCCATTCAGCACAATCAGTCTAGACCAGCATTTATGTTTCATCAAGCCTCCTCCCATCTTTCCTCATTTTAAATCTATCACCACTATTCCCTTCTTCATTTTTTTCTGTAGTTTAGAATATACGTTGCCTACTAAAATAGTGGTTGGTCAACTGTGCTTTTAGTTTGTATGTTACATTAAAAGTCTTTAAAAAATGACACCTTGTATGATCTTTTCAGTCATTTAGTGGAAGACTGAATTTATTTTTAAAAGATATTGGTTTATATGGGAATTGTAACAATATGCACAAGTACAGCAGCAAAATTAAGATAACCCTCAATTTTAAACAGAATTGCGAATCATCTGCTCCAACCTTCTGCAGCGTTATTCGTGTAGTTTCTGATTAAATGCATCCATATTATTTGCTTCAACCACTCCCTGCGATACCATGTTCCACATTCTCACTATTCCTCACATAATAAAGTTTCTTCTGAATTCCTTATTCGATTTGTTGGTGACTATTTTGTATTGATGGACTTTGGCCATATTCTTCACCACAATTGAAAGTTGTGAGGCTTTTCCTCAGAGTTGGGAACCATGAGTTGGGCAATTTAAGGGTGTCACCTTCCCAACTTCTAAAAGTCATAACATTTTGATCTCCTGGAGTTGGGATAGGCTGTAGACTGGAATTCCACCTTCCAAAGCAGGCTCCCATCAGCAATGAAGGTGGCAGGGCAGACAGCTGGAATGCTGCATTAGATGCTGTGACATTGTCCTAGCCCTATACATGATTGCTACAGCTCCTAGATTTAACAACTCACTCCTCTTTCCCTTATTCCCATTCCCCTTCATGTCCTTACTGTCCCCTCTTTGTCTCTTCATATCACCATGCCCTTTATATTCCCTCCATATCTCTGTGGCCTTTCCATATCATTCAATAACTCCCATGCCATGTCCATTCCTCTCAATGCATCGTCAATACTCACTCTCCCAAGCTCCACAATGTACAGAACCAGCGAACTATTGTCAAATTGTTAAAATGCTGCTGTAATTGACACAAATCAAACAGGATTTGAAAATCTCCTTTGAAAAGAACTGCCAATCTTGTTATCTGGTAAAGTATAAATCAACCAGAATAATTCATATTATCATTTTTTTTCGCCTATGTAATAATCACCAAGCCAGACAATACAATCCACAGAGGTTGAATAGGTCTCTCTGAGTTCTCTGCTAAATTTTGTGAGGTGGCAATCTTCAATAATGGGAGTCATTGATTGGGATCACCACAACTGCAGTCTAGGTTTCCAACAAGTCCGCACAAAGGAAATGGATCGGGGTGCCCAATGTTGGCATGGCAGATTGAAGCTGGGTGGATGGGCTATGGAATCTATGGTGAGGAAGTGTTTTTTAATGGTGGCATGGTAGTTCCATTTCTGCTGCCATGGAGCCTCTGCTGTTATTCCTCAGCACGATGGTCATATTCAGACAGGCTGACCTGATGGGAGCTGATTGGGAGTAGGTAATATATTTGTGTAGTGGCAGGGTTGGGTTGACATAAACCCTCTACAGGAGCTTTTTTGTTGCAATTTCCCCCCTTATGTGAGAGTGTGAGATATTGCTTGGGAGTGGGAGTCAAGGTATTTGAGTTGACTGGAGGATACCCAAGATTATGCATTGTTATGTTGAGCTGGATACCTCCAAGACTGATATGGGATGAATTGTACCAAACTGGTGCATAATGCTCTATAGTTGAGTGAGTGAACAATGGCTGGAGCTGAAGTCTTTAAGCGTTGAGAATCTACACCCCATGAAGAGCCAGCAAATTTGCTGAGGTGGTTGTTTTGAGTTTTGATCTTTGATGCCATCTTGCTCAGCTGCTTTTTTTGTAAGTGTTCGATCAAGAGTAACATCATGATAAATGGGATGTATTTTGTGATTCAGTCTCTTGCCATTCAAAGAGGTCTTGAGTTCCGTCTTGGCATTAGCATTGTGAAAGTGGAATATATTTGAGACTGTTTTGTTGCTGCTGAGCTGAAAGCTTCATATCTTGCAATGGTTAGCCAGATTTGCAAAACTGTTGTTTAACATAGCTTCTCACTTAGAAAATGTTAAAGCCTGAGAGACACTGCAGATATTGTCAGTATTGATGAACTTCTAAGGTAGGGCTAAAACAGATTACTGGGGAAACCAGTTGGACTGTTTCCTCCAGGCACACTTCTTATCACCATGTGCACCCTGAACAGTCAATAGCTTGATGTCAGTAACCCACAGATGGAAGACTCAAGAGATTATAACAAGGAAACCAATGTACCAGACAGTGTCATATATTGCAGTAAGATTGAGAAAGTGCCTGTTTTGAGATTATTTTCAAAGATATTCTCAATGAAGGTGGCTAGGGATAGGATTTGGTCGCATATTGTTCATTCCTCACTGCTTTTTCAGCTTTCAAGATTTTCTCCAACTCTGGCTGTATCCGCTATAAGATGATACTCTAAAGCCATACAGCACTCAGAGAGCAGAGATGTTGAATGGTAGCTTAAAGGGTCTTTAAGTTTGGGTCTTTGTTTTGTTTTGGGAGATTTTAGATATGTGTCAAGGTTTAGGCAATCTTCCTTCACCGATAACCATTGTGAGGAAATGAGCCAGGAATTAGGCACATGAGCCAAGGTGTTTGAGGAACTCAGGAAGGATGTTGTAATTGCTGGCAGCAGTGCCAAGCTTGATACACTGCAGTGAAGGGTTAGGGCATGATCTGAAATTGTAATCAGTCTTTTTTCAAGAGATGCCTTTCCCATATGGAGAAGATGGGTCATTACTTTGTTGGCATTTATAGATAGTCACCTTGGTGTTACTGGTTGCTGGGCTACTCCAAGGTAGCATAGGAACTTTCTGGCTGGGATGGATGAAGTTCAGGTTATTGCTGTTCTCTTCCTATCTAGCTCAGCCAGCAGAGTCCAAAGAACACAAGTGATCAGGTACATTTGGGTCACTAGTTTCCTCATAAGATTGAAGGAGAAAAGAACATTTCTCTGAGACAGTGGCTGGACACTGGGTGATATGCCCATGGGATGGATTTGGTGGCTGCTTTGTTGATGGTTTTGCAGAAGTGGCTGTATGCCTACTCTCTGACATATGGCAACATGGTATTGTTACCGTACTTTGTTCCAGTGCCTTGCGATATTTCTCCCAGTTGGCCTTGCATAGGTTTCACTGTTTCTTTGAGCTGTTGATGATTGGTAGCAGACTTAACATGATGTTGGAAGTGAGTTGCCAAGTGTTGACCTGACCTTGCAAGTGTCAGGTGAGTATTCATGTCTCTATCTTGCAGAATGAAAACTTACTGGCTGTTTGAGGTTATGGATAAAATTGAAGATAGCTTCTGTGGCCCAATTTGCAAGTTTTGTGCCATTAGCACCAATCTCATTGTAAGCCCAATCTGTGTAATGGTTGCTGAAACCTTAGTTGTGAAAAGCTGGGTGTGATAGGGTAGGGAGAACCTGTCTATCCCCACTGATATGGGTGGTGGGGATTCCTTATTTTCATTTACTATCTTCAAGGCCCAAAGCTTAATGATATCAGTGTGTTCAGAAAAAGAGAGACATGCTACGCATCTCATGGTCAATTGAACATATATGTGGCCAACACATGTTTGGATGAGTAGCATAGAATATCAAGTCAAAAGACAGCACAATGACACAGTTGCTAGCACAGCTGTCTCACAGTGTCAGGGACCCAGGTTCGATTCCTGGCTTGGTTCATTGTGTGAAGTTTGCACATTCTCCCTGTGTCAGCATGGGTTTCATGGATAGAATCATAGAATCCTACAGTGCAGAAAGAAGCCATTCTGCCCATCGAGTCTGCATTGACCACAATCCCACTTAGGCCCTATCCCCATATCCCTATGCATTTACCCTAGCTAGTCTTCTGACACAAAGTGGCAATTTAGCATGGCCAATCCACTTAACCAGCACATCTGTAGACTGTCAGAGGAAACTGGAGCACCTAGAGGAAACCCCCACAGACAAGGGAGAATGTGCAAACTCCACATAGACAGTGACCCCCAACCAGGAATTGAACCTGCGCTCTTGACACTGTGAGACAGCAGTGCTAACCACTGTGCCACTGTGCCACCTATCTTCCTCCGAGGGCTTTGATTTCCTTTCACAATCCAAAGATATGCAGGTTAGGTGAATTATCCATGCTAAATTGCTCCTTCATGTCAGGAGGATGAGATAGAGTAAATGCATGAGATTATGGGGATAGGGCTTTGGTAGGATTGTGGTTGGTGCCGAGTCAATGAGCCAAATAGCTTGGCTGATAGGATTAAGGAGAATCCTAAAGCTTTCTTTAGATATGTTAAGAATAGAAGATTGGTTAGGGCAAGATTAGGGCCAGTCATAGACAGCAGTGGGAAGTTGTGCGTGGAGCCTGAAGAGATTGGAGAGGCACTGAACAAATATTTCTCTTCGGTATTCACGCAGGGAGATGTAAATGTAGTTGTGGAGAACGCTGAGGTACAGGGTTGCAAACTGGAAAGTATTGAAGTAGATAGGGAGGATGTGCTAGATATTCTTGAGGGTTTGAAGTTAGATAAGTCCCCTGGGCCGGACAGGATTTATCCTAGGATTCTCTGGGAGGCAAGAGAGGAGATTGCAGAGCCTCTGGCTCTGATCTTCAGGTCGTCGTTGGTTACGGGTGTGGTTCCGGAAGACTGGAGGATAGCGAATGTGGTCCCATTGTTCAAGAAGGGAAAGAGAGACTTTCCAGGGAATTATAGGCCAGTGAGTCTTACTTCTGTTGTGGGTAAAGCATTGGAGAGAATTATTAGGGATAGGATTTATAGTTATTTAGAGAGAAATGAATTGATTGGGGATAGTCAGCATGGTTTTGTGAAGGGTAGGTCGTGCCTTACTAACCTCATTGAGTTTTTTGAAAAAGTGACCAAAGAGGTGGATGGGGGTAAGGCGGTTCATGTGGTATATATGGACTTTAGTAAGGCGTTTGATAAGGTGGCCCATGGAAGGCTTCTGCAGAAAATGCAGATGTATGGGATTGAGGGTGATTTAGCTAATTGGATTAGGAATTGGCTAGCAGATAGAAGACAGAGGGTGGTGGTTGATGGGAGATATTCATCGTGGAGTTCGGTGACAAGTGGTGTGCCTCAGGGGTCTGTTTTGGGGCCCCTGCTGTTTGTAATTTTTATAAATGATCTGGATGAGGGTATTGAAGGATGGATTAGTAAATTTGCAGATGACACTAAAGTCGGTGGAGTGGTAGATAGTGAAGAGGGGTGTTATAGTTTGCAGAGAGACTTGGACAAGTTGCAGAGCTGGGCTGAGAGGTGGCAAATGGAGTTTAATGTGGAAAAGTGTGAGGTAATGCACTTTGGCAGGAATAATAAATGTGTAGAGTATAGGGCTAATGGTAGGATTCTTAATAGTGTTGATGAACAGAGGGATCTTGGTGCATTTGTGCATAGATCCCTGAAAGTAGGCAGTCAAGTCGATAAGGTTGTTAAGAAGGCATACGGAGTCTTAGCTTTTATTGGTAGGGGGATTGAATTTTGGAGCCGCAACGTCATGTTGCAACTGTACAAAACTCTAGTGCGGCCGCACTTGGAGTATTGTGTGCAGTTCTGGTCCCCACATTATAAGAAAGATGTGGAGGCATTGGAGAGGGTACAGAGGAGGTTTACCAGGATGTTGCCTGGTATGGAGGGCAGGTCTTATGAGGAGAGACTGAGGGATTTGGTTGTTTTCATTAGAAAGGAGGCGGCTAAGAGGTGACCTTATCGAAACATATAAGATGATTAGAGGTTTAGATAGGGTGGACAGTGATAGCCTTTTTCCTAGGATGGAGAAAGCTAGCACGAGGGGACACAGCTTTAAATTAAGGGGTGATAGTTATAGGACGGATATCAGAAGTAGGTTCTTTACCCAGAGGGTGGTTAGGGAGTGGAATGCCCTGCCTGCGGCAGTTGTAGATGCGCCAAGTTTGGTGGCGTTTAAGAGGTTAGTTGATAAGTTTATGGAAGAGAAGGGAATGGTTTAGTTTGGAGGGTCATTGCTTTTTTCATAATTGGTCGGTGCAACATCGAAGGCCGAAGGGCCTGTTCTGCGCTGTAATGTTCTATGTTCTATGTTCTATCAATTTAAAGCCATCAGTCATATATCTCCCAACTTCATCAGCTGAGATATCCATTTCTTAGATAAAGATCACGTTAATTGAGTGTTGCTGGATGAGAGTGCTGACTAGTTGTTGTTTGGCAGCAATCAGCACTTCAAAGTTGAGTTGCAGTGTTAAGAATGCAGATCCGAATGGTGAGGGATCTATAGGAATTCATATTGCTGGCATTTTAGATGTGGTGATACTGGGATTCTTGAAACCTGAGCTTGCTGAATCTGGTTTGTTTGTTGGATTACTGGTTTCCCCAGGTTTTACCAGGCACTGACTGGTGATGTGACACGAATGCTGATCCATACCCACTCAAGCAATTCATCAAGTTTAACTTCTTAACACTTCTTAATGTTGTCCAAATAAAGAACATTGAACAGCCACATCAAAGAAATATTGACTTATTACAATTGCACAAATCTGTCAATCAAATAAAGCTAGCACTCTCCTTCAGGTTGTGTAAATATTGCCCTGCTGAATCTATTAGGCCCTTTCGGAGCTGAGCCAGGCATTCATAATGAAACTATCTGGTAAAACAGATGTCTGGCCATACATTCAAACTTCTACTACATTTTGAAATTGGGGAGATAACTTTTGATGCAGCAAGTAGCTGCTGCCAATGCCTTCCTACTAGCTGATACATAATAGGGCGAGCTAGATATCTGGTTATCCTGTAAGGAAACTGCATCTCCATTTCTTTACTTGGGCTTGGCCTGTTTGTCTTCAGAAACTGTGCAGCAGATGACTTTGAGGTTGCCTCTTGCTCCATAGTATGATGCAGTTGTGCCAATTCCTTGCACGTTGCTCCTGAGAGATTAGAGATTTATGGCCTCACATTTTCTGACAATGCTACACTGAATCAAAGATATATTGAGGATCTTTCGCTCATCAGTCACTTCCTTTCTGAAGGATAGGTAGCAATCTTTTGCTCATATAGTAGATTGCAATTCCTTGATTAAGATCTTAACTTGTTCCTCTTCACAAATGATGGATGCTTTACCCAGTGCTTTCAAAATAAATTTGTCATCAAAATGCCCCAGGTGCTGGGATCTATGATGTATTTAAATAATGGCAGAATGTGTGATGCAACCTCCTGCGAAGTGTCTGGGTCCTAGCTAGCACCAGATGACACATACTCATTTTTGGAAGGAGCCAAATGAAAAAGTGTTGCAATCTTTTTATGATAGGATAGTTTCTAACAGAATCAAAGGAGCCAAAATATTACGTTCTATGCCAGTGCCATGAATTAGCTGCCTCGGCATAAGAATGCAAGTAAGGATAACAATGAGATGAAGAAAAGGGTGATTCTTATTGATAGCTCACACCTCCCCAATTAATTCTAGATTGAAAATGCCTAAGATCTCCTTCAGTTCCAGATAAATATTGGATGTTAGAATAGAAGAATCCCTGCAATGCAGAAGGAGACCATTTACCCCATTGAGCCGATCATCAATAATCCCATCCAGGTCCTATCCCCATAACACCACATATTTACTCTGCTAGTTCCTGTGATACTAAAGGGCAGTTTGGCATGATCAATCCACCACATCTTTGTACTGTAGTAGGAAATCGGAGCAACCCGCAAACACGGGGAGAACATGCAAACTCCACACAGTCACCCAAGGCTGGAATCAAACTCGGGTCCCTGGTAATGTGATGCAGCAGTGTTAATCACTGTACAGCTGTGTTGAGAGATCCCATCCAAAGCCACAGAGTAACCTTGTTCAGGAAGCCATCACAAATTACCAGATGTTGGAAATTGGCAGATAGGCCAGGACACAATTGTCCATGTGTGTGGTCAATATATGTATTGCACGGTGTGTGTAGTTTCCAGAGGCAGTTTACATTTTTCAACACTTACATGCAATACATTTGTGCATAGCCAGAAGTCCATTGTTTTGGAATGAAATGATAGGTCCATGCTTGCCTGTACAGAAGAAAATATTTAAAGTGGGGTGCTTCAGCTTTTTAAACACTCTTTTCCCAAATTGAATGCAGAGACATTGGATTCATAGACTCTAAACCTGACCTTGCAATCCCTGGCATAACACATAATCCTGAAAGCCAACTCATCTGCCATCAAGTTCAACACAAACAATAACTCAAAATAACCAGTGCGTTACAACAACTTTTTAATAACTTTAACAAAGCAGTTTGAAAATTAGAAGAAAAAATACTGGAAAGTCTCACCAGGTCTGGCAGCATCTGTAAGGAGAGAAAAGAGCTGACTTTTCAGGTCCAGGTGACCTGCTGTCACAGCTTTGACAAAGGGTCATCTGGACTCAAAACGTTAACTCTTTTTTCTCTTTACAGATAGTGCTGCTGATATTTTCCAGCATTCTCTTTTTTGGTTTTAGATCCCAGCATCCAGAGTATTTGCTTTTATTCACTTTGAAAATTAAATTCTGCAAGCCCCCGATGCCTCTTCCATTGCCTATTCCATAGTTCTTGCCAAATGCTTCCCCAAGGAGATAGTCATCAACTTCAGGAAACCTAGTGGAGGACGTGCCCTTGTCTATATTCATGAAGGGGAATTAATCGAAATTTGATCCAGATCACCAACAACCTGTCCTGGACACTCCAAGCTGACACTCCAAGCCCACCAATGCCTCTACTTTCTCAAGAGACTAAGGAAATTTGGAATGTCAGCTACAATGCTCACCAAATTTTACAGATGCACCATAGAAAGCATCCTTTCTGGTTATATCACAGCTTGATATGGCTCCTGCTCTGTCCAACACTGCAAGGAATGATAAACGGTCATGAACGAAGCACAGTCCATCACTCAAAACAGCTTCCCATCCATTGACTCTGTCTCATTTCTCACTGCCTCAGAAAAGCAGCCAGCATAATCAAGGATACGGCATATACTTCAGACATACTCTCTTCCACCTTCTTCCATTGGAAAAAGTTACAAAGTCTGAGATCACATTCCAAATGACTCAAGAACAGCTTCTCCCCTGCTACCATCAGACTTTTGAATGGACCTACCTTATATTAAGTTGACTTTCTCCACATCTTAGCTATGACTGTAGTACTGCATTCTGTCTTCTCTCCTTTCCTTCTCTATGTATGATGAGAAATCTCATAACATCAAGTTAAAGTCCAACAGATTTATTTGGAATCATGAGCTTTTGGGGTGCTGCTCCTTCATTAAGTGAATTCTCTATGTATGGTATGCTTTTACTGTATATCATGCAAAAAACAATACTTTTCATTTTCTCTTAACATCTATAACCAGAACAAATCAAATCAAATCAAACCAGTGGCTGAAGGCACAACCACCAATGAGAGGATCCAGGATAACAGAAATGGATGGACAAGAGTTATCAGGATGCTACCAGGACTTGATGGTTCAAGCTATAAGGTGAAACTGGATAGATTAGGACATCTTTCCCCTGGCCTGTAGGAGGCTTAGGGATGAGCTTATGGGAGTCTATAAAATAATGAGTGGCATAGGTCAGCTCGTCAACCTGTTTTGCCAAAGGTAGAGGTCCAAAACTAGAGGGCATTGGTTTAAGGTGAGAGGGGATAGATACAAGAGTCTAGAGGGGAAAAGTTTTCACACAGAGGGTGGTGAGTATCTGGAACAAGCTGCCAGAATTCGTAGTAGAGGCAGGTAGAACTTTATCTTTTAAAAACCATTTAGATATTTAGATGGGTAAGATGGATATAGAGGGATTAAATACAGGCCATTGGACTAGCTTAGTGGTTTTAAAAAAGGGCAGCATAGACAAGTTGGGCTGAAGGGCCTGTTTCATGCTGTAAATATCTATGACTCTTTGGGTGGGATTTTACAGCCTCGTTCGGGCAAGACCAGAAATTCCCACCCAAGGTCAGCAGAGATGTCACAACCCCGCCCGCTCGGATTCAGTGGTGGGCGAAGTGGTTGAGTTCTGTCATATGACTCAACAAAAAAGTAAGAATTGGAGGCTGTAGGATGAGTATTTTTAAATCGACCTCTCCTTTAACTCGTTGTTCAGCATAAAGAAGAAAAGTTGCCATATGAATGAATCGTCCTTTTTAATTTTACTAGCCTTTGAAAAATCTTTCTGAGGAGTTTGATGCAAGCCCCATTTTTGTTTTGCAGGTTTGATTTGGAGATTTTACAGCAGATTGTGGTTTGAATATTTCCCCAACTTCTTAAATAAATGAAAAAAAGGATTCTGACGATAGCAGGGGGGCAACATTACATTGAGGCAGAGGGGATGGTGGGGAGAGCTTGTCGCTTGTCTGTTTAAGTGCCGGCACTATAAAACCGGGTCAGTGTCAGGAGAGCAATCCTTACAGCCTCGCCTGATTGATGGAGGTATCGGCTTTCCTCGGCTCATCCTGCACCGAGGCTGGGCTGCTCCTCACTTTTATGGAAAGGATCTATTTGGGAATAGGTGGGGGGTGGAGCTGGGAGAGTGGGTGGGTGAGTGGTACACACCTGTTGGAGTGGATCTGTTGGAAGTTGTGACAGCTCGGTTTAGCTCTGCTGCTGTGTGTGTGTGAGTGAGTGAGTGAGTGGGGTGGGGAGGGGGAGGAAGCTGCCCCGTGTTGAGACTGCCCTCCTCACAGCTGCTGCCAGGGGCTCTGACTCACTCTTTACACACACACACACACACACACAAACGGAGGCAGCTGAGGCAGGGGGGAACCCCGGCTTTCTCACAGATTCCCCCCTCTCTCTGTGCCTGCAGCCCCCGAGCAAGCAGCGGCAGCACCTTGCACACATAGCCATGGCAGAGGCTGGGCGTCCCGACACTGCCAGAGACGACTCGGCCGGGGTTGGAGACGAGTTTAACGAGATTATTAAAACTCGAACGGGTAAGTGGAAAGCTTGTGGTATTTACTATTGCTGTTTGTGTTTGATTTGGGGAGGGATTTGGTTAACGTGACCCCAGGGGGAGGGTGAGAAACAAGAGAGAGAGAGAGAGAGAGAAAAAAACTCTTAACTTTCCTTTGCAATGAAGTAACTGCAGTGCTGGAGACTGGGGAGGGGCTGGCTGGCTGGCTGGCACGTTACTTTTAGCAGTTGCAGGGGCAGAATTGGCACCGGGAGCCTGGTGGCAGGAGTGAGGGATAGGAGCGGGCTGCTCCCCGGGACTGTTCGTGTGGTTAGTTTGCTCACAGTGAGAGCAGGCTATGCTGTTGCTTTAAATAGCCAGAGCTGGAAAGAGATCCAACTGGGATTAGGTTACAAAGGCACCGTGGCACTGTGCTTTTCCAAAAAAAACAATAAAAATCCCACCTTCACTTTCCAACTTTATGATCATGCTCTTGTGTGGATATGACACCCTATAGATGTGTGTATCTGATCTCAGTGGTACCCAGGGACTGATGCTCAATGGGGACAGGCATCAGCAGTCATTTGTTGCTGCTGGAACTCCTCCCCGTGGTTTTAGGTTGGAGCAGACAGGCTGCTGATCTCTTTCCTTTCCACTTTTCGAGGTAGACTGCACAATGTTCCGACCAGTTAGTTCACAGACTGCAGGTCAAGTTAACCAGAGCAACACGGGATGGGAGTAGCAGCTGCTGCGAGGATGGATTTAACAGCAGCAGTGAACGCTGAAAAAGAAGGATTATTCCCCCCCCCCCCCGCCGCCGCCTTCAAATCAGGCAGTGGGGCGGGGAGAGAAGGCTGTCAGGATATAAGCTCCCTCATTCTTTCCAGCCTCTGATTCTGCAGAGGGATCAGTTTTCAAGGCTGGATTTTTGCAGGATTAGAACTCTGGGGAAAGTGAGCTGTACGGGAAGTGAGATTGGGTTGGGCTAAATCCTGATGAATTTGGCTGGGGATGATTACTTACTGCAGAAGCTGCCCTCAGTTGCAGGATGTCCCGGTCCATGTTTGATTGATGTCTGGTCGGTACTTGGTTGTAAACTCTTCGCCACATGTGAAATTCGCCTCAGGTTCACTCTTGCTTTTCTGCATCAGAAATAGAACCGATGCATATATTTGTTTATATTTTTGGTGTTTTTCTCTGCAATACTCCGGATGTTCCGATCTAATTTAGTTATTAGTAACTCAACGCCGACTGGCTTTGAGGGAAATGGAACAGGGCAAAATGACCATGTATACAGCTCAGAACTCAAGTAGTTCAGAGCTCTCAGCGACACAGGGTGGTGTAAAATGAATTTGCTGCACAATGGGCTGTTCCAGTTACAGGGAAAGCTCTCTGAGTGCACACAACACTTTGGGGAATAGACGGATGGCTTTCTACTGCAAAATTAAGCGGCGTTGATGGAAAACAGCAGCCACCGGTTTTGTTGCAAAGTTGGCCTTTGGCGATTACCTGGACATGTGCAGCCGAGTGCCAGTTACTGGAAATATATATCAGGAAACAACAGTCCTAACTATGTGCTCGGAAAGGTCATGTTTTATTTTAATGTTATAGTAATGCCCAGACATAGCAGAATGGAGACAGCCACCTGCTCTTCATGAATTAGCAGAGTAGTGAAAAGTATTTTAGGCTGTTACTGGACCAGTTAAAGCTGGTTTTACATTTCATTCAAGATCCCAGTGTTACAGCAACTTAAAGGAGTACATGTATTTTTTAAAATGTAAACGGTAGCTAAAAAGACAGCAAAGAAGCATTTTGCGCTCCTATATATCTCAAAGAAAGCCTGCAAAATCTATACTGGAGAAAAGTCAAAAGTTTAACCTGCCACCAAGTTTGGAAAAATCTAACTAACTGATCCGGGTGGTTTTTCATCGCACATTTAGGTAGGTTCTCACAAATAAGAGGTTGCCCAAACAACAAAAAAGGGATACGTGTAACGCTGCACGGAGTGGGAATAAGCGTTGTGTGGCCTATTAGCTCCAAAGCTTCAGCTCTTAATTCCTGGCTGGCAGGTCACAAGTTAACAGTATCAGGGCTGCTTGTCACTTTAATGCATTTTGTCAGATGTGGAGGAGGTACTAAGATTGCACAAAGGATGCTTGGTGGATTAATACGAAATAGAGAGATGTTTTAATTTGGTGATTAAAGGAATTGAAAATTTAGTAATTCGCATATCTCCTCGCACAGTATGTGTCTTCTATCAGTCACAAATTGGCACCAACAGTGACTATGGTGAAGCCTGAGGCTTAGATTGTTCCTTCCTCTGAGAGAGAGGGTGGGTGAGAGGAGAGCAATTTGGAATGCAATATTTAATGTAAAGCAAAAAGCAGATGCTGTTATAATAAGGCAGGCATAAGACAATACAAACAATCTTGTAAGGATCTGCAATCTATAGAACTGGTTATTTATGCTATATAAATATATTTGTGAAGAAGCATAACCTGATCAAAATAGTTTCTCCAGAAGTAGAGTTTGAACTGTGAAATAAAATCTTTCAAGCAACTTTATTTGATATTTGGCAATTTTACAATAGTAAGTATACATTGGGAGTAGTATGCAGCAATAGCAGTATTCCCCTGGTGAAAATGGCATTGCAGTGAGATTATTATTATGAGTATGATTTCTTGGAATCTGAGAGAATATTTACCTTGAGCTTCAGGCATATTAACACACATGACTGCCAGTAGAGTTGAAGGTTTTTATTTGATTAATGTAGCTTCTATGGCATTGATGGTGAAATGTAAATGCATTGGCAGCAGCAATAACACAGTGAATATTGGAGTAATGTCACATCTAATATTATTGTACAGAAGCTTTCAAGAAGTCCTCTTTGTAAATATTTCTGAGCTGCGTTGCTTGTCCCAGATTTTAAGAGTAATGTTGGCTATATTGTGTTCAAGTATATAGCACTCCCTCAACACAGACATAGAGTGTCAGGTTAAACTTCTGTGCTCAAGTCTCTGGAGTAGAACCTGAATTTGCAACCTTCTGACTCAGAGTGTAGAGTGTTACCATGGCTGAGACCACAGCAAGTCAGCAGGGAGTCACAAAGAATCCAAACAGTCAAACCTATGTGTGCTGACTGTTTTTGTCAGTTTCTGCCTGAATTTTCTTTTTCATTTTTGCCCTCCACTGAATAACAATTAACTGTGTGGCAAGCAACACAACTCCAAAATGTTTACAACTAGAATTTCTTGAAGCTTTCAATACAGTAATACCAGATGTGACATTATTCCAGTATTCATTGTGTTATTACTGCTGCTGATACATTTCAATTTCACTATCAATGCTATGAGAATAAAATAAAAGCTTTTGAACAACATGAGTGTCAGTAGAGCCATGGCGGCACGTTGCCATTATTTGAGAACATAGCATATGACAGTAATAATGAAGCATATTTGTCACATCACAGGTAAGTATTCATAGATGGATATCATTCTGCATTAGGTTCTTGGGATTTGTTTTCTACTTAATAAAGTTTAGCTACAAAGCTAATTTTCTTTGTCCTGAATAGCATATCCATTTATTAAAAAACATTCCAGTCATAAAATGACGGGGGTTAAAATGTAAAGGGATGGGGGGTTAAAATATATCCATCTGCTGTTTAATCAAGACTACTCATTGAAGTATATTCTGGCTACTCAGCATGAATGATTATTTTGCTTTTACAAAGGCTACTGGAAGCTCTGCAGTTTGCAAATCCAGGTCAAAGAGCTTTGACTGTGTGTTCAGTATGCACTGCTTTGATACTCATTTGTACTACAAAGGTGAGATTTCCAGACAGCCTTCTGCCTTAGAACTCAGTAGTGTTCATTTGCTTTAATATTAACCTTGCTACTGCTTTTAACAGCAGTGATACTCTGATTGCCAAAGTATACATTTGGGTATTATAAACTGGTGAAGCTGATGCATTCCTCCAACATAACGCAGTTGAAGTGCAACTGCCAAGGAGCAATGAATTTGTCTCAAATTCATCTATTCCCCTTTTAAATTTCCATTAGACGGGGGGCCTGCAATGTTTAAAAGGATGCTCAACTTCACATCATTTGCTGTAATAACATTCCTTTTAATCAAGGTTTGGTGTGCAAATCAGAACTGTTCAGCTTTTGTTCTGACTTCCTTCCCTCAAGGCATTCAAAGAAAACAAAAATGACCGGAGTCAATTGAATTGGACTTACTATAATCACCATCTTGAAAATATTTTCAAAGAATTGGATGGGAGCCTTATTTGGCTCCAATGTTAAATCGTCAGTAATGAATCTTGAGGGTTTCCGATATGTCCTTTGCTTAAGGCAATATGCTTTCATCTTCGTTGATAGAAGATTTTAATTAGTTCAGTCTGACAACTTAACTAAAGTTCATGGAACAATGACAGTTATATTTATTTATTAACTAAATAAGAGTGAAGAGTACATTTGTTCTCTATTTTCTTTAAATAATTTGACAAACCTACAAATTAGGAGCAGGGTAGGCCACTAGACCCCTCAAAACTGCTAATTTAATAAGATCATGGCTGATCTGATTTTAATCTCAGCTTCATATTCTACCTATCCCCAATAACCTTGTTAATCAAGGATCTATCTAACTCTGCCTTAAACATGCTTCTACTGCCTTCTGAGGAAGAATGTTCCAAAAACTCTGAACTCTCTGGGAGCAAAAAAAATTCTCCTCATTTCCATCTTAAATGAGTGGCCTCTTAGTTTTAGATTGTGACCCTCAGTTCTAGGTTGTCACAATAGTGGGAACATCCTTTTAAAGTCCACCCTGTTAATATTCCTCAGGATCTTATATATTTCAATCCAGCCACCTCTCTATTTTCTTAAATAATTCCATTATCTAACATAGTTGGTCACACCATCCTCCAGTTGTAGTGGCAGAGAAGGTGAGAAAATTGACATGTTGCTATTGTCCTACCTGGGAATATGGTCAGACTGTAGATGCGTAAGGTCATTTAGCTTAAGTCTGTTCACCCCATGATATTTTACATCACTTTTCCTACCGACTTTTCACCTTTCAGCTCATATGGTACTTTGAATGTAAAGAATATCTGATCCTATTATCTAATCTTAGTTGTCCATTAGTGATGAACAGAATAGCAAGATTATATTTATGTCAACAGCACAGCAGATGGAATAACTTCATAACTATATTTAAGTTTATTAATTCAGATTCTTGTTGTCCATGTTTCTGAATTGCCTGATAATCTTTTATAAGTTTGGACATATTTGTTAGTCACTGTGCATTGGTGTTTGGGAATCAGCTAATTTTATATCTTCCACACGTGAAGCAAAATTTAAACATGTACACCACGGCTCCGACTGTGAATTTTCCATAAAGTAAAACACTGTAGATGCTGGAAATCTGAAAAAAGAGCAGAAAATTTTGGGAATAGTCAGCAGATAGCTCAACAATTGTGAAGAGAAAAACAGAATTGTTTCAGTTCAATGACCTTTCATCAGAAATAAGAAAAGTAGATATTCAATAATTTTGAAGCAGGTGAAGGGGGGGGTGTAGAGGGGGAAGGGCAGGAGGTGGTTTTGTGGGGCATGGAATGAATGTGAAAAAATTAAATTCTCCAGCTGCACTGTCTAAAAGCCAAAAATTCCTGCCCGACCATTAATGGGGTTTCACACTGTCCGCAACTGCCTGCTAAAATTCCAGTGGCGGACAAGATAGGAGAATTCCACCCATTAACTTTGGCATTGCACCATCAGCTACTTTGTAATTTAATCTCTCCCATTTGCCACCCTATCACAGATCTTCATTTTTGTTTTCTTTTACATCTACCATTTGCTTGAAATCTACCACAGCTGGAATTCTCCAACCTTGCCCGTAGCTGTGATTCTCTGGTCTCACTGCTGTGAATGGAGTTTTGGCTGAGCACCAAATTTTCCGTTCTTATTGCTAGAGATGGTGGTGCGTACAACATTGGAGAATTCTGGCCAACATTTCAAACCTTTTTCCTAGTTCTGATGAAATTCATTGACCTGAAGCATTAATTTTGTTCCTCTCTCGAGCGAATGCTCCTTAGGCAGCCATGAATGAAATGGGACCACTTTGCTGAAGTTCTGTCCTTATGATTGTAATGCAGGGAGTTGAAAAAGGTTGGAGGGATGGATCTATGAGGAATAAATGTGGTGGATCCGCTGCAGCTTGGGAAAACATTCTGGCTACTTTTTGAATTGAGTTAACACATCAGATTGGTGTCCAAATGTGCAGTGTCTTTGTGTTGCTATATGGGTTCACATCTTCTATAATCCAAATCACTAACTTCCAGATCTCTGACACATCAAAGTGGAAAGTCATTGTGTTCAAAGGCAGGAAGGAGACATTGGTGGTGAGACACCATGCTATAACAAGTTTTTTGCTTGAATTAATGTATGCAACAAGAAAATAGCTAGTTGCTTCATTAAATACAGATCTTGCAACAAATTATTTATAACTTGCAGTCTCATGGAACTGGATAGTACCCAAAAAAGGAATATATTGGCAAAGTTCAGTCTAAAACTCGGATCATTTAAATGATAATCCTGGAGTGTCAATACCAACATTATAATCAGTTAATCAATCCTTGCTGCAATCTACACAGGCTGGAGGTAGCATGTGGACTAAAGCTTTCAGTAAAAATTTAGTCAGCCTGCATTAAACTAGATACTTTTTTCAGTGATGCTCTACACCATTGATGCTTCACCTACATTTCAATAGATAACATTTGAAAAATGGTGCAGTTATTTCAATCGTGCTCTGGCAATAGTTCTGTCAAGATTATCAATTTTTATTTGTAGTTCAATGAGTGGGCAAAAATACTTCTGCTTTATTCCTAAAATAACACAATCTAATTGTGGCAAAGTATTGTCACAATATAATTGTCATCAATTAAAATGTAAAAGAAGCAAAAGCCAAGTGTGAATGAAGTGTAATTGGAACCTTCCGTGTTCTAGACTAGGACTATATTTCCAAGCCCCATAATCCGGAACTTCCATGATCCATGTCAGTAGTTCCCTATGAGCATTGATAAACATAAAAGGGAATCAAAGCTCAGGAGTAATTCAGTTTTACCAAAGCTTCTGCCTACTACTGTCAGGATAGTTTAGACTTTGTTTTTCAGTCTATTCTGATTCACAGCAAGTGCTTTAATGGACAGGAACAGAGTAGGAGGTTGCTTTGGATAGATTCAGTTCCTTACTCATACACTGCTTGCTGTGGTAGGTTCACGTAGTGCTGGCAAACTGCTCTGCTCTGAGTACATATCTGCTCATTTTATTAGTATTGAGATTGACGTAAAATGGAGCAATATATATATAATCATTAACAAATAAATTTTTTTTTGAAATTACATCATGATTAGTTAATAAAATTTTTAAAAAATCCATGTATTTCAGTGTCGCTGGCCAGACCAGTATTTGTTGTCCATCTTTAATTGATTTTTAACTGAATGATTTGCTCAGCTATTTCAGACAGCAAGCCTTTGCTGTATGTCGAGAATCCTATATTGGCCAAATCTTGTAAGGGCAGCCAGACTTTCTTCCCTCAGGGATATTAATAATCCAGATGGGTTTTTACAACAATTGACAATAGTTGTCATAGTCACCATTGCTGAGACAAGTTTATATTCCATATGTATTAATTGAGTTTAAATTCCACCAGCTGCCATTGCGGATTTGAAGCCATGTTCCCAGAGCCTCATTCTGGGCTTTTGGATTACTAGACCAATGACCTTATGATTTCATCAGCATCTTCCCAAGATTAAATACCTGAAGGTTAAATGTTCATATCTTAGTGTTTCACAGTGTAATTTCAACAGCAATGAAATTAGCATTATCATGTCTATAATTAAATGTGATGGGAAAAATTTTCCTTAATTCAGTAATTTTAGTGAAAAAGTAAATGTAAATATAAAGCAGCAATTCTTCATTTTGCTAAATGTTTACAGTAAAATGGAGAAAAAAAGGATCCATGGTATTTTGCAAGACCCACTGATTTTGAACATTAGTAATTTGAGAGTATTCACATTCTATTCCCAAGATTTTAGTAACAGGGCAATGAAAATAAACTGATCACTGCAATTCAATTGAGGCATGTGTTTTACATTGAAAAATTCTGCTCATTGCTAAGAGCAATTGCATGCACATCTGGAAACTCATGGTTTAATAATTTGTTTAAAATGCATATTTGAAGTACTTTTAGCAGCAGGAAGAAATCTGCAGATGTTAACAAAACACCTGCCAGGAAGCATTATAATACTTTATGATATTGGTACTGGATGAATAAATGATATATCAAGGCATAAAAATTCAAATGATTCTTCCCAAAATTAATTGCACAACTAATAAGCAAAGATCCCTGTACAAAATTTAAGCTTTTTGAAAGCAGTTTAAAACTCAGACTTTGTGACAGGAACATGTAATGAAGGTTCTACGTTGGGCAACACAGTGCTATAATGGTTAGCATTGCTGCCTCACAGCGCCAGGAGTCTGAATTCAGTTCTAGCCTCAGGTAACTGTCTGTGTGGAGTTTGCACATTCTCCCTATGTTTGCGTCGGTTTCTTGCAGCTGCTCCAGTTTCCTCCCACAGCTGCCATGTTTTTGTTTCATATTCAGTCCAGTGCAAGATAACGCATTTGGGTTGAAATAAAATAAAATAAGTCCATGTTATGAACTTTAAGTTAGGTTGATTGGCCATGCTAAATTAGTATCAGGGGATTAGCAAGGTGAATATGTCGGGTAACGGCGATAGGGCCTGGGTGGGATTGCTGTCGGTGCAGACTCAATAGGCCGAAAGGCCTCTTTCTGCACTACAGGGATTCTATATGCATAACATTTTTATACGCAGGCACAAAAGTAATTTACAAAAGTAATCTTACTTGAAAATACATTCTCTCTGTAGTTGAAACTAGAATGAATCTCTAATACTGCAATATCCAAGTTGCAGATCAGCAATGCAGCAAAAACATTTAGCAGCTTGAAGCCAAAATTAACAGCTGAACCTTTGCTATTTGGCCAGGAAAAGAATACTAAATGTTTTATTGACTCAGAGAACAGGAGAGAATCTGCTATTATTTCATGGAATTCAATGTATATCAAATACCTCAAACTTAAAAAGTGCAAAAAATTTACTTTGCATACAGCTCTGTTGAACAATAAGACCTTTCATAGAAAACCAAGTAGTCAAGTAGTTAGTTCTAATAACATGCGTTGCGTGGGAGTCATTGTAATATAAACACATTTTAATTGTGTTACTATGGCAACACTGTCAATGAGAACTCCTGTTTGGCAATTGTACTTAAAATTTAGAATATGTGTCTTGAATCTTTAAAAGCAGTCTGAACTAGGCAGGCCATCTGCGTTATGATGTATAATATCAATGATACAGATAGTGGGGAGGTTTGATATTGTTGTTGTGCTATTTTCCATATTACTTTGCATTGGACCATCTTGCTGTCAGGCGGAAATTCACACTATTTAATTTAAAGTTTTGTTTTATAAAAAAAGTCTCTTAGATTAAGAAATAAATCATTAATTCTTTGACTTTCGATGACAATACTAAATGACAGCCAAACAATAGCTTTATCATTACAACCCCATAACAAAATGGGGTTATAATGATAAAGTAAAGATGTTTCACAATCATTTTTCTTCTTTGAGCATTCTGCAACAAGATATTTTAAACTGCATTGACCTGCAATTCAATATTGTTCAAGCATAATTTGGACTCGGATGAATATCATCAGACTAATTTGGTTGATGCAATTAAGACACAACTAAACTGCTTTCAGTTATCTTCTCTTGTAATTTGATGGAATAACTACTAGTCACGGAGTTAGATTATTTATCTTAAATTGGCACAAGGTTTGCAAGAATAGGAAGGCTTCTTGTCACAGGCCATTGATGAATTCATGAGTTGGCTCAGCTTTTAAGTTAATCCTTAGCATATTTCTGTACTTCTGGCCAAATTTGAGTTAATAGTCAATTCTGTGCTCCTGGGTATCAAAAATCCCTGGTAGCAAGTAAAGCAGAGGTGGATAACTGGAATGTCCCAAGATATCTGATTGTGTTACCAAGTCAGAACTGTTTCTGCTTGTCTATTGATTCAATCAAGATGCAAGAGGTGAAGCATGAAATTGAACCAGGAAATTCTTCTAACTCAGTTGAAGAGTTTCTGACTAATTAAAATGTAAGTTAGTTGGGTTGCCCTGGCTGCATTTGCATAGTGTCAGCTATGTGACACTGTTGAACCATTTGGAAGCTTCAGTGTACCTGGCAAAGAGCAGAAATGCCTAATTTGCAGGCTGTGTACCTTTGGCTTGCTGATGGCCTTCTAGGCTGGAAAGTGGCCATCTTTGATTGCTTGGAATCATCCAATAATTATAAAACAGAGGGTGGCCATTTGACTGATTGGAGGGAATTTCTCCATCCTACCCGCCACGGGAATTGTAACAGGCAGGGAAGCAGATCAGATCCTTTGACCTTGGGTGGGATTTTCTGGCTTTGGGGTGGGCACAGCCAGAAAATCTCGCCCATTGTATCTGTACTAGCTTTCTGCAAGAGCAGCTCACCTAGTCCCATTATCCCACTCTTCCTTTGCAATCCTGTAAATTTTTTCTGGTGACATAGCTTGGGATCCGCAGCGAAAAAATCACTGATGTTGGCTGTAAGGTGAAAGAATAAATGAGATGGGTGAGAAGGTGGAATTGGGAAATGTAGACAGAGATGTTCCAGTTCCCTGGTTGTTCACACTCATCTTAAGGCAGGGGTAGCCTTTACGCTCGATGAGCTTCATTTGAACAGAGTTCAGATTACTGCCTTTACTAGAATATAATTAGTCTATAGAAACAGGGAGAAAATAAAATCAGTTGTGGCAGGGGGACAGGAAGCAATAGGTTAAGAAGGGGGCAAGGGAGAACACAAAGCTACAAGAGAAAATTAAGGAAATAATAAAATAAGAACAAAATCAAAATGAGCTAAAGAAAAAGCACTATAAAAAATGGAGTCAAGATTCACTGGCATGTATATGAATGGACAAAATATTCGAAACAAAACTAGAAAATGCTAAAGTATTTATAACTTCAGAGCAATCTAATGTTCTAGCAGCAATGCCGATGTGGCACGTTTAGACAGGCTAGAAATTTAATATTGTTGGTTATAACATTTTCAGCAGAGATTAAAATGCAATTTAATGCAGAGAAATGTGAGTTGGTACATTTTAGGAGCAGAAACACAGATTGCCAGTGTACCTTGAATGGGAGACACTAAAGGTTTTGGACCACAATATAACAAAAGGGAGGCGAGTTTGTAATCAGGTCTCGATATTTACACATGAGTACTTACTGTTCCCTAATGGATGCAAAGCTTAGGAATATTCACCTTTGGCAGGTCAGCAGACCATCTGACTGGGTTTCAGGGGAGGTGATTTGTTCAGCAAGTCTGATTTAAATTTTCACCTCCAATCTGCTCAAAAGTATTTCTTCGAAAGGAATTTTCAGATAGCCATGAGAAACACTGACCTTTCCAAAGAACCCAAATAGCCGTGTTTTCATCGGAGCCGATTCATTGCCTTAATTTGAGTTTCTCAGGAACTCTAGATAGATCTATGACTTGTTTTGACCCCGTTTTTTTCAAATCCTATTGCAATTTAATTCCAGCACCCTTCCAGCAGAACAGGTTGGGCCTATACTCATTAGTGTTTAAAGAATGAGAGGTGACTTATTGAAGCATATAAGATCCTGAGGAGATTTGATACGGTGGGTCAGAGAGGTTGTTTCCTCTTGTTTGGGAGAGTAGAACTAGGGAGCCATAGTTTAAGATTGAGAGGTCTTCCTTTTAATATGGAAATGAGGAGAATTTATTTCTCTGAGAGTTGTTAGTTTATGGAATTCATTCTTCTGGAAAACAGTGGAGTCTGGATCTCCAAATTTATTCAAGACAAAGTTAGATTTTTGAAACAAAACAACATCAGTGATTTCTCCACAGACTTGCTGAGATTCTCCAGCATTTTCTGTTTTCGTTTCAGATTTTAGTATTCTGCAGTGATTTGCTTTTATCTTCAATAGGTTTATTTAATCAAGAGGGTCAAGGGTAGCACAATGATTAGCACTGTTGTATCATAGTGCCAGGGACTTGGGTTTGATTCCTGGCTTGATGCTTATGCAAAGTCTGCGCATTCTCGCCATGTCAGCGTGGGTTTTCTCTGGGTGCTCCAGTTTCCTCCCACAGTCTGAGAGACATGCTGGCGAGGTGCATTGGCTATAGTAAAAAAGTTCTCTCTGTGTAACCAAATAGATACCATAGTATGATGACTAAGAGATTTTCAGAGTAACTTTATTACAATGTTAATCTAAGTCTGTTTGTGGCACTAATAAATACACTTAAAACTGAAAGGTTTATGAGGGTGTGAGACAGGCAAAAATTTGGAGTCAAGACCACACTCAGGTCAATCATGACCTTATCGGATGGCAGAGCAGAATTGGAAGGGTTGAATGAGCTGCTTCTGCTTCCAAGTCTTGTGTTCTTTATTTCCTTTGGTCAACTGTAATTGGAAAATGTATTCACATTAAAAGAAAATGGGAAGGTGTTGGCTCCTACAGTCTGAGTTATAAGCCAACCACATAACCACTATTTCATTAAGAGATCGATTTAGTTGTTGCATTGTCTTGCTGGAGCAGGATAATGACTTAAAGGGCTGGACTTTACAGTCATTAGCAAAAGCAAACTATTATGATTGAATTCAGCTAAAAATCAATGTAAATAAACAAGTAAAAGAAAAATCACAAGTTTAAAAACAAGTAGGCCGGGATTCTCCCAAAAAGGTTCTAAGTGCCAAATTTGCATAAAACTGGAGTAAATTTCACTGGTTATTTTCAAAATGAATCTCCCGTATTCTATACATCACAGAGAATTCTAGCGTGAATCACAATAATAGTCTGTAGACGAGGTCTGCTCTCACTGGAGAGACTGGTAGCATAGCACTGAGTGGGCCGCTGCACTGATCTTCAGCGCGGAGATCGACACATGCACAGTAACCTCGCACTGCTGGCCTCCCAATTGCTGGTTAGCACAGCAACTCCTCATCACTGTCTTGCATAGCCCCCTACCCCTCGAGTGCTATCTTCCCGGACAACTCCAAGGAAACCTCAACCTTGTGGTGCAGCTGGGAGAATCATCCCCTGGTTTCTTTTATATGTCATAATGGAGTTGAGGAATAGGAAGGGAGATGTTACTATGTTGGGTGTGTACTACAGACCGCCCAACAGCCCGCGGGCCATGGAAGAAGGGATATGCAGGGATATTTTAGATAAGTGTAGGAAGAATAGGGTGGTTGTAGTGGGAGATTTCAATTTCCCTGGGGTAGATTGGAAGGTGCCCAGAGCGGAAGATGCGGACGGGGAGGAATTTGTACAGTGTGTTTTAGAAGGGTCCTTGGAGCAGTATGTGGATAGCCCGACTAGAGAGGGGGCTATACTGGACCTGGTTCTGGGGAATGAGCCAGGGTAGGTGGTTGACGTTGTAGTAGGAGAGCATGTGTCAAATAGTGACCACAACTCTGTCTGCTTTAGGGTATTAATGGAAAAAGATGAAGCCTGCCCTAAGTGGAGGGTGTTAAACTGGGGGAGGGCTAGATATAGCCAGATTAGGCAGGATCTTAAGGATACCGACTGGGATAAGCTGTTCGAGGGTAGGTTGATGCTGCACATGTGGGAATCTTTCAAGAGAAAACTAAAATTTTTGCAGGATAGACACGTGCCGGTAAGGAGAAAGGATGGGAAGGATAGGATTAGAGAACCGTGGGTTACTAAGGATGTTGAGGACTTGGTCAGGAAGAAGCGGGAGGCGTACGTTAGATCCAGGCAATTGAGGACAGAGGCAGCGCTGGAAAAATATAGAGAGTGTAGACGGGATCTTAAAAGGGGTGTCAGAAAGGCAAAAAGGGGCCACGAAATGGCTTTGGCAGGTAGGATTAAGGAAAATCCTAAGGCATTTTACTCCTATGTAAGGAGCAAAAAGGATGGTTAGAGGGAAGATTGGACCTCTCAGGGACAGAGGAGGGGAACTATGCTTAGAGCCTGAGGGAATGGGGGAGATCCTGAATGAATACTTTGCGTCAGTATTCACGCAGGAGAGGGGCCTGATGTCTGATGCCAGCTTTGAGGATTTTGAGGACCCGTTAAAGGAAATATTCATTACGAGGGACGAAGTGTTGGGTCTTTTAGGTAGCATAAAGACATATAAAGCCCCGGGGCTTGATGGTATTTATCCCAGGCTGCTAAGGGAGGTGAGAGATGAAATTGCTGGGCCTCTGACGCAAATCTTTGTCTTTTCTTTGGACACAGGTGAGGTCCCAGAGGACTGGAGGATTGCAAATGTAGTACCGTTGTTTAAAAAGGGTCAGAGGGATAACCCAGGGAACTATAGGCCGGTGAGCTTGACTTCAGTTATAGCTAAGCTAATGGAGAGGATTCACAGGGACAGGATGTATGAGCATCTGGAGCGTTGCGATCGGATCAGGGATACGCAGCATGGCTTCGTTAAGGGGAGGTCGTGCCTTACGAACCTAGTGGAATTTTTTGAAGAGGTGACAAAAACGGTTGATGAAGGACAAGCCGTTGATGTCGTCTACATGGATTTCAGTAAGGCGTTTGACAAGGTTCCCCATGGTAGGCTGATTAAAAAAAGGTGAAGGCGCATGGGATACAGGGCCAGGTATGTAGATGGGTTGAGAACTGGCTTGGGAGAAGGAGACAGCGGGTATTAGTGGAAGGCTCGTTTTCCAACTGGAGGTCAGTCACTAGTGGTGTGCCACAGGGCTCTGTACTAGGACATCTTCTATTTGTGATTCATATAAATGACTTGGAAGAGGGGGTAGGTGGTGTGATCAGCAAATTTGCTGATGACACTAAGATGATTGGATTGGCGGGTACTGAGGAGCAGTGCCTGGCAATACAACAGGACATAGATAGGCTGGTAGATTGGGCAGATAGATGGCAAATGGAATTTAATCCGGATAAATGCGAGGTGATGCATTTTGGCCGGAAAAATGTAGCGGGGAGTTATAGGATAAAAGGTAAAGGAGTATAGAGACGCAGAGAGGCCTGGGGGTGCAGGTTCACAAGTCTCTGAAGGTGTCAGTACAGGTGGAAAAAGTGATAAAGAAAGCGTATGGTATGTTAGCCTTCATAGGAAGGGGTATAGAATACAAGAGTAGGAGTTTGATGTTGCAAGTGTATGGAACGTTGGTTAGGCCTCACTTGGAGTACTGCGTCCAGTTCTGGTCGCCGTACTACCGGAAGGATGTGGAGTCCCTGGAGAGAGTGCAGAGGAGATTTACCAGGATGCCGCCTGGTATGGAAGGGCTGTCTTACGAGGAAAGGTTGAACGCACTGGGGTTGTTTTCCCTTGAAAGACGTCGGCTGAGAGGGGATCTATTAGAGGTATATAAGATTATGAGGGGTTTAGATAGAGTAAATGGTGGTAAGCTTTTTCCACCATTAGATTCGGATAGAACGAGGGGTCACGGCCTTAGGGTGAGGGGTCTATGTATAAGACTAATATTAGAGGGCATTTTTTCACACAAAAGGTAGTGGGGGTATGGAATGCACTACCGAGTAAGGTGGTGGGAGCAGGCATGCTAGGGTTGTTTAAGGGTCTCTTGGACAGCCACATGAGCAGTCTGTAGATAGAGGGATATAGGAGGACTGTTTAAATACTTTATTTGTTTCCACAGGCTATTCGGTCCACCTTGTTGACCAACAAGGTGCATGCATTCGGCAGGTCGTGCGAGGGCTGTTCCTGGATGTTACTTCAGGAGTGGCCTAGTGCTTCATGTCGTTAGTGTATGCTTAAACTGGGCCATCAGATGGGCAACATGACAGCTCAGAGACTATCGCTGTTGCTGTGCAGACACATGGATTTGGGCCTGTATCTGCGGGAGTTTGCGCGTTCTCCCCGTGGTTGCGTGGGTTTTCTCCGGGTGCTCCGGTTTCCTCCCACATCCCAAAAAATGTGCTCTTAGGCTGATTGGGTAACAAATTGTCCCTATATTGGTCTCTATATGTCATTAAGACGTTAGGATGGCGGCGCGGGCTCGCTGGGCTGAAGGGCCTGTTTCCCATGCTGTGTTGTTCTTTGTTCTTTGAGAAATTTGATATTCCACAAATATAAAATCAGTTTTACAGGATCAAAAGGAGTGTTTAGCAGTAATTGAAGTTAGTATGCCTTTCTTTTCAGTTCAAGCTTTTCAGTCGCATCTCATTCAGTAAAGTGAACATTTTAAAGTATTTTGCAGTGAGGCTGACATGGTTAAAGAGTGGAAGTTGTCAATCCATAGATTTTAGTCGGGGGCACAACAGTGCATGCTCTGGGGAAATATAACATCACTAACTGTGACTTCTGGATTTCTGTGTTATTCTATGCATGTGTGGAAACTCCAAAACACTGACAGCTTTGCTATCATTAGCACAATGAAACCTGAGCCAATGTCAAGCATGCGAGAGCAGCATGTGCAGTAAAACATTGCACCAGGGCCGGGAAGTGATGGCTTAGTGGAAAACAGTGGCAACAGACAGAGAGAAAATTAGGAAAACAAATTGACTGAACAGTGAAGCAGATGGTGGAGGCAGTGACAAAGTTGGAACTGAAAATTATAAAACAGATCCCAGAAAAAATAAATATGTTAATCAGAATTTTAAAAAAAAACAGGCAAGGTACAGCCAGAAAACACAAAACATGGCAAGCTGCAGGAAGAAAATTAACAAAACAGAATTTGTTTTTTAAATCAAGCTATTTTACATGACACTGAAAATGCTGTATTCATATTGATCCTGGATTGTGTGAAATGAGACTTCTTGCAATCAGGGCTCACTTTCACTTTTTTGACTCTGGGGAACAGACTTTGCAAAATGCACAGCGGTGCACAAAGCAAAGTTAGGGGGATGCTGTCCACAAGTTTCTAAAACACACTGGCTGTATCATAATGTGAGGCCTTGCTGGCACAAAACTTTGCAAAAGTTAATTTTTGTTTGGTGGGTGAGAATGGCAGAGCTGTACTGAATTGTCATACCTTCAATCTCTGGGGCCTAGCACAAGTCATTGTTGTTGAATATGACAGCAATTAATGCAAAATCCAAGGCAGAAAACTTCCAGCCTTTGCTGATTGTCAGGATCCAAACAACAGCTATGTGCGTATTCACTCTGCATGTTCAATGTGCATGTGTGGCATGAAAGTGGCTTGTGTGTTTGCATGTGCCTGCTGCCATGTGTACACGTGTCTTTGTATCTGTGTGTGCTCATATCACCAAACTATATTAATGCTGCATTAAACTGGTAACATTACGCAAAAATATCACAATAATAGCTGAAGTAAAAAATGTAACTTGCACACTGGAACAGTATGGCTGTGCTGCTCCATGTGCCAGATTCTCTGACCTCACCCACAGCTGGGATTCTCCAGTCCTGCTGCAATAAGCAGAGATTTGGCTGAGCGCCAAATTCTCTGTTCTCACTGGCAGCGAATGGCTGGAGAATTTTGGCCTGTACATTTGTCAAAAGGGAAATAATTGTGTCAGGAGGTTAACTCTGCAACCAAAAATACTGTACTGTATTTGGGAGTGTTTCAATTGATGTGTTTGGTATCTTCATACTAATATCTGTCAGCTTAACAAGCATAACATTCACATGAATTAATCAATAGGACACAAGTGGGAAAAGTTCACACATGGAATGGAACACATGGAAGACATGAGGTAAAGATGCTGAAGCAAGAGCAGCAATTCCTTGATAGAGCAGAAATTCAATTCAAATTTGCATGACAATATTAGATGACAAATCTGAGGTGCAAAACACATAGTAAAAATCAAGCTGAATGCGGAAAGTAAAAAGGGAAAACAATCAGAAGGACACTGAGCAAATAAGAAAGGCTGAAAATATATATGTGAGATGAAGGAAAGATGCTAAATGAGTCATGAAAACAGAAAATTCTGGAAAAGTTCAGCAAATCAGGAAGAAGAAAGAGTAAACAGAAACGCATGGGAGAGCAGCAGAAACCTGAGCAGCATTTGGTGAATAATTAAGAGGCTGTTGTCAGGACTGCTCTCAATTGAGGACAGGAATCAGAGGACCTTGGTTAATGATTGTTAGTACTGCTGTCTCACAGCGCCAGGGACCTGGGTCCATTCCCAGCTTGGGTCACTGTCTGTGTGGAGTTTACACATTCTCCCCGTATCTGCATGGGTTTCCTACACATACTCCACTTTCCTCCCACAATCCAAAAGATGTGCTGGTTGTGCTAAATTCTCTCTCACTGTACACGAACAGATGCTGGAGTGTGGCAACTTGGGGATTTTCACAGTAACTTCATTGCAGTGTTAATGTAAGCCTAATTGTGGCACTAATAAACAAATGTAACTTTGTCTTTCGGGGGGTGTAGTGTGAGATAGTCAGTTCCTGTTTAGTGGACCCAATGTTCTCAAATAGCACAGAATTATTATGTAAAGGAACTGAGGCAAACTCTTAAGAGGATGGTAAGCAACTTCAGGAGGAGAGTAATATAAAATTGAATGTGAGAAAGTATAAGATGAATTCTACCTCCCAAAATGTATCATTGTACCAAAGGCAACTTCAACTGGGCTTTTGTGCATTGATATAGAGATGCCGGCATTGGACTGGGGTAGTAAGAACTCAGTAGGAATCTAGCAACACCAATTTTAAATCCAAACCGATTTATTTGATAGTAAATTTGCGAGCTTTCGACCTTTTCGTCTTCGTCAGGCAAATGCAGTGTTCTGGTCTGCAAGAGCACACGTATCAGCATTGTACAGCATTTGTGCATTGCCATCCTGCCTCCCAACCCTAGACTCATTCCACGTGCCTTACCTTTGGTGGCTGCGTTATCATAGATCATAACACATCGGAGCAGAAGTAAGCATTTGGTTCATAGTTTGCTCGGCAATTCAGTGAGATCCTAACTAATTGGAAAACATCATTCTCAACCCCATTTTCCTGCCTTAGCCACAAAGTTAGTTAGTGGATTCCCTCACTAACTAAAAATCTGGCTATCTCAGCCTTGAACATGCTGAATGACTCAGCCTTACAGCCTTCTGTGGCAAAGAATTCCACAGATTCATTGCCCATTAAGAGCAAAATCCCTCCTCATCTTTGTCTTAAATGGATGATCCCTTGTGCTGAGATTAACCCTCTGGTCTAGACTCTCATAACTGTCTGAACCCTACGCTCTGGAATTCCAACCCTCAGGGCAAGTTTTTCCAGTCGCGCTAATCCCCGGGACTGGAAACTACCTCCCGTGATCAAGTGATTGACACTTGTCCATCAAATTCTTCACCCCACCCGTGGTGATGCCCATGCTGGGCAGGGCCAGGCCAGACGATTTCCATCTAAATCACCTTTTTAAGCACATTTTAAAGTTCACTCCTCCTGATTTTGTCACTTCTACTCCTTTTGCTTGATGTGAAGTTCATTGGGATTGTGCCCCTGTAAAAAGCTTTAGGATATTTTCATATTTGAAGGACAAGTTGCTTTTTTAAACAGAAGGAACAGAGACAGTCAGAGATGCGTGTGTGCAAATCTTTAAAGGTGGGAGAACAAATTCATTTTATAGAATCATAGAATCCCTACAATGTAGAAGGCGACCATTCGACCCATTGAGCCTGCACCAGGGAGCTTAGAGTTGGGTCTGTGGTTATTCTGGGTCAAGTCAATATCAAAAAGATATTGGATGTTTTAAAAAGCATTGAATAGATAAGTCCCCAGGGTCTGACGGGATCTACCCCAGAATACTGAGGAAGGCAGGGGCTGAAATTGCTGGGGCCTTGACAGAAATCTTTGTATCCTCATTGGCCACAGGTGATGTTCAAGAGGACTGAGGGATAGCCAATCTTCCGTTATTTAAGAAGGGCAGCAGGGATAATCCGGGAAATTATAGGTCGGTGAGCCTTATATCAGTAGTAGAGAAATTATTGGGAAAGATTCTTAGGGACAGTATTTACTCATATTTGGAAACAAATGACTTAGTAGTGATAGTTAGTATGGTTTTGTGAAGGGGAGGTTGTGCTTCTCTAACTTGATTGAGTTTTTTGAAGAAGTGATGAAGATGATAGCTGAAGGTAACGCAGTGGATATTGTATACATGGACTTCAGTATAGCCTTTGACAAGATACCTCATGGTAGATTGATACGAAAGTGAAGTCACACAGTATCAGAGAAAAGTTGGCAGGATGGATACAGGACTGGTTTGGCCATTGAAGGCAGAAAGTAGCAGTAGAAGGGTGTTGTGACTAGCAGTGATCCACAGGGATTAGTTCTGGGATCTTTGTTGTTCGTAACATATATATATATATAAATGATTTGGAGGAAAATGTAGCTGGTTTGATTTGTAAGTTCACAGATGATACAAAAATTGGTGGCATTATGGAAAGTGAAGAGGATTGTCAGAGGGTACAGGAAGATACAGACGGTTGGAAACTTGAGTGTTGAAATGACAGATGGAGTTTAATCTGAACAAGTGTGAGATCATACATTTTGGAAGGTCCAATGCATGTAGGAATTATACAGTAAATGGTAGAACCCTGAGAATATTGATAGCAGAGAGACCTGGGCATACGTGTCCACCAATCACTGAAAGTGGCACACAAGTGGAAAAAGTAGTCAAGAAGGCAAACGGCATGCTTGCCTTCATTGTTCGGGGCATTGAGTATAAAAATTTGCAGCTTATGGTGAAGCTGTACAGTTGGAGTTCATTTAGAATATTGTGTACAATTCTGGTTGTTACGCTACCAGAAGGATGTGAATGCTTTGGAGAGGATACAGAAAAGGTTTACCAGGAGTTGCCTGGTCTGGAAGGTATTAGCTCTGAAGAAAGGTTGGATAAACTCACTTTGTTCCCACTGGAACAATGGAGTTTGATGGATGATCTGATAGAGGTTTACAAGTTTGAGTGGTGTGGACAGAGTGGATAGTCAGATGCTCTTTTCTAGGGTAGAAAAGTCAAGTAATAGAGAAAATAGGTTTAAGTTTCTTGGGGAAAAGTTTTTAGGAGATGTGCAAGGCAAGTTTTTCACTCTGAGGGTGGTGAATGTCTGGAGCACGCTGTCCAGGAAAGCAGTTGGAGCAGGTACAATAGCAACATTTAAGGAACAACTAGATGAATGTATGAATAAGTTGGGAACGGAAGGACATGGATTCCATAAGTTTAGGCAGGCATCAGGATCTTCACAGGTTCGGAGAGCCGAAGGGCCTGCTCCTGTGCTGTACGTTTTTTTGTTCTTTGTTCAACAACAACCCCACCCTCTCCCTATCCCTGTAACCCTACACATTTACCCTACTAATCCCCTGATACTAAGGGGCAAATTAACACGGCCACTCAACTTAGCCTGCAGATCTTTGGATTGTGGGAGGAAACCAGAGCACCCTGAGGAAACTCTCACATTCACGGGGAGACACAGGGAAACAGACAGTCACCCAGGGCTGGTATTGAACTTGGATCCCTGGTGAGTTGGCAGCATTAAACACTGTGCCATCATAATTCAATTTGCTATTCCTAATAATGTATTTTTCTCAAAACAATTTTGATAATAGTTATTTTATAAATGAAAGCAAAGTTTACAAAAAGAAAGAGGTACTGCTAAAGTTACACAAACCATTGGTTAGTCTCCAGTTAGAATATTGGGTCAAGTTTTGGGTGTTATACTTAAGATGAACATAATTCATTAAGGTGAATGCCAAGTTCAAGCAAAAGGTGCAGGAGATTGAAGATGGTACCTGGGATAAGTGGTTTTGATTATAGGAAGGGACTAAAAAAACTGGAACTCTGGTCAGTGGAAGGATTGGTTGACAGCTGACAGAATTGTTCAAAATTCTGAAGGGCTTGATTAAGGTAAATCAGGAATGTCTGTATTTCAACTGTCGGAGAAACTGTAACGAGAGGAAGGTTTTCATCAAAAAAGGAAAAGGAAGGGTTGGTGCAATATTTTTTAACACAGGGAATATTAAGACCTGAATTACCTCCCTAGAAATAGTGCTCGAAGCAGAATCCATTATAGTTCCGTTTTGAAAAGGAAAGAGAATAAAGTAAGAAGGAAAGATTTAAAAGGGTATGGGGAAAACAAGTCAAATGGAACTAAATGGGTTGCAACTTCAAACATCTAACATAGGCACCATGGGTGGGATGATGTCCTTCTGTGCTGGGAAATTTAATGATTCAATGAAAAGTGTAAACTCGTTTATCCTGAGCTTAGTGGGGTGTCTCATCTAATCTCCGTGCACTTTGATGAATCTGTGCTACATATTTTAACTCTAACTCCAATCTGTGTTTCCATTTGAATGTGCTTCCTAGTTGGGAGGGCAGAACTGATGAATTTGTGTGGAAAAAAAAATATGCAAATGTTCAGGATTCTTTTGAAGTTTTGAATTAATTTCTCCATTTACATTCTCCATCCTTTTCCGATTGGGACCTTGTAGATCATAGTGATTGATTTAGTTCTTTTGCAAGTTGAGAGTTTCACTTATGCTGAAGAATCAGATTCAATTCAAATTGTTAACTCTGTCTTATCTCTGCAGGTGCGGCCCAACTTGCTGAGTATTTCCAGCATTTCTTGCTTTTATTTGAGAGTTTCTGTAGTTGAATTGTGTTTTATAATCTGTCTTTTAATAGAAGCTGTCATGAATGCTGATCTTTCAACGAACATGAATAAGTAATTATCTGAAAGGTGTTGAGAAAGCCAACCCAAAACAGAACTCCCACCTTCATACCTTAGACTGATGGGCTAATTATGGAGAAGTATTTTTTCATTATTCTCATTTTCCCCAAGAATCATAGAATGTTCCCAACACGGAAGGTGATTGTTTGGCCCATCATGCCCATGACAGCTCTCTGCAAGAGCAACTCAGCTGGTTCTCTGTAACTTCATAGAATCCTCACTCTACAGAAGGAGACCATTCAGCCCATCAAGCCTGCACCAACAACAACCCCACCCTAGCCCTATCCCCATAACTCCATGTATTTACCCTGCTCTTCCCCGACACTAAGGGGCTGTTGAAGATGACCAATCCACTTAACCCACTAGACTGTGGGAAGAAACTGAAGTACCCGGAGGAAACCCATGCAGACATGGGGAGAACGTACAAATTCCACATAGTCATATTAAGCCTCATTCTTCCTTTTACCTAAGTCATTGATACACATATAGATGACCATCAGAGCCCATTCTGTGCACTGCACTCACATTCTTTGTCCTGGATTTACACCTGTGACTGTAAAAAAATATTCCTGTTCCCTGGACCTGAATGCCCCCTATCATTATTGTTATTTCCCATATTCTTCCTGCCCTCCTGTAAAGCTGAACCAGCAGTGGTGCCTCGGACTTGGCCTGTCTTTGTACTCTACAGATGTGCCATCATTATTTAGAATGGAATTCTGATTTGAGAGTGAAGTGCACTGAGGGGAATCCGTGCTACCTACCTGGTGTTCCACAAGTGTTTGGGGATCACTCATTCCCTCCCTCCCTGTCTGGGTGCCCATCTCTGGAAACCGGTTGACCAGGTTGCACACAACCATTGGATGCAGTGGCAGCAGTTGCTGCTCAAGCTCCAGAACCGGGGGCTTGAGTTCCTCCAGCATCCTGAACATCTGGTTGTTCAGAACACGAGAAGTAGCCACAGTGTTCCAAAACTATACCAAGAATCTGTACGTGGCCATTAATCAAGTGGATAAATTATCATGAATTACATTTAAGATAAATAATGTATTTCACAAATATTGATAATACGTATGGTTGCTTATAACCCCAAGAGGCCAATAGCGAACTCAATGAGACAGCTAATGAACCAGAACAGTCGACAGAGGGACCCGCAGTGCAGCAACTGAAGAGGAAGGAATCCAATTGGACTCCTCCAGAAGGCCGCTGCCCCCGACTGGACATGTATGCCCATGCCATCAGGAAGTGCGTGAACATCAGATTCATCAACCGCACTTACAAGACAGTCCCGAACATCACCCAAGCACAACGCAAGGCCATCCACGCTCTCAAGACCAACCGCAATATTGTCATCAAACCAGCAGACAAAGAAGGCGCCACCATCGTACTGAACAGAACGGACTACTGTGAAGAAGTGTACCGACAACTAAACAATGAGAAACACTACAGACAGTTACCAGCAGATCCGACCAAAGAACATACTTGTCAACTCAACACTCTGATCAAAACTTTTGAAACTTCAGAACACCCTTCGGGCTCTCATTCCACGTACTCCCCGCATTGGAGATCTCTACTGCCTCCCAAAGATACACAAGGCAAACATACCCGGCCGTCCCATCGTATTGGGCAATGGGACCCTGTGTGAGAACCTCTCCGGCTATATCGAGGGCATCCTGAAACCCATCGTACAAAGAACCCCCAGCTTTTGTCTTGACACTACGGACTTCCTACAGAAACTCAGCACACATGGAGCAGTTGAACCAGGGACACTCCATGTCACAATGGATGTCTCGGTGCTCTACACCAACATCCCCCACAACGATGGTATTGCTGCAACTGCCTCAGTACTCAATGCCAACCACTGCCAGTTTCCAGATGCAATTTTACAACTCATCCGCTTCATCTTGGACCACAATGTCTTCACCTTCGACAATCAGCTTTTCATCCAGACATATGGAACAGCCATGGGGACCAAATTCGCACCTCAATATGCCAACATCTTCATGCACAGGTTTGAACAAGACTTCTTTACCACACGGGATCTTCAACCAAGGTTATATACTAGATACATTGATGACATCTTTTTCCTTTGGACTCATGGTGAACAATCATTGAAACAACTGTATGATGATATCAACAAGTTCCATCCCACCATCAGACTCACCATGGACTATTCTCCAGAATCAGTTGCATTCTTGGACACACGCATCTCCATCAAGGACGGTCACCTCAGCACCTCACTGTACCGCAAACCGACAGACAACCTCACAATGCTCCACTTCTCCAGCTTCCACCCTAGACACGTTATAGAAGCCATTCCCTATGGACAAGCCCTCCGTTTACACAGAATTTGCTCAGATGAGGACAGACACCTCCAGACGCTGAAAGATGCCCTCGTGAGAACAGGATATGGCGCTCGACTCATCGATCGACAGTTCCGACGTGCCACAGCAATAAACAGCACTGACCTCCTCAGAAGACGAACACGGGACACGGTGGACAGAGTACCCTTTGTTGTCCAGTACTTCCCCAGAGTGGAGAAGCTACGACATCTTCTCCGGAGTCTTCAACATAACATTGATGACTATGAACATCTCGCTAGGGCCATCCCCACCCTCCCACTTCTTGCTTTCAGACAACCGCACAACCTCAAACAGATCATTGTTCGCAGCAAACTACCCAACCTTCAGGAGAACAGTGACCACAATACCACACAACCCTACCACAGCAACTTCTGCAAGACATGCCGGATCATAGACATGGACGACATCATCAAACGTGAGAATACCATTCACCAGGTACACGGTACATACTCTTGCAACTCGGCCAACGTTGTCTACCTAATACGTTGCAAGAAAGGATGTCTTGAAGCATGGTACATTGGGAAGACCATGCAGACACTACAACAGCGGATGAATGAGCATTGCTCAACAATCACCAGGCAAAACAGTTCCCTTCTTGTGGGCGAACACTTCAGCAGTCATGGGCATTCGGCCTCCGACCTTCGGGTAAATGTTCTTCAAGGGGGCCTTCATGACACACAGCGCAGAGTCGCTGAGCAGAGACTGATAGCCAAGTTCCGCACACATGAGGACGGTCTTAACAGGGATCTTGGCTTCATGTCACACTATCTGTAACCCCCGTGACTTGCCTGGGTTAGCAAAAAACCCCACTTACTGTGCTGTCTGGAGAAAATACACATTTCTCTAACCAATGCTCAGTGTTCCCTTCACACACATTGTTAGCCATTTTAAGACTTGAATAGCAGGTTAGGTGTAAGGATTTGCATTCTAATCAGCAATCTGTGACTGTCTGTGCTGATATGTGCTATTGCAGACCAGAACACTGCATTTGCCTGATGAAGATGAAAAGTCGAAAGCTCGCTGATTTACTATCAAATAAATTGGTTGGATTTAAAATTGGTATTGTAAAACTTTACTGCTCATAAAGATGCAGTTATCATTTATGGCTGGAACAATCATCTTTTGTGACAGTTTCTCTTATTTTTCTTTCCTCTGCTGTTCAATGGTCATCTAATTTTTATTAAGGGGAAGTTTAAACATTTTGGCTGCTAGCCTCTCTATAAAAGTACCACACTGGAATGATTTTTGTTTGTTTTCAACATATAAAAATGTTATGCTATAAAGTGAATAGATTATTTTTTTAAATGCCAATATCTCAGTTTGAATATATTGAAACATATTTATTAATAAATTGGACTTTTTTATATAATTAATGATACTTCCACCATTTTCTCAAGGCATGGGAGCCAGTTGTGAAGACAGTGATGAAATGTTAAATTTGCTCTTCAAATGCAATGCATGCAAATCTTTCCATGCATATGTTGTTTTACACATTCTTTGTCCCATTCATTTCTCATCTCCCCATCCAAGTATTTTGGGTATTCCTGCAAAGAGCAGGATTCCTGATTGATCCTGTTCCTGTTCTCTTACTGCAACTGAATGTACCTCTTATTGCAGCTCCTCAGGAAATTGTTAGTGCATTCATCAATCCAGCAAGCAAAGATGTTTGAATTTTGCTGGTAAGCACTCATCCTTTGCTTGCAGCCTTTCTTAACACAGAACCACAGTTTGGCTGTAGACATCTGAGGACCTTCTGCAGTTAATTTCCAAATTGTGCCACATCATTTATTTTAAAGAAAATAAGCAAAGATAAATCTGTTATGCATTATTTGTTATTATAAATATTGCCATTTGTGATTTGTCACTTTTTCATTAAAGAGTGCAGAAGGCAGCTGATGAAAAGTAAGGTTGCACAGGATAGGGTTTGGCTGCCAGTGTTCAATTTCCTTTAAGTCTGTAACTTGGAGAATGAGTAATGTGTAAATGATCATACTTCTGAACTTTTTTTCTCCACTCGACTTCAAATGTTCTTGTTTCAATCACATGAAGTGGTGTCAAATTCTGACCTCTTTTTCACTCTTCTCTACTGCACACAACTTCTTTTACTATTGAAAGTAAATGCTTCTCAATTTAGCCATTGCTTAATGGCTTATGCACTGTGATCATGAAATAAGTTTGTTTATTAAGGTCACAAGTAGATTTACATCAACACTGAAATGAAGTCATTGTGAAAATCCCTAGTTGCACACTCAGGGAGAATTCAGAATAGCCTTGATTCTATAACCAATTCTATAACCAGCATGTCTTTATGGATTGTGGGAGGAAACTGGAGCACCCGGAGGAAACCCATGCAGACACAGAGAGAGTGTGCAGACTCCTCACAGACCCAAGTCGGGAATTGAACTTGGGTGCTGAAGCTGTGAGGCAGCAGTCCTAACCACTGTGCCACACTCAGGTTTTCAAAGAAAAGGTTTAACAAAGAAAGAGGGTTGCTTTATTGTTCCAATACCAATGTATATGAAATAATGAATTATGCTCTGATTTTATCACACAGACGATCACAACCATGCAAACAGATCACAAACTGGGGAAAACTAGGTTGCCAAAATGAAAGCCCATAACATTAAAAGGAACATATAGTCTGCAACTTGTTGATTCAACTGTTCCAGGCTGAATTTGATGGTCTTGAAACTTTTCTTGAGGAGTCTCAATGCTAAGACAGCTGTTTGCCTGGAGACAGTAGTACTGGGATGAATTCTTTGAAGAATTTGCTGTTTGGAGCCAAAGCATCCTTGGTGGTGCTAGTCAACAAACATGGTTCAAAGCTTAAATAAAAGCAAAATACCATGGATGCTGGGAAATCTGAACTTGAAACGGAAAATGCTGGCAAAACTCAGCACATCTGGCAATATCTGTGAAGAGAGGAACAACAGGCTTCATGCTTAAAGTTGAATAGGACTCCTTCAGAACTGAAGAAGGGTCATATTGGACTCAAAACTTTGTTTCTCTCTCCACAGATACTGACAAATCTGCTAAGGCTTTCCAGCATGTTCTTATTTTAATTTCAGAGTTCAAAGATTGTAAAGTGTGTGGAGAGAGCAGGGGGAAGGAGAGTCCACATTCAGGTCATCTCTCTCAGCGTCTAAGCTTCTTTTACAGAAGAGAAAGCAGAGGGGAAAACACCCAAAGTTTGGGCCTGTCTTATGACCATCACTGAGTGATTCCAACATGTCATACTTAGTCTATTTCCCTTGTAATTTAATTCATATTAAGGATTTTTTGTTCCATTTTGTTCCAGGTGATTGCCTTGCTAAATGAGTTAGGATATGTGGCTCACTCATATTCTTCTGAGGCAATCGTCCTTGATGGGTTTTTGCAAACATGGTATCAATATCTCTGTAGGTTCCGTTGTGGGGTTTGCAGCATTATAAATTAGAGTAACCATCTCTGTTTAAGTTACATGATTAGTCTATGTTTTAAATAAAAACTTTTCACAGTTCTGTTTGCTTTTCAGTTGGTGAATTAAAAATCATTACCAGCAGAAAGCATATTTTTGTGAAATTCCATGCAGCAATGTAGAGTAAGAGCAGTGAGAGATGAGTTTTAAAAATGCTCTGTATAGTTTCAACATGACTGTAAAATAACAAGATTAAACTTGAATTTGCTTTAAAAAATATTTTACTGAATACTGAAGGTAAATAATGATTTCTTACAGTTTGTATAGCAACCATTTCAGCAAAATACCAAATGTGCATAAGATCACATCACAACTTGATTTGGACAAATAGAATTCTACTTACATAGTGTAATTGCTTTTCTACATAAAATTATGTTCAATAGCTGTTGCCAAACATTACAAAAGTTTATAGTGTAATAATTGTAATTGTCAAAATGGACTCAGCTATGTTGGTGATAAAGGCTTTCCACCATCCAATTCCCCAAGTGCACTGAATGTGGTTACAGGTTTGATGTTAAATGTACCATTTACACTGAGATCCTTCAGACTATATAATGTACGTTCCACCAAAATCGCAACTTTAATATCCAACCAGACAAAGTAGCTTTCTTGCTGTTGTTGATAGTAGCCCCTGCGGAGAATAACTTTCCATAATGTCCCTCGTTTTCATTCCGATCTCTGGCATCACACCTCATTCTTCACAAAAATGCTGCCCTGCATTTTTTCGAACTTCTGCTCTCAAAAGATTGATTCACTGGCAAATCGTTGATTCTGAAACCCAGCAAAGAAAGTTATTACTAAAATACCTTTGCAGATATACCCAAATGTGTTATGTTTTAATTGGTGATATCATGAATACCACAGCAACCTGAATTATTGTGGCCTTCCTAAATGATTTGCTTATGGGGCCAGTGCTAAAAGCAGTCATTATCCAACATTTATTCTCACCAACTACAACATTGGAAGATAGTGTTTACTGCTGGAGCTGCAACATTACAAATCCTGCCATTAAGAATCTCTGAAAAGCATGTCATTTATTTCTCTCCACCAAAGTTTTCAATTTGTTTATTAACTGCTATTCTGTCAGTTATTAGGAACTTACACTGCTGTGACAATTCCAACGACTATTGTTAGTTGCTCAGGAACACTTACGTTCAGCTAGGTTACAGGCTGACTGCAAGGAACTGAGGCTTATTTGGTTAGATATTTTCCGACCGATATTTCTGTTTTTTGTTGGGAGGTGCTGAGATGTAAAAAGGGCCTTGACAGCCCTTTGGACCTTACCAAGATGACCATTCCTGATCTGTAAGTGCCGACGTTGGTGCTCTGAAGAAGGCTTCACATTCGAGTCTGGTCCTGTGTATATTCTGCTGCACTTTCCAAAAGAGGTCATTAAGTAAAAACACAAAAACTAGCAGCAGTAGTAGACCATATGGCTGAGTCCAACATTGAATTTGGATGTTCACTTAACTTTCCCACTCGTCCTCGTAGCCCTGGATTCCTTTAGTAGCCCAAAATCTATTGATCTCAGTTTCAAATAAACTCATGGGGCGAAATCATACACAAATAGCGAAGTAGTGATTATGGCAGGCTGAGCAGCAGAACAGGCCGGACTATCTTCATGCTCCCTGGCCACACCAGACTCCAGCAGCTGAGAGGGGGTCATCTCAGGTGCTCACCATGGAAGAGGCAAGCTGTCACCCACATCTGGCAGCAGCGCAGACACTCATACCTCAGTGGGATCTATTAATTGACAGGTTTCTGCTTCACTATTGATGAGCACCTCACAGCTAAAGATCCACAGCAGATGAAGGCAGGGATATCTCAGGGACCTGGCACTTGGAAAGGGACAGGAACACAGAACGCTGCTGAGCCGCTTGCTGAAGATGTGCTGCTAGAGGCAGACCTGTGAGTATCAGAAAGGGATGACAACCTCCCTGCTTAGAATGCCAGGCCAATTGGATGAATCCCATTGCCTTCTATTCGAGGAGATGCTGCCGTCACTGCAACATACTAAGGCCAGCACTACGAGGGTGGCATTTGCGGCGGAGACCTTGCTGCAGGACATGAACTTCATAGCAGGAGATGTCTGCACCATAGCCCTGCCATCTTAGCTCAATGTTCCCAGACCCAATTAATATACATGTGAGCCCTTGCCTGAGAGGGTATCTGTAACCTCCAGGATACATTTGTGTGTAGGCAGCTGGGAGATGGCACATAGACCTGCCACGGAATGAGCCATTGGTATAGAAATTCGGAGCAGTTTTGAGTCTGGCCAAGGTAGTCCACTATCTCCTCGGATAGACGCAGAGATGCAGTGCCGTAGAAGGCATGAATGACGACGCAGATGCAAAATCTAGCGAGTGACCAAAACTGAGAATCTCGGCAGCAAGATCTCAGTGCTCCATTGTCCTTGCTCCTGCCATTGACATAATGAACTTCTCGTTTAGGAAGATTAATAACCTCATTTAAATACATTTCTATCTCATTTGTGGGCTTCCCCACAGTATCATTCCCCATCCTCCACACATTGGGATCTAACCCCTCACTGATGTGACATATATTTGGCCCCTGAGGCCCTGAGGAGGGGAGGAATGTGTGTGTTGGAAGAGGGGAGGAGGAGATGATCATACTTGGGAAGTAGTCTAGCACTGTCCCCTAACACCCTGACATTGCCCCCAGCAGTGGCCTTACATCCAGTAAGTAAAACATTGAGGATAACGTGAATATAGCATGTTGTGGCTGCCAGCAAGAATAGAGAGCTTGGTGCTCAGCCAAAACTCCATTCATTGCCATGGCACTGGAGAATCCCAACCATGTACGAGGTCAGATATTTTCAACAATGATGTTTGGGGTTGTGAAAATTGGGTCACCTTATATATTGGGTTGACTTATAGATCACAATCTACAGTAAAATGTACATTGCAATTTATAGGGACCATTTTGCAATTGAAGGAATTCTTGAGTTTCTAAAATAATGAGAGTTGGAGTCCTAGCTGGAGTCCTTTCTCAGCGGATTTCTTTGCTGTAGCCAGCTAATTTATGTCCAGCCAGTAATGAAACCTGGAATCTTCCTTTCTTGTGTGTATGCTTCGACATTGCTAAGGCGCATACAAATACCTCTTTTCTTTTAAATTTGCAACTTGACAAATAAGTAATGCACTAATTGATATAATTCCGAATTTATCTCTCTCAGTTGACTGAAGGATCTGTGGTCATTTGTAGTGCAGTCTAGAAGAGATTAGTACTAAAAATAATCTATGCAGTTTCAATATTAAACATGACAGTATGAAAGAGATGAAAAATGAGTCTGTCTTGAGTATTATTTTATTAAATACAATTGCATTTTGAAAATTGGTAGGAAGTAATACTATCTCACAACTTGTGCAGAGGCCACTGAAGTGCAAATACATGACACCTCCCAACACTTCATTTTGCTAATTTTTAATTGCAATAAAGAGGGTTGGTGAGCATACATGCCATTGCATAAACTTTGGGTGGGATTCTCCCAAAAAAATTCTAAGTTTCAAATTCACATAAAAACTGGAGTAAATTTCACTGTTTTTTGCAGCAGGAGTTTCAAAATGAATCTCCCATAGTGCATCGCAGAGTGCACTAGCGTGAATCATGCAAAAAATCAGGTGGTGGGGCCTATTCCACTGGAGAAGCCGGCAACATAGCGCTGAGGGGGCTCCTGCGCATTCGCCGATTTGTCAGCACTGAGATTAGTATATGCGCAGGGCCTTGCACTGCCAGCCTCCCCGATCACTGGCCAGCTCAAAATCTGACCAGTGCAACACCCCTCTATCGCTGCCCCACCGATTCCCCCATGGGCCAATTGCTCAACACCCCCCACCCTCGACGGCCACGATCTCCACCTCCTCCCTGGCCGCCAATCTGTCATCCCCCCCACCCATCCTCCAATAGTCCCGGTCCCCCTTCATCTCCCTTCCTCCCCCCACCTACCCACCCCACAGCAACAGCAGTCCTGACTCTCTACCTTTGCAGTTTGGAGCTTTCTGGCAAGCTGCCGCCACTCCTCTATACCCCGATGGTCAGCCCCGATCGTTGGCCTCCTTCCCTCTATCACCTAGCCCGAGAGTAGAGTCTGAAAGGCTCCACCCCCATTAGGCCCCACCCTATTAGGCACTGCCTGATGCCCAGTGCAAATTTGCAACTTGACAAATAAGTAGTGCACTAATTGATATAATTCTGAATTTATCTCTCTCAGTTGGCCAGAGGCCAGGTTGGAACTGTCAAGCTGCCAATGCTCAGGGGACACCTACCCCCTTACCCCCAAACTAGTGAGGCCAAGCCTGCTAGTGGGGAGCTATTGTAAACCCCACAGGAGTGAAACACTCCCTAAAATGGGAGAGGGAGAGGCTGGCAGGCCCAAAGACTTCAGCGTGATGCCTATTAATGAAATGTAAATCACACAAAGTAATATTAGTGTAATTTATTCAGCTATGGTACCTAAAATCCAGTAGCTGGAGGCTCATGCAGGACATGGCACTGAGCAGGAAGCCTGCTAAACAGCTCCGCTTGAGTCTGTGGCCCGCTGTACTGTGAGGACAGTTAGGAAAATTGCCCCCTTTGTTTTTAAAAATTGTCCAAAATAGCTCACAACTCTGTTCAAAGTAACCATATTAATTCGAAGGGAATTTGTTATTGCTTCTGTTTATATGTACAGTTGACAAGGTTAACGAAAGATATATTAATGTGCACACAATGCATGAGTTACTGGTGAGGCTGAAGCCCAGGTCCCAACCACATTTTCAGAAAAGAACTAGGCATCAACCAATAGTGTTTGCCTTCCTGTTGCCAGAGGCCATGGGTATTTGATTAATGTGGGTCACTTTCGAGTTGAATTAGCCAAATAAATGGAAAGAATCATGATTGTTGTTAATATTTCATTGGAATGACCAGATTCTAGCTTCTGGCTAATAGTTATTTTATTGCCTGCTTTCAACCGTTCCTGATCTTTTTAACTGTAGTTAAAACTTTAATGAAATGTATATTCGCGGTACTTTTTATTGAAACCAATATAAATATGGCTTGTAATGAGCAAAAGTAAGAAATTGTCTTTTGAACAGATTTATTCACTGACATAGGTTATTATCAGGATAGATGAGAATGGTTTACCTTCAGTGAAATAAAGGGAACAGCATTTAGAAAGCGCATAAAGTTCTGTATCTTTTCATAAGGGTGGAATCACAGTCTAAATGAACTGCTTTGCAGCGATACTGGATGTACAATCTTTCCCCCAGTTTAACAGCTTCCTGTTATATCAAAGGCATTTCCCATGGTAGATTGAATTGACGTGGTTAAAAATTCCTGCATTTGCTCCTGTCACGCATTTGTGAATCTGTTTGTAGAAAGTGATCCTGAGTCACCCTGTAAAATGACTATTGAATCGATCCTAATTACTGGCTCTTGTATAACTTTGGGTTGATATGAGTGACATGCTCTTGCAAGGTCAAGTGGTGTAAAATATGCAGCAGTCCTTCTCTCAGCAGCAATTTAGAATTCTCAGCTTTGTCACAAGCGCTTTGAAAGGGAAACCATTATTAAACTTGGCAACGCCTGCTGCAATTACTTGAGACACTTTTGAAAATCTGGTAACATTCACGTTTTTGCATGTTGACTGGGCAGAACTTTTAGGCAGATTGTGCTTGTGTGCATCCTTCTGTACTTAGAACATGTCAACTAAATCCCTTGTGCTTAGATTCTTGGAGTGAAAGGTTCTGGCATTAATTTTTGTGAACACACATTCTGTCTGGTTAATGCGTGCGTGCCATTTCATTTTTATTCTGACTGAACAGCAGTGAGTCTAAAATGTGTTTTGTTGAAGTGCAGTAATTGAATTTCTGGTGCCTTGCCCTAGGTCTGCTGAGTAGGTCATATCCAAAGTTTCTGTCCGAACAAATATTCACTTGGCATACTGATGATCAAGAGTAGAGATTGACACATTTCTCAAATTCACAGCTTGGGATGTATCCTTTCTTATCACAATATTTATATTTGTTGTGATTGTTGTGACAATATCTACTTTCTCCTGCTTGTATTTAAAATTGACAAAGTATTGTATGGTTCTTTTCTGAGGAAATATTTGGTGATTTTTCGCTTTCGGATTGGAGTTTCTAAAATGTAACATCATGATGTGATTAGTATGGGCGAGGATAACAATGCAGCATTCTGTTCATTTGTTCACAAAATGGGACACCATGGTTTCCTCTGCTGCCGAATTGTCTTGGACAATCACTTTGTGCAGACACAGTTATTACTTCAACTTCACTTCCATCACAAAAAAATATGGGAGTGAGGTTGTGAATCACAGCAGTGTGTCAGGAATACGTTTGTTCAGAAGGTTTGTTTGACCTGTTTCTTAACACTTGCCCACACAAGCCAATAGGAACTCTATACAACTGGCAGGGCAATAATTTCCTTTGAGCTTTATTTCAAAAATATTGAAGAAGGAATCTCAAACGCCCAGAAAACAAGGCAATTTCTTTGCTTTGGACCTGCAATCTTTTTGTCATTTAATTACTTCTCCCTCCACTCAATCGCACACCCTCCCCTTTCTTCCTGTCCAGCAGCCCCTGAAAATCCCTCATCTCCTTTCTTTTGTGTCTC